>OZ007501.1:40672216-41272216 GCA_963931805.1 Microdon myrmicae | reverse complement strand
GCCTACCAGAGGAAACAACAAGTTTTAAAGGTTACAGCGATGTGGATAATGCTGTGGCAAGATGATGGTCTTGGCATGGAATGTTTTGCAGGAAGCTTAATGCTGCCTAATTGAAGGTAAGTACCATGGGGTAAAATAGAAAGAGGAAGATTTAAGAGGGTTAAGCGATGGGTGCTTCTTCGGCGCCTTGAAGAAACCCCACAGTTCTATAAATACGGAGCTTTATATTACGTAACCGCAGTTTCAATTTTAGCAGTTTGCTCAACGCCTACTAACTAGCTTTACCGGAATGTATTTAAACTGTTTTCAAATCTCTTGCCCCTAGCATATATGTGCGTGCCCTGAGCTCCACCTGCACTCGCTGTTGATATTTTTAACCGTTAACGTTTCGTTTTTTGTGGATCACTTGAGGAGAATACACATTCTTGAGCTCCTTCGACAACAAAATATATTGGTCGTCCTCATACAGAAGAAAGAAAATAAGAAAAAAAAGTTACAACGACAACCAACGGTTCACCTTAAACTAAGTTGTTAGGGTAGATATATGCACCGACCAATACTAACACGCTGTATCTTAGAGAATATTAACATAAATTGCACAGCTTAACACTTCGACGGGGTCATAATAGGTGATGATCTAACCACGAGACACATCATCTTAGGGGACTCTTCAATAAACTCCAGCGGAAGGGTGCTCTCATCCTGGTTGAACGAGCCGCCCAACGATATCTGCCGCATGCGGAAACGAATGAACTTACCTTAACAATTTGACGTACCTTAATCACTTCCTTGTTTCACTTCAACTCACCAGTCAAAAGGAAACTGTAAAAACCATTGCTTCATCCTCTGACCAACATTATATTCAAATAAATTTGCAACAAATAAATCTAGGGCTCGTTGAAGCCAGAATACGTAAATGCCATAGAAAAACAGACTGCGGACGGTTCCGGAGTAACGTAGATAGGATTCTAAATTGTTCACTACCTTTCATAATCCTGAATAATGGAATAGAAAACCATATCCTAACCTCCAATTCGGCTATCTACAATACCAAAGAGGACAATTCTGCGCAAGTCTCGCACCATACGAGAAAATATAAGGATCTACCACACCATATACCGGTACCTTTTAGTCAGAAAAACAAATGGCTTATAGAGCTAAGAGGTAGAACGACCTATAACTATTATTGTACAAAAGCCTCGCAGACTTTGAAGTTTCTTTCGAATCCTGCCGTTCCACAAACACTTCCTCACAACGTTTCACTCGAAATCACTTTCATCATCAACTCCGAAATCACTTTCTCCGGCCTCCCACAGCATTTGCGAGTCTAGAAAGTGTATTTAGATCTCCGTTCTAGCTCGGGGAGAATATTGCACGATGCAACAAGTTACGATCAGGGTGCGTAACATATTGTTACGGATTTTCGGCTTTACGTTTAGCGGCTCACGAGGTCCGATCTCTGGATCGCGAAATAATTTAAATCAAACTGCAAAAGCTCGTTCTTCCTGGTTTAATGGATTTACTTTATTTTTACTTATTATTCTACACGTGTTATTTACACTTCCCTTAACATCGATCCTCCTGTTACGCTGTCAGTTCTCTTCTTCTCGACTCTTCTGACACTTATTATTCCGCAGTCAGTTTGCCTGTTTCTCTATGTTGTCTATCTCGCACTAGATGGCGTGCTTCATGTTCGTAAATCCGTCACACTGCCCTCCACTTAAGTCTGATCGTCCCGATCAGACACCAAATTCTTTGATCCATACGAGGCTAGTCTCTCCAAATGGTTGACTTTCATTTTACCTCGTCTCTGCGTATCGGATTGTATGCGATACACAACATCGTTCAGTCGCTTTAAGACTTTGTATGGCCCTTCCCACGATGTCTGCAGTTTTGGAGACATACCCTTTTTCCGTTGCGGGTTGTACAGCAACACCAAGTCGCCTTCCTGAAATCCATCAGAATTCATAGCTCGGTCATATCGATCCTTCATTTTATTGCTCATCAGCTGTGTTCGCTGCCTCACGTGTTGGTGTATGTCGTCCATTTCGGCCTGAAGCATTTCCCAGTAGCTGCCTCCAGTTTCAGTAAGTTCGTTGTTTCTTCCAAATTTTAGATCTGATGGGAGTCTCAATTCTGTACCAAAAATAATCCTCGCAGGTGACTGGCCGGTAGTGTCATGGACTGCTGATCGTTAAGCTAACAAAAACATTTGAATGTGCTATACCAAATCGCGTGACCCAATTCTGCACAAAAGCTTCGGCCACAGTATTAGCCTCCTGATTTGGTATATCGTATACTTCTGGCCACTTACTGAAATAGTCCATAATCACCAACACATATTTGTTCCCGGAGTCACTAGTGGGAAATGGGCCAGCTACGTCCATTGCAACGCGTTCGAATGACGCTCCTGTGTTGTACTTCTGCAGTCTTCCTCTGCTTCTAGCTTTCGGACCCTTAGCTGCCATGCATTGCGCGCAGCTTTTAATCCATTCGGCAACTGATTCTCGACAATTCTTCCAACACGGCTGTTATTCTAGGCCTTGGTAGGACAATCAAATCGTCGATGTGTTTACCATCCTTGCTTTCCCATGAACGATACAGCACTCCGTTTATCAATTTAAGGCTATTCCATTGCACCCAATACGCCTTGGCCAATGGACTCTCTGATGCCATTTCCTCTTTGGTTGGTCTTTTACCCATTTCCTTCGCTCTAATGACCTTAGCCAAGTCTGTATCCTCCAGTTGGCTTTTCCTTAAAGCGCTGGATTCCCATTCATCACCAGGTTGCAGATTTGTTAATCGGATGCCGACTATACCGTCGCATCTCTCAGCCTTAGAGCAATGCTTACACACCAATGCACATGGGTGTCGAGATAGTGCATCGGCATTTCCATGTTGTCCACCTTTTCGATGTTGTATTTCGCAATCGTAATTCTGCAACCTTTCAATCCATCGCGCAATTTGCCCCTCCGGATTTTTTAGCTGGAGTAACCACCTGAGTGCTGCATGATCTGTCCTCAGAAGGAAGTGCTGGCCATATAGGTATTTGTGAAAATGTTTTACGCATTCGACGACTGCCAAGAGTTCTCGCCTTGTGACGCAGTAGTTCCTTTCCGGCTTTCCAAGGACTCTGCTATAGTACCCAATTACTTTTTCCTGACCATCGATGATCTGCGAGAGTACACCTCCTATTCCATGTGCACTAGCGTCTGTGTCCTGAATGAACTTTTCGCCAGGGACTGGATAGGCCAACATGGGAGCTGTACAAAGTAATTCCTTCAGCTGCTGAAAGGCATTTTCTTCCTCCTCTTTCCACACAAATTTGCAATTTTTCTTTGTCAAATTGTGTAAGCTTCTTGCAACATTGGCAAACCCGGGTACAAAGCGTCGGTAATACGTAATACGAGCCCAAGGAAACTTCGCACTTCATGAACATTTTTGGGTCGCGGCCAATCTCTTACCGATTTTATTTTGCCTTCATCTGTCTGAATTCCTCCGGTAGTGATTTTGTGTCCCAAATACGTTACTTCGGTTTTAAACAAATTACATTTCTTCGGGTTCAACCGTAATTTGGCAGAAGCAATTCGTTGAAGGACTTGGTCTAAATTTTTCAGGTGGTCGTCGAAACTATTGCCCATGACAATGATGTCATCCAGATACACCAAACACGTTTTCCAGTGAAGCCCTTTTAGCACGTGTTCCATTAACCGCTCAAAAGTTGCTAGGACGTTACATAATCCGAATGGCATCACAGGGAATTGCCACAATCCGTCTCCGATGCTAAAAGCAGTTTTCTCGCAGTCGCCTTTCTCGATCTCCACTTGCCAATACCCACTTTGTAAATCCAGCGTTGAAAACCATTTCGCGTCGGATAATGTGTCCAAGGTGTCGTCTATTCGTGGCAGTGGGTAGCTGTCCTTTTTAGTGACATCGTTCAGCTTCCGGTAGTCGACGCAAAACCGGGTGCTTCCATCTTTCTTTTTCACTAACACGACCGGTGAACTCCATGGGCTTGTTGATGGTTCAATGACTCCACCTTTCTGCATTTCGTCAATTATCTGTTCCGCTTCTTCTCTTTTCGTCAGTGGAACTCTCCGTGGAGCTTGCCGAATCGGTCTTGCATCTCCGGTATCTATTCGATGTTGCACGATGGCAGTTCTTCCAAATTTATTCCCATCGTTGGCGAATATGGAGCTATACTTTTCCAGTAACCGTTTGGCTTTTGTCCTTTCTGGCCCGCTCACCTCGTTCAACCAGGTATCCATGACAGCAGGAGTTTTCGTGCCCTCTTTGAGAACCTTGTTTTCGCATTTCTGGGGAGGATTGTCACAATTAACCACAGCCTCCACAGCTTGGCATTGTCCTACTAATTCTCCTTTGTTAAGAGTGATCGGTGACCTGAACTCGTTCACCACTCGAACTGGGATCCGCTTATTCTTTTCCGTTTGCAGCAAGGTCCGTCCAACCAATATTTTCGCAGTGCTTTCTGATGGCTCTACTACCCACAACTTGTCTTCTCCACAGTCTCCCTCCACACATGTCCACAGAACTGCTTCGGACTTTGGTGGAATCTGCTGACGATGACTTACGCTTACATTCATGATCTGGGGCCGTTCATAGCCAGTGCTTAGGGGTATCTCCATGTTCTGGCACGTCAGCATTCTTTTCTTCAGATCTAGAATGAGACCATGGGCTAGAATAAAGTCCACGCCGATTATTACCTCGTCCGTTATTCCAGCCACTAAGAAGGTGTGAATTACTTCCAGCGTTCCAACCTGGACCTTACACTCCAATTGTCCGGAAACCACAGCTTCATCTCCTGTAGCTGTTCGTAGCTTGCAACCACTCAGCGGCTCAACGTTATCTCCTGCCAGGTCTGATCTAATGATGGAATGTGTTGCGCCGTGTCCAGAGTTAAGATCAGCGATCGTCCATTTACGGTCCCGTTTACGGTTACGTTATTGTTTTTACGATGTATTCGTGACACCGTGACAGTGGGGCAGTCCCGTGCGGGGACCAGCTCACGCCCCTTTGAGCTTTCTCCAGAAGCGCCATTTCCACTTTCAGCGCTGCTTTTCGGCGTGTCTCCGTTTTTGCTACGAGACGCATTACAATTTCGTGCGAAGTGTCCTGTTTTTCCACAGCTGTAACACTTGGCTCCAGAGCCTTTGTGTGAGGTTGGCATTATTTGGGAAATAGCCGGGATGAAATCCCTCATGGTTTTCTCCAGAGATTCTTTTGGCTCGACTTCCAACCGATGGACTTTGTGCGTTTGTTTGCTCAGAAGGCTCGCTGTTTCCTGCGTGAGAGCAAATGACACTGTTTCGGCAAACGTCTTCTTTGGCATGGAAAAGACTGCGCCCTTGGTATCCGCATCTCGTATTCCATTCATGAGCGCTTGAGTTTTGAGTAATTCAATTACTTCTGCTGGAGCGTCTGCATTGGCCAAATGCGCGAGCCGCTCTATCTCGTTGCATATTCTTGTAACGGCTCGTTAGCTTTTTGGTAACGATTCATGAGCTCCATCCGGAACATTTGTTTCCTATGGTCGCTACCATATCGCCGTTCAATCGCTGCCATTACCGCATCATAGTTTCCACGTTCAATTTCCGGAACTGTTTGCAGGACTTCGGCCGCAGAGCCCTTCAATGATACCACCAAAGCTGATACTTTGTCTGCCGTAGACCAGTGATTGGTTCGCGCTGTGGTCTCGAACTGCAGTTTAAAAATGTTAAACGGTACCGTTCCGTCAAACGTTGGCGCTTTTGTTCAATTTTGTTGTAACTGGTCCACTGAACTGAACATCTCGGATATGGCCATCCAACCTCAATATCTCGGATTCTAATTTTGCGTAATTTTCTGTAACTTTGTGTAGTTCATCCTCCATTTCGTCTTGCCTCGCCTGCAATCCGGCGGAATTCCCTTCGATGCCCGATAGCTTTTCCTGCAGTTGTGAAGTGTGCTGTGCCAGCTGGTGCTCCATACGTGAGGACTGTTGTGTCAGCTGCTCCTCCATGCGTGAGGACTGTTGCACCATTACTGCTAAAAGCACGTTCATGTCGAATGCTGGAGCTGGCTGCGGCTCTACCAACTGCTGTTCAACTTTTGATGAAGCTCCTAACGCATCATGACAGAACTCGTGTCTATCGACGTCGATGCCCTCACTCTCCATTGCTTTACGCAATCGTGCTCGTAGCTCTGCCTTATTTCCTGTCACCAGCAGTCTTCGAGACTCCAATTCTTCCATTAAGTGGGGTATCCTCAGGTCAGAAAACTTCACCATGATTTATGATTATTTAGCAATCCCACTTCTGACACCAGTTGTTACGGATTTTCGGCTTTACGTTTAGCGGCTCACGAGGTCCGATCTCTGGATCGCGAAATAATTTAAATCAAACTGCAAAATCTCGTTCTTCCTGGTTTAATGGATTTACTTTATTTTTACTTATTATTCTACACGTGTTATTTACACTTCCCTTAACATCGATCCTCCTGTTACGCTGTCAGTTCTCTTCTTCTTGACTCTTCACTGACACTTATTATTCCGCTGTCAGTTTGCCTGCTTCTCTATGTCGTCTATATCGCACTAGATGGCGTGCTTCATGTTCATAAATTCGTCACAATATAAATTAATTCAAATAACTCTCCACTCTCTACACCAAAGGTGTTAGCGTGGGTCACAGCCAAGTAGCTCAGTTTTGTCTACATCGAGTTGTGACACAAGAGCTAATAGGGCGAATTCAAGAGAACAGCGCAACAGCACTGCCCTTGAACCATGAACATCGTAAAACACCCTAGAGAGAATTGAAACGCACTTTGCTGTTCTTAAGCTATCACTTTTATTAAATTTCACTTAGGAATATATGTACATTCGGTTTTTCAAGATTATACTATTTAACTTGATGTTTTTGATATTCATCATCATCATCATCATCATCGGCACTACAACCTGGAACCGGTCTTGGCCTTATTTAGCAAGTCCTGAGGCTTGTTAAATTTTCCATAATGACGGGGAAACGAACCCGGTCTCCCGCGTGACAGGCGGGTATACTAACCAGTATACTATTGAGGAGCTGTTTTTGATATTACTTCCCAAATATATGCAGTTTAGCTCGTTCACACTTATACTCTTTAACTTTTTGGTTTTGATATTCACATTACATTATATACTCTTTTACAACTTATACTCTTTAACTTTTTTGGTTTTGATATTCACTTACAAATATATGTACATCAGTTCGTTACACTAAACCAAGCACTCCTCAACGTACCGTCCACAACTCAATTGTCCTTTTTTGGACTCGATCCCAAAACCAGCCTCGTCTTCAACAATGGCCCGAACAACAACTCTCATCCCACTATCGTTGTTCGTTTTCCATTGTACTTTTTTTTTTTCTAGGTGTGAAACCTGGTTTCTTTCACGAGATCAAAGGATCTTTCCTTTTTGCCGGGTCCCCTTTTTTTTTGTGTTACACTCAAAGAAAAATCAATAGCGCGTTTATTTCGCCTATTGTTTTTCTTTTGCCTAATGGATTTTTCCGTGGGAAACTCATGAAGGAGGATCAATCGTGCCGCGGCGCATGTTTATTTTGTTTTATTTCCTTTTCGTTTGTTCTAACTTAATTTGGTTAGAACGAAAACTGGCGCTGATTGTTCTAATGGTTTTAGGTAACCATTTTTCTGAAGGGGTCATAAAATTGCTGGCGCGCATTTTTTTGATTCCCATCGATTTTGGTTCGGACGACTGCATCTGGCTCGCACATTTGCCTTTTAGTGGGTTTTTTGGTTCAATGATTACATTTTCGGCTTTTATGTGAGTAAATTTAGCGTACAGCTCAATTTACTTGGCATTTAATTGATTAGCGCAAATTGCACGTTTAGTTTGATCTGCTTGCTATCAATTTATGTGGGACCATTGGGTGTATGGGGTAATCTTTTGTTTTAGGCAGTTTCTTTATCCTTTATGTGGATGTTTTTTGGCGTGTATCGCCGCTAGCGGTGGAGACTGGCTCCAAAGAGGTAATTTTTATGGCATGGGTGGTTGTGGCCGTAACATCTCCACCGGTATTCGGCCCCTATACGAGAATTGTTGAATTGTCCATAATAATTTGATTGATTTTCCGGGCAAGGTTCTTAGCCTTGCGCCATTGCCGGAGATTCAAAGCATGCGAAAATTGTCTCGACGTAACAAATCAGTCCATTTTTACACCACGGCACCACACAGGACACAACATGTTTTCTTTTTTTTTATGAAAATAATACATTAGTTCACAGTAGTGATTGTGGACTTCAATCTTGATCATTCTCCTCAGATTCACGATAATAATCGTTATTCTTCCAATGAGAGTGATATCTTAGTCCACGATAGTCATCTTGGGCTTCACGACATCTTAAGCGATCCCCCAGTCCATGGTAGTGATCGCTGACTTCACTCTTGATCATATTCATCTGCTTCACAATATTGATCGTGATCCTTGGTGCGAGACTGCCTACGCACGACGTGCTCCTCCAGAATTAAGAAATGACCCTCTTTTAGCTATCGAGTGGTCATACTCCAATAAAATGCAAATATTGATTCATTAATCCTATTTGATATAAGCACAATATATATAATATAAGCACAATTGGGACACTATATTTCATTGGAGGCGATTAAATACTGACTTTTGAGAAACTTCTGTTGAAATGCATATCACTTTTTTTTGTTATTAAAAATATGTGAAAAATGTTGTTTTAAAGAAGAAGTTTCTTATTTGCGATACTTCACCATTCAATCGGATGTTGTGTAAAATTTAAAAAATAATGTGTTACCATTTTTACAATTATGGAATGAGCTTATGCCTAGGCTTATGTTTTCATAGGCACTGGTGGGTGAGAAAAGGGAAGGAGGTAAGAGCCTGATTTTTGCTTAGATTTTTCCCTGGCTTCTTTGTTAGACAGGAGACAAAACAATCGAAATGTGCACACAATGGACTATTGTATAGAATAGGCAATGAAGTTACCTTCGGGTCATTTACACAATTCTGAAATTATGGTTAATTCAAGATCTTTGCATTGGTTTTTAGTGTCATTTGTCTTTTTAACCTTCTGTGTATAATCAGAAACAAACATGATACCAAGTAGAAACTTCAAAATCTACTCGCAGTAGGGTACAGAACCGACGAACGTCATGTTTTTATATTTCCTATAATCTTAAAGCTGCAAATGGTATTCTTTTTCTTATCTTCGTATCGGACTCACCTTCATAGTGCCATGTGGTATGCCAAGAGGAACCACAGTTCGTATTCGTTGGGCCTCGGAAACACAAGCCTTTAAAAAATCGACACCTTCAATATCATTAAAGGTCATGTTGTCTTTGTCGAAAACGGACAGGTCCTATGAACAACAAAAAAGGGCTGACTAGTATACTACCTTGTTTCACAGATTCACATGTTTTACAGCTTCAAACCCTCATACGAGTACTACCACCAACTTACCTTCCTAAGCAAGTCCTGGTATTTCTCGTACTTAGCTAAATACAGAAGCAGCCACCGCAATGTTGTCAGAGTTGTATCGACCCCAGCTCCAAACATATCAGCTAACAAATGACGCAATTGGTCATCAGTCCACATTTTCACGCTCGGGTCATGATTTATCAACCGTTTATTTTTCTCCTCCAAGAAACATTCAAGAATATTTGGCCGATCATATTGATCATTTTTCTCTTCGTTATTTGTGTCCAAGCGTATTCTGCATTCTCCAATTATGCGATCATAAATTTGATGGGTCTTTCTTTTACCATCCAACAGGAAGCTTATTATTTTCCGATTCGACGGCAGAAACCTGCAGATCATTCCGAAAAAAAAAAACACGAAAAAGAAGTCAGAGTAAAGATCATTTTTTCGGAGTGACACAATTCAATTTGTTTTTGTAGTCGCATTGTCTCACATCCGGTTCAAAGTACCAATAGTCACGAATCATACCTTAAGAATGGAAGGAAATTAACAACACCAGATACACCGATATGCTTAACTCCTTCTTCTTGCAACTCTTGAAGATATTTCCAGGTGACATCATCCTTTGCGTATGTTACTCCGAAAACGAGATCGTTTAGAATGTTACCCATTGTGTGATGAAGCGCATGCATTGGACTTAGATCTAGACCTCTTGTAGATTCCTCGCCAATCATCTGACATCATAGCAAAGGAATGAGAGGAGAAGAAAAGCGAAATTCGAATGAGCGGGTAAGATGAGATGAGTCATACTTACCTTACAGAAATCGTCGATACCTGCGCGAATTCTTTGCTCGAGTACGAAGCGGGAAGAACCAAATTTGATCATCCCTATTCGCTTTAACCATTCGATAACCTGGCGTCGTTGATCCTTCCATAGAAGGCCCTCGGCACAAATAATACCTAAAACCAAAACACACAGACCTTGCATGGCACAGAGTCTAAAGGTTTGTTGGTAATACTCACCATGACCGCCCATAATACCATGAGTAATGTATAGAGGTGCTCTTGCTGTGAATTCTTCGCGCCGGAGAAATTCTCGGATAATTGATTCCTCAGAAAGGACGACGGTGTTAATAGTTCCCAGATGAATACTGTAGATTGGACCATATCTCTGAGACAGACGTTGCAAAGTTTTATATGGAACTTTTGGATTAAGAAAGGGTAGGTAGCCCAGAATGGGAAGTCCCCATGGTCCAGGAGGGAGCTGCCGTTCTCTACGCAATATCCAAATAACACTAGCAGCAATAAGTACGAAAATCTGTGGGGAGTTATATTTAATTACTTCACTGCGTTTTCAAGGGTGGGCTTTAACTTATGGGTGGTACAAGTTCTGAGATGATTCCAAAAATATGTAACTAGTGTTCTTAGTTATCAAACATTAAGGCATTTACTTTGATGTACCTTTAAATTTTCCTTAGCGTCTTAGGAATTTTTGTAATGAGATGGCAACTTAACAAATAGCAATGTGAATCATAAAAGGTATCCCATTGGAGGAGGTCTTGAGACAGCTCAATGTATCTTAGTGGCCGAGTTGACAACAACGTTCCAATACACCTGTGGATGGGCAGAGTGTTATAACTGCTATTGAGATTTGAATCACAAAAAGGATCCCATTTGAGACGATCTTGAGACAACGCTCAATCTATCTTAGTGGCCAAGTTGAGAGGAACTTTCCAATACACCTGCGGAGGTGCAGTGTGTTAGAACTGCTGATGGGATTTGAATTTACGATTTACTCATTTAAAATAACGCCAAGTTGCGGAACTTGGCATTATTTTCAAAAGACTGTTATAATATTTTGATTTTCGAGATCTGTATATTGCAGTATCCTATCTGGGATGGAATCCTGGGAGGTAAACCAACCGTGAGAAGCCAGACATATCCAACTTCAATCGAGATTAAATATGTAAAGGATATAACCTTAAAGCTGGAGATATGTGAGGCAGTACGCTCCCAGTTTGGAATCCACGACATGTTATCCACAGTCATCGTATTGCCGTGCAAAGTATACGGGGCTATCCAAACAACTACGGATGAAACTTCCAACGTAACAGTAGCTGAAAAACTGCCGGCAGCGGGAAAAATTAATATTTGATGGGTTGTCTGCCGTATCCGAAGACAAAGCCCACTGATCAAATGCTTTCAATGCTTGGAGCTAGGGCAAGTGATGAAGCACTGTAAAAATGAAGACCGCTCCCAACTCTACAAGCAGTGCGAATCACCTGGCCATATCGCAAAAGACTGCATCAATCATGCAAGGTGCATGATCCGCAAGGAACCGAACCCTGAAGAAGCAAAACATTCGGCTGTCACTAAGAGCTTTGGCGGTTTATTTTTCATTTTCATTTTGATTTTCATTTCAGGTTTAGTAGGTTTATATTCAATATACAACCAACTCGACGGTTTTGCTATCGATGTGTTCCGCCGAACAAAGTCCACAAATAAAATTTGTTATTTTGTGTTCTCTTGATTTAATAACTATTTTTGACGGTCTGTACCCGACGACACAGTTGACACTTTATTTCGATAGAGGATCTTACCTCCACGACCGTTAATTAGGGAGTAATGAACTTCTTTCCCTTAGACAAGAAACTCATTCGGTTGTTTTTCCTCTTCTTACTCTGTCTTCCCCTGGAATCCTCCCTTTTCCAGTGGGTGGTATCGTAAGATCGATCATGCCGATCTAGATGTTGGTGTCCGTGCGGCCGAAGATACGTCGAGGTATGTTAGATTTTTCACACTGCTGCGGTAGATCCATCCGGGTTGTTGTAGACGGCGAGTGTTCGGATCTGTACCCTGTTAATTCGGGGGTGTCCCAAGGTTCTATTTTCGCTCCGCCCTTGTTCTTGCTTCACATAAATGATTTGTTGGAGACAACGGATAACAAAGTGTTCAGTTTTGCGGATGATAGTACGCTTGTTTACTCCTTTCCGAGTGATCGGCCGATTAGTACATCTGTGTCGCATCAGCTAAAATGTAGACAGATTGACTCTGAATCAGGATCTAGATAGGGTCCTGCAGTGGGGAAGGGCCAATCTCGTCGACTTCAATGCAGCGAAGACACAATATACAACATTCACAAAGAAAAGTGGATCATCGGTTATACAGCTGATGATGAATGGCCGGGCCCTCGAGGCTGGGGAAAATTTGAAATTGCTCGGCATCACGGGCTGTGGGAATCTATCATGGCATAAACACGTGTCGAGTATCGCCAGGTCAGCCTCAGCAAAACTGAGTTATCTTTTTAGAGCCTAGAAATATTTTACTCCGGCCCAACTTCTTCTCCTATATAAATCCCAAATTAGACCCGCGCTCGAATATTGCCCTCATGTTTGGAGCTCGGCTCCTAAACATACACTCGACCTACTTGAGAGCATACAGAGACGAGCGATCCGCCTGATCGGGGACTCGGCGCTGACGTCGAGACTACAGTCGCTATCACATCGAAGGCGCGTAGCCGACCTCTGTCTGTTTTACAGATATTATCACGGGTTCTGTTCTTCGGATATTCTTGGTATTGTTCCACGCAATTCGGTTTATATGCGCTCCACAAGACAATCCGACGGATCGCACCCGTTTGTGGTTCATCTCCCGAAGGCGCGAACATCCCTGCATCAGAACTCGTTCTGTTACAGAGCGGGGAAGCTGTGGAACTCCCTTCCCACGCGAGTGTTCCCGGAGCGTTACAACCTGCAACTGTTCAAAAAGAACTGCAACAGTTATTTGATGGCATCTCGGAGCGCCCACGCGGCGCTATAGGTTCGCCTCTCCCGAGAGAAGTCTAATAAAAAAAAAATCCCTTTGTGTATTTCCTCGGCCGAAGTCGTTTTCTTCAGCTGCGATTTTTTTTACATAGTTTGTATCTCCTTGTAGGAACAGTGTCAATCCGTTTATTATTTACCTTCTGTTCCTACAATGGTCCTTTCGAAAAAGGAAAACCAAATTGCAGCTGTCTCAAGAGGAAATCGTAAATACTGTTTATTTCTTAGCCTCATTATTATAGCGTGGAATTTTTGATGGCTGTCAGTGTCTGGTGATGTCGCGCCTGGCCACTTGTATTTACCCAGTTAATGGGTTGCCAAACAAATTCGTTTTAAATATTGTGTCCTTCAGTAGCCGTGCAGGCATGAGAGATTGGTAGAGGAATGAGGCCCACGTGTTTGCGGATACATGGGGCTGAGGGCATTAGTATGTTTGCCTCCTTTAGCTGGGCAGGGTAGTATATAACCCTACCGGTAATTTGTGAGGTTCGCGGAACCGCCACAGAGCTCCTAAGGAACGGTACTAAGCAAAGGATTAAACGAAAATCACAATAAAGATATACAAATTAATCTAAATCGTTGTGAGATGGCCCAGGATATCCTAACATAAATGGACAAAGAGGAAAAAGCTGACGTGGTACTAATCAGCCAACTTTATAAAGCTCTTGATAACAACATATGGATCAGTGATGAAGCCAGACAAGCGGCCATATGGGTATGCGGAAGACGTGGCTTTCAAAATATCAGTGATCAATAGAGAGGTTTCATAAGAGCTCAAATTAATGGAGTGCCCTTGTACAGCTATTACGCACAGCCTAGTTGGACCACAAACGAATACCAAACTATGGCAAACAACCTCTATGTAGAAGCGAGACGTAGAAAGCCCGTTGCGTTAGTGCATGGGCGACCGAGTGGAACAGCAAATATATCAACATGAAGGGATGTCGGCTACAGGAAAGATTTGCGCCGTTGGAAGTCACCGTCGCGAATATAATAGTAATAGGCATCTCCTTCATCTGCAACCGACTCATAAGAACAGCTAAATTGCAACCCAATAAAAAATATATCCTGCCCACTAAGTCATAACAGCGGAACTTTGCGGAAGGAACGAGATCTACCTCAACGAATAAAACAGGCCTTAAATGGAAAGAAGTGCCTTCGACGGAGATTCACTTGAAGCCGTTGTGAGGTCCTGCAAACCAACAATCGAAAGAAGTGAGGTGCAAACGGTCCATCGGTTAATATAGATGATCAACACAATGTATGACGCAGCAATGCCTTCATGAATACCCACGGATGGAAGAAAACCATGAATCCATGATGAATGATCGAAATTAAACCACTAAGGCCACCATGCATACAATCTCGCCGTAGCATGACGAGATCAAGGGGAAGAACTGTGATACAATTCCCGGGAAAACGCAGCATCAAAACAAGATTGTGTCAATTCCCAGGAACATCCTAACGGCGCATTTGCAGCACACACGGCAGCTGCTATCTGCACAACAATTGCGCATTCGACAATTGTGCCCAACAATTGCGCATTGGGACGATCGCCGAATAATATATAAGGATATATTTTTTTTTTTTTACGCTAATAAATTTTATTTATTGTAACCAATATTAGTACAATCTAGCCAAGTAGGCTAATGAGTAATTTAACTCTATCTTAGTTTTATAAATGAATGTTATAATAAGAATGTGTCCAATAGCATTTTTCTTACAGTCTATAATTAGGGCGAAGACACTTTGTTCTTGTGTTCTTTATTAGTAGGACTATCACTTTCACTACATTACACTATTTTCAACACTACACTAACTCGAAAGGTTTAAGTCTTTTGAACCTTCTCACTATGTCCGTGGTATCGAGGAACTTGATAGCGTCAACATTCACATGGTGATGAAGTCTATGCTCGTGAGCTTCTGCGTATTTTTTGATAACTTTAGCGACAAACTCCACATTTAGGTCCCGATGGAGATCGTCGTTTCTTATGTACCAGGGTGCATTTACTATTCCTATGAACATTTTATTTGAATTTTTGATTGATTTTAACATTACCATTTGGTACAGCCCCAGAGCTGTATACCATAGGTCCACACTGGCATTAGGACTTGTTTATATAATAAAATGTTGTAGTGTATGGCTAGAGTAGAATGTTTTCCAAGCAGCCAATACATCTTTTTGAAGCGTTGTTCTAACTCATCTTTTTTTCTTCTTAACATGAACTTTCCAGCGTAGCTCCGCGTCAAGTGTATTGCCCAAATTCTATTTGCCTTGTAGGAACCCGAAAGTTCATGACCTCACCGACTCGACTCCGCCATTGTTTCCTGTCCTGTGCACTCTCCTCCCACGTTCGACCATCCGATCCGATCTCCTCGAGCTCCAACGTAACGTTGTCCTCCCACCTCCGTCGCGGCCGTCCTCTCGGTCTCTTTCCCGTTGGTTTACCGTCAAGAATTCTATGCACGGTCCTATCGTTGCCCATTCGCGCCACGTGTCCGGCCCATCTTAATCTTCGCGACCTGATTAATCTCACTACTGTAGGTTTGCGGTATAGCTCTTCCAATTCGTGGTTGTGGAGTTTCCTCCATTGTCCTGCCTCCTCGTCATATTTGCCGCCAAAGATACCCCTTAAAACTTTATTCTCGAATACGCGGAATGTTTCGCATCCGTATAGAACAATCGGCATGATTTTGGTTCTATAGACACGGAGCTTTATATTACGTGGTAGCAGTTTGGATTTCAGCACTTTACTGACTGCATGCCAACTAGCGTTGCCGGAGTGTAGTCTTTAGATAATTTCCTTCGACATTTCGTTACTGGCCGTCAGTATTGTTCCCAGATATTTAAATACTTTAACCTTTTCAAATATCTTGCCCCTGATGTTTATGTGTGTTCTGTAAGGTCCGCCTGCTCTGGCCATTATCATGTATTTCGTTTTGTCTTCATTTATTTCTATGGCCATCTCTTCTGCCCGGTGGCATGATGATTTCACTGTTTTTACTTACAGATTATCTAGATTATCGCCCAAATCGGCGATGCCCTCCGCATACGCGAGCACTTGTGACCCCCTTCAGGGATGATCCGGCCATGTTGTCGTCTTGTACATTTCTGATGACATACTCGAGGACAAGGTTAAAGAGACATGGGGATACGCCATCGCTCTGTTTTAGTCCGTCCCGGATTCCAAATGATTCTGAGAGGAGGTTTTCTATTCTAACTCACCCTTTGTTTTCGTTCATGCAGATTTGAATGAGGGCGGCATATTTTTTTGGGATTCCCAGCTCAACTACAACATGGTAGAGTCTTTGCCTTGCGACAGAGGCTTTTTTGATGTCAACGAGCAGTTGGTGAACCGTCTCTCCGTATTCCCACTTCTTTTCCAGTAGTGGCCTTATTGTGAACATGTGGTCGTTTGTTGACTGGTTCCTACGGAATCCGTATTGGTAGTCTCCCAATATTTCTTCTGCGTAAGGTGTGATTTTCGCCAGTATGACATTTGTTAGTATTTTGTATGTGGTTGGGAGCAATGATATTCGTCTGTAGTTTTCGCAGTCAGATCTGTCGCCTTTTTTAAAAAAATCCGGTCCCTATCCCATATTGTTTTAATCAGTTGGTGGATCTTTCGAGCGGTTTCCCCTCCTCCATGCTTCACAAGCTCTGCCGGTATGCAGTCGAATCCGGGAGCTTTGTTGTTTTTCAATCGGTTGATGGCTCTGGGATCTGAGGTTCGGCTGTATGTACGTTTGGTGCGTTTATTTGTGGTTGATGGGTGCGCACATTGAGCAGGTTTTCAAAGTACTGCTTCCATCTTGTCACGATATTATTCGTTTTTGTGACCAGACAGCCATTTGTGTCTCGGATTATTTTGGCTCTCCCTTGGTAGCCATTTCTAATTGAATTTATGCCGGCATACATACCTCTGATGTTTTTTGCTCTGGCATTTTCTAAGATCTTTTTGATCCGAGTCTTCTCCCATTCGCGTTTTTTGCGTTTGAAGAATCTCGTTGTCTGTTTCCGAATTGTATCGCGTATCTTTCTGGGTTGACTTCATCATATCTTTCTAAGTGGATCATTCTGAGGCGTTTACGTTGTTCGATCTTTGCCCTGCACTCATCGTCAAAGTAAGGTTTGGACTTAATTGTTTTCTTAAGTCTTTATACTTTTTGGGCTGTTTGTTTGATTGTCTCTCTGATCGATCCCCATTTAGTGACCAGATTATTGGTTTCCTCTTCCTCACTACTCCCAATACCTAGGATGCTAAATCTATTCGTTAGTTCCTCTTGATATTCAGCCCTTTTGTGTAGGTCTTTTAGTTTATCAATGTCGAACTTTTTGCTCATCTCCCGTGACTGCCCATGTGGGTTTGCTGCGAGCCGGCTTCTAATTTTGCCCATCACGAGAAGATGATCGGAATCACAATCTGCTCCTCTATATGATCTTACGTCAAGGATATTCGAGTGGTGTCTTTTGTCTATGAGGAAGTGGTCTATTTGGTTACGCGTTACGCCATGCGGCTTTATGGATTTGTTTGTGCCTGAACATCGTCCTTTTCACTACCAGATCTTTTGGCACTGCCAACGTGATAATTCGGATTCCGTTATCATTCGTAACGTCATATAGGCTTTCTTTATCTATAGTTGGTTGGAAGATGCCTTCCTTTCCAATTTTCACATTAAGGTCCCCGACGACGGTTTTAACATCGAATGATGAGATCCTATCAAATACTTCCTCTAGAGTCTCGTAGAACGTGTCCTTCATGTCATCGTCGTTAGATTCTGTTGGGGTGTGTACGTTTATAAGTACATAATTGTGCCATGGGGGCTGTATTTTTAGCACCGACATCCGGTCATTAATATATCTCCCATCTTTCACACAGTGCGTAATCTTATTGCTTATTATAAAGCCAGTCCCGAGGTTATGTGTATCGGTACCTCCACACGCCAGTGCAAACCCATTGGTTTCGATTACTTGACGTGGGAGTCGGACTTCCTGAAGCGCGACGATGTCCATTCTATATTATTTCGCGTTTTCTACGGCCGTCTGTATCGCGCCTGGTTTTTTATAACGTTCAAACATGCCACGTCCCGACGCGTATATCCCGCTTTTTCCGTTTTTCCCTACGTCTTCTTTTTGTCGAGTCGTGTTTTCTTGATGATTTGTTCCCTTATGGTAGTGTCGGCTCATCACACCTACGCCTACTGGGTTTTTCGTGTGATTGTTTTTTGTATATTGATTATTCATTTTTGATCCCACGAGTCTTGGGGTTTCAAATAGTACGCCACATCAGAGCCCCTCTTTGATATGGTAAGGTCTACTTACTGCTCTGATTCTACCCGGTGTCAGAGAAGCGCCGTTATAATACAGCCGGTATACCCCTGGCTGCAAACCACCCAATGGGCACGGTGAAGCGTAACATCCTGGATTAGGGGTGGTAGATCTTTGTGTGTTACTCCTCGCTAGCCTGTCTCACATGGGTCGCCCTACTGGTAGCGTATGCTTCCGTCAGCATAGCCTGAGTGATTGATTGTAGTTTAAGTCCCCACACCACGTCAAGGTTTCTACCATGCGGGGAGTTATATCAGATACGCAAAACGTAAATAGTGGAACGATAACCGGAACAAAATTAATCGAATTCAGTGAGAATAAAACAATCAATGGAAGGCTGTATGTTAATACGAAGAAAAGAATCCAAGAATTTGTAATCCATAATTGGTAGATGCGTTAACTTCCCCCTTCCTTAGAAAAATTGTGTCACACCATTTATGCCGTCGCTCTACAACTCTACAAGCGACCTATAGAACATCAATTTAATACAAGAAGAAGAGCGAGTTATTTTGTGCCGTTCCAGGAGAAAATAATTCAAAAGAAAAGACCTGTTTCTTTCTTTAGTGGAAACTATGTCTCCGTTTATTCACTATTTCTACTGCACAGAATGTGTGTATGACTCCGTAGTCAGACAGGAGCTGAATTCCCTTTTGAACTTAAATCTATATATATATGTCGGTTTCCCGATACATTGTCTATGTGAGAAATGACATACGGTTGAACAGGTTTTAAAGCATCTGCGTTTTATGTTATTTTACATATCGTTTGGAATGATGCTTGTTGTTTATCTATACGGAACTGATTTAGAGTACAATGGTTCATGTTATCTTTTGTTCGTGGTTTAGGAATATTTCAATGTTTGTCTGGTGTACAATGGGTCATTTTAGGATTGTTGACTATCTTATCTTTTAGGAGTGTTAACTAGCGCAAAGCTTCTTATAAAGATCACGATTTAACAACTCATACCGCACACAACAACTTTCTGCTATTATTTCGCAGATCTTCAATCAAGTACCCACAGAACTACTCAATATATCTTCTGATAGCCTCAGAAAAAAACTACTAAGAAATCATCTGTTAAATCTAAAACAAAAAAAAAGTGGAAAAGGAGAAGAGGAGAATATTTGGAATGTAAACTCTTGTAAGAATATTTCACTAAAAATTGTAAATATTTAATTTAAAAAAACTTCTGCTGAATAACCTTTCTCTCACTGATCTTCAATCCCTCGCCCACTCAAGGCGTATTCCCCCACATTTGCAAAATCTTCTTCATCACCTCCATCCAGAGTCCCAAAAACGATGTCGCGAACTACCGTCCCACTTACCCAAGATTCTCGAAAGCATTCAATACGAATCTCTTAGTTTTCATTGCAAAAATTTTATTTCATCAAAGCAACATGGTTTTCTCAACGGCCGATCAACTACAACCAATGTCGCTGAGTTCACTTCCTTTACACTCTCAGCACTAGAGCACGGTAAGGAGGTGGATATGGTATCGACCGACCTCAGTAAGGCATTCAACAAAATCTCCCACAATCGAATCCTCTTCAAATTATCCCCCCTTGGCTTCGGAAGTGGATTGTTGAAATGGATCTCTTCCTATCTAAAGGGTAAACTGTATTCCATTCGGTTCAGGTCCACGATATCCAACCCCTTCCTTGCCGTGTCTCCGGTCCCTCAAGGTAGTCACCTGGGTCCTCTCCTATTTATACTATTGTCACTAATGACATCGATAAGACTATTAAGGATTCCAGATTGTCCATATACGCTGATGATACCAAGATATACAAGATCATCGAGTCACCCCTTGATTCCGCACTGCTGCAATCAGACCTTGACAACTTCTCGATTTGGTGTGATAGAAATTGCTTTGTACTTAACATCGTCAAATTCTAATCTATAACCTTTTCCCGTAAGCGTATTCGCTCATCCCCACGTCCCTATTCCCTTCATAATCAATCCCTGACTATTGTCCAATGTATTCGATTTCTTGGGATTCTTTGCGACAGGGAGCTTAACTTTCTCTCTCACATTGATGAGACGATCCGGTAAGCCAATTCTGCCCCCGGATTCGTGAAACGATGGTCTAAGGAATTCTCCGAACCTTACGTTACGCGATTCCTTTACTTTACGCTCGTCCATCCACTGTTTGAATATGCTAGCCAGGCATGGTCTTCTTATCACAAGATCCATTTCTGTAGAATCGAAAGTATTCAACGCCCCTTCCTTCGGTTCGCTCTTCGAAGGCTTGGGTGGGGAAACTCTTAATCACTCCTCCGTACATTAACCGCCTCAAATTAATTAACCTCAGAATCCTTGAGGAGCGCAGCGTTGTGGCAGTCATAATGTTCATTCATCGCGTCCTCTCCGGCTCGGTCGAATGCGCCTATTCCTTAACTTAATTCCTCTGAACACAAACCCTGGAAATACGCGTAATCCCCGCCTTCTCTACATCCCCCCTCTCCGGGCCTCTTATGGTCTCAACGAACCCCTTTCGCGGATGCTAAGAAATGTCAAGTCCAATTCCACCTTGTTCGACGTCGACTTCTCTACCCATACTCTCAAGCACCGCCTCCTAATCGATTCTCACCAATTTTAAGCGGCCGTTCTACACTGTACTACAACCTGCCCCCACCTATCGCCCCTACTCCTGCCTTCTTAATTTGTCTTGGCTACCTTAGATTAAACCTAATTAAGATAGTTCTTCTTCGGCGCAAGACTAATAACCTTCCCCGGAAAAACTAATTATTATGGACAATTTAAAGTCTCAAATAAGGATCGGATACCGGTGGAGAGACTTGGCATAACAGGCCAATACCGGATCCCGGTTGTAGTACCGATGATGATGATGATGATGAAGATAGTTCTTAAGCTCTCTAGTTTGTAACTTATATATACTTTAGTTGTAGGCAATTATGACGCTTGAATGAAGGTGGTAGCCCCACTTAACCAGGCTTCGCAGATTTTTCTATGTAAACATAACTCTATATGTATTAACTGAATGAATTAATGGATGAATTAATGAATGAATGAATTAATGAATGAATGAATTAATGAATGAATGAATGTATGAATGAATGAATGAATGAATTAATGAATGAATGAATTAATGAATGAATGAATGTATGAATGAATGAATGAATGAATGAATGAATGAATGAATGAATGAATGAATGAATGAATGAATGAATGAATGAATGAATGAATGAATGAATGCATGAATGAATGAATGAATGAATGAATGAATGAATGAATGAATGAATGAATGAATGAATGAATGAATGAATGAATGAATGAATGAATGAATGAATGAATGAATGAATGAATGAATGAATGAATGAATGAATGAATGAATGAATGAATGAATGAATGAATGAATGAATGAATGAATGAATGAATGAATGAATGAATGAATGAATGCATGAATGAATGAATGAATGAATGAATGAATGAATGAATGAATGAATGAATGAATGAATGAATGAATGAATGAATGAATGAATGAATGAATGAATGAATGAATGAATGTATGAATGAATGAATGAATGAATGAATGAATGAATGAATGAATGAATGAATGAATGAATGAATGAATGAATGCATGAATGAATGAATGCATGAATGAATGAATGAATGAATGAATGAATGAATGAATGAATGAATGAATGAATTAATGCATGAATGAATGAATTAATGAATGAATGAATGAATTAATTAATTAATTAATGAATGAATGAATGAATGAGAACGAAACCAATATAGAGATAGATAAAATTTTGTATTCCGACCCAATGATAATCCTTTCTCAAACACTGAGATGTTAAAGAAATATTTAATCCCTATGGAAGGAAATCCTGCATTAAGCGGAATTGTAATTTTGGAAATTGTAATCGCGCTGGTAATAATAATAGTAATATTAAATTTAGGCTGTAAAAGATATATTGAATATAAACAAAATAAGATTAATGAACTAATGAAGAAGACCTACGACGCAAAGTTGCGTGGATTACAAGGGACGGAATAAATTGTGGGACACGAATTTTTCTAAGCAAGGGGATAGTCAACGCATCGCCCAATTATGTATCATCGAATATTGTCGACAAGCAGCATTCATCATCCCGATGTTGGCACATTTGTTAATGATGAATCGGCAAGTGTTGGCGATAAGAAGCATGCATCACCACAACGAAACAAAGGACCATTGTTAACAGAATAGTTATAAATGGCCAGTAAGCCAAAAAATCTTAGACTTTTATATTTAGAGAATAATAAAGTACACGGAGCACTCTAAATATAATCATCATCATCATCATCGGCACTTCAGCCGGGATCCGGTCTTGGCCTTATTTAGCAAGTCTCGAGACTTGTTAAATTTTCCATAATAATTTATTTTTACGGGCAAGGTTATTAGCCTTGCGCCGAACTCTAAATATAATAGCTCCTAAGAAAAAAATTATTTTATTCCATGAACGGATAGAAGTATTAACTCGCGCTTCATAAACACTACAAACACATTTTTATTCACTTCAATTATAAAAATTAATTTTTTGCTTAAAAGTTTTTTTTTTTTTTTAATATTTTGTGTTTTAAATTCGTCCCGATTTTTTTTACCTGTGTGCGCCCTTGGCTTGTCACTATTGTTTCAACGTTTTCAAATTCAACATATAACCGCCCCTGAGTGGCTGTCTTTCTCATGGGCTTCTCGTATTTTCTAAGGATCATCTAATTCAATTTTTTTATATACCTCCCTCAAGAAATGAGCACCTAGATAAATGTATCCAAAAAAATATATCATTCATTTGTAGGAGCGTGTCAAATAGAATGAGCTGTCGAAATTCCATAGACACAGACTCGAGTATGAATTCATTAAAATGCTAACGAGGAACGATCGTAGTTCCGACTTCAAATATTTCTCTATCACATTCATTTGCCATATCTTTTATTTATTTTTTTCTTGTTCCTTTCCCGTCTCTAGTTCCTGCCGTTCATAAAAGAGTATTTGTCGATCATCTACTCCGACTGAATGTTCTTGCCACAATACATTCATAACTATATAGATATTCGAGAGATAAAAGTGAAAGTAACTTACCGCAACCAGATACATACTGATTTACGAAGGTGTATTTCGAAATCCGTGGTCAATGTCGTTGGGATTGAATTTTCAAATTCAAGAAATTGAGTTTAATGAAATTTTAAATATTGGGAAAAGAACATTTAAACAAAATCTACTTATAAATAAATGAAGTTAATAAAATTTCAAGGGCAACGAATTATGTCTAAAACAACTCAGTCAACAGTGGTCTGGACACTGAGAGAAGAGCACGGACAATGAGCATTAAGTAACGAAAGCGACAACACGGACTGGCGATTTTCCTTGATGTGTTCCTGTTGCGGAGAATGTGAGACGCGTCTTACCTTAGGGAATAAATAATTTATGAACGAGATTATTTGTAACATAAGAGCCGCTTGAGTGGGTTTTGTGAACGTAATCAGTATGCAATTCGAGAAGTCATTTGTACAATATCTGAAGACGAGATAGGTAAGTATTAGAACTAGTCAACTCTGTTACATAAATTGGAAGAAATTCAATTTATCATTTTTTGGGGACTTTGCTTTAATTGGACAACAAGCCAACTACCATATGAGACAATGGTAAGCTTAAGAACCAAAGGCAACACTCCGGCTAAGACTACAGTCTAGAATTGTTGTTAAAATAACTCCACAGACCTCGTAAAAAAGAGCAGTCTTGTTTTTACACAAAACGTGCTCATAAACGGTTTTTTTAATCTAAACGTCAAACGAAGGTGCGAACGAAAGAAGAGAAAAAGGGTTTGGAGAAAGTATGTTGAATATTTCGATATTATAACGGCGAGAAAACACATGAACATCGCATCTTGTGTGGTTCGGCCAAAGAACGATTGTCTGTGTTTATCCGTACGTCTCAGGTTACCTTTTAACATTAACTGATGCGAAAGTTATTTTTGTGAGTTAATAATTCGAGAAATAATTAAAATTTTTTCTTTTCGGAGTCTGGCTCCTTTTTTTATTATTTATTCACAAACAAAAAAAAACGAATGCCAAGCAGAACATCGTTCGATCCGCACTCTCCGGCTGGATAGGTTTAGATGAAGATTTTTGTTTTTTTAATATACTGCATTTATTTGACCAAAAATTAATAGTTACAATAAGTAATACAGCTAACTTATAATAGATTGGTTACATAATAAGTGTTTACATGCTATTTGTTAACATTTTTCAAACAATTCTTTTTAGATGTGCTTAAGATTTAATGTGATTATATATATTGTTAATTTTGTTTTTCCTGGAAAAGGTCAGAAGAAAAACCAGGAACTCTGTTTATTTTAACTTAGCCTACTTAAAATTACTTAACATAACTTAATCTAACTTAGTCTAACTTATATACAATTTACAATATTTGATATTGCAATTATAGTGACAATTCGAATTTGACTTAAAAATAATATTTACAATTTTTAGTTATGGATGTGGGATTTCTCGTTGGGATTGAGGATACTAAGGGATAGGATCAGGTAAGTTCTTGAAGGAGGGGAGAGCCATTCGGTTCTGTGTTAAAGGTAAGGATATTGGAGAATGGTTGGATGTTGCTGTATTTGAAATGATTGGGTGCCAGTTCGGTGTTGTGGTACACGATCTCGTTTAGATCGTTACCCAGTCTGCCTGCGGCAAAGAGGGTCCTGATTTGGAGACAATTACGGTAGTGAGCTCCCGTATTGGAGGAGGGTGATGGTAGGTCCGTTATTATCGGGTTGGGATTGTTAGGAAGATTTTCTATGAAATTTATCGACAGTTCTAGGATCCGTCTATCCAGTCGTTCGATGCCTGCGGTGTTGTAAAGGTCGTTGTTACAATGGTATCTATATGAGTTGGTTTTGCGGTGTAAGCCAGTGATAAACCGGAAACATTTTCGTTCAAACACTCGTAATTTCTCCATTTGGGAGGGTGAGATGTGGTACCATAATGGGCAGGCGTATGTAAGAGTAGGTCTGATTATCTGTTTGTAGATGAGTTGTTTGACCTTAAGAGAGAGGCCTTTAGGCTTCCATAACACTCGCCTGCACAGGTTAAGCTGTATTAAGGCTTTTTGAAGAGAATTTTTGATGTGGGTTGAGAATGACCAGTTGTTGGAAAGGGTTACTCCCAAATATTTTAGGGTTTTGGAAGGTTTTATGAGGGTGTTATTAAGATTTAGTTTAATTTTGTTGTGGCAACGTTTAGTGTTGTTTGTGCAGTGAGCGTTTTTGCCCTTAAACACTGTTAGCTGGGTTTTGGTTGGGTTGAGGCGAATTTGCCATTTGTTAAAGTATGCTGAGATGAGCGGGAGGAAGTCGTTAACGCGGTTTCTTGCCGCTTTGACAAATCTACTGCTAGAGTAGATTAAAGTATCGTCAGCATAATTTAGCATTACAACACTAGGTGGAGGTTGGGGAATATCGGATGTGTATAGAAGATATAAAAGTGGTCCAAGAATGGATCCTTGGGGAACTCCTGCGGTTATGTTGTGAGTTTGTGAGAGGGAAGAATTTATTCTGACCATGAATTTCCTCCCAGAAAGATAAGATGCTAGGAGCTTTGTGATATTGGAATTCAGACCAAATAAGCAGTGCAGCTTATAAAGAAGCCCTGAGATCCAGACACAATCAAATGCTTTGGAGATATCGAGAGATATGCATACGGTAGGGCATTGGTTTTCTAGACCAGTTGTGACATCGTGTGTAAGTTTTAGTAACGCATGGCAAGTAGAGTGTCGCTCACGAAAGCCAAACTGAGAATTAGGGATGAGAGCGTTATCACTGGCAAACGAAAGAAGGTTTTGGTAGATCTTACATTCCAATATTTTGCTTAGGGTGTTCAATAAAGATATTGGACGATAGTTGGAGATGTTATTGGAACTGCCGGACTTTTTAATGGGAATTACTACCGCAATTTTCCAGTTCTCTGGGAAATGTGAAGCATTTATGATGTGGTTAAGAAGGACTAAAATGGGAAGTAGATTTGGCGGGTGAAGTCTTTTAAATAGAAGGGGTGGTATTCCATCTATACCGGTAGATTTTTTGTTGGGTCGTGATTTTATGAACTTGATGAGTTCATCTGTGGTTAAAAATGTGATGGTGTCTGAAGGATGTGACGCCTTGTGTGTGTCGTTAAATTCTCCGATGAAAGGAGTATAAGATGCGGGTAATCTGTGTGAAATATATTCGTTGACAGTATTTCGAAAATTAGGGACTGAGAGGGAATCATTTTGTTGATGGATCTTTGAGAAGTGGTCAGCGAGGCAATTGGCTATGTCCGTGTCGGATTGGATAAGATTGTTGCTGAGTGAGCTGATAAGGTGATCGATTCGCGGTTTAAACTTCCGACCAGTTAGTCGGTTGATGTTTTTGAAGAGATCACGATTGGGTTGAATATTGTTAAGTGTAGAGGTATAAGTCTGATCCGCGAACTTTTTTAAATGTTCATTTATTAAGGTGGTCAGGAGTTGGATCTGACTTTTAATAAAAGGACAGAATCTTATATGAAGTTTTCGGCGGAGTTGTTTTTTGAGACGCAGCAATTTAATTAGGATGCTGGGTAAAGGTTTTCCTAGATGATTATGGGGGATGGTGGTGGGTGTATTGCTGGTGAGGGCATCCTTGAGTGCCTGCTCAATTTTTAGGGCTGCTCGATCGATATCAGCAGGGATTAGGTTAGAAGATTCGGGGATTTGCAAGTTAGAAAACCTTGTGGAGACGTCTCTATTGACCTTTTTCCAGTTAGTCTTGGAGAAGTTCGGGACAGGACTGTGTGAGTAGAGCAGTTCGAAGGAGGGAACTTTGATCGAAGTGTGAACGGAACCATGATCAGAGAAGATTTTTGTCCACATCTGTTATTTATATACATTTCTTGTTTTTACTTAAAATCTAATATTTCTAAAGATAATAGAATCTACCTCAGGTAGTCACAAAATATCTACCTGTGTATATGTTAATAGGTAATTAAGGGAAATATAATTACACTATAACGACATGTAGCGTATACATGTCAGGTTTTGTTAGTTGGCCTAAAATACAGAGAAATTTCCTATTCCTCTGCTAACAGAATTTTTGAATCTCTGTTAGCAGCATGTTATTACGTCCCAGGGGTAATTTTTCATTCCTGTAAGATGAAACTCGCTCATCATCAAACATCATTATCACCATCCGTGGTGGTGATCGAAATTCAGTTCGACGGTTGTCGATTATGTGCCGCCTTATTTACATAAAACATCTGGCGCGCAGGCCGAAGGATATCCTGTAATTTGGATGGACGTGCGGTCCATGAGTTTTGTTTAACTTCTTTAGTTAAAACTAACAATCCATTAGACCTTTCTAATGGGTGTGAAATTCTACAGAGGAATCGTGGGACTGGAGTATTTCCTTTGTTGGCTTTATTCTCGTAAATATTCCGAATTATCTTGTTGAGAT
Source organism: Microdon myrmicae (assembly GCA_963931805.1). Classification (NCBI taxonomy): domain Eukaryota; kingdom Metazoa; phylum Arthropoda; class Insecta; order Diptera; family Syrphidae; genus Microdon; species Microdon myrmicae. Next base: position 41,244,147 of record OZ007501.1, on the reverse strand, counting down.
AATTACGGTTGCCTACAATTTGGCAGCGGATAGACGATATGTTTTATTGCATGAAGTTGCCGTTTCTTTTGTTTGCCGATGAATTTGATGGTCTTTGTGGCAGACCACCCGCACGTGCATCCGTTGGTCGGCTAATTTGCTGGCGATAACAAATCCTTGTAACATCGTGTAGATGTTCAGGATTTTCGATTGTGCAGTGCTGGGGTGCGGCGCATTTGGGTCTTTGAGGATCGGATGCATGAATGTTCTCTTTTGTTTCAGGTATGCTTTATTCGAACTGTTGAGCTTGACATTGAAAGCTTTGGGACGTTCAGTTCCTTGCTTTTTCGTGTCGGGCTCAACGTTGACCAATTGTTTCAGTGCCCTAAGGTGGGATTTTGGGACACGCGTCTGTGGGGGGTGTGCAACGTTTTCAGAGTAGGTACCTTACCTGGGTGGAATTGGGCGTTCGTAGAACTCTACACGTCCATGTCTAAGGATCCTGTAAAGCACGTTCCTACCTTGGCTGCTGCTAAGGTGTTTAATAGGTTTTCTGTTTGTTGTTTGTGAGTGGGTCTAATATCCTTGTTAGATTAAACGGGTGAATGAGTATGGCTAGTTCTTTGTAAACGTAGGCGTCTTGTAGCCTTGTTGATACAAATTTCTTGTTTTGTAATGGTATTATGGTTAGGTTAGTCATTGTTACAGCTATCTGGATTAATGTTAAGCCGTATACGGTCTTTATGAATGATTGTTCCATTGTTACTTGTCACTGCTGTTCCTTTGTCTTCAGCCACTACGTGTTTTGTGTATCGTGTTGTTTCTTTACCGCGTCGATTTTTTTTTCACGTATATTATTTCGCCTGGTTTGAATTGTTTGTTTCTACGTTTTTTATTTTGGTGTTTATTTTGTTTCTTTCGTGCGTTCTCTAAATTTTGTGTAATGTCTGTTTCTGTTATTTTAAAAAATATTTCTATGGGTTTTTGTCCCGTCCCTGAGTGTATTGTTCTATTATATTGCCTAACCGCCTCGAATATAACGTCTGAGATTGTACTGCTACGATCGAATGCTAGACTTCGGCTAATCTCTAAGAGTGTGGAGTGGGTTCGTTCTATATTTGCGTTTGTTATCGAGTGTTGGTCTGGTGTAAAAATATGCGTTACTTTCCTTTGATTTAGCAAAAATTTTACTTTTGCTCCTTTCAGCGCTGGTGCGTTATCTGTCATGAGAGTTTCTGTAAATGGAAATACTTGTGATAGTATTTCGTCTATCAGTTCCGCTATGCCTAAGTCGTTTGGAATATATGTGTCTATGACTGTTATGTATATTTTTTTTTCTACGTAAAATGTATCTAACTGTAAGTTCTTTCCTACGCCTGTCGGTACTGGTGTGTTCTTTATTATTTGCTTTACCGGATGTCTGTCGTACTTACACGTGAGGCAGGTTTCGCAGTTTTGGGCTATTTTTTTACATAGTTGTTTGTATGTTGGCCAAAAGAAGTTCTCAGCTATTTCTTTATTGTTGTTTTTGTGGTTCCTGTGTGCACGTTTGTGTGTTTCTTGGGTTATTCTCATTTGGTCATCTTCGTTCGTTATATCTTTTACTGAATTAGGTGCATGTACTATTTTTATGTTCTCGAAATTTTCCTCTATTATTTGTCTAATTTCGAAAAGTGTCATCTCATCCCAGTGTATAGCGTTTGTATGATTTGGGTCTATGATTGTTTTTAATCTTGTTACTACTTCTGATAAGTCTTTTAGCTTTAGATGGAACCTTTTGTATCCTTCGAATATAGTTTTACTGTCTAATTCATTTGTCTCGGCAAATTCTATGTAAATTTGTCTTTTGAATTGATTGACTGGTTTTTGGTATTGATTTTATTTTATAAACAGGTGAACTATCTTCTGAGTGTATGGAAGATGTACTAGAGTTATTTATTTGTTGGCGACTTAGGGCGTCGGCCACTACGTTCTCTTTGCCTGGTTTGTAAACTACCTTGGCACCAAATTCCTCTATGAAGTTTTTCCATCGTTTGATCTTTGTGTTTGTATTTTTATCTGATATTGAGTATGTTAGGGATTGATGATCGGTATATATTGTTAAATCTGATATACCTTGTATGTATAATCTTAGTTTTTTTAAAGCAAAAACTATGGCATACAATTCCTTTTCGTTGGTGTCGTAGTTTTTTTCTGTTTCACTTAGAATTTTGGATACGAATGTAATGGGTGTTTTTCCCTGTGATAGGACTGCTCCTATTGCAAAATTTGAGGCGTCAGTCGTTAGTTCGAATGGTTTCGAATAGTCGGGTTGGGATAATTCAAGACATTCTTCGAGGTGTCTTTTGAGATCCGAGAAACTTTGTTTTTCTTTGTCGTTTAGTTTTATTTCATAATTCGAACCCTGTTTTTAGGAAACCATTTGATCAGTCTTAAGCAAGTTCGTTAGGGGCTTCGCAACTGTGGGGGAGTTTTTGACGAACTTACGGTAGAATCCAGCCAAACCGAGGAAAGCTCGTAACTCTTTCAAATTCGTAGGCGGTGGGTATTTTCGAATGGTTTCGATTTTGTCAGGATCTGTTCGTATTGTTTTATAGCTTATCACGTAGCCTAGAAATTTGACGTAGTTTTTGAAGAAATGGGATTTTTCTTCTAAAATTGTTAGGTTTGCCTTATATAGGGCATCGAATATTTGTCTTAGGTGACTCATATGTTCTTCTTTGGATTTGGAAAAAACTATTATGTCGTCAATGTAGACGTAACAAAACTTTGTGATAAAGGGTCTTAGGATATCGTCAACGCAGCGTTGAAAAATTGCTGGAGCGTTTTTAAGTCCGAAGGGTAATCTGTTGTATTCGTACAAAGCTCCGTTGAGCGCGAATGCCGTCTTTTCTTTGTCTTTTTCGTCAATTAAAATTTGGTGGAAGCCAGATTCTAAATCTATTGTCGAGAATATCTTTGCTTCGCCTAAGTTCTGTATTGTATGGATGAGGTTAGGCATTGGGTATCTATCGTTTATTGTGGTTTCGTTTAATTTCCTATAGTCATTTACGAGACGTTTCTTGGGTGTTCCATCCGCATTTAGACCTTTTTTTTGGTACTATCCATATTGGTGAGCAATATGGCGAAATTGAAGGTCTAGTTATGCCTCGTTTTAACAGTCCTTCTATTTCTTGGTTTACGAAGTCCTTTTCTACAATCCTGTATGGATATTGTTTTGACCACACACGCTCGTCGGTTTTAGTTTTAATTGTTGCAATTATGTTAGTAATCAAGTCGCGAAGATTAAGATGGGCCGGACACGTGGCGCGAATGGGGAACGATAGGACCGTGCATAGAGTTCTTGACGGTAGACCAACGGGAAAGAGACCGGTAGGAAGGCCGCGACGGAGATGGGAGGACAATGTTAGGTTTGACCTTGAAGGGATCGGATCGAATGGTCAAGCGTGGAAGGAGAGTGCCCAGGACAGGGAACGGTGGCGAAGCCGAGTCGATGAGGTCATGAACTTCCGGGTTCCTACAGGCCAATAAATAATAATAATAAATTATGTTAGTAGTGTATGGTAGGTTTTTGTCTATTCTTTTGTTTCTATTCATTAATTTGTCTATTTCGTTCATAAATGTTTGGTCCTCTGTCGTGTAATTTATTTTTTGTTCTGCTTTATTTTGTGTTGTATGGGTTGTTAGAGTCATTTTTGAAAAGTCTAAGTGTGCGTTCAGTTCGCGTAGTCCTTCTATTCCTATTATTAAGTCGAATTCGTTTAATTCTGGAAGTTCAAAGAATTTTAACCTTTTCCCTAATATGTGAATGTTTCGTTGTTTGTTAGTGACACTTTTTCCATGGATTGTTTTAGAGTATGTCTGAGCTATGGGTATTGAGTAACTTAAATCTATTGACTTAGAACAATAATTCTGGGTTGCCCCCTAGTCTATTAAAATTTCGTATGTTTTGTTAGTTTCTTCGTTTTTTAATGTTAGTATTGGCAACCCTTTCCTTAGACTAAAAGAAGATTCTTTATAATTATTTTGACTTACGTTGTTCGTCATTGAGCTGGTTCGTGAGGCTGATTCGAGGTTGTTTATCCGTTGTTGGTTTGCTGATAGCTCTGGTATGTTGATCTTCTGAATGGGTTGTTGAATCTGGAGTGGTTTACAGTTGATCTGTCTACATCCATTGGTTCTGGTTCATCTTGGTTTGTGAACTGGTTTCTTCCTGTTGGTCTGAAGTATTGTCGGGATTCTCTATCTCTGTTGTACCCTTGTTGTCTGTCAAAGTTTGGCGAGTGCTGCTGTGATTGTTGGTCTTGGTTTCTTCTGGTTTGGAACTCGTAGTTTTGGGTATTTTGCCTGTAAAAGCCCCTGTCTGGTTTTCTAAAGTTCGGTGCCAGGTCGTGATTCCTGGTGTCGTGGTGTACTGCAAGTGCGATTCCATATGCTTCTGAGAGTGACTCGCATTTGTGGGCGTAGAGCGTCTGTTTCGTCATAATGTTGTTGAGTCCATTCAGGAATGCTCTTGTAGCTTCCCTTTCTGCTTCTTTGAAGAGTGCTTTTTTTTACCTCTGGATGTTTGTTCTCGTATTGAATTTTCGATGTTACTGCATTTAACGCCCTATTTATTTCGTCGTAATATTTGCCTAGGGGTTTTTCCCTTGTTTTATACTTGTCATGTCTTCTTTTAAAACGTACAGCGGTCGGTTATCGCTGTAGGCTGAGTCCAGTCTGTCAAGAATTGCCTCGAAACAAAATCTTCTCTGACAGTTTGTTAGTAGACGTGCTGCTTCCCCGACTATTTTATTTTTTATTATTGACAGGGTGGTGGCATATTTTGATTCTCCTTTATGTGCCTCACATGCTGTCATCAATTGGCGAGCGTTTTCCCTCCATGATGGGTATTCGTCTGGGTTTCCATTGAATCTGTTTAGGTTTTTGAATCCTTCCAGATCTATGTCCTCGGGTCTCTGGAATGTGAACGGTATGTCTTTGTGTTCTGTGCGCTGTATGCGTTGTAGTGTAGTTTCTCTGTTTTGCCTGACTTGTTCCTGCAATGTACTTATGGCACCGGCCATGTTCTGCATTTGTTGTATTAAGTGGGTTATGTCGGCTTTGTGTGATGCTATTTCTGCTGTCATCGTGGCTTCGTTTTCAGTTTCGGGTTCGCTGGTTAATGGCCTGTCCGATGTCGGTGTTGATCTCCTTCGGAATTTCTTTAGGTTTTTGATTTTCATTCACTGAATTGGTTTATCCTTACTGGCTTGATTTCTCTATTATTTTTTATTTCACTGAATTTCTTTATTTATTTTAGTTAATTTGGACACTTGAACTGCACTGCTGAAAAAAATTTTATACATACTTACCGTCTCCTTCGCTAGACGTTTGTTCCTCTGGTGATGGTTCCTGCAAATAACCGCTTCCTGGAACGTGGAGAAATAGTCCTGAGTCTATCTTGTCGATGGTTTTAACTCTTCCCAGAGTTTGTTGTCCGTCTCGAAGTAATATTATACGACGAGTGGCAGGGTCGCCAGTTATTTTTGTGAGTTAATAATTCGAGAAATAATTAAAAATTTTTCTTTTCGGAGTCTGGCTCCTTTTTTTATTATTTATTCACAAACAAAAAAAACGAATGTCAAGCAGAACATCGTTCGATCCGCACTCTTCGGCTGGATAGGTTTAGATGAAGATTTTTTTTTTTTTTTTTTTTTCAAAACTGTATTTGTTAACCATAATTAGAATTTGTACATTTAAGTAATACAGTGACTTAAAATTAAATTCGTGACAATTGCTTACATGTAATTATTATTATAATACATTTTCCAAACAATGTTTTAAGAGTTACAGGATAGATGTGTGTTTATACATTTAGTAGGGTTTCGTCTTCCTGGAAAAGGTCAGAAAACCAGGAATTTCTTATTTTTACTTTACTTAATCTTAATTATAGCTCACTTTATAATAATCAGAATAAGTTAGGTTAAGTTATATTTATATTTAGGGTTAGGTTTAGAAGATTTTTGTCTACATCTGTTATTTATATACATTTCTTGTTTTTACTTAAAATTTAATATTTCTAAAGATAATGGAATCTACCTCAGGTAGTCACAAAATATCTACCTGTGTATATGTTAATAGGTAATTAAGGGAAATATAATTACACTGTGGGGCTTTTCAGGGCCCGAAGAGCCATGCATCGCTCGATCCCCACTATTCCAGGCGAACGACTTACCTCTCGGTCGAACTTCAGCAAGGTTGCGTAACCTTGCTACGGCATTTACCCCCAGCCAAATCGCTGGAATTAATACGGTTACCCAATCGGATAACTGTTTTGAATATCCGTTAGGCAGCTTACCTATTCTGTGGGGGGTTTTCCTTCCAAACCCCTTTTTCTCCAACACCATCCCTGAAAAACATTAAGTCCACGGCAAAGCTTATCACCTTGCCGTGGCATCGAGAACTCACCCTCGGGCAGTCACCAATTCCTAAAAAAACATTAAGTCCACGGCAAAGCTTATCACCTTGCCGTGGCATCGAAAATTCACCCTCGACCAGGCATTAATTCCTAAAAAAACATTAAGTCCACGGCAAAGCTTATCACCTTGCCGTGGCATCGAAAATTCACCCTCGACCGGGCATTGATTCCTAAGAAAAACATAAGTCCACGGCAAAGATTATCACATTGCCGCGGCATTTGAAATCCTATCCTTAGGCATACATTCCGCCCAGGGCATCTTGTTTCCATAGCCTTATGCTATGGAAACAACATCAACAAAGAGTTCCTTGTTGACTCGTTTTATTTGTTTGCCCATGGCACTTCTTGCATGCGGCTATTTGGTCCCATTGGTTTGCCACCGCCGACAAGGTTTCGGCTGAGGCAAACCAAACATTTCTCTAATTACCAGCAATCGCTGGTTTCCTATTATCGGTCTCCACCGACCAGGGACCGTAAACAAGCAGCGAATTGGATGCAGCCAGCAAGTGTTTACTTTCAACATCTGGCAATGGCTGCACCCTATATTCGTTGCAATATCTAAACATAGCATTGGCACCACAGAATGCTATGCATACAAAAATCCCTAATAACGGCCGCCACCCGTCGGCGGACCAACGGGAATTCACATCGTCAACCGAGATGTTGATTTATGGCCTCCCATAGGATGACCAGATGTTTTTGTTTACATTCATGTAAGATGCTGCAGCGATGTCGGCATCCGTCCAGGGTCGCCGGACGATCGTATGCAAGGCATACGCACACATGCATAATGTATGCCTATTTCACCCGGTCCAATCACGATTAACTACCTCGAGTTAATCGTGTAGCTCCTCCTATTTTTCAGTTTCTTTGAGGTTTCCCCTTTTCTTTGGTGAGCTCCAGTTAGTCAGTCAGCCTTTTTCCTTGGAGTCAACTTGTGTGTGGCGAGTCTTGACATTTTATTCCCGTCGGCAGTTTATTTATTAGTTTTCTATTATTTCTAATCACGCCGTATCGCTTAAGTTATTTTTAAAGGGAACATTCAATTAAAACCGTTTTCAGTGGACTTTCGTCATTTAGTGCGTTTATTATATTTTGCCTTAATATTAACTAATTCACAAGATCGTCGGGATGTTGGTGTTGTTGATGGTGCCTTTGAGCGTTTAAAAACAAATAAATATTGTCCCAGTCAGTGTATCAATCATTGTAAAATTAATCGTATCACCAGTGTAAATAAAAACAAGAAAATAATAAAAGAACGTTTTTTGCAATTAACAACCCGGAGTTTAATTTCCTTTTTGGTGAACATTTTGCTTTTCGTGTGTTCGGTCTCCTTTGTGAACAATTTTTTGGAGAACTATAAGTGGGTGTTGGCTGAATCCGCACCCGTGCTTGGTGCCTAGCTAAACACCACCACAACACTATAACGACATGTAGCGTATACATGCCGGGTTTTGTTAATTGGTCTAAAATATGAGATGCGTAGGTTATTTTTGTTATTGTTTATGAATCAAGGTCATGTTGTCTATCGGTTTCGTATGTCGTAAGGGTCATGAGTTGGGATTGTGTTAACTCGCACTTTCTGATTAGCGGTATCACGGGAAAATGTTTGGAATATATTCACTAAATTCGGGTAAGCAACGGCAATATCTATCGAAAAGAGATAGGCAAGATATCTTGAGCTTGTGCGCCAAGGAATGCCACTGCTTGATCTTATATCCTATCGAACACATGCCACGCTGTTTTAGATGTTTCTGCCCAAGTATGGAAAGTGATGTTAGTTCTAGATGTACATATATCCGCTTTATAGTGAGCCTAATTCGACGAGGTGACAGACGTCTTATAATGCTTCCTTGGTGCACCACCCGGGAAGAGTGGGCTACCGTTGCTGTCCGTTATGGATGTGTCGAACTCTATATAATTTGTCCTTCCGCGCAATATCGAAGGTTTCGCCGCACAATTGTATCGATTCACTAAGGACGCAAGAGTCCATACACACACGGAAAGAAAACACTATTATGATAATCAAACTTGCTAGCTAGGGGGAAACTATCAAATTATCCAAAAACACAATGCAGCGACGAAACAACTTCTTGTTAAGCCGTAGTCGTAATTAAAACACAACTGCTAAATTTTATTCTATATTTATCCCTACTAGCATTTTCTCGACCAGTGTCAAACTGGGTGACATCGGCTTGAAATCGGGGCCGGTGGAGAGACTTGCTGAATAAGGCCAAGACCGGATTCCCGGTTGTAGTGTTGATGATGATGATGATGATGATGATGACAATTAACGTTATTAATTATGCAACAATGAGTATTATTTATTGTATTGTAGCAGGTATATGCATAAGCCTTTTCCCGGTTTAACTAAGACATGGCGCCAGCGAAAAATACGCAGCGTATTTTTATTTGACACATATCGGGTTTTTCAATAGGGACGTGACAACTTTGTTTTTTAAAATAAAACGCAAACCATTTGAGATATTTCAAAAACTTTATTACTGGCTTGAAGTACAATCAAAACTTTGAATGGAACTCGACTTCGGTCATATGGCCAGCGCGGGCACGTTTGCATCGGTCGATTCGTTGGACCCAATTTTCGATGACTCGCCCACACATTTCGGCCGAAACGGCCGCTATTTCGCGTTCAATGTTGGCTCTGAGCTCTTCCAACGTCATCGGCTTCTTGGCATAGACCAATGACTTGACGTAGCCCCAAAGAAAATAGTATAGAGGCATTAAATCGCACGAACGAGGCGGCCAACCGATTTCTTGAGGTAACACGCTCATCAAACTTACTCTTCAATTAATCGTTTGTATCGTGTGCTGTGTGGCTTGTGGCACCGTCCTGTTGAAACCGCATGTCGCCCAAGTCCATATCTTCCAATTCGGGTCAAAAATAATTGGTAATCATGGCGCGATAATGATGGCCATTAACAGTAACGTGACGATCGTTATCGTCGACAAAAAAAGATGACCCAATGACGCCGTCGGCGTGCAAACTGCACCAAATAGTTCTTTTTTGTGGATGAAGTGGTGATTCATGTAGCACATGTGGACCCGACCAATAACGCATGTTTTGCTTATTGACGAACGCATTGAGCCAAAAATGAGCTTGATCACTGAAGATGATTTTGCTATGAAATTCATCATCTTGGTGCATCTTTTCCAGAGATCAATCGGAGAATGTACGTCGCTTCAAATGGTCCATCGGTTTCAATTCTTGGGTCAGCTGGATCTTGTATGGGTGTAAACCAAGATCCCTATGCAAAATTCGCCATAAAGTGGTCTGGGCGATGCCCAATTCTTGAGACCGCCGTGGAATTGACTGATTTGGATCGTTTGCTACGGAGAACGGCAGCGATATTTTCGACACTTCGACCAACCCGTTGTCTCACTGGCACGGCAACATCACACAACGAATATGTAGACTCAAATTTTTGCACTCAACTTGTTATTGTCTGTCTACTAGGGCGAGAATTACGACCGAAAATTGGAGTTAACGCTCTTAAAGTTGCGGTCACCGATTCCAAATTTCAGTAGTAAATTTTTATAATTTGCACACGTTGTTCGTTCGTGTATTTAACCATGAGTTTACTGAATAAATTGACAGTGACAGTTTTGTGGGGGTACGTAGTCGGTGCGCCTGCATGGACGCTGGGTACTACCACGTACCCACTAATTGTTCACGAGATGCACCACAGAGAAAACACGAAACAAACACCAGCCGGGAATGAAAACATAAACACAGGATTGATGTTAGTTTATTTTATTCACTTTTGGTTAAAGGATTAATCTTAATTTACACTGTGGTTTCGGGATCACAATTAAACGAATAGCTTGTGTTGAACGAATCTTTTAACGGTTGCAAAGTAAAAACTATAATATAATTGAATATTGTGTATTTAATTAAGAAAAAAATTTGTACACGCACGAACACGACTCCGAGGTATATCACGCATCTCCGCAGTTTGCGGAGTGCGGGAGAAAAACCTACCGTCGCAAGCGGTGGTTGGGATGAGACTCCGCAATAATTATCTCGTGCAGAGATCACTCGCTAATCTTGATCATGGTGGTATGTGTGCATGGTCCTTTCATGGATGAAAAACGAACCTAGAACAAGGAAAGGGAATAAGGAGCTTTCATGGGATACGATTTCGGTAAAGCAAACAAAACCGAAATCGTCAGATGCATGTGCGTCGCGGCTAAACAAAGAGACAACGATGCGATGTGGAAATGTGCTAATTGGTTTTAGCTAGGTTACTGGGAAATGGTGTTTATGGCATCGCTAGTAAGGGTATGTATTGAATTCCTATTGCATTTGTATATGCTGTAGGATTTAATTGATGCCAAGAGGCATCATTTGCTTTGGTTTGCATATTGTGCGAGTCAGAGAATTTTATTGCTGAGAGGAAAAGGTCGCCAGCCAATGTGTATGAAAAGGTCTTTGTTGTACCGATGACGCGACTGGGAAAATAGACGGCGCAATATTTATGGTCCCTGTCATGACGGTTACATTGAATGCAATCCGAATCATTTTGTTTACAGGGATTTGTCTGGTACCGAATTGGTTTAGAATACCAGGTAAAAAAGAAAGAAATCTTACGGAAAATTGTATGCGAAGAGATGCATGAAAAGGTAAGTTTTCTTTACAGGGATTTTAAGATTATAGAGTTGATCTATATAATGCGTGAAGCATTTACAGGTACTAATGCTGTTGCATTAGCGAACTTAATGAAGTTGGGTAGTGGTTACCATTTTTTTAGATAAATCGACCGTGGGGTTTGGCGGAACCGCCACAGTTCGATGATTAGTGAAAGGGTGCGTTCACAAATTAAAGTCAAAGTTGTCAAGTCCCTATTGGAAAACCCGATACGTCATTTTGTTGGTCTGATATTTAACTACAAACATACCCAAGTTGAGTCCGCCAAAAACGATCGTCTTTGTTTTATCGTTCAGTGATCATGTCGAATCTTGAGCCTGAAAAAGAACATTTGCAGCCCGCAGTGCTTTTCTTATTTATTCAAAAGAAAAAGGCTGTTGAAAGTCATCATTTGCTGGTAGAAACGCATGGTGAACACGTTCCACCAATTAGAACCTGTGAGACATGGTTTCAACAATTCAAAAGTGGTGATTTCAATGTGAAAGACAGGGCGCGCTCTGGTAGACCACAAAAAATGTAAAGACGAGCAATTACAGGAGTTATTGGATGATGACTCAACTCAAACTCAACGGCAATTAGCACAAGCATTACATGTGTCACAAGAAACAATCAGCAGACGTTTACGAGCATTGGGGAAGATCAATAAACTCGGTAAATGGGCCCTACACGATTTGAATAAAATTCAAATGGAAAATCGCAGTCACTTGTGAAATGCTGCTTCAGCGCCACGAAAGTAAATCATTTTTGTATCGAATTGTGACGGGTGAGGAAAATGGATTTATTTTAAAAACCCGAAGCGAAAAAAATGCGGCTTTTACCGGGCGAAGGCGTTCCTGCAACACCAAGGCCAAATCGCTTTGGCAAGAAAACCATCCTCTGTATCTGGTGGGCGGTATTGTGTGAACTCTTGAAACGCTGCGAAACCATTAATAAACAACGCAATCGTCAATATATGGTTAATTTAAACCACGCATTAATCAAAAGAAGACCGGAGTGGGCCAAAAGACATTGGAAAGTGATTTTGTTACACGATAACGCGCCGTCTCACTCAGCAAAAGTAATGAAACCCACCTTGAAATCGCTTGGATGGGACAGTCTTTTGCATCCGCCGTACTCCCCAAATTAAGCGCCATCTGACTATCACCTCTTCGCATCAATGGGGCACACACTCGCAGAGCAGCATTTCAGCGATTTCGAGGAAGTTGGAAAATGGCTCGACGATTGGTTTGCCGAGAAAGACAAACAGTTTTTCTGGCATGCTATTGATAAATTACCTGAAAGCTAGGCGAAATGTGTAAAAGCCGATGGCCAATATTTTGAATAAAAAAGATTAATTTCCCAAGAAAATTAGGTTCTTTTTTTTACTAAAGAAACCGACAACTTATGAATACATCTGGTATATATTGTTTATAGTTTGAAAATCATCGGCTGAGTCCACTGCCGTTTTTAAATACGACGGCGCCATCCCACGGGCTGTTTTTTTATTCGCTGTTATCCCAACGAGAAAACAACGGCGATGATCCATCTCGGGTTTTTCGGAGATATCATCGCCGCTGGAATAACTGGGCGTTTCTATACGCCAGTTCTATGTGTTTTGTTTCATGTTTCAATTTATGTTCTATGTTTTATATTTGTAATGTTAAATGTAATGAGTGTTTTCTGTGTTAATGTAATAAATGTAAATTGTCTTTCGTGTTAAGGCTTAAGTTGAAAATGTAAATTGTATAAATGACTATTTGGCGCAAGGCTAATAACCTTGGGCGGAAAAACAAATTATTATGGAAAATTTAAGAAATTTTACTTCCTAAATAAGATCATTTTCGGCACATTTTAGTGTGAGGGCAGAACCCTCATTTATTTAGCTTAATGCAAGCTTCCATTAACTTAAATTAAATTAATATAAAAAGTCTTACAGACTATCTTAAAACTAGAGTAAGAATGAGGAAAAAAGAAAAAAACCAGGAAGGTAAAGGTGACTGTGCGATAGGGGAGGTAGAAGGCTAGGGAGGAGCGAGTGTATGTGGGGTGGTAAATTTGGCATTTGTGAAACAGTGACAGTGCAGGGGATGTCTACGTACTGGTAGTGGGAGGGGTTGGTGAGCTGGGGGAAGGGGTTGAAATTGTGGGTGGGGCTGGGGGAACTATTTTGATGGTAGGAAAGGAGAGGTAGGATTGCGGGGTAGAGGGGATTATTGGAGGGGGAGCGATTTAGGACGGGTTTATTCTGAGACGTCGTTTAAGAGTGGGGGTGGAGATGTTGAAATCGAAGGAGGTGGGGAAAGAGTTGGCTTGTCGTAGCATACGCGAGATGGGTTCGTTAGCGCCGTAAGAAGTGTGATGAGCAGGCACGTAAAACAGTCGTGGGTTACCTACGTTACGGGGGTTTGTATGCAATGTTAAAGTGGAGAGCAAGCTTGGGCAATTGATTGAGCCAGTCAGAAGGCGATGGACAAAGATGATGTCGGCATGGATTCTGCACTCTTCAAGTGTGTTTAGATTGATTAGATGGAGCCGGCTTGTGTATGGTGGTAGAATCAGCCGATTTTCCCAGTTTAGTCCGCGGAGAGCGAAGCGCAAGAAACGACGTTGAATTCCCTCAATCCTGCGAATGTAAGTCACTTGATACGGGGACCAGACCTGACTAGCGTATTCGAGTAGTGGCCCGACAAAAGTTGTGTAGAGTGATCGGATGACGTGTGGGTTAAGGAATTCCTTCGACCAGCGTTTGACAAACCCAAGGGCAGCGTTACCCTTGAGGATAATATAATCAAAATGTGCGGTAAATTTGAGCTCCTTGTCGCATAGGACGCCCAGATCACGAATCAATTCAACCGATGTTATCGGTTGGTTCAGTAAGAGATAGGAGCGTGGGTGGGTGGGGGAACTCTTCCGAGAGAAGGTGATTGTGTGACATTTGGCGATATTCATTTCTAGACAATTATTTTGGCACCATGTCGAGAAGCTGTCAAGATCTGCTTGGAGAAGTGAGGAGTCCAGGGGAGAGCGGATTGTCCTAAAAATGTTGGAATCATCCGCGTAAACCGAGATGAAGGAGTGATTAATGCAGGGGCCTATGTCGTTTATGGTGAGGATAAATAGGAGTGGGCCGAGGTGACTGCCCTGGCGGACACCTGAGGTTGGGAATGATCGGAGAGGGTGGACCTAAATCGCACGCGGCAGGTTCGATAACTAAGATAGGATGAGACCCATTTAATCAACAGGGGCTCGAAACCGAGGGAGGATAGATTGAAGAGAATGAGGTTATGGGAGATTTTGTCGAAGGCCTTGCTAAAGTCGGTAGCGACTACGTCGACCGCATCAACGTTTTCTAGGGCAAGGAGTGTGTGGGATGTGAATTCGACAAGGTTAGTAGTAATGGACCTGCCTGAGAGAAAGCCGTGCTGGTTCGGAGAGATGATGGGTGCGCAGCGAAAACTTAACGCCTCATATAGTAGGCCTTCGAACAGTTTAGGAATGTGCGAAAGCTTAGCAATGTGACGATAGTTGGATATATCGTTTTTTTTTTCCTTTTTATGTATGGGGGTTATGTAAGAGGATTTCCAAAAGTTAGGGAATAGACCTTGAGCAAGGGATAGATTGAAAATTGAGGCGAGTGGGAGAGAGAGAGAAGAGGAACATTTTTTAAGAGGATAGCAGGGAGTCCGTCTGGGCCGGAACTGAAATCGTCTTTCAGTTCTTCAAGTTTCTTTTTGACTTGGTGTTGTTGTATGTGTACAGGGATGAGAGGGCCGAGGGAGAATTCAGACATGCCAGTAAAGTGGGAGGGGTTAGGCTCGAACGAGTCGTCCGTGAAGGATAGTTTGAAGAAGGACGCGAAAAGATTGGATATGGTTTGGGAGTCCGTTGTAGTAGTTGAACTGTAGAGAAGGGATGTGGGATAGGCATCAGATTTCCGTTTGTGGTTGATGAAGTGCAAGAAAGATTTGGGGTCGTTGATCAGGTTGAATTGAGCTTTGGCAAGGTGATTTTGGTAGAGAGAGCTGTTAAGCTCGGTGAATTGGTAAAAGTAACCCAGATAGTTGGAGTAGTCCTGGGGAGAACGCGTGTTTAGGAAAGTGTTCCACAACTTACTCCTTTTGTTACGAAGGGTGCGTAGTTTGTGGTTATACCATGGGGCGATGAGAATGATAACCTGTGTCGGGAGTATGGGACATATAGGGATATGGCGTTGTGGATTTCTGTGTAGAGCGAGGCTGTAGCGTCCTCTACACTTATTTCATTTACGCAGAGGGTGATATTGCTGAGGTACTCATTTATGAGGCGGAAATTGGCTTTTCGGAAGTTGAAAGAAAATTGATAGGGGGACGGAGTGCTGTGAGCTGAGTAGTCGTGGTATAAGAATACGAGAAGCGGGGGGTGGTGGTTGTCAATTGTTGAGAGGGTGTGGGGACTAGAGACAACTGAGGAATTAAGGGGGTCTGTCGTGAACACAAGGTCAAGTTGTCTGCCCAGATGGTTTAGGACATAGCTTACTTGGCAAAGGCCAGAGTCGGTGAGGCTGTCTATAAAGGGACATTCCTTGGTAGTAGTGGGGTTTGAGATGTAGTGTGAGTGGTCGTCCGACAGCATCCATTGGAGATTGGGGAGATTAAAATCGCCACGGACTACAATGTCGTCTTGGGAAGAACTATCCTCAGTTATGCGGTCGATTGCCGCAATAGCGAGTTCGTATGACTCGATAGCTTGCGATGGAAGTATGTAAAAGCATATAATGAACACGGACTTTGAGCGGTGTTCAAGACCAAGACAGTATCCCGGTTGTATTGCCGATGATGATGATGATGATAAAGGAATGTGTTTATTTTATGTTGTAAATGAATGTTGCTGTAATTTGTAAATAAATATAATGTAATTTTATGTTTTATGTATTATATGTGTAATTTAAAATGTAAATTGTATTGTATTGGGGGTATTCTGGTCTAGACGCACGAATTTAACGCAATTTTTGAAGTGCTGTAAAAAAAAGCAATCAATATTTTTACTATTCATTTTTTTATAGGATGTTTATTAATATTTCAAGAATATAGTAAAAAAATTGAAAGTAAAAAATTCAAAATTCAAAAAGTTAGCAGCTGATGAAGTGGGGGATCTTTTTTAAAACAATACCCACGATTTTTCAAGTTCTACTGAACCGATTTAGTATATGTCTTCTTTATAGGCTTTGCTATTGCATGAACTATCCTCATCCCCAAATTTCAATGATAACTATTTTTAAAAAATTCGAGAAACTAAAAAAGTGGTACAAAAATAAATTTTTTTTCAATTTGTTTTAGTTCCAACGATAGATTCAGATTGCTAGGGGGGTTGAATCGTGGGTATGGACGCGTGAGTTAACACCCCTAAAATATAAGTTAGGTAACAATCAAAACATACTTCAAAATCTGTTCAACTTAATGTCATTCCCAAAACACGAACAAAAGAAAACGTGAACCACTGTATTTTAATAATAGAAACACAGGTACTTCAAAACCTGTTTTACCTAATAGATTTAAGATATTCGAATAGAGTTAAGTTCGAAATGTAACAGAAGAGATCCTGTCTGACGACGTCGAATACACGAGCTGCTCAGAGGAGGAAAATAATAAAAGGAAACATAGTTTCTAAATAACATAGATAAGATAAAGGTCTTTTCATTTGTAAATATTTTCTCCAGGAACAGCGCAAAATAACTGGCGATCCTGCCAATCGTTTTTTTTTCCTACAAAATTCGATTAGGGTAACGGACCAACACTGTGGAGTGTTTAAAAAAACCAAAGAGTATCCATAGAAATACTCCATCGTTCAGGAAGGACTCGGTGCAAGGAATTCTTTCAAAGGAACGAAGGAGACGCGATAACAAAAAAAATCATTAAGTAAAAAAATAATAGAGAAATCAAGCCCCGAGACGACAAAAAAATCATTCAGTGAAAAGAATAATAGAGAAATCAAACCAGAGAAGATAAGGAGCAGATGAAAATAAAACGGGGTAAGTCAAATATTAATCCCTTAAGAAAACCCACAGATAAAGTATCCAGCGACTCAGAAACTGAAGAGATGCAAAACATGGAGGCAGACAACATCGCAATGAAGGCAGAACTAACCGTCATGAAACAACAAATTCAAATGATGGCTAATTTAATGAACCAGCAGACATTGAAAATTAACAAACTACAACGCGCAATAACAACAAATTTGGAGGAACATCAAGACTTAGAGTTCAAGTACGGCCGCCCGGAAGACATCAACCTAGACGCATTTAAATCTTTACCAAGGTTCAGTGGAACAGAAGGTCAATACACCACTTGGAGGAAAGCAGCAACGACACTAATGGAGGCATGTGAGGCTCACAAAGGACACACGAAGTATTGCGAAGGCCTGCTAATAATCAGAAACAAGATTGTAGGTGAAGCGGCATTAGCCCTAGTAAACAACAACACCAAATTTAACTTCGACGCAATCCTGGATCGCCTAGACTTCACATACAGCGACAATAGACCTCTGTATGCACTGAAAGCAGAGATGACACAAATAAAACAGGGAGGCAAAGATCTAACTCAATACTACGACGAAGTAAACAGAGCTCAAAACCTGATCATCGCAAAAATCCAAACACAGCATCGAAACGAAGACACCAGAAAAGCATTTCTAAGAGAAGCCGAACAAGAAGCTGTGAGAATTTTTTCAAAAGCGCCTAAATAACGGAACAGCCAGGCAAACATTATACGCACATAAATGCAACTCGTTAGCAGAAGCATACGGAATAGCTCTCACAGTACATCACGACTCGCGATACAATAATATAGCCCCAAATCTACGAGTACGAGAATGGAACCCCACATACAGACAACAACAACACCAGGATAGACGACCTGAGTACGGAACTAGACAACAGTGCCAGGACAGACAATTTCAGCCCGAAAATAGATAACAACACCAAGAGAGACGACAACAGTACGACAATATATACCATGATAGACGATACCAATTCAAGGAATACCAACAAGATCCAAGAGGTTACAACAGGCAACAATCCCAAAGGAACTCACGCCAATATTTCGGATCACACAGACAGAATCTACAGAACACAAATTTCCCCAAACCAGAGACGATGGAAGTAGATAGGTCCATACACAGCACATTAAGGCAACCAAACTTATTCAGGAATCAACCCCAACAAGAACAGCCCCAACGAATGAACAACGTGGACCAGGAGTCAACAATCGATTCCTTGAAAAATAACGTAAGTGAAACTAATACTACTAAAGAATCTTTGTGAAGAAAAAATTGTGAAAATTACAAAACATATAACATTTTAATAAACTCGGGAGCAACCCAAAATTATTGTAAAAAAAATATCGATTTAAGCAGTCCATTTAAAATGTTGCCAATTCAGTCAAAAACAATCCATGGAAGTAGTGTCATAAAAAACAAAAGATATATACATATACTAGGAAAAAAATTACAGTTTTTCGAATTACAAGAATTAAGAGAGTTCGACTTCTTAATCGGTTTAGAAGGATTAAGGGAATTAAATGCAGAAATAAACTTCAATACAATGATATTAAAAACATCAGGAGAAGCTAACACGAATCAAAAACTTAACTATACGATTGAAGTACAAGAATTCAGGGAAGAAATAAATACATTAATGAATAGGAATAGACGAGTAGACAAGAACCTTCCTTACACTACTAATATAGTAGCAACCATAAGAACAAAAACCGAAGAACCAATTTGGACAAAACAATATCCATATCGTATTGCCGACCAAGACTTTGTGAATAACGAAATAGAAGAACTACTAAGGCGGGATATCATTCGCCCATCCAGATCCCCGTATTGCTCACCGATCTGGGGAGTTTCGAAAAAGGGAGTTAATGAGGATGGTACACCAAAACGTAGATTGGTAAATGATTACAAAAAACTAAACGAACAAACAATTAACGACAGGTACCCCATGCCTAACATAACCCAAACTATACAAAATCTAGGTGAGGCTAAATTAATCAGAGTACATATTGCGAGAGCAATAAGCTCGTCCAATGACCTCATTTTCGGGGCCTATTATCCAAACACTCTGTGCTATGAGAGCGTGCGTCGCAACGGCTTTGTTCCACCAGAGGCGTTCCTTGACTTGGACATGAAAGGGCTTATACAGGATAGAACCGGAATTCCGCTGATCTATCGTGTAAGTAGATCATCCGTAGACGGGCGATTGTGCTACGACCGGGAAGTAACGCGCACCGAAGAAGAGCTCCTGCGCTTCAGTAGGGCTATCTCCCACAGAGACCGGGACGATAGTATTAGACAGCGTCAACAGTTCTGGTGGTTGAATGGCATATAAAGACCTGGATACCAAAGTCGGTAAATAATAACAGTATTATCAGCCAGCTTACATAGACTTAGCTTTTCTAGAATTAAGGTAGTATAAGATTTAAGTTAAGTTAAGTTAAGTTTGTTAAATAAAAAATAGGTGAGGCTAAAGTATTCTCAACGATCAATTTGGAGTCCGAATTTCACCAAATCCTAATAGATGAGAAGGACAGGGAAAAACAGCATTCGCCGTAAATGGCGCTCTCTATGAATATAATAGGTTAGCATTTGGGTTAAGGTATGCACCCGCGATCTTTCAACGCTCCGTGGATGATATCTTACGACCATTTGTCATAACATTTTGCTACGTATATATCGACGATAGTATAGTGGTTAGTATACCCGCCTGTCACCCGGGAGACCGGGGTTCGATTCCCCGTTGGGGAGCCCCTGGCGCAAGACTAATGACCTTGCACAGAGAAAATAAATCATTATGGAAAATTTAACAAGCCTCAGGACTGGCTAAATAAGGCCAAGACCGGTTCCCGGTTGTAGTGCCGATGATGATGATATATCGACGATATCATCGTATTTTCTAAAGACAAAGATGAAGATATGAACCATCTTCGACAAATTTTTGATGCATTATATAACGCGAATTTAACAATATCTGAAGAGAAATCCCACTTTTTCAAGCCCTACGTAAAATTCTTGGGCTATATTATCAGCCATAAATCAATAAAGACCGACCCCGAGAAAATTGAAAGTATAAGAAGATATCCCGAACCATCAAACTTGAAGCAATTACGGAGTTTCCTCGGCCTAGCCGGATATTACAGAAAATTTGTGAAGAGTTACGCAACGATAGCAAAACCGCTCACAAACTTACTCAAAACAGATCAAATGGTATCGCAAAAAACAAGCTATAACTACAAACTCAATCTTAATAAAAAGAAAGAAAATAAAACAACATTTAGAGGAATGTCTGGAATTATCCCAACCCGACTGCTCAAAGCCCTTCGAATTGACCACTGATGCTTCTAATATCACAATTGGTGCAGTTTTGTCACAAGGAGCAAAACCTATTACTTTCGTGTCGAGTTCCCTTAGCGAAACGGAACAAAACTATGCAACTAACGAGAAGGAACTCTTGGCAATAATATTCGCTCTGACCAAACTCAGACTTTATATACAAGGCGTATCGGATTAGACAATATACACAGATCACCAATCTTTAATTTACGCGGTTTCGAACAAAAATACAAACACAAAAATCAAAATGTGGAAAAATAGAATCGAGGAATATGGAGCTAAGATAATTTACAAACCTGGCAAGGAGAATATCGTTGCAGACGCACTCAGCAGGCAGCAACTCAATAACTCTAACACGTCCTATATTCACTCCGCAGACAGCTCCCCAACTTATAAAATAAAAAGTACATCTAAACCAGTAAATCATTTCAAAAACCAAATATACATTGAATTCTCGAATGAAGATAAGACAGAGAGTAAGAATATGTTTGACGGATATAGGAAATCACATATTAAAATGTTGCAGCAGTTGCGGCGTGACGAGCGGAGTAACAGGTAAACTCCGTCTCGCCCCGCGATGGAATATCTAAAAGAAAGTACCGCGGGGATCAACGGGAATATGAGCTGGCGGGAGGTGGTTTTAGTCGGTAAAAGCCCGGCATGCCCCTAGATCGGTCTAGACGTATATTTTGAAGATTTCCACCTGCCTACCGAAACCAAAAAAAAAAAAAAAAAAAAAAACATTAAAATTAGCGATTTATCTGAACTTATTACGAGGGTTTCCTTTTATATTTCGGGATTAGAGAACAAAAACAAATATTGATCATCGAAAATCACTTTATTGTTTTTCAAAATATTCCCCATGAAGATCTATACACTTTTGCATGCGTTTGAACCAATTGTCGAAGCACTTTTGCCACTCTGTTAATTGAGGTATCTCCAACACATGCAGTCTGAATGCAGCAACCGCTTCTTCAGGTGTTGAAAAACGTTGATCTCTCAGTTTGTTTTTTACGTACGGGAATAAAAAGAAGTCATTCGGTGCCAAGTCAGGACTATACGGCGGATGACCCATCAAATCGATGTTTTGGGTGCTCAAAAATGCAGTTGTCGCAGCCGATGTGTGAGAGCTCGCATTGTCGTGGTGAAGAGTGATCCGTCTTCGGCGGTTGGTTTTCCTGATTTCTTGGAAGACAACTGGCAAACAAATGGTTGTGTACCAATCAGAATTGACTGTTCTGCGTTGTTCTAGTGGTACGGTTGCGATATGTCCAGTTTTTCCGAAAAAACAGGCGACCATTTGCTTGGAAGTGCTTCGTGCGCGAACAGCTTTTGTTGGATTTGGCTCATCTTGAAACACCCAGACAGTCGACTGCTGTTTACTTTCGGGCTCATACGCGTGAATCCACGATTCATCACCTGTCACGATGTCATAGACGTGTTTCGAAGCACCGCGACCGTATTTTTTGAACATTTCTTTCGACCAATTGACACGAGCCTTTTTTTTGGCGATTCGCAAATTGTCTGGGATCCAACGCGAACAAATTTTTTTGACGGTCAAATGTTTATGCAATATTGAATGTATGCTGGTCCCACTAACGCCTAAGGTTGTCTCAATCTCACGATAGGTCACATGACGATCTTCCAATATCAGTTCGCGCATAGCATCAATGGTTTTCGGAACAACAACTGATTTTGGACGACCTTCACGAAATTCATGTTGGAGTGAACTACGACCACGATTGAATTCACCATACCATCGATAAACACTGGTCCTTGATGGAGCTTCATCGCCAAAAATTAAATTAAGTTCATCCATGCACTGTTGCTGAGTTAATCCACGCCGAAAGTTGTAAAAAATAATCGCACGAAAATGTTGACGATTTAATTCCATTTTTGGGCCGAGATGAATCTTTTAAGTTACTGTAAACAACACAAATAGCGCTCGTATGTCAAAACGTTCTGAATGCGTATGAATCAAAAATGTCCAACTTTACGACAGAGCTGTCAATTCCCGGATTGCAACACTAGGGTTGCCAAATCCCGAAACATAAGAGGCAACCCTCGTAACACCATAAAAAAAATCATAAACCCAAATCATACTAACGCAATACACTGTGACGAAGGAACATTATATGAAATACGAGAAATCTTAGAATCAAATTTACAGTGCAAAAAGATGGTTCACGCCCCTAACGCGGTCACAGACGTTATAGACGACGATGAACAATTAAAAATAATTCAAGAAGTTCACCGAAGAGCTTACCGCAGCCACAGAAATAACGCCATCGAAATAGCCGACAAATACGTTTGGCCTAACTTTAGACAAATGTGTAAAAAAGAAGGAAAAGACTGCGAAATATGCCACACATGCAAATACGACAGACATCCCACGAAACAAATGATCAAACCCACACCTATACCTACAAACGCAGGAAAACATATTCAAATGGACACATTTTATCTACAAAAGAAAACATACATCACAACAATAGACACATACAGCAAATATCTATATATACGCAATGTCCCAAATGACATAGGAACTACCATAGTCATCGACGAAATCATATCACAAGTATTCCCACTAGCAGAAAGTTTAATGAATGATAACGCCCCTGTGGGGGTTTCTCTATTCTACATGAGAAACAACCCATAATTCCAACCACAATTCCTACCTAATTTAGACCGCTTTCAGCGCGTCATACCTACCCATTTCCTTCATATGTTGTTCCCCTGTAAAACATGTTAAACGGACGTATAGCTAAACTCATTATCCCATGCAAATAATGCATTATTGAGTTTAGCTACATTCTTGTCATACGGCAGCCCCATTCTTGCTAACCATGAGTTTTCCATCGGAAATCTCATAAAGTCGGTTAGCAACAACAAGTCTAAACGAACGACGCTGTTGCATCATAGCAAAATAGCTGGAGTTATTTCAGCGTCTTAGAGTCTGGTTCTCACGCTGATTATTTCCCAAACATCAGCGGCGTCCTATAGACTTTCCCTCAGATCATCCATTCGCTTGGGATCAATGATCTCTTTTTGCAGGGGACTGACATCAGCTGGCGCAAGACTAATGACCTTGCCCGGAAACACAAATTATCATGGAAAATTTAACAAGCCCCACTTGCTAAATAAGGCCAAGACCGGTTCCCGGTTGTAGTGCCGATGATGATGATGACATCAGCTAGGTTTTCCTCTCCCTCGTATTTCTGTCTTTCCACGGTTCAATGTGCTCCGACTACACCATAGCCGTACCACTGGGTCACCAGAACATGTCAGTAGCTGCATCTGATACCAACACACACAACCAAAGCTACCCCGAGATCACAGCATATCATGTTTTCTGTTCTCTCATTCTTCATGTCCGTCAATTACCCTATTAACAAAAGTTACTCACACTTTGACGGGCGTGAGGTTGAGTGAGCAGAGGCGTGGTCTCTTTTGGTTGTCCTGTGTGTGGAATGAAATATGAATTTCAACCCTAATGCACGGCAGTCACTATTGAATGATTGCTACGGTCAGTTACGCCGCCGCTCGTCACATTAGATTCGCGAAATTTTATACCAGTCACATCTCAATCACCAGGGCGAAAGGTCGTGTCGAGTATTTCTTCAATAAAAAAAAACTAACGAAATAAAACGAAGAGTTATTAATTTAAACCTTTCCTTAGAGTGTAAAGTAATATATTGTGTACATTTCAAATTCATCTATTTAAATAAGGATACGGTAAACAGACCAAGCTGTAAATAAAAAATACAAAAAAATAAAAGAAACTTTAAGTAAAGACAGTGCGTTTGTATTTATTCGTGCGTTTGTTGGAACGATTTTCTTTGGACGACCAGTACGTGGACAATTGTGGGAAAAAAGTGAATCCTGTGCCATACGTTGGCACTCCATACTTCAACCCCCACACCCCCATATTTAAAGGAACCAAGACAGAATTCCTTCTAAAACAAAGAGGAATAACGCACTCATTTGCACCAGTAGCACACTCAACAACAAATGCAAACATAGAACGTGCCCATTCTACACTTTTAGAAATCTGTAGAAGCTTGGCGGTTGAAAAGACGAGCACGGTCACCGACGAAATATTCAACGCGGTGAAACAATACAACTGCACAGTGCATCCGGCAACGGGCCAGAAACCTATCAACTTATTTTTCGGCATCATAAAAAAAGACGTCCAAACAGAACTAAAAAACGCACAAGACAAACAAAATAAGTACCAAAATAAGAATCGTAAAGAAAAAACATATACGCCGGGAGAAGTAATATACGTAAAAAAGAGCCGTCGCGCTAAACAAACCACACCTTACACGAAACAAATAGTCAAAAAAGATCAAGGCACCCTAGTAATCACGGATGGAGGCGCGGAAATACATAAAGATCGTATACGCTCTAATACTAATTAAGTTTACTCTTGATATACACGAACTCAAAGAATTAATAAATCAAACAACAATAGAAATTCCCCTAATCAATATTTTAGTTTACGCAGACATATCTGTTCACAGGAAGAATAACGTAAATTTTTAGTTTATAAATACCCAAAAATACTAAGTTATAAACATTTAGCGTTAGACACCTTTCATGGATTGACAAAAATAACGACAGAAACTATAACATCCTATTTGTAAAAAGATAAACATTCATTCATAGACAATGTAACTATCGATAATACAGAGTATGTAAATCTGCAAGAAAGAATTAATGACAATAAAATAGAAATCGAAATTGACAATATATTATACTCGAACTCCAATAACACATTTAGAAACATAGACACTTTAAGAACAATATGGAGAAAAAACCAATCCTCACTACAATTATAATTATAGGCACATTATTATCATGCGTAATGACCATAATTGTAATAAACAAAGAATGTAAGAGATACAACGAATACTAATTAACAAAAATAAATGCCAAGTCGCAGAAACTTTTTAATAAAAACTAATAGACATTGTAGCTTTAAGCAGCGGGGGAGTTAACACCCCTAAAATATAAGATAGCTAACATTCCCTAAAGCTTAAGATAGGTAACAATCAAAACATAAAACACAGATACTTCAAAATCTGTTCAACTTAATGTCATTCCCAAAACACGAACAAAAGAAAACGTGAACCACTGTATTTTAATAATAGAAACACAGGTACTTCAAAACCTGTTTTACCTAATAGATTTAAGATATTCGAATAGAGTTAAGTTCGCAATGTAACGAAGGGATCCTGTCTGACTACGGACTCGAATACACGAGCTGCTCACAGGAGGAAAATAATAAAAGGAAACATAGTTTCTAAATAAACAAAGACAAAGGTCTTTTCGTTTGAAAATATTTTCTCCAGGAACAGCACAAAATAACTCACGCGTGCCATAGTTTCGCCACCTAGGTTCTATACAAATGAGATTGAGTAATGTAAATCACCATTTGTTATAAACTAGGTCGGATAACTAGACCGATTTAACTAGTACTCATTAGATACTGTGGCTTTCATTAGCAGTATGGTTCATAAACTACTGGTCTGTGTTGCCTCTTAAAATATTGTATAACGCAGATATTTTAAAAAGTGATTTATTGAAAGTCTTTAAAAGCCTTAGATATTATATATACTCTAAATTAATGCTTTTCTTGTCTTCGCCATTATAAGCGGAACATATACAAAACTATGAGAAGTGACGCATGCAGGAAAGGTCAGGCAAATCCTGATCAGAAAATAAAATTATTTGTTCCCTTGATTTTCCAACAAGCGAATAGCTTTAACGAGTATTAATACGACCTAGCGATGACGCTTATCTATCCTTTCGAATGCGTCCAGATTGCCTTCTCTACCGGGTTCAATGATATTTTCATCCTTGTCTTTTCCCTTTTTTAAGATTCATTTTTTAAATTTAGATTTTTTTTAGTTGTCATTTATAAATAAATGTATACCTGTTAGTAACAGAGAACTAAGCTACGCAGACGTCCATTGCTCGTGCGCGACCGACAAGCCACACATGCGTTCGAAATGCATGCGAAACTACCTACTATCCGCGAATGGATGGGTTCCGGGCTGGACGAATGACAGAGAATTCTACGGCATCGATCGACCGACTTGAAGTCATTGACTTTGCAGTGAAATCTGTTTCATTAACCTCAGTCATGGCAGTAGGTAGGCCTAGGCTTGATCTCTAGACTCATTTGGCACACGTGTTCTCATTGGTGTGTGGGGATTAGTGTCTTAGCTGGTATGGTTGTTGGTAAGACTCCAATAATACTACATATTGTGCTGTAGTTCTGTTAAATGCAATGAACTTGTTGGATCTAAATGGTTAACTGCACAACGACCTGCGCAAGGATGTCTAGAAAGGGCATTGCCTTTTCTAGTAAGTAATGAAATAATGACTGTAGATTTGAATTAACAACATTAATTCTAGGTTTATTTTGCTGAAGCAGATACGTTAAGTACTTTAAATATTTAAGATACTAAAAATACTTTAAGTACTTAAATACTTCAAACGCTTTAACTACCTTAAACACATTAAATACTTTGAAAAAATACTTTAAATAATTTAAATACTATACTATAAATACGTTAAATATTTTAAACAGTAAGTAAAGGGTGTAAGAGAATCTATTGATTTAGAAATTAAATTTAAAAAAGAATTGCAGACATTGATTGAATTCTTTTTCCACCATCCAGTACAAGCTTCAAAGTTTATTTAATTATTTATATATTTTAATTAGATTTCATAGTTTAAAGACGACGTCATGCAGAAGGCATTCAATATTGTCGATACACTGTGTTGGGCGAACTTAGACTTTTTGTTAACTCACTCCAGCATATCGATGTGCGTGTTGGTGATATCCTGACGAAAGTAATCCTTTAATGGGTCTGGGTCTTGCGACGATCGCTGTAAAGATGATTTGAAATAACTCCTTAAGAAAAAGTTACGTAGCGCTAAATCAGACGACCGTGTTGACCACTGGCGTCTGGCGTCTTGGCAAAAGGCGAGCGCCAGAGCATGTAGACTGAGCTGATCATCACTGATCATCACCATCATCAGCGGCACTACAACCGGGATCCGGTCTTGGCCTTATTTAACAAATCTCTCCGCCGGTCCCGATTTGGCACTCCCAGGGTCTGGGCATCCTGGTCTACGCCATCCCTTCATCGCAGACAAGGCCTGTCGTGCTGTCTCCTTCCATACATCCTGCCACAAAGGAATTTCCGGTCAGGCTCCTCTTTGCTCATTCGAGCTAGGTGTCCTGCCCACCGGAGTCTACCGAGCTTCAAAGTAGATCGCGTACAACTCATGGTTGTAGCGTCTCCGGAATCGTCCTCCCTCACATACGGGGCCAACAATTCTCCTTAAGACCTTCCTCTCGAACGCGCATAGTGCCTTTTATTGAGCACCCAGGTCTCGGATCCATATATGAGTACTGGTAAGACCATGGTCTTGTACAGTAGTAGTTTGGATGTTTTGGATAAATTTCGGGATTTAAAGAGCCTTGATAGACCATAGTCTTTGTTGGATTTGATCAGCCGTCCGCGTATTTCTTCTTCTATGTTGTTATCGGCTGATGCTATTGACCGAAGGTAGTTAAAGGATTGCACTACTTCAAATTCGTGTTCCACTACCCTGATATTTTGACCAACGTTAGGTCTTCTCTTCGCAGAAGTTGCCGCCATGTACTTAGTTTTCCCCTCATTAATGTGCAGTCCCAGTTTTTGTGCCGCTAGCAGGCGGATGAAAGAATCCCGTACAGCCGAATCGGATCTACCGATGATGTCAATGTCATCAGCGTAGGCAAGTATCTGGCTGGACTTGGTGACCCTCTAGTTGTAACGCCAGAGTCACGGATTGCTGTCTCCAACGCCGGGTTGAAGAGGAGGCAGGCCAGACTGTCTCCTTGTCGGAGTCCATTAAATACGAGGGTGCCTCTTATGTTTCGGGATTTGGCAACCCTAGCGTTGCAATCCGGCAATTGACAGCTCTGTCGTAAAGTTGGACATTTTTAAGGTTATACGCACTCAGAACGTTTTGACATACGAGCGCTATTTGTGTTGTTTACAGTAACTTAAAAGATTCATCTCGGCCCAAAAATGGAATTAAATCGTCAACATTTTCGTGCGATTATTTTTTACAACTTTCGGCGTGGATTAACTCAGCAACAGTGCATGGATGAACTTAATTCAATTTTTGGCGATGAAGCTCCACCAAGGACCAGTGTTTATCGATGGTATGGTGAATTCAATCGTGGTCGTAGTTCACTCCAAGATGAATTTCGTGAAGGTCGTCCAAAATCAGTTGTTGTTCCGAAAACCATTGATGCTGTGCGCGAACTGATATTGGAAGATCGTCATGTGACCTATCGTGAGATTGAGACAACCTTAGGCGTTAGTGGGACCAGCATACATTCAATATTGCATAAACATTTGACTGGCAAAAAAATTTGTTCGCGTTGGATCCCACACAATTTGTCAATCGCCCAAAAAAAGGCTCGTGTCAATTGGTCGAAAGAAATGCTCAAAAAATACGGTCGCGGTGCTTCGAAACACGTCTATGACATCGTGACAGGTGATGAATCGTGGATTTACGCGTATGAGCCCGAAAGTAAACAGCAGTCGACTGTCTGGGTGTTTCAAGATGAGCCAAATCCAACAAAAGTTGTTCGCGCACGAAGCACTTCCAAGCAAATGGTCGCCTGTTTTTTCGGAAAAACTGGACATGTCGCAACCGTACCACTAGAACAACGCAGAACAGTCAATTCTGAGTGGTACACAACCATTTGTTTGCCAGTTGTCTTCCAAGAAATCAGGAAAACCAACCGCCGAAGACGGATCACTCTTCACCACGACAATGCGAGCTCTCACACATCGGCTACGACAACTGCATTTTTGAGCACCCAAAACATCGATTTGATGGGTCATCCGCCGTATAGTCCTGACTTGGCACCTAATGACTTCTTTTTATTCCCGTACGTAAAAAACAAACTGAGAGCTCAACGTTTTTCGACACCTGAAGATGCGGTTGCTGCATTCAGAATGCATGTGTTGGAGATACCTCAATCAGAGTGGCAAAAGTGCTTCGACAATTGGTTCAAACGCATGCAAAAGTGTACAGATCTTCATGGGGAATATTTAGAAAAACAATAAAGTGATTTTCGATGATCAATATTTGTTTTTGTTCTCTAATCCCGAAATATAAAAGGCAGCCCTCGTATGTTTATTGGTTTGGACAGCAATCCCGCTATTTGTACTTGACTAGTTACGTTGGTCATGGTCAACCTACAAAGTCGTACGAGTATCAATTTGTTTGGAATGCCGGATTCTCTCATGTTGATCATGTTCCCTCCTTGTTTGATCAGGTCAGCTGGTATGCCATCAGCTCCGACGACTTTATTTGAATGGAGCTGTCTTATGACTTTAAATGTTTCCTCAACGCCTGGTGGCGGCAGCATTTGGTCTTGATTTTGCATTGGTGAGCCTTCAATTCTTCTGTGAGCTGACCATTTCGGAATTCATTGAAGTGCAGTTGTGGCAGTTCTACGAACCACATAAAACACTATAGGTTGAGATATCGTCGTTCCACCATGGAACATACTCACCTATATCCAGATTACACGTGCCCATAGACACGTATCCTCAAAAGTCCTTCTTTCCGCCTGAAACAAAAGGTAACGTTCCATATACCCAATATTGAATTCAATGGTCAAAACCAATCGAACTAAACGTTCAAATTACTGAACATTGAATTCAATTCAATTCAATGCCATTTTCCCATTTAATGAATTTCAATTCAATTCATTGCAATTTTCCCATTTACTCAATTCATCCAATTAAACGCATTTCTCTAAAAGCAAACAGAATAATGCATATCTCCTTATGTAACTAATAGCAATTAACACCTCTAAATTCCTTGCAGATCCCAAAACCAAGAAGCGCACGTGTGCAAACAAAGGCATAGCGATTCGCCCGCCGACACACAATTCTTGCAATCATAAACATCTTAACGCATATCTCACGCCAGATGTTTTATGACTTGGAAATGGGATCTAGAAAGCGTCATCCAAATTCCACGGTTCCTTTGTTACCCATCTTAAGCGCACGAAAACTCTTGTTGTCTTAAGCCAGATGGGTAATGCCAACAAACCCCATGAAAGGATCGAGAAATAAGTGGCGGTGCGCTTGACCCTTCGAAAGAAGACACCGATAAGAAGTTGAAAATGAGAATCGAAATGTAAATTTTCTCTTACAGATAAGAGAATGAGAATGATGATTATGATGGGAAATTGTTTTTTACAGATGAGGGGTTTAGAATTGAAAATGGATACAAACAATTTTGAAGTAGTACAGTTAGAGAAACCGAACAAGGAGTTGATCCGCGAAGCGGACAGTCGACTTGAGAAGCGAGACGAGGTTAGATTTTACGTACAGTGGTTGGAGGACGCGTTCAAGGTATTGATTCCTCGAGTTTTCTTTTGTCACAACCGAGCAAATATATAATTATATAATTATATATCTATAAAACTGGAAGTTTTGTTTTGAAAAACAATTGGACAGTTTAATAGAGTAAAAAAATATTTTATTGTAATAGTGGCGAACTAAATAAATTAGAAAAAAAAAATCCAACCAAACGAAACACTTGTAGTGAGAAGTACATGCACCGATTTAGTAAAGGCAACTTAAACTAAGGGTAATCAACGGGACATGTTAAGAGATAATTTAATTAATAAAATGGTGTAATGGATCGAAGGGGTACATAAAAACTAATTTGTAAAACATACTTATCTAAAAAAGGTGGGAACCCAAAAGGAAAAATAAAACGTGAATAAAAATAAAACAAAGTTATAAAGAAAACGTTTGTCCAGAGTTTCATTTGTGTCAAATCCGCTACGGTGTTGTTTCGTTTTCTGATGAACAGTGTTCGGCGGAACACACCAGCAGTTATACACAAAAAATACGCTAAACACTTCCTATCGCTCCAGAATGCCTTCAGGATCGGTGATCAGATTACCCTCTTTATCCTTGCAGTAAGTGCATGGTAGTGTGTACAGCGTCATACTGCGGATTATTTGGTAGAACTTCCGCGCCTGGTGCGGACCTCGCTCTCTACTTTTCTCTATTTCACAGACAAGGTTTTTTCCCAGGCACTTTTCTTTTGTCTGTGAAGTCTTTTTTCGGATCTTCTGAGCCCTTTGTATTTCACCTCGCGTACCCGCGTCCTATGAGACTGCTGCATTGCCCGGTATGCAGCATTCTTACGTTCAGTCGCTAGTTTGCACTCATCATCAAACCAGCCGCTCCGATCTCTACGACTACTGTCTAAGATGGAGTTGGCAGTACTAATGACAGTATTCTTAAGACGTGTCTATTTCACTTATACGACCGGCATTCTGGCCCCAGGACTTACTCTAGCTCCGTAGAGCTCTCCGACGGCGAGTCCTAGCGCATGATCAAATGTGTTACTGGCATTCTCATTCCGTAAGGCAGCCGTGTTGATTCGAACCTGATCCGCGGATGCAATATGTCTCCGTAAGGCAATCCGCGCTCGGAAAACTGTACCAACAAGAGAGGGATCCGAGTCGACGTTGGCACCTCGGTACGTTCGTACCGTCGTCAGGCTCGAGGTGTGGCGGTGATCTATCAACACGCGGTCAATTTGGTTGCGAGTGGCACCATCAGGTGATACCCAGCTTTGTACATATCTTTACGTGGAACCTCCTACTCGCAACGACCGAGTTATTTGATGCTGCCAGTTCGATGACTCGTAGTCCATTATCAGTAGTGTTCTCATGCAAATTGAAAACCGCATCCCGACCTATTTTTGCATTCAAATCACCGAGAACGATTTTCACATCGTATCTTGAGCATGCATTGGGAGCCTGTTTGACGTTCTCGTAGTATTCTTCCTTTTCGTCGTCGGGAGACTCCTCTGTAGGTTCGTGAAGGTTTATGAGGCTTATGTTCTTAAACTTGCCTCGCGCGCGAAGAGTGCATAGCCTTTTGTTTATTGCATTAAGTCATGCTTCAGTTTTTGGCTGACTAGAAAGCCTACCCCGAGCACATGGTGTTTTGCATGGCAGCTGTAATAAATGTCATACTCATTTCTTTGAATAACACCACTCCCCGTCCATCGTAATTCTTGCAATGCTGTTATGTCAGCATTATATTCGGACAGTGCATCGACTAGCTGCTGTGCAGCTCGAGCTCTGTATAGTGAGATATTCCAGAAAGAAAATCTCAGACGCGATCAAAAGCCTTGGAGATATTCAATGCGACAACAGTTGACTCACCATGACCCTTAATCGCAGATATCCATATATCGGTTATAAGAGTCAGAAGGTCTCCCGGGGACCGCACGCCACGAAATCCGTATAGACGAACATTCAGATGTTCATTGTACTCCAAAAATTAATTAACTCGGCATTGATGACCTTTCCATCACCTTAGAGAACATAGACAGTAATGCTATCAGCTGGTAATTTTGTGACACTTTTTCCCCTTCTTTGGGATTGACTGAACTCGAGCAACCTTCCAACAGGTAGAAAATGTCCCCCGTGCATAAGATAAGCGGAAGAGCCTCTAATAAGAGCCGGCAATAGTTCTGGAGCACAGTTCCTAATGACAATTGCTGATATTCCGTCGGGGCCGGTTGGTTTCTTACATTCCGGTCCACGTAGAATGTTTGAATACTGCACGGGCAGAACCGCACATGCTGCATCTAAGACCGTACCCGTATGATCACAGATGGCTCCAAAAGACCGGCATCGAGGTTTGAATTCGCGGACAATAAATTCGAGCACAGATTAGCTTTATTTTTTGAATCTATGACTCGTGTCCCGCTGCCAGTCACTAACGGGGGAAAAGAGGTGGAAGTGAAGTTTCTGCTAATAGCCCCTGCCATTGACCAGAGGGGGCGCGAACCAGTTGGGCTTTCAAGGAGTTTATCGGCCA
Organism: Microdon myrmicae; assembly: GCA_963931805.1. Lineage (NCBI taxonomy): Eukaryota > Metazoa > Arthropoda > Insecta > Diptera > Syrphidae > Microdon > Microdon myrmicae. The sequence continues at coordinate 41,210,750 of OZ007501.1, read as the reverse complement.
CTCTGTCGTTGTAACTCATCTACGCGGTATCAATCGCCTAGTTGCATGCGAGTCTGATTCTAACTAAATTCGTTCTGTTAACATCGGTGGAATTGGAGTGCCATTGCTCAGAAGGTCCTTTTTTGCCGCTGTAATCTGCTCGCATTTTCTAATAAACCAAGGTTTATCAGATGAACTTCATTTAATGGAATGGGCAATGCAAACCTTCATCATCATCATCATCGGTACCACAACCGGGAGCCGGCCTTGGCCTTATTTAGCAAGTCTGGAGGCTTGTTACATTTTCCATAATAATTTCTTTTCATAGGCAAGATTATTATTAAACCTCCATGCCGAGCGGAATAATCTCCGTGGCCGATTCCGCTCATGCGTTAATATCGGAGTCTCTAAAGCACACCTCCGACCACGGAAAGGATGCAAAGAAATCGCACAAATCGTCCCAGTTTGCAGCCATATACCTCCATACACGGCGAACCCTATTAGGTTGGTTATTCGTTTGAAATGCAAGTGGTTGCGCGACAGATACTACAGATAGTGGTCCGAGTTTTGCAGTCGTCCATGGTATAAATGCTCGGTTCGGATGTCAAAAACAGATCTAAGGTGTTCGCATAATCATCTCGTGTATCCGGCACTCGCGTAGGTTTCTCCGCGACTTGAGTCAAAATGCGGCTAACAGCAAACATCTCCGCAAGCCCCCCAGCCTCGTCCGTTCTGTTAGAATGTACCAACCAGCCAGAATTGTGCACATTAAAATCGCCACGGAGGACAATTTTAAAACGCGGGTGGTTAATCCATATCCAGTCGACGGTACGTGAAAGATGTTCGAAAAATGTCGCCGGTCGATCGTCTTTTGGGGAGCGGCAAAGACAACAAAGAAATTTCATCGATTTATTCAGGACGACCAGAGGTATCTCGGGTATTCGTATAACCACCGCGAGTATCCGACACTCGCGTAGATTCCTCCACAAGTTGAGTCAAATTGCGGCTAATAGCGAACATGTCCGCCTCGTCGGTTCTTTTAGAATGTAGGTAGCCGGAGTTGTGTTCATTAAAATCGCCAAGGATGACAATTTTAGAAGACGGGTAGTTGATCTGTATCCAGTCGGCGGCTCGTGAAAGGTATTCGAAAAGTTTCACTGGTCGATCGTCATTCGGGGAGCGGCAAAGACAACAAAGAACTTTAACAGAATTTCCTATTATTATTATTATTTATTGGCCTGTAGGAACCCGGAAGTTCATGACCTCACCGATCCGGCTCCGCCATTGTTCCCTGTCCTGTGCGCTCTCCTTCCATGTTCGACCATCCGATCCGATCTCCTCGAGGTCCAATCTGACATTGTCCTCCCATCTCCTTCGCGGCCGCCCTGACAGTGTCTTTCCCGTTAGTTTACCGTCAAGAATTCTACGCACGGTCCTATCATCGCCCATTCGCGCTACGTGTCCAGCCCATCTTAATCCTCGCGACTTGATTACTCTCACTATTGTGGGTTTGAGGTATAGCTCTTACAATTCGTGGTTGTTGAGTTTCCTCCATTGTCCTGCCTCCTCATCATATTTACCGCCAAATATATCCCTTAAAACTTAATTCTCGAATACGCGGAATTTGTTCTCTTCCCGTTTTGTGAGAGGCCATGTTTCGCATCCATATAGAGCAATCGGCATGATTATGGTTGTATTGACACGGAGTTTTATATTACGTGATAGCAGTTTGGATTTCAACAGTTTACTGACTGCATGCCAACTAGCGTTGCCGGAGTGTGGTCTTTTGTTAATTTCGTTCGACGTTTCGTTTCTGGTCGTCAGTATCGTTCCCAGATATTTAAATTCTTTGACATTTTCAAACATCTTGCCCCTGAGGTTTATATATGTTCTTTGCGGTCCCCCTGCTCTCGACGTAATCATGTATTTTGTTTTGTCTTCATTTATTTCTAGGCCTACCTCTTCTGCTGCTTGACGCGGGCACTTGTGTCACCCCGTTCAGGGATAATCCGGCCGCGTTGTCATCTTGTACCTTTTTGATAACATACTCGAGGACAACGTTAAAAAGATATGGTGAGAGGCCATCCCCCTGTTTTAGTCCATCCCGGATTTCAAATGGTTCTGAGACGTGGTTTTCTATTCTAAGTCGCCCTTTGTTTTCGTTCATGCATATTTGAATGAGGGTGACATATTTTTTCGGGATCCCCAGCTCAACCACAATATGGTAAAGTCTTTGCCTTGCGACTGAGTCGTAGGCTTTTTTGAAGTCAACGAACAGTTGGTGAACCGTCTCTCCGTATTTCCACTTCTTTTCCACCAGTTGCCTTATTGTGAACATTTGGTCGCTTGTTGACCGGTTCTTACGGAATCCGCATTGGTAATCTCCCAATATTTCTTCTGCGTACGGTGTGATTCTCGCCAGTATAGCATTTGTTAGTATTTTGTATGTGGTTTGGAGCAATGATATTCCTCTGTAATTTTCGCAGTCAGATCTGTCACCTTTTTTGAAAATGGGGATGACTATTGAGGTTTTCCATTCTTCCGGAATGACTTCCTTGTCCCATATTGTTTTAATCAGTTGGGTGATCTTTCGAGCGGTTGCCTCTCATCCATGCTTCATAAGCTCTGCCGGTAGGCAATCGACTCCGGGTGCCTTGTTGTTTTTCAGACGAGTTATCGCGTGTGCAACTTCGTCGAAAGAGGGCTGTGGGATCTGAGGCTCGGCTATATGTACGTCTGGTGCGTTTATTTGTGGTTGATGGGTGCGCACATTGAGCAGGTTTTCAAAACACTGCTTCCATCTTGTCACGATATTTTTTGTTTCTGTCACCAGACAACCGTTTGTGTCTCGAATTAATGTTGGCTCTCTCTCGGTGGCCATTTCTAATTGAATTTATGCCGGCATACATACGTCTCATATTTTTTGCTCTGGCATTTCCTATGATTTTTTCGATTCGAGTCTTTTCCCATTCGCGTTTTTTGCGTTTGAAAAGTCTCGTTGTCTCTTTCCGAGTTGTCGTGTATCTTACTTTGACGTTGACTTCATCATATGTTTCTAAGTGGATCATTCTGAGGCGTTTACGTTGTTCGATCTTTGGCCTGCACTCATCGTCAAACCAAGGTTTGGACTTAGTTTGGACTTTTGTTTGATTGTGTCTCTGATCGATACCCATTTAGTGCCCAGATTATTGGTTTCCTCTTTCTCACTACTCCCATTCCTTAGGATGGTAAATCTATTCGTTAAGTCAACAGAATTTCCTAGTACGACCGTAAACCATATGATGTCCATGTTATTGGGTTCCAATGACTCCATTCTCTGGCAAGCCAGATCAGGCAGCGCAGCGATCAGACTCCGCCCTTAAAATGGAATCTCGAATATATGTCGTATCCCGAGCAACGAAGATATATCGAAACAGTTGACGAAGATATTTTGAATCAGTTAACGAATCGACCTCAGATAGGGCAAGGATACCATGTTTCGCTGTTTCCAAATATTGGTGGATGGCATTTACATTCGTATTGGTGAAACCGATGTGTCAAAAGGCCGTTACCCGTCGAGCGTCGACAGAGCCTCGAGAACGAGCCCGATTACGCGATGGCGAATTTTTTAAGTTCGGTTATTTATCAGAATATTTGCATGATGTTTCCCCTGACATTCTCCCCCGGGAGAACCGAGTGGGAAACTAGTTTACCTCCGGCATTATTTATCTTAGAAGGTACCATCATGAGTTATCGCCATTTCAGTTTGGGCCATCAGCCATACATCCGAATCATAGTCGAAAATTTCTCCCGACGATGTCGCGGAATGTACAGCGTGAGAGGATTGTGTCTCGCCTTGAGACTGACTTAAACCTAAACCAACCTTTTCTCGAAACCGGTCCATCAGCCGAGCTCCGAAAGATGGACGTGGATTTCTCCCGACCATTTGACAAAGCCCATAGATTGATGGGGTGGTATTTCACTCGGCGACATTGGAAACCCACCTACCACTCGGCCTTTAGTTGCCTTTTACGACAAGCCGCCCTAGCTGTGAATATATTCTAACGCCCTACTCACAAGGCAAATTGGAAAACTCACATCGTTTTCTCCAGCTTCGGGAGAAAGGGTTGGGATTTGAGCGCTTATTGTTGGCATCGGCTGGGTGAGGTTTTTGAATCGAATTTGTTCGATGGGGTCGTCGTTAAGCCCGGTTCCTTGGTGTGCCGCAGTTAGATGCTTTACCTGTTTTCTTCTGTCTTCCCTATGGAACTGTCGCGTTTCGAACTGCTGCTTTCGCATCTCTTCTCCCGGTTTTCTTTTTCTGTTCTTTCATTTTACTTTATTTTCTGTTCCATCTTCCTTCTTGATGAATATTTTTTAATATTATTATTCTATGGTACTATTAACTTGTGACTCTTAACCACTTCTATTGTTGTATCCATTTTCTTGATGGAAAGACGGTGATATTGTAGAGGTTTTGAAGACGAACGGCTTTTATATAAATTAATATACTTATTTTCAATTCACTTTATTTTATTTCATTTTTTTTTTTATTCATTTTTATTTGATTTGTCACCATCTTAGATATAGAACATTATTGAATGTGATCACTTCTTGAAAAAGTTGGGAACGAAATCGATTAAGTTGCAAACATAGAAAATGAACAAGTGTGTAGAGGGAATTGATACTTTGCTCATTGTAACTGGTTTTTAAGTCCATGTTATCGCCTAAATCATTTTCTTATCACAAATGCTGTAAGTGTTATTTGTCGAAATTCTACTTATACGAGTTGTTCAATTTTGTTACTCGACGACCTTAAGGTCAATCATAAATCTGTCGTCATGCATCTTGCCTCGAGACACTGATGGGTAATATCAGAAACCCTTCAATTTTATTAACCAGACTGAATTTAAATAACAACCTTTTCAAACCCTATTTGTCCATCATTTTCCGTAGCAAAAATAGCAAGTTTTATTCTTAGTAGATTTAGATTTGACATTGGAATTTGTTGAAATTCCTCTATGGAGTACTGAATGTATCACTGATAAAACCGGAAGAAGTTTTGTGTAAATTTACATCACTAACTTGATATATTTCCGTGTTACTAAATCGTGTTTCGTATGTAGGTAGTGTCTCTAACATGATTTTGACAACAAGTACGCTAGTGCCATCGATTTAAATTATCGACTTGAAAAGGCTTGTTGAATTTTAAAATATGAAGAAATCATGGGTCGTTTGTCTAAGAACACAGGTTACCATTTAAATGGTGTCTCATACCGTTCTCATAAGTATTCGTATTTATTTTAGTATTAAGAAGTCAAGTTATTAAGTTACCAGTTTTTTCGGTTAAAGTATTTTAGTTCATCATGAAATATATTACTTCTAATCAAAGCGATAAATGAGGAATTTTGTTTTTTAACTTAACCAAAATTAGTTAGTTTAAGGGCAGGTTCTCATTCCGGCACCCAGAAAAGGGTCACTTTCTCGATTTTTTTCACAGAAGGAATTGAATAAAAGAGTCAAACTTTTAATCACTTTTTTATTTACCTTTAGGGCACAAAAAAAAATTTTTTTTATTACAACATAATGTCACAAAAGTTTCCCGGTTTTGTGATCGTCTAAAAAAAAAGTAGTCGCACTCTGGCACCTGTAAAAATTATCAGAGATGAAAAATCAAAGAATTTTTATAAAATATACGAGTGTGGTTGGATCCTAAACTAGAATCTTTAACTTAAGTTGAAAATTAAATGAATGGCAATTTCTGTTACTAATTTTACATTGCTGCTACTAATTTTACACTTTTTTCCGCTCTGTCAAAAAACAAAAACATCAAATCTACTTAAAAAAAAAATAAGTCGATTCATTAAGTAGTTTTGAATAATCTTGATCGTAAGCTAGGAAAACACGATTTTACAGCAGACGTGTTCAAAAATTGTTTGGGGTTTTGGGGTTTTGGGGTTTTTTGAGGCCTGGCCTACAGATGGCGCCACGGGGTACAATTACTATATCAGGTTCTATACTACTATGTCTCATTACCTTGTTTTCTGATCGATTGTTCTGTTAGTATACGTTTGAGAGCCTACTGAACAAGCCCTCTCGAAATGGAAAAATAAATGACCTCACTTGACCTCGTTATGCTCTAACTTTTTTATAAAATTATTTTCGCTAAAACGATTTTGGGGACTTATTCTACACACTATAAGCTATCAAAAAATGAAAAGAAATCGTTTTTTTTTAACTTCTTGACCAGAGCCTGCCCTTAAAATTATGTTAATTCAAGCCAGTGACTATAAGTATGTAGCCGCAATTGTAGGGTTATGGGTACAAAAACTTTGTGGTAACACAAGGGCATCCGTGAAGTGGATTTAACCAAAGTGTGTATAAACACACTTTCTACCAAAGTTCCCATGTAGGATCCGAGTTGACCCGACTCAGAGCTTGTCAACATTAACTTTTCAGTTCTTCTGGGACCAAACTGAAAAGTTGTCGAGGTCTATTTGGAGAAGGGAAGAATCAAGTAGAGAACAAATGGTTTTGAAAATTTAGTATCATCGGCATACAAAGAGATACAGGAATGCTTGATAATCATATCAATGTCATTTATGGTTAGTATAAATATGGAGGGACCTAACTACCTACTCTGTGGGACTCCTGAAATGTCTAGAAAAGGATTTGAGAGAATGGATTTAAAAATTGCTCTGTAGATTCGATTGCTCACATATGAAGAAAACTGCAATGTCAATACAGGTTCAAAGCCCAGGGAAGATAATTTAAAAAGTATCAGCTTGTGCGAGGTTTTATCGAAGGTTTTACTGAAATCGATCGTGATAACATCGTCTTCGTTGCCACTCTCTAGAGTTAGGAATATGTGGCAAGTGAATTCAACAAAATTAATGATGGTAGATCTACCACCGAGAAAGCCGTGTTGCCTGGATGTAATAAGGGATTTACTGTGCAAACATAACCCTTAGTACAGAATGCGTTCAAAACGTTTAGGAATGTGGAAAGTTTGACCACGAGGCGGTAATTTCGCTTTTAGGTCCCACCAGGGGTGATGATATAAGTATTCCAAATGTTAGGGAGTTCACTTTGAGCAAACGACAGATTGAAGATAATCACAAGTAGTAGCAGTAGTTTTATTTCTTATATGGTTTGTACATTACAATACAATTGACAAATATTATCTACTATAATAAGTCGATTTAAAACCATTAATGAGACAGCACGTGCGCTTCTGTCTCGTGATCCATACCTATTACTATTACTATTTATTGGCCTGTAGGAATCCGAAAGTTCATGACCTCACTGACTCGACTCCGCCATTGATCCCTGTCCCGTGCGCTCTCCTTCCACGTTCGACCATCTGATCCGATCTCCTCGAGGTCCAACCTAACATTGTCCCCCCATCTCCGTCGCGGCCGCCCCGTCGGTCTCTTCCCAGTTGCCGTACCGTCAAGAATTCTATGCACCGTCCTATCGTTGCCCATTCGCGCCACGTGTCCGGCCCATCTTTATACTCGCGACTTGATTACTCTCACTATTGTGGGTTTGCGGTATAGCTCTTCCAATTCGTGGTTGTGGAGTTTCCTCCGTTGTCCTCTCTCCTCGTCATATTTGCAGCTAAGGATACTGTGGGGGTTCTCCATACCACACGGAGAACCAACCCACAATCCCAACCAATTTTGACCGCTAACAGCGCATCACCATAACCCAATCTGTAATCCATTTCCAAATATGCAACAAACACATCCCAATATGCAACAGCAACCGTCCCCAAATCTGCAACTGCATACACCCCCAACCTACCAAAAACGCATTTTCCCAAAACGCTTCGGATAATTCTTTATCTAAATCATATCCCTTGCTTGCGACCAAGCAATTCTAATTTCCTCCGAAAATCATGTTCCGTAATAAACGCATATTCAAATTTACAACGGAATACTCACCATCTCCACCAACTACATCGAGCCGCATACATTTTCCCAAAAACCACTTCTGTTAATATCTTACCAAATTTATATCCCTTGCTTGCAACCAAGCAATTTCAATTTCCTCCGAAAATCATTCCGACTCACTTCCTGCTTAAATTATCTCCTCGCTTGTAACCAAGCAACATTTAGTTCTCCCGAAAATCATTTCGGCGCCCATCCTACCCAATACCAATTCACCTTACTGGCAAGTCACCAGCACAATGCGTTGCATTTCCGCGAAACGACCATCGTGACGACCAAGACCCACATCCCATTGTCTAACCGACAACTCATGCCCTTATTCGGTCGTATTTCCAAACCAATTCCTCACATACATAGCGCCAGAGGAATTTAACTCAGCGTATACGCCAATGACTCTCCGAAACTAAATCCCCCATGGAAGCATAGCAACCCTTTCCAAAGTTCCTAGAAAGTGGCAGTGAGTTTAATTCGCTATGACTCAGCCGCCACGACACGATGAATGAATCCCTTTCCTCACCAAGTAAGTCAAGTCACAGCCACCGCAAGGTGTACATTTACAATTAAAGGCATAAAAATAAGTCGAGCAGTCGAAGGTGCGCGTTTGCAATTAAAGACATAGAAACGATCGAATCAAAAGTGTACTTTTACAATTAGAAACGTAGAAACAAGTCGAGCAGTCGAAGGTGCGCGTTTGCAATTAAAGACATAGAAACGATCGAATCGAAAGTGTACATTTACAATTAAAGACATAGAAATAAATCGGTCGATCGAAGGCGTGCGTTTGCGATTAAAGATATAGAAACGATCGAATCGAAAGTGTACATTTACAATTAAAGACATAGAAATAAATCGGTCGATCGAAGGCGTGCGTTTGCGATTAAAGACATAGAAACGATCGAATCGAAAGTGTACATTTGCAATTAAAGACATAGAAATAAGCCGATCAATCGAAAGTGTACATTTACAATTAAAGACATAGAAATAAGTCGATCAATCGAAATTGTGTTTACAACTGAAGAAATAAAGAACAACTATCACTAAGCCACCCCAGTGTGTTTTAATTACCCTCCCCTTTCTTCGGTGGACGATTTCTTCTCTCGTAATTTGTTGGTGGGAGATAGCGAACCTGTGCCGTACCACTATCGCCCCCCACAATACCCCTTAGGCTTTTATTCTCGAATACGCGGAATTTGTTTTCTTCCCGTTTTGTGAGAGCCCATATTTCGCATCCGTATAGAACAATCGGCATGATTATAGTTCTGTAAACACGGAGCTTTACATGCCGTGATAGCAATTCGGATTTCAGCAGTTTACCGACTGCATGCCAACTAGCGTTGCTGGAGTGTAGTCTTTTGTTAATTTCCTTCGACATTTCGTTACTGGCCGTCAGTATTGATCCCAGGTATTTTAATCTTTGACATTTTCAAATATCTTGCCCCTGATGTTTATTTGTGTTCTCTGAGGTCCACCTCCTCTCGCCATAATCATATATTTCGTTTTGTCTTCATTTATTTCTAGGCCCACCTCTTCTGCAGCTTGCATGATAATTTCACTGTTTTTACTTACAGTTTCTAGATTATGGCCCAAAACAGCGATGTCAACTGCATATGCGAGCACTTGTGTGACCCCGTTCAGGGATGATCCGGCCATGTTGCCGTCTTGTACCTTTCTGATGACATGCTCGAGCATAAGGTTAAAGAGACATGGTGAGAGGCCATCGCTCTGTTTTAGTCTGTCCCGGATTTCAAATGGTTCTAAGAGGTGGTTTTCTATTCTAACTCGCCCTTTGTTTTCGTTCATGCTGATTTGGATGAGGGCGTCATATTTTTTCGGGATTCCCAGCTCAACTACAATATGGTAGAGTCTTTGCCTTGCGACTGAGTCGTAGGCTTTTTTGAAGTCAACGAGCAGTTGGTGAACCGTCTCTCCGTATTCCGACTTCTTTTCCAGTAGTCGCCTTATTGTGAACATTTGGTCGCTTGTTGACCGGTTCCTACGGAATCCGCATTGGTAATCTCCCAATATTTCTTCTGCGTACGGTGTGATTCTCGCCAGTATGACATTTGATAGTATTTTGTGTGTGTCTGGAAGCAATGATATTCCTCTGTAATTTTCGCAGTCAGATCTGTCACCCTTTTTGAAAATGGGGACGACTATTGAGGTTTTCCGTTCTTCCGGAATGACTTCCTTGTCCCATATTGTTTTAATCAGTTGGTGGATCTTTCGAGCGGTTGCCTCTTCTCCATGTTTCACAAGCTCTGCCGGTATGAGGTCGACTCCGGAAGCCTTGTTGTTTTTCAATTGGTTTATTGCATCTGCAACCTCGTTGAAAGAACGCTCTGGGATCTGAGGCTCGGCTGTATGTACGTCTGGTGCGTTTATTTGTGGTTTATGAGTGCGCGCATTGAGCAGGTTTTCAAAGTACTGCTTCTTCCATCTTGCCACGATTTTGTTTGTTTCTGTCACCAGACAGTCGTTTGTGTCTCGGATTATTTTGGCTCTGCCTCGGTAGACATTTCTAATTGAATTAATGCCGACATGCATTATTCGCGTTTTTTTTTTTGCGTTTGAAAAGTCTCGTTGTCTCTTTCCGAATTGTCGCGTATCTTTCTGCGTTGACTTCATCATATCTTTCTAAGTGAATCACTCTCAGGCGTTTACGTTGTTCGATCTTTGCCGTGGACTCATCGTCAAACCAAGGTTTGAACTTAATTGTTTTCTTAAATCCTAATATCTTTTGAACTGTTTGTTGGATTAAGTCTCTGATCGGTGCCCATTTAGTGCCCAGATTATTGGTTTCATCTTCCCCACTACCCCCATTATCTAAGATGCTAAATCTATTCGTTAGTTCCTCTTGATATTCAGCCCTTTTGCGTAAACCAAAGAATTAGCAAATTTTATAAGCGGGGCCCACGACTAATAAACACACACACATATCTATACCCTTTGCAGAAAATTTACGGTTACTTTCCTTGCACCTGACATTGAATAGCTTTGTGTTGTATTATCGAGAATCAAAAAAATATATTCAATGAGTGGTAAAGCGGAAAAGTGGGGATAAATTTATGCCCCCCTTTAAAAGGACGCGAATGAGCGACTCTCGCTCTCTCATGATTTTGAAGTCGTTTATTAGCTGTCATTTTTTGGCTCTCGTTTTTTAAAATACTTCGTGGGCGATCGTGTGAGCGTTCTTGGTTTTCGACTGTCTAAGAGAGAAATATATATATATATATCAAATAAATTTAAAAAAAACTATTATGGGTTTAAAATAGGTGGTGCGTCTAGAACGAAGGGACAATACAAGCGGCAGATTAGTATGATTTTTCAATACGACTATGGAATCTCGATGGCAAAACCTGAATACAAGAAATTGCAGCGTATCGTAAGAAATTTGACAACAGTAAGTTCGCTCCCCTCCCATCTCACGAAACCCTATATAGCGAGTGCTGCAGCAGATGGCTTTGCTAAGAAAAACTGTATAACAACAGTAGCAGCAATAATAATCAGACTAGGGTAGAAGAAACTCTGAGTACGTTCCATTATACTTATATTTATTATGTGTACAAAAAGATTTTGAAAGAAACCCATTCAAATATCATCCTTTCTATCTAACGAATTTGAGTAAATCTAAAATCACATAGTTAGTTTATAAAAAGTCTAAAATTGAAATTATAATTAAAAAGTACAGACCCAGTAGTCTCAGCTGGTAAGCTTATGAGGTTAATTTATTGATATGTAATTTTCAATTACTTGTTAATAAGAAGTAAATAAATAAATAAATAATATTCCGAACTGTTTATTGCGTCATCTTTCGTGTGCCACCCTATTACGCCGCAAACACTTGTTTCTCATTACAACATTTTTTTGTTCATATTGTAGCGAGCTTAGTGTTCGCTGGATTAATTATTTTAATAAATGAGAGCCGTTCAATCGCTTTTCTTGGTAAACACTTTATTAGCCTCTCGATAACCACGCGTTACTTGACATTTCGCTAATCATCCTCGTTCGGCGTTTCGGTTCCGTCCGTTCCATAGCCTCGAATTTTCTACTGCTCATAGTCTCCAGTTTTCCAGTACTTTCTAGAATACTCCAGTACTTTGTTTTGGAAACCTGCCAGATATCACAGGTGACTGTCATATGCGTAACAATATATATGTATATATTTCATTTATTCTGCAGGCCGACTTTAACATCGTAACGGGCGGATTAGGTCCGCGGGCTGGCAGTTGCCCATCCCTGGCTTAAAACGTGGTTTGTAAAAATAACCTTTAGCTGAACACTTCCGATCATATTAGTAATATAAATAATAGTTATCACCTAAGGCGACCAGTCACATAGTAAAACAGCTGGAAAAACCATGTTTTTGTTTGTGCGTTCCGACAATCATATTTGGAATACCGCCATGAACAGCCCATAAATGGTATTATCCTTTGATGTTACGCTACAAATTTAGTGCAGCTCTAAGAAGACAATGTTGCCTGTTGCGCTTCGGTTGTGTGTCGTCATTTCACATCAGCTTGCTTGACCACCTGCAGCCGCAGTTGTATATTTGCTAGGAGCAGGATACCACACATCCTGGATTCCAGACAATGGCACGGTGATATTATTTATAACATCTGCTTACTACTGCCCTGACTGTATATGTCCTTACCATGGTAAACCCTACAACGGAATTGAATCGTGGACGCTCGGTGTTGGAGTAATAATGGAGTCAATTTATGAAGCAAAGTGCAACACTAACTCTCAGGAGCATAATCAATGTTGACTTCAGTGAAGAGACCAATACCGCCATAGATGCGTATGTGACTGCTGATGCCAGTGAACTTGGAGCCTGGTCCGCAGGTTCGAAGAACTGTCCGGAAGCATAGGATTTCTGAACGAAGTTATTGACAATGCTGTTTCACGGATGGAGGAGGTAGTCATTGGTTAGTGTATTTATCGCGCATGCAAAATAATCTGCAGCAGCGCAACTGTTGGACGGAACAGACCATGACGATGATGGAGAACTTCTAAAATGGGGTAGCTGTTATTCTCGTTTTCGTTTTCATTTATTATCATGCAGCTAGCACATCGCGAGGGACGTGAAGAGACCATGGTTTTCCTTGATAGTTTCTTAACCTGTGCATTAAAATGCGATAAAATTGGATCTTTCCCCTCCATTGCAACTATTCTTCGGCGACAAGTTCATGTGAATTCATTAAAAAGCCTTTGAACTGTTACTGTAGATACACTTTTGGATTGAGACATTTCGCCTAGCTGGACGTTGCTGAAAGGTCGTTCTGTGTGTGTCTGTTTGCCTTTTTTTTTTTTAATTTCCCCATATTTTTCCATCACCTTGTTGCTCGATACAATTTGCCTAGTTGTCGTGAGCAAGGAGGTAGTAACATGCTGCGCAGTTCATTGGCTTACGGCAAGCGCGCAAGGTTCTTTGCAGCAGACATGCTCCAGCGGTGGTTGACATCTCATTGGAAATAGTATGGTCACTCAAAAACAACAAAGCCATTGAACTTAGGTGGCAAAGTGGCTAACTCATGTGGGCTGTCGTGTGCACAATTAACGCGCAGGTGACTTGTGGCACTGCCGTGACTATGGGAGGTGTCAAGGAATTTTTTGGCCGGTTTCTATTGTGGAGTTTTACTATCAGGCTGGAACAATCGGGTAGTTGAATGACAATATAAGACACACAGTGTTCAAAATCGAAAGTGCCTTTCCTTGGCTTATCAAGGTTCCGAGAATTAAACGGTAGATGTAATTTAGAGGAGTTCATCATCGGATTGGTCTTTAATCTTTAGGAAGACGAAAATAACTTATTTCTATTATTTGTATTACCTCGTGTAATTAAAATGATCGGAGGTAACTGATGTTTTTTAAACAAACCACTCAGACGTTCATTTTAAATAAATGATAAAACATTGAAACCAATAAATAAAATCTACAAAAGAGTAAAATCAGCTCTAGCGTCTTCTATGTACATCACAAACTATCGTGTTGTGTTCCAAATATGTCTTTCATTAGTTCTTTGCGGATTATAAAATGTTTGTACTCAAGAATTAACTGGGCTTAAAAGAACAAGACATATGCAATATTTGTCGATATATTTTATCAATGGAATCATAGCCACGTGGATTTACAACATCCTGAAAATAATTTCAGTGCTGGATATTTTACTATGATAATTAGATAGTTATTAGTAGATAAATTGTTGCAAGGTTGTAAGCATTGAAGGGTTTTACCTCCCATATCAATGAAGAGAATCATGGATTTGGCACCGGGCCTATTGTGAAAACTACAATTCTCATGAAATGGTCGAATATTTCATTCAGTGAACTAGAGACTTTTTTTTCACCCATTCATCTTGTTGGTGTTATATAAGCAACTCAAATGCTGGAGTATCCCAGGATTTCACCGAGATTATTTTTAGTATTCATCTATTGTTTATTCTTCGCAACGTAAAACTTAATCCTCTCCTATACTACAGACACATTGAATTTGTCCTACTACTTCGAGCATACTCGATCAAGTCACTTCGTACTAAAGAAACTGTGGGGGTTCTCTATACTACATGGAGAACCAACCCACAATTCCAACTTAATTTCGACCGCCTACAGCGCGTCACATTATCTCCTATCCCACCGTTCAGCTATTTTACCCGTAAAAGAAAGCATAGCTGAATTCATTATTCTTTGCAGATAATGCAGAATTGAATTCAGTTCCCTTTTGCCATACGGCAACTCCATGTCATTAACCCTATGAGATTTCTACCGGAAATCTCAACGTCATCTTGGTTAGCAACAACTAAATGTAACCAAACGACGCTGTTGCATTACAGCAAAACCGCTGGGGTTATTTCAGCATCTTAGAGTCTGGTTCTCACGCTGATTATTTCCCAAGCATCAGCGGCGTCCTATTGACTTTCACCAGACATGCCATTCACTTGGGATGAACGATCTCATTTCGCAGGTGAATAGTACCGGCCACATTTCCTCTGCTCCATAATTCTGTCTCCCTACGGTTCAATGCACTCTGAGATCACCACAGCCGTAACACTAGGGCAGTATGTCATTCTCAGGAACTGCATTTGATACCGGCGCATAAGCTAAGCCAACCCCGAAGTTATTGCGCTCTTTCTTTTGTTATTTTTATCCTTCGCATGTCCAGCGACTGTCGAATGATGCGCGAGTTTTATTCACCTCACTGAGGCATGCGAATGAGAAGATCCATGAAGAGACCGCAATTATGATTAGCTAATAGCTGTGCGAATTCGAAATTCGGTTTCCATCCCTAATTCGAGTCAGTCGTTACTCAATCACCATCGCGGGCAGACACTGTTGCGTGCGGCTTCCACCACCCCCATCATTTAGTTGTTTTTAATACAATTTGGTTTTAATATAATTTGATGGTAAGGTGGTGGGAAAAGCACACGATTCACATGTTGAGTGTGCGAACATACTCCGATGCTCGAGTGTGGATCGTGTGCAAGTTCGATTTCTGTTATCGGAGTGGATGTTGATGGAGAAGGGAGAGAAAGGAACAACAAGTTTGTTTTGATTCCGTTGTAGACTGTTGTTTTTTAAAATACGGGTTTTTGGAGAGTACGTTAATGGCGGTAAAAAAGGAAAGAACAAAGGAATTGATTCCCGTTTTTTTTAGTGAGTTGGTCAGCAGCGGAAAAAGAGATAAGAAAAGCAGTAACCCCGGTTCCTATGAGTCAATTGTGTAAAAGTAAAGTTTAAAAGAATTAAAAGGAGAATAAATGAATTGTAAAGGAAAGATAATTGAAATTGAAAAAGTTATCGTAAAGCACTTGGACAACTCCCGTTCCTATGAGTGAATTGTGTAAAAGTAAAGTATAAAGAATTGAAAGGAGAATAAATAAATTGTAAAGGAGAGAGAGTTGAAATTAAAAAATTATTGAAGAGGCGCTTGGACAACTTGGTTTACTATAGATTCCAATCCTAAAGGTTACAAGCGATGTACAATCCAACTTAGTTCACGAGGAATCGAGGACCACCGCCAAAGGGAAGACTGCTGCACGGACCGGAGCCGATCACAACAGGATTGATGAACTAGAGAAGACTCAGGTAACCATTTATAATATTATCAGATATCAAATTTTCTGTGGCAAAAAATACCACACACGCAGCCACAAGTATCTGAAACGCCATCCAATACTTGCAAAATGTTTTTAGTTCCTAGTGTATTATTGGCCAAATCGTACTCTTACAATAGTTACAATGTGTCGTGATCCCCTCCTGTGTAAATACGAATACAAGTCTGTCCGTTTGAATTGAACTAATTAGTTGCCGCCAACTGGTTTTGTATCGAAACACAAATATTCTAAATTTGCGTCAGTGTCGTTAATTATTTTAAAACAAGTTCTTCAATTGAAACCTATAATAAGTTATTAGAATGTACAGTGTAAGAAATTAAGAGTCATCACCAGGGATTAATAAAGGACTAAAAACAACAGATTAAACTGTGTTAATTTTTTTTACATCTATTTTCTCTGCGAACAATTTGACTACGTCTGTGCTGGTGGGTAAAGTGAATCATTGCCCATGTTCGGCATCATACTTCCTACCCCCACAGAACAATTAAATTCCGACCTCAACAACAAGATGAATCACATAGAATTATCAATTCTGCACTTTGAGTAGGGCGTTAGAATATACTCACAGCTAGGCCGGCGTGTCGTAAGAGGCGACTCGAGGCCGAGTGGTAGCCGGGGTCCCAATGCCTTGTGCGCCCGGTGAAATACAACCGCATCAAGATTTAAGCTCCGTGAAATGGTTGGGAGAAATCCCTGGCCATCTTTCGGAGCTTGGCTGATGGACCGGTTCGAGAAAAGGTTGGTTAGGTGGTAGTCGGTCCCAAGGTGAGATACCACCCCGTCACGCTGTACATTCCGCGATATCGCCGAGAGAAATCTTCGACGGTGTTTCGGATGTGTGGCTGATGGCCCGGACTGACACGGAGATAAGTCATGATGGTACCTTCTGATATAAAGAATTCCGGAGGTAAACTAGTCTCCCATTCGGGTCTCCGGGGGGGACTATGTCGGGGGGAACATCATGCAGATATCATGATAAATAATGGAACTTTGAGAGGTTCGTCATCACATAAATGGGTTGGCTCTCGAAGCTCTGCCCACGCTCGACTGGGACGGCATTTTGTAACATCATGGGCATCGGTTTCACTCATAGGGTATCTTTAATCCCAAACTATTCGGCAACCTTGCCATCGTTAAAATGCTATGTCGGACAGCTTGTTTATACAGCTGCAATAAACCGACCCGCGATTCGTTTGTCCAATCGACAAACAATTACCGCATCCCAAGCATTATCATCGAAACCGAATCCTCTAGCATTTCCTAGTATAAACAAGAACTCGTTTCCTACTGCAGTCAGAGAGGCCATAAACATTTAAAACCCATTAGCACCCTTTCCTAATGGCGATGCATATATTAACGCATCTGCACCACTCATCCACGACTGTATTGATGCCCTTATTTGCTTTTAGCACCATTTCTCCGATGAATTGCCGTCTATGATAGCCACAATGCATAGCGTAAACAATGATATAAGATCCCTTTGTTCTCTTTCCCTCGTTTCAAGTTTCGTTTATCCTTTGCTGAAATGCATCGATAAACACTGTGATCTGTACCCATACATGCATACACCATGATCTTCATTACGAGATCTGGTTTTCTATTCCACAAAGAAAGACTCTACGTTTCTCTTGTGGTAAGTAAACACATCCTTAGCCGAGAGGATATTCACCACTACCGAATCGAGGGTGAATCAAGAGCCAGATTCCAACGCTCGATTGAGTCGTTTTTCAACATCCAGCCTCACAGGTCGTGACCGTTCCCGCTTCCCGATGCGCACGGTGACGCGTACATACCCGGAGTCTTAATTAAACCCGAGTCGTGTTTCGTAAACGTTATTCAAAGTTGCCGTATATACGATGTGAACATAATAAATTAAGTGAATATTATCATTACTTAGAGTTTACCTTCGAAATTTAACAAATACATCGCCGCGGCAGAAACACCAGTAGTAAAGTAAAAATAAATGTAATTGTTATATAAAATAAAGCAAATCATAATAGAACAAATAGTGCGTTTCATTGTTCCTGTGCTGTGTCCGCTCTGTATTTTGAACTTGGTGACTTTTGGTGAGCATTTTTGCGGCGTTGCTCAGTGTTGTTTCATCAGCGAACAGTTCGTGAGACGAAGTAGAACTATGGGGAGCGAAGTCGTGGCACCGAAATGGGCGCAGGGTTCTACCTCGTCCCCACATACACCGATAGTTCCGCCGTAAACTGAACTGTTCGTCGAGAAAAAAGAAGCACACACAAACACTCAGGAACTGTAGCAGGGAAAGTAAACGCCAGTGCATGTTGTTCAAAAAGATCTCTTTATTTAAACTGTGTATGTGATTCGTCATCAGAAGGAGGCACGGCCACACCAAAAGTTTAACTTCACAAAAAGACAATGACTGGTGATTGGAATTTTGAGTCACCATAACGAAAAACACTTGAGTTTTAAATTTAAATTTTATTTCAGAATACATTAGAAGACGATTGTTCCGAACTACAAATATCGACGGGCTTACAAAAGTGGTTGCCACACTCCACTGTATACGATCAACTTCCGCACTTCTAAAACTTCATCCAAAACTCGACTTCAGGACATTTATTTACGCATCTCCGCTGCCGGCGGAGAGCGAGAGTGACGCGTCACCAGCGTGGTCAACGGATGTAATAAGACTTAGCGATAATCATCTCGTGCAGCGATGATTCGCTTCTTGGGGTAAGTTTATGGTGTCGTGGTAGATACCCTCTCCAATAAGGATATCGTTTTTACCTACCACCAGAGAAACGTAAAGTCTCTCTTGGTGGTATGTGTGCGATCGTTCAGATCTGTGTGGTTTACACGTGCTCGAGGGCAATGGGTAAACGAAGCAGACAGGCGGTAAAGACAAAAGGGAGAAATGACCAAATGCGCCGTTGGTAATGCGGGTCATTGTTTACGCGATGCGTCGTCGCTATTATCGACGTTGGGGAAAAAAGGTGTTAATGGGTTGGTGGACGAAACAAATCCCTTGCTAGCATTTGTATATGCAGGGAAATCCGTTTGAGGGAAACGGATTCTATATTTGCCTTGTTTATGCTTTGAATTCAATTGATGCCAAGAGACGTGGAATGCGTATTTGCTTTGGTTTGCACATTGTGCGAGTCAGAGAATTTTATTGCTGGGAGAAAAAGGTCGCCGGCCAATGTGTACATAAAGCAATTTATCGCGCACATGGCGCGATAATATAGTATAGCAGTGTATGCCACTTTTCAATATGTTATGAATTTAGACCAAAAAAGTTTTCATAATTTCGATAATTTCAACGCATTGTTGGGATATTAGCTACCCCACAGAAATTTCTATTGATTACTGTAAATACGCACTAACACATATCACTAAAGTCAAAATAGCGGCCGACCGAAATCGACCTGCAACATAAAAAGCACCCTGTATGATACAGATAGGCTTAAGATGGTAATAAATTAGGAAGCAAATCGGTCAATTCAAAATATATAAAATAAATTCTCACAATAAACGCAAACCGAATTGGTTTCTTTTTCCTCAAACTATTATAATTCAAACAACACACAAATTAGATTAAAAACTTTGTTGTAAAAATAGTCTTTAGCATTTAATCTAGGAATTCAGAAATATTTTATTTATATTATTTTATAAAAACAATGGTTAACTGATAATGACGATGATTGCGATCAAAATAGGCCTCCAATATTATAAAGGGTCGTTCTTCAATCGAAGATTATTGTAATAAACTTATTGTAATAGGTTAGGGCTAATAAATTAGCTTAAATAAACAATTAAACAACTTGATCTGCAGAACTCAGATATGCAAAAACAAATCATTTCATTACCTAATTTTCATTCTCCTTTATTTATCGAAGGGTTCTCTCCACATTTAAAAATTTTCCCAGGTCCTTTCCTAGCAATCTCTTTAAAATAATAGTAGAATGCTAAAAGTGGTTAAGACCAATTCTAAGGCACTATCGTTTAAATGTTAATGATTTATATTAAAACGACTTCATCTGCTGCATAGTCAACCTCCGCAAACGGCACAATTGCAATCAACTATCCAACGGAATGCAGTCACATTTGTTAAGTGCCACCACACAAGATTGGATTTGCTGCAAAGCGTTCTTTGGTAATTCCCAAGCCTATCGTTCTGACATGAAATCAACTCATTTGAACTTCGAACGCGTAGGAATGTTATGACGGTTACGAATGGCTTGCAAAAGCACCACCAAAGAGGCTCGACTCGGAGGAAATCCCCCGGTAAGAGCTACCTTCGGATAGTGTAGAGCTTTGCAGGTGGTTCACCCAAAAACTCACTCAATTTGTCTTTCTTAAGCAACTGACGGATTTGGAAGAGTTGTGAGCTCACCTACGAACTAATTGCACTTGGAGTTGTGTCCATTCCATGCGAATTATCGCGGGTGAATACACTTTGGGCCACTTTGCAGTTACATTAGTTGGCTTTGGTATTCTACTAGGCATATTGTTGCAATGTATTTTACCATCCAAAATTGGAATGCGGTGGTTTTTAAAAAAATCGGTTTTTTGTTATATAATTAGTTAAAACTATAATTTTTTTAAATCTTTCAGAAAATATGTTACATTGTGTGTGGCTTGGTAAGGTATACTGACATGATATATTTTAATACGTTTTTTAGGACGGCAATATGTGGACTTGTACTATTGAAGCCTAAGTCAAAATTGCAAAATTGAACAATAAAGCCAATTTCTGAGAATAGGATAAACGCTTCGGTTTCATAAAACTTTAGAGCACGTTCATAACAAATAAATGATAAAGGCGTCTTCAAATTCTTAAGGACTGTAAGACTCGCTGATACCCCAGGTTTAATTAATCAAGTGTGAGGCAAATACTGATATATGACACTGCTAATTTTATAATGTTTAAGAAGCGCATGTTATAATTTTCGAAGCTAAAATTTCACTGTTCATTCTCCGACTGGAGCCACTCGCATTTTTGGTCAAATTACGAACATTTGCAAGCGAACCCGGAGATAGAAAGAATACAACAACAACGTGATTTAGATTATTTAGAGCTTTCTAGAAAGATATTGATAGCGTCGGAATTTTGTTGTTATTTGCCGGGTGTGAGTCAATGCACCAAAGGCCGTCTGTCCTCGTATTAAATTAGGTCGGCAGTTGAATTGGTATTAACATTGAAGTATGTACAAAATTATTCATCTAATCAAAACAGAAATAATAAATTTTGCTTCTAAAATAATTACAAATAAATTAATTTAAAACCCATTTATAGCTGGAACCTTAAAGCATAAATTAATTTGCGACTTTTGTTTGATTGATCCACCCGAGAAAAGGTTCGTTTAGCCGGTAAGTTGGTCCCAAAGTGAAACACCATCCCTACCGTACAATTGAAAATATTCAACGTCGCTTCCTATGGTTTGCGCTCCGAGGGGTAGGACGGGAAAACCCTCTAATCCTGTCCTCTGTACATTCATCATCATCATCATCATCATCGGCACTACAACCGGGTACCAGTCTTGGCCTTATTTAACAAGTCTCTACACCAGTCCCGATTTCGAGCCGATGCCATCTAGTTTGGCACTCCCGGGGTCTGGGCGTCCTGGTCAACACCATCCCTCCATCGCAGACAAGGTCTACCGTGCTGTCTCCTTCCATACATCCTGCCACAAAGGACTTTCCGGACACGCTCCTCTTCGCTCATTCGAGCTAGGTGTCCCGCCCACCGGAGTCTACTGAGCTTGATTTTTCTTACAACATTAGCTTGCAGGTAGATGGCGTACAACTCATGGTTGTAGCGTCTCCGCAATCGTCCCCCCTGACATATGGGACCAGCAATTCCCCTTAAGACCTTCCTCTCGAACGCGGTTTATAGTTCAGGGTGCCTTCTATCTCGGATCCATACATGAGTACTGGTAAGACCATGGTCTTGTACAGTAGTAGCTTTGATGTTCAGGATAAATTTCGTGATTTAAAGAGCCTTGATAGACCATAGTAGGCTTTGTTGGATTTGATCAACCGTTCGCGTATTTCTTCTTCCATATTGTTATCGGCTGACACTATTGACGCAAGGTAGTTAAAGGATTGCACTTCTTCAAATTCGTGCTACCCTGATAGTTTGACCAACGTTATGTTTTCTCTTCGCAGAACTGGCCACCATGTACTTAGTTTTCCCCTTATTAATATGCATCCCAGTTTTAGTGCTGCCTACTCGATCTGGGTGAAGGAGTCCTGTACAGCCGAATCTGGTCTACCGATGATGTCGATGTCATCTGCGTAGGCATGTATCTGGCTGGACTTGGTGACAATAGTCCCTCTTGTTGTAACGCCAGAGTCACGGATTGCTTTCTCCAACGTCAGGTTGAAGAGAAGGCAGGCCAGACCGTCCCCTTGTTGTAGTCGATTAAAGATGTTTATTGGTTTGGACAGCAATCCCGTTATTTTTACTTGACTAGTTACGTTGGTCATGGTCAACCTACAAAGTCGTATCAATTTGTTTGGAATGCCGAATTCTCTCATGGCGTTATATAGTTCCACCCTGGCTATGCTGTCGTAGGCGGCCTTAAAGTCTATAAATAGATGATATAATGTGATCTTAAATTCCAGACATTTTCCATCGCCTGCCTAAGGGTGAATATCTGATCAATCGCTGATTTGCCTGGGATGAAGCCAGACTGATATTGACCAATGATGACTTTAGCGTATGGGGCTATCCGATCTTGTAGGATAGTGGAGAGTATCTTATAGGCGGTACTCAGTAATGTTATACCTCTATAGTTGCTGTACACTGTGATATCTCCTTTCTTATGTATGGGGCAAATTATACCGCGACGCCAATCTTCCTGCATCTCCTCTTGCTCCCATACGTTCACCACGATCTCATGAATTGCGTGATGTAACATTGTCCCTCCTTGTTTGACCAGCTCAGCTGGTATGCCATCAGCTCCTCGGGCTTTATTTGATTTGAGCTGTCTAATGGCTTTTAATGTTTCCTCAATGCTTGGTGGCGGCAACTTTTGGTCTTGGTCTTGCATTGGTGGAGCCTCCAATTCTTCTGTGAGCTGACCATTTAGCAATTCATTGAAGTGCACTTCCCATCGCTCCAGAATGCCTTCAGGATCGGTGATCAGATTACCCTCTTTATTCTTGCAGTAAGTGCAGGGTGGTGTGTACCGCGTCATACTGCGGATTATTTGATAGAACTTCCGCGCCTGGTGCGGACCTCGCTCTCTACTTTTCTCTATTTCACAGACAAGTTTCCAGGCACTTTTCTTTTGTCTGTGAAGTCTCTTTTCAGATCTTCTGAGCTCTTTGTATTTCTCCTCGCATACCCATGTGCTATGAGACTGCTGCATTGCCCGGTATGCAGCATTCTTACGTTGAGTCGCTAGTTTGCACTCATCATCAAACCAGTCGCTCCGATCTTTACGACTACTGTCTAAGATGGAGTTGGCAGTACTAATGACAGTATTCTTAAGGCGTGTCCTTTTCTGTTCTACGCCCGGCATTCTGGCCCCAGGACTTACTCTTCCTCCGTCGAGCTCTTCGAGGGCGAGTCTTAACGCATGACCAAAGGTGTTGCTGGTGTTCTTATTGCGTAAGGCAGCCGTGTTGATTCGAACCTGATCCGCGGATGCAATACGTCTCCGTAAGGCAATCCGCGTTCGGAAAACTGTACCAACAAGATGGTGATCCGAGTCGACGTTGGCACCTCGGTACGTTCGTACCGTCATCAGGCTCGAGGAGTGGCGGCGATATATCAATACGTGGTCAATTTGGTTGCGAGTGGCTCCATCAGGTGATACCCAAGTGGCTTTGTGGATATCTTTACGTGGAAACCTGGTACTCGCGACGACCAAGTTTTTCGATGCTGCCATTTCGATGACTCGTAGTCCATTGTCATTAGTGTTCTCATGCAAACTGTGGATACCTGCGTAGTGCCTGAAAACCGCCCCCCGACTTATTTTCGCATTCAAATCAGCAAGAACGATTTTCACATCGTATCTTGGGCAGGCATTGAGGGCCCGTTCGACGTTCTCGTACTATTCTTTCTTTTCGTTGTCAGGGGACTCCTCTGTAGGTCCGTGAATGTTTATGGGGCGTATGTTCTTAAACTTGCCTCGCACGCGAAGAGTGCATAGCCTTTCGTTTATTGCATTAAAACCGATGATGGCAGGCTTCAGTTTTTGGCTGACTAGAAAGCCTACCCCGAGCAAATGGTGTTTTCCATGACAGCTGTATTAAATGTCATACTCATTTCTTTGAATAACACCACTCCCCGTCTATCTTATTTTTTGTAACGCTATTATGTCAGCCTTATATTCGGACAAGGCATCGGCTAGCTGCTGTCCAGCTCGAGCTCTGTATAGCGAGCGCACGTTCCATGAGAAAATTGTCAAATCGTTTAGCCATTTTCGTTTCCGTGGTCGTCGTCGTGTACGTGGTCAACATTCGAGGCTTGTTGAATTTTCCATAATAATTTGTTGTTCCGGACAAGGTTATTAGCATTGCGCCAACCTTCCTCGGGATGTCGCGGCATGCATTGGTGCACTACTTGGCGGATACCAAAGTAGCTATCCAGAGGTTTCACGCGAAGACTGCATATCAACTGGGATTGAACACGGACAAGGATCCTCCTGGCCTTCGCCGGGTTGAAAGCAATAAGAGACTTTGCCCTGTATGTTCGCTTCGTATATATACTTTAGTTTGTAAGTTCTTCTACTGCCAAATAAATGAGGGGTTAGCCCTGTGGGGGTGAAGGTAGAATGCCAACGTATGGCAAGTATTCACTTATATCCCCAACGTCACTGGATGAATAATTCCAAAGTAAAAGCACCAAGGAAAGAGCAAAAATCATCATCATCATCGGCACTACAACCGGGGACCGGTCTTGGCCTTATTTAGCAAGTCCTAAGGCTTGTTAAATTTTCCATAATGATTTATTTTTTCTGGGCAAGGTCATTAGTCTTGCGCCAGAGGCTATTGTTTTTTTTTCTTGTATTTCAAAATAGATTGCGTTTATTTACATATATGGTCTTCAATTATAACTTTTAGTTTAGGTACAATAACGAGTTTCGATTTATAGCACATATTCACGGAAAATTTAATTTTGGAAATGGCTCCCGCCAGCAGATAACACTCGACTTAGTGTGGCGCGACCGAAGTTGGGCGGAGGCGTGACTGCTCACGATTGTAGTTGGATAGTGACTGATTGGAATTATGGTGGAAATTGGGATTTCTGCTTTTACACACTGATCCGCCAATGGTAATCGTGCTCTCTTGTGCATTCCTCAATTCCTCACGCTCATCTAGGTAGAAACGTACTTGTGTATTCGTTCGACGTCGATGGGCGTAATAAGGATGGAGAAATCAAAAGGAAAGCACAATAACCCAGGGTTGATCTGACTTAGTGTGTGTGTACTAATACCGCGTATGCGACTGGTCCAGTGACCTAGTTGTGACTGTGGTGATCTCATAGGTCATCGAACTATGGAAAGACAGAATTGCGGAGGAGAGGAAAATTTAGCTGGTGCTATTTACCTGCAAAAAGAGATCATTGATCCCAAGCGGATGGAAGATTTGATGAAAATGGATAGGACGCTATATCGGCTAGGGAATTGGTACCGTGGGAAAAACTCTAAGGAATGTTGGTAATTACCCAAGCCAATGGATGATGATACAACCGCGTCGTTTGATTCAACTTGGTTGTTGCTAACCAATACGAATGGAATTTCCGGTGGAAATCTCATGGCTAGAGGAATAGTATTGCCGTATGGCGAAAATGGTAGTTAAACTCAATTATGCATTATCTGTATAGGATAATGAGTTTAGCTATGCGTCCTTGGGAAAAACATGTTATTTAAGGTGAATAGCATATAAGGGGAATAGATAGGTATGACGCGCTGAAAGCGGTCGAAATAAGGTATGGAATTGTGGATTGGTTCTCCATGTAATATTGAGAAACCCCACAGCGCCACCAAACTATAGGTTGCACATTCCGCGATATCATGGGGAGACATTTTCGACAATGCTCCAGAATTTAGCTGATGGGTCGGACTAAAATTGGGATAATTCATGGTGGTACCTGCTGAGATTAAGAATTACGGAAGTAACTTACTTTCCTATTCGGATCTCCGGGGGAGAATATATCGGGGAGGAACATCGTGCAAATGTTTCGATAAATAACCGAACTGTAAAGAACTCTTCACCGCGTAATCGGATCCGCCCGCCATACACTGTCAACGTTAACTAGTTTTTTTTTTTTTTTTTTTACATTTCTGTATTTATTGACCATAAATGATTTGTTACAATAAGTAATACAGATAACTTATAATTATCTTAGCTTTAATCGTTTACACATACTTGCTAGTATATTTTTCAAACATTATTATAAAGTTATATATTTCATGGGTGGACAAGATAGGAGTAGGTGGGGCTTCCTGGAAAAGGTCAGAAAACCAGGATATAATTATTTACTTAACCTATAACTAATTTGCTTAATTAACTTAACTTAGCTTAGCCTAGCTTATCTAATTATTAAATCTATTATTATTACAATAAGTTAGAATAGGGTGGGGCGGGGGGTATAGTGGTTGATGGGTGGAATTTGGGTTAGGGTGGGTACTATGAGTCGGGGATATGGGTTGGGGGAACACTTTCCGATTGGTCGTTGAAACGCAAGATATTAGAGAAGGGTTGTATATTACAATATTTAAACTGGTGAGGTGAGAGTTCAGTATTGTGGTATACGATCTCATTGGAGTTGTTGACCAACCTGCCAGAGGTGAAGAGGGTTCTGGTGTGGAGACAGTTCGGGTAGGCAGTTCGGTTGTCTGACGGAGTCGATGTGAGCGCATTTATTATCGGATTGGGATTATTGGGAAGATTTTCGATAAATTTGATGGACAGCTCGAGGAAGCGTCGATCTATACGTTCAATATTAGCGGCATAGTAGAGCGAACTACTGTTGTAATATTTGTGGGAGTTAGGATGTCGGTTGAGGCCAGTGATAAGTCTGAAGCATTTCCTTTCGAAAATGCGTAGCTTCTCCATTTGGGCGGGTGTGATATGGTACCATATCGGGCATGCATATGTGAGAGTGGGTCTGATTATTTGTTTGTAGATAAGTGATTTGACTTTGGGAGAGAGACCATTCGGTTTGTACATGACTTTTCTGCAGAGGTTCAGTTGGGTTGTGGCTTTACGAATCGTATTTTTAATGTGGGCGGAGAATGACAGATTGTTGGTAAAGGTTATACCTAGATACTTTAAGGTTTTGGAGGGTTTAGTTGTATTGTTATTTATTTTAATTCTGATTTTATTATGGCAGCGAATAGTGTTGTTTGTACAACTCGCGTTTCTGCCTTTAAAAACTATGAGCTGAGTTTTGGTTGGATTTAGTTGAATTCTCCACTTGGTAAAATAGGTTGACAGGATTGGGAGATATCTGTTAATACAGTTTCTTGCCTGCTTGACAAGCTTGTTGCTTGAATAAATTAAGGTGTCGTCGGCATAGTTGAGCATTGTTGTATTGGGTAACTGTGGCTGCGGTGCGTCTGATGTATAAAGAAGGTATAGTAGTGGGCCGAGGATGGATCCTTGAGGAACTCCTACGGTTATGCTATAAGATGTCGAGAGAGTTGAGTTTATTTTCACCATGAACTTTCTATCAGAGAGGTAAGAAGCGAGAAGTTTTGTGGAGTGGATGTTTAATCCATACATTGAATGAAGTTTGTATAACAGTCCTGCGATCCAGACACAGTCGAATGCCTTAGCTATGTCTAGGGAGACATATACCGTTGGGGATTGGTTTTGGAGGTGGGTCGTCACATCATGTGTCAGTTTTAAGAGAGCATGACAAGTGGAGTGTTGTGAGCGGAAGCCAAATTGAGAGTTCGGAATGAGGGAGTTATCCCTGGCAAATGAGAGAAGATTTTTGTAGATTTTACATTCAAGAATCTTGCTAAGCGAGTTTAGCTGCGATATCGGACGGAAGTTATCCGGGTACTTGGAGGGCCCAGATTTGCTAATAGGGACGATCACCGCTGTTTTCCAACTTTTAGGGAAATGTGAAGCGTTTATTATGTGGTTGAGAAGAACGAGAATCGGGAGCAAGTTGCCTGGGTGGAGTCTTTTGAATAGGAGGTTAGGGATTCCATCTAGGCCAGTCGATTTTTTATTGTTACGTGAAGTAATGACTTCGGATAGTTCTTCAAGGCTTAGGAATGTGTCGATTCCTACGGGGTGTGATGCTTTATTGCTTTCGGTGAATTCAGTAATAAATGGTGTGAGGGATGGCTCCAGTGAGCGTGGAATGTAATCGTTCACGGTATCGTGGAAATTTGTTACTGGGAGGGTATCGTTTTGCTTATGGACTTTGCAGAAATGTTCAGCGAGACAGTTTGCTATATCAGTGTCCGACTGGACGATGTTATTATTAGTTGGGTGAATAAGATAATCTGTTCGAGGCTTGAGTTTGCGACCCGTTAGTCTGTTTATGTTTTTAAATAGATCGCGATTTGGTTTGATACTGTTTAAGGTGGATGTGTAGGTCTGATTAGTGAAAACTTTTAGTTGTCCATTTATCAGGGAGGTCAATAGCTGGATCTGTTGTTTAATAAAAGGTGAGTAGCTAGTGTGCAATTTTCGTCGGAGTTGTTTTTTTATACGTAATAACTTTGTGAGTAGGTTGGGTAGGGGTTTTCCTAAGTGATTATGAGGAACGATAGTGGGAGTATGGCTGAAGAGAGCATTTCCCAGTATTTGCTCTATTTGGGTCGCTGCTTGGTCAATTTGTGTAGGGGGCAGGTTAGAAGATTCCGGTAAAGAAAATTTTGAAAAGCTAGCAGCAATATCCTTATTGACTTTTTTCCAGTTTGTTTTGGTGAAATTTGGAATAGGATTCAGAGTGTAGAACGTTAACTAGTAACGGCATTTCGTAACACCAGGGGTATCGATTTCACCAAAACAAATGTAGACGCCGTGCACCAATATGTGCAAACAGCGAAACATGATATTCTTGCCCTAACTGGGACCCAGGTCGACTAACCAACAGACCTATTTTTTTTGTCCAGAATACGACTTATGTTCGAAATTTTGTTTTAAGGGTGGAATTTGCGTCTTCACCTTATGCATTCAATTTCTGGAAGTGAGGCAGCGTTAGATTCCAATAACATGGTCATTAGTTGGATGAAGATCGTGGTGAAGAGTTCTGTCAAATTTCTTTGGCGTCTCTACCACTCCCTGAATGATGATGGGCCAGCGATACTTTTCGACCGTCTTTCACGTACCATCGACTGGATACAAAGCAACTACCCGACTTCTGAAATTGTCTTCCTTGGTGACTTTGACGTACACAAGTTCCGCTATTTAGTACCGTCTAACAGGGCTGACGAGGCTGGGAAGTTGGCTGAGATGTTCGGTGTTAGCCGGAATTCGTGAAGGAACCTACGCGAATGCCGTATCTGACATCCGAGCCGAGCGTTTATACCGTGGAGGATGCTGCGTCACTGGGAAACTCAGATCACTGCTTGGTATCGGTTGTGCAACCACTTGCATTTCAAGCGAATAACCGACCAAACCCGCTCCGCCATTTATGATAGCATGGGGCTGCCATCTGGGACGATTTGTGGGATTTCTTCCCATCCTTTCCATAGTTAGAGGTGTGCTTTTGAAACTCCGATGTTAACTCAGGCGCGGAATCAATCACGCAGATTCTTCTTCTCGGGATGGAGCTTTACATTCCGTATTTCATTCGATAAACCTTGGTTTGATAAAAAATGTGAGCAATTACACCGGCAAAAATAGATCATTTAAGTAAGGGTGGTACAATTTTAATTAACGATTAATACCGCGAAGATGGTTCACACTGACCAAGTGACCAATCTGCTTGAGTACTGATGTGCGTCCCTTCTGCTCAATGGCAAAGGCTGCCAGCAATAATTTCGGTTCCTTTTGCCCCCTTAGTTATGGACGGTGAGGCACTAGTCGCGAATTCAAATCATAAACCCTATTTCTTCGCGAATTTATTTTCCGCGAATTCAACCATTAATCCCGGTCTTTTGGAGTCACCGGTGATCGCGCCGGTGCACTCTTTGTTTGTCTCCAACAATTTTTAATGGGCGTGGACTCACCGCTATATGTTCGCCTCTCCGGAAAAAAGTATATTTAAAAAAAGATCGCCGGTAATCAAGAGACCGCCAAACCTATAACCAAACTATGCTTTTTTCGCTTGATATTAGGCTTGTCCATTCGCATTCGCTAAACGAGCAATCTGTCCAAAATGGGGGTAATAATCTCGCTGGTTACAAACTCTAAAAAGTCCGAACAAATGATGCATTTTCATGATTATTTCAATAAGGGCGTAATAAAATTCCTAAAACCATACCCTTCCACAATGTCTGCTATCTGTATCCGTACCGGGTACCATACATATTTCTCATGTCGGAATCTAACATCGATCTCTACACTAAGCATACAATTGGGAATCCAGGGCCAAATTCGTTATAAATAAAGCCGACATACAGTAAATCAAATGTTCATTAACCTCGCACCCGAATGATTATCTTAAATACTGAGATTGACAGCTTCCATTGATTTTTTTGATCAACCTTCCGGTGAATTATATGACTAGCCTTTTACTGAATTTTTTGACCGGATGTGTTAATAGTTTTTCTACCCTCAAATGTGTGCAAGACCTCCCAAAGGATGGATTAAAAAACATAAAATAAAAAAGGTAGCGAAAAGTACGGTTAGTGCGTCTAGTACATTTTATTCTGAATTAAAAACTGCCAAAACTCTTCTCTTGGCCACAAGAGGTGACCGAAGCGGTATATTGGGATCTAGACTACTTCCGGCAAGTAACTTAAACGATCTCCTCTGAAATATTTGTTCCTAAGGCCTCAAGGCTTACGATACTAGTCAGGTTGCGAGTATGATAATGCAGATAGAGTCACACGTACCAGCAGTAGCAGTCATATCTTGGGATACTAATCCCGGGAAATAAGGGTTATTTGGGACCCAGAGACAAACTATTCCCTCAGATGGAAGGTTTCAGGTCGGCTGAACAACCTATGACGATTGTGCAAATTGAATGCCGAACAATGACTTTTCCTGTATGAGGAATGTACAAATTCTTTACAGGTCGCGTAAAGCCGACCAATTAACAAGGCTAGTGCGTTAAATATACAGTTCTCCGCTCTCCTTACATCGCACTATGGCCAACAATGTTGAAAGTCTGCTTCTGCACGATGCATGGCAGGTTTACTTTTCCAACTTCTGTCGTTACACTCCAGCTTCATTGATCTGAGATCTTGTATCTTTTAATACAGATTTGACTTTGGGGAAGAGATATGTCACATTATGTCAGGTCAAAAGAATCATATGGGCGGTCTGCATAGAATAATGAATTCAGGTTATATGTCCTTTTGGGGTTGTGTGTTGCTTGCATCTAGTGAATCCGCAACAGGGGTATACCTTTTGCAGTTGAAATTGGCCGACGGAAGGGATTGGGGTTGAGGTGGTGAGCGATTAGCGGGCGAAATTGAATTGAAATTGTGGGTTGGTTCTCCGTGTAATGTAGGGAACCCCGACAGGCCTGTACGCAGCTGGAAGTTCATGACCTCACCGACTCGACTCCGCCATCGTTCCCTGTCCTGTGCATTCTCCTTCCACGCTTGACCATCCGATTCGATCTTCTCAAGGTAAAACCTAACATTGTCCTCCCATCTCCGTCGCGGCCGTCCTGTCGGTCTCTTTCCCGTTGGTCTACTGTCAAGAATTCAACGCACGGTCTTGTCGTTGTCCATCTTAATCATCGCGACCTGATTACTCTCACTATTGTAGGTTTGCGGTATAGCTCTTCCAATTCGTGGTTGTGTAGTTTCCTCCATTGTCCTGTCTCCTCGTCATATTTACCTCCAAAGATACTACTTAAAACTTTATTCTGGAATACGAGAAATTTGTTTTCTTCCCGTTTTGTGAGAGCCAATGTTTCGAATCCATATAGAGCAATCGGCATGATTATGGTTCTATAGACACGGAGCTTTATGTTACTTGATAGCAGTTTGAGTTTCAGCAGTTTACTGACTGCGTGCCAACTAGCGTTGCCGGAATGCAGTCTTTTGTTAATTTCCTTCGACATTTCGTGATAGCCCGTTAATATCGTTCCCCGATATTTAAATTTTTTAACTTTTTGAAATATCTTGCCTGTGACGTTTATATATGTTCCCCGAGGTCCACATGCTCTCGTCGTAATCATGTATTTTCTTTTATCTTCATTTATTTTCTAGGCCCACCTCTTCTGCTGTTTGCATGATGATTTCACAGTTTTTACTTACAGTTTCAATATTATCGCCCAGAACGGCGATGTCATTCGCATAGGCGAGCACTTGTGTGACCCCGTTCGGGGATGATCGGGCCATGTTGTCGTCTTGCACGTTTCTGATGACATACTCGAGGACAAGGTTAAACAGACATGGTGAGTAGCCATCCCCTTGTTTTAGTCCGTCGTGGATTTCAAATGGTTCTGAGAGGTGGTTTTCTATTCTAACTCGTCCTTTGTTTTCGTTCATGCAAATTTGAATGAGGGCGGCATAGTTTCTCGGGATTCCCAGCTCAACTACAAAATAGAAGAGTCTTTTCCTTGCGACTGAGTCGTAGGCTTTTTGAAGTCAACGAACAGTTAGTGAACGGTCTCTCCGTATTCTCACTTCTTTTCCAGCAGTTGCCTTACTGTAAACATTTGGTCGCTTGTTGACCGGTTCCTACGGAATCCGCATCGGCAGTCTCCCAGCATTTCTTCTACGTACGGTGTGATTCTGTCCAGTATGACATTTAGTAATATTTTGTATGTGGTTGGGAGCAATGATATTCCTCTGCAGTTTTCGCAGTCAGATCTGTCGCCTTTTTTGAAAATGGGAACGGCTATTGAGGTTTTCCATTCTGCCGGAGTGGCTTTGTGGGGTATGAATATTGTGCCAACGTATGGCACGCTGTTCTTTCATATCCCCATCGAGTTCCTCTGCAAGAATTGTTCACTTGGTGATATGAAGCAGCAGAATGTAAGGCACGCCAACACACTAAGTGAGTATGTAGCGTTCTACGAACGCACAATTCTGCGCAGGTAAGGTTCCTACCTTCAAAGAACTTACTTACCTGAGAGCGTTGCACGCGCCCACAGACGCGTGCCCCAAAGTCCCACGATAGGGCCTGCAACTCGCAGCCAACGTTGAGACCGACACCAAAAAGCAAGGAACTGAACGTCCCCAAAGCTTTTTAGGTCAAGCTCAACAATTATAACTCTTCATGCCTGAAACAAAGGTATAAACATCCATGCGCTCTATTCCTAAAAAAAAAACAATTCCCAAAATGCCATACATGCTGCCTGCGCCCAGGAACATCTCATCGAACCGGCAATTCCGAAATTCAATACAAAAGAATTGCTATCATCAAAGAATGCGCCGATCAACGGATGCACGTGCGGGTAATCTAATGCAAGGACCACCCAAATCCGTTGAACAACAGAAGGCAGCCGCGACCTATCGCAATCAAAAATATCCCAACGAGATATGCGATGATTTATGAGGAGTTAAGCCAACAAAGGCAATACTTCGGTCCCATGGCCACGCTAGAATTTCACACCATTATAAAGATCTAATGGATTTCGATTCCGGGTACCAAGTTCAAGTAAGACCCACGGACTGTACGTCAAAACAATCGCCGAATATCTCTGGTCTGGGCGCCAGATGTTCTGTGCAAACAGAAGGCCGTGCAAATGAAATTCTATCAGCGATAAGAATGATGTATGCAAGGAATGACTTTCCCCTTTCAGGAAAATAGGAAATTACCCCTGGGATGAAATAGCATGGTGTTAACAGAGATTTCCGGAATTCTGTTAGCAGATCGAATAGAAAAATTTGTCCGTACAGATACAGATACCAGTTTGCAATCTGGATATCTGTGTGAGAGATAGGAGTCTACCCCGAACGCTCGAGACATCAGGTCTATTAGGTAGTTGACAAGCGGTCGTCAAGGAGACAAGGAGTTGGGATGTTGAGGTCGAAACGGCATCGTTAGAAAACCTCCAGTTAAGGAAAAGGAGTCGAAGTAGAGTTGTTTGTGAGAAGTACCCAAAAGGGTTTATTTTGTAATGGAGTCCGAACCACGATCGTTTTGAGTTACCGATCGTGCCGTCGCGAAAATGTGTGTTGTCGCCTCGCGTGTGTCGCTCGTTCACGTACGTTAAGTCATTGTAGTGTAATGAAAAATTGTGATCCTTCGGAATTACCACCGAACTCAGTTATTAAGACAAATAAAGTAAATTAAACTGGATCTATAACCATCAGTGTTTGTTTTTGGCAATTGTTTTCGCTCCATTTGTGCTCCGGTGTGGATATCGCTTTCGTAGACAGTGTTTAGCGGGACACTTACAACATACACCAAAACACACCGCCAAAGTTAATCAACATCGAACCGCCAAAAGTACACCACGGTGGCTTTTCCACGAGTTAAAACTGTGTGCGTTATAAAATCGAACAATGAAGACTTGCTGACCGAACAGAATTGGAATGGATCCAATTTAAAATCAAACTATTTTTAACTCTTTAATGGGAATGGTTGTTGATACACAAACTGCCGACAGACATGTCTTTTGTTTTTCTTCTTGTTATGAAATGGCTGATTCGAAAAGGGATGAAATTGGATAATTTAATTTTTGCACTTGACAACCAAAAGAGAACATACTTCTGCTCTCTCATTGCACGCTCGTCGATGTGTGGTGGATTACATCGGTAAATTGATGATCGAAGAAAGCGGGAGAATGAGAGATCAGAAACTCGATGTATGATTATCTTGGGGTGAATTTGGTTGTATGTGCATGAATCAGTGTAGTTCTGAGCGAAACCCATTGACCTAATTCGGTAATATGGTGGACTCAGAGTACATTGATCTGTACGAAGACAGAACTGCGAAGGAGGAGCAAATTAAGCTGATGCTATTCACCTGCGAAAAGAGAGCATTGATCCCCAGCGAATGAAGTGTCTGAAGAAAATGGAAAGGACGCTGACTTGGCTAAGGAAATCTGATCATGGGAACTAACTTAAATGCTTTAATAATTTCCCCAGCGGTCGCAAGATTAAGCAACCGCCGCTTGATCAGACTATGCCTTTGCTAACCGACAATATGCGATTTCCTGTGGAAATCTCATGGGTTAGCGAAATGGTATTGCGAAAAAATGGTAGCTAAACTCAATTATGCATTATCTGCATAGAATAATGAGTTTAGCTATGCGTCCTTGGGGAATATATTGTAGCGAGCTTAGGGTTCGCTGGATTAATTATGTTAAAATAAATAAGAGCCGTTAAATCGACACAACACTTTATTAGTCCGTAATACAACCGTTGCTTTTTACCGTACACATAATGATTTCTTTTTAAACACCCTCTACTTCTTACTCGAGACTTTCGCTTCCGCACGTATCGCTTGCTTCACTGCCTTACTTATGACTCCTCTCCATGTAAAAAAAAAAAAAAAAAAAAAATGGTGGCGAGAAGGCCGAATTTAGCGAGACAAGGACATATGTGTCCTTCATCTTGTCTCTGACTTCTGGTCATCTTGCGATAACCAGAATCACCCACATCCGTGAGGATGTTGGACTCGGTCTCGCGATCTCTGAAAAGAAAAGAGAAAAAGGGGGGGTATCCAAGGATAGTGTGGACAGTGTTAGTTCGGGTGTTCTCTAACTACTTTTATAGAGGGATGGTGGGCAAGAAATCGTACAAGACCGGTAGGTCTTGGGTACTCCTCTCCATGGCCTGTGTGCGACGTATTTATACCGTTCCCTCATTCTGATTCGGCGTTTCGTTTCCGTCCGTTCCATAATCTCGACTTTTCTATTCCAGTTTTCCAGTACTTCCTAAAATAATCTAGTACTTTGTTTCGGACTTTCTCGAAGATTCCAGTACTGATTGTCATATGCGTCACAATATGTTATTTCAGATGATTAGCATATAAGGGGAATGGGTAGAAATGACGCGCTGAAAGCGGTCGAAATGAGATACGTAACTTTTGGTTGGAATTGTGGGTTGGTTCTCCATGTAGTATAAAGAACACCCACAGCTTCCTTATCCCATATTGTTTTGATGAGTTGGTGGATCTTTCGAGCGGTTGCCTCTCCTCCATGCTTCACAAGCTCTGCCGGTATGCAGTCGACTCCGGGAGCCTTGTTGTTTTTCAATCGATTTATTGCGTCTACAACTTCATTGAAAGAGGGCTCTGGGATCTGAGGTTCGGCTGTATGTACGTCTGGTGACTAACGAAATATATTCCAAAACAATGAATTTTGCGTTAGACCTGGAGGGATCGAAGCTACAGTGCAAAGCTATAAAAAACCTATGTAGACCGCTGATCAGCGGTATGTTTAGAGAGCAATTTTCTTGAAATTTATTGGTTTTCTTGGATAACATTAGTTAAGAAGTAAAAAAGATTTTAGCGTTTCGAAAAATTCCCAATTCAAATGGATCGGCCTGTATATATATAACGCTCATCCTTCCTCTGCCTGTGGAGTCATTTCACTCCATTAGACCTTATATATACTTCTGTTTATATGTTTATCAATTTAGTTTATAAAATTAAAAGCATTTAGTATTTACAATTTAAAATAATAACTCAGATTAAACATGCGAGAGGAAGACATTTCTAGCATTGATATTCCACCTTCAACGGCTAATATATGTAGTAAATATGTTATATTTATCATGTATTGCCATTTTTAACTATAAATATATTGCTTAGCTCAATTATACGTTAAGCTTTCACCTATACGTATAATATAGTTTGTTGTTCCGAGAAAATTTTTCATATAATAGAAACATACATTCATATATTTAAGTAAAAAAAGAATAATAATGAAAAATAGCTATTGAACTCACGGATAATTCTGTGAACATTCTCAACGTTTCACCAATCATACTGATACAGATTTTAAATAAAACCAGAGATAGATAAGTAAACCACTAAATTTACATAAGGTCCGATAATAAATCAACATACGAGAAATTCTAAAATGTCCCCAAGATGTCGTAACTGGTGCGACTACATAAAAAACAGCACTGACCCATTATTATAATATCTACATTCGCAGTAGAGTCACCTTTACAGTTGGTCCTTGCCAACCACTTTCCCTTCCGGTTCTTGGAACTGGATCTGCCCAAATATAGAAAGTGTTGGAGCGTCAGTGCTGAATTGAAGCAGGCCGTTAACACGAGCTAATGTGCAAATAAGTCAAAGGAAATTCCCGGCTAACAAGGAACTAAATATAAAAAATCACTTACGAGTACAGTTCAAAGGAAATGCATCAGTGCCTTGGAAATCTTAAAACTCTTACATAAAGACGAGAGTCATTAATAAAGACAAACAAAAGCTCTCGGATTCCTCATACCTTCACCACACCGTCCTATAATACAACCAAGAAAACAAAAATTAAACGAAAAAAAAAACTAAAGATACTTTTACATCCATTACATTCATTAAGAAAACATTTTCCCAAGTTGTATTGATGGTATTTGTGCCCCAATAACCAACTACATGTTGGACAGTCGGGCCTCAGAAAATTGGACCCTGAAATACTGAGAGGCCGTTTTGGAATCATACTATACATCTGCGCAGACTGACCAACACTGTACCGCGCCAAAGTCATTCGCTGGTGCGGCCCCGCATTACAAGCACCAGTTCTGCTAGATAGTGTACCAGAAATGATCACTGAGGCAAGTATTATCGCCACCGTTACTGTTACGTCCATGTCCACGACCAACACCAACACCGTTACCGGTCGTCACCGCCACCGCCGCCATCGCCGTGACCAACGCAATCACGGCAAGCGTTCATTGACCGCACACAAAATTTGTTGTTTATATTAAATTAACAAAAAGACAACAATAATTGAATGCCATCAACTTTCCAAATTATTATTGTTCAGTCCGCGAGATCGTAATGTCGATTCCGATTATAGTTTTATATGCATCGGGTACCCGTGCCACGGATGAAAGACTAGCGACACGACCGGATCAAGTAGGCGCTGCTTGGTCGAATCTGCCTGACAGAGGTGCACAGCTCAGCCGCACAGGGAGTGCTCTTAATGCAGACATAGTTTTCGATTGTCCCAAATTTCACCGCATCGAAAACTCACATTTAACTCATATTAATCAGCTTTCGCGGGTATGTTTTCCGTTGTGGGATTACAGACGAGTGCGGCTTCGTTAACGTAGCGTCTAAATCTACTCTACTTACCAAGACCTTAGGCGGTAGTCGAGGTACATCGACATCTTCAGCTTTAGTATAAGTCGACTATGGCGATGGGGTTTAGCACTGCAATTGTGGGGTATAATAATTAGAAGAGTAAATTATCCGAGCAATGAATTTTATTCAAAATCTGCAAAGATGGATATTGTGTCGGCATTCAGACTGTTATTTTGTATCTAACGTAATTGTTAAATTTGTCAATACTTAAACAGTGTAGTCTTGAGATATTGCTTGAAATGGAAAAACTGTTATCAACACTATGTGGCATTATAACTTATGATATCGGAGGCTGCCAAGAGCCAAATTGGTGGCATAGGATTGTGAAAATAGGATAGAATTGATAATGTTGTTTACTTTCGTCAGTCTAAACACTAGCTTTAAAGCAACGCAGTCTATGAAAATATACATATTACAATAATTAGATAAAAACATTACATTACATTGCATTAAATTCCGCTTTTATTTGCAAACAAAAAATAATAACATTTTTCACTTAACCCTAAATGCTGTTTTTTTTTAGTTTTATTTCCACATTTATTTAAAAATTCAAGTACAGATTTTACTTAAGACTAAATGTTAACTTCTATTTTACAAATATCATTCTTACATTAACTTACTGGCTCTTCGCAAGCACTCTAAATTATACATTATCATTTTTCTTATGCCTTTCGGTGTACAATAATTAATGTTTTTTTTAACATGTCACAATAATTGATGTTTTCTTTTTCAAATTTCTTCTATTCTTTCTATATCAATTATTATTTTTATATTACGTATATAGACGGTTGACAAGCAAAATAAAAAAAAGCGAAACAAAACATACAAACATAAACAAGGAATATAAATAAAAATAAAAAAATAAAAAATTAACTGGGAATTGGAATAGGGGGGAAGAAAGCGATCCGCCTGAGAGGCATACTATTTTTTTTTATTAGACTGCTCTCGGGAAAGGCGAACCTATAGCGTCGAGTGGGCGCCCCGAGATGCCATCAAATAACTGTTGCAGTTCTTTTTGAACATTTGCAGGTTGTAACGCTCCGGGAACACTCGCGTGGGAAGGGAGTTCCACAGCTTCCCCGCTCTGTAACGGAACGAGTTCTGATACAGGGATGTTCGCGCTGTCGGGAGATGAACCACAAACGGGTGCGATCCGTCGGATTGTCTTGTGGAGCGCATATAGACCGAATTGCGTGGAACAATGCCAAGAACAGCACCCGTGATAATATCTGTAAAACAGACAGAGGTCGGCCACGCGCCTTCGATGTGATAGCGACTGTAGTCCCGACGTCAGGGCCGAGTCCCCGATCAGACGGATCACTCGTCTTTGTACGCTCTCAAGTAGGTCGAGGGTATGTTTAGGAGCCGAGCTCCAAACATGAGACCAATATTCGAGCGCGAGTCTAATGTAGTGTGACAACATATACATGAAATGACCACAAACAATAAACTCAAATGAATCAATTGCCCTTGTCACAATTTGCACTTCTCAAGTAACCAGCATTCGTTGTTTACAACCAAATTCAAGGTCAACTCATTTCATTGAGTAAAACGAACGAATTGCTCCAGTTACGATTTGAAGGAATCAGATGACAATCGTTTGCGAATTTGTCAATGGCAAAGTGATTCACGAATTAATTGGGTCAACTTATGTCATTGTTCTTTCGCTATGCGGTGATATGATATTAAGTAGCATAATAAGCAAAATTGTATGAGTGATGTTCTATTTAATTATTTTATAGCTTGTAAGCAGAAATTGTATGAGTGAATAAGGAAATGTGTAAACAATTGAATGATTGATTGGGAGTATAAATACCCCAGCATTTTTAGAAGTAAAGTTAATCAAAAACCAAACGCGTGTTTTGATTCACCAAACTGCGGCGCTCTACGCCATAGACTTACAGCGGGCTGCGCTTAAACAGCAAAAAGTAAGGAAGTAAGATTAGAGATAAATTTTCAAGATTAAATCTTATATACTGGTCACCCACAATATATTCTTTTAAATATATTGAATAACGATCATGTCCGCTTGCATCACATGGTGATCAATCATTCATTACAATAATTTGAGATTTATATAGGAGAAGAAGTTGGGCCGAAGTAAAGTATTTCTTGGCTCTAAAAAGATAACTCAGTTTTCCTGAGGCTGATCTGGCGATACGTGTTTATGCCATGATACATTCCCACAGACCGTGACGCCGAGCAATTTCAAACTTTCCCCAGCCTCGAGGGCCCGGCCACTCATCATCAGCTGTGGAACCGATGATCCAGTTTTCTTTGTGAATGTTGTATACTGGGTCTTCGTTGCGTTGAAGTCGACAAGATTGGCCTTTCCCCACTACAGGATTTTATCTAGATCCTGGTTCAGAGAGTCAATCTGTCTACATCTCAGCTGGTGCGACGTTGATGCACCAATCGGCCGATCACTCGAAAAGGAGGAAACAAGCGTACTATCATCCGCAAAACTGAACACTTTGTTATCCGTTGTCTCCAACAAATCATTTATGTGAAGCAAGAACAAGGTTGGAGCCAAAATAGAACCCTGGGGCACCCCCGAATTAACAGGATACAGATCCGAACACTCGCCGTCCACTACAACCCGGATCGATCGATTCTCGAGGAAGCTCCTCGTCCAGTCGCAAAGCTGGTCGGAAAGTCCATATGAACGAAGTTTGCTCAGCAATGCCCCGTGCCAGACGCGGTCAAAAGCCTTGGAAATATCTAATGCGACCGTCCTTGACTCACCATGCCGTTCAATCGCAGATGTCCATATATCGGTTATAAGTGTCAAAAGGTCTCCCGTGGACCGCCTGCCACGGAATCCGTATTGACGATCATTCAGAAGACCGTTGCACTCCAAATACTTAACCAACTCTGTATTGATGACTTTTTCCATCACCTTAGATAAAATAGAGAGTAATGCTATCGGACGGTAATTTTGTGGGAGACACTTTTTTCCCGTCTTTGGGATTGGCTGAACTTGAGCGATTTTCCAGCAGGCAGGAAAGGTCCTTCGTGCATAAGATAAGCGGAAGAGTCTGCCAAGAACCGGCGATAGTTCTGGAGCACAGTTCTTAAGGACTATTGCTGGTATTCCGTCCGGGCCGGTTGCCTTCCTACAATCCAGTTCACGTAGAATGCGTTGGATAGTGCGCGGACGAAATCTCACATCCCGCATGGAAGACTGTACCGGCGAGATCACAGGTGGCTGCAAAAGGCCGGGATCGAGGTTTGAGTTCGCGGAAAATAAATTCGCGAACACATTAGCTTTATCCTTTGGATTCGTGAGTAACGTCCCGCTGTCTGTCACCAACGGAGGGAAAGAAGAGGAAGCAAAGTTACCGCTGACAGCTTTTGCCATTGACCAGAAGGAGCGCGAGCCAGTTGGGCACCGAAGGAGCCTATTGATCACCCTGTCGTTGTGAGCCTTCTTCGCGGTATCAATCGCCTGATTGCACGCGTTTCTGATTCTAACAAAATTCGTTCTGTTAACATCGGTGGGATTGGAGCGCCATTGCTTAAAAGCTCTATTTTTTGCCGCTGTAATCAGCTCGCATTTTTTGTCAAACCAAGGGTTATCAGACGAACATCGTTTGATGGAATGCGGAATATACATCTCCATCCCCAGGAGAATAATCTCTGATACCGACTCCGCGCAAGCGTTAACATCGGAGTTTCCGAAGCACACCTCCGACCATGGAAAGGATGCGAAGAAATCTCGCATATCGTCCCAGTTAGCAGCCCCATACTTCCATACATGGCGAAGCTGCGTAGGCCGGCTATTCGCTTGGTATGCAAGTGCTTGCGCGACAGATACCAAGCAGTGATCTGAGTTTCCCAGTGGCGCAGAAACCTCTACGGTATAAATACTCGGTTCGGATGTCAAAAACAGATCCAGGGTGTTCGCATAATCGCCTCGGGCATCCAGTACTCGCTTTGGCTCCCCCACGAGCTGAGTCAAGTTGTGGCTTACAGCAAACATCTCCGCCAGCCTCCCAGACTCGTCGGTTCTGTTAGAATGTAACAACCAGTCGGAATTGTGCACATTAAAATCGCCAAGGACAATAATTTCAGAAGCTGGGTGGTTGATCTGTATCCAGTCGACGGTATATGAAAGATGTTCGAAAAATGTCGCCGGTCGATCGTCATTCGGGGAGCGGTAAAGACAACAAAGAAATTTAACGGAATTCCTCAGCACGACCCTCAACCATATGATGTCCATATTATTGGGTTCAAACGCCTCCATCCTCT
This sequence comes from Microdon myrmicae, assembly GCA_963931805.1. Classification (NCBI taxonomy): domain Eukaryota; kingdom Metazoa; phylum Arthropoda; class Insecta; order Diptera; family Syrphidae; genus Microdon; species Microdon myrmicae. The sequence continues at coordinate 41,168,195 of OZ007501.1, read as the reverse complement.
GGCAAGCCAGATCGGACCGTGCGAAGACGCAGACTCCGCCCTTAAAACGGAATCTCGAATGTAAGTCGTATCCTGAGCAACGACGAATCGACCTGCATCTCAGTTAGGGCAAGGATATCAGGTTTCGTTGTTTGCAAATATTCGTGGACGGCGTTTACATTAGTATTGGTGCAACCGATGCCCCTGATGTTACAAAATGCCGTCACCAGTCGAGCGTGGGCAGAGCCTCGAGAGCTAGCCCGGTTATGCGATGACGAACCTCTCAAAGTTCCATTATTTATCATGATATCTGCATGATGTTCCCCCTGACATAGTATAAATGATCCAGCACTAGTTGGGATGGAATCGAACTTTTATTGACTTTTCTCTTTCACCGATCACCATACTAAAACGCAGGCGATCTAGGATATTAGAGATATCGTTATCATGGAGAATTCGTTTATCCCTGGCACCACGGAAAGCGTGGTAAATAATAGGGACTCCATGTTTGTCTTGGATAAGTCTGTGGCGGTTCTACGAACCACACAAACCACTGTATTAGTCGTTGTTACTACTGGCCTCGCTCCCAGGTAGCGTGTCTCCTTGTCCTGAAAAGGATGAGGGTTCTCTTTAAGACAGCTCCTGAGGGGACCTGTTGCGGTTGCCGCCGTGCTTCCTCAAACCTTGAGGGGAGAGCAGCTACCGATCGTTCTTGAGACGTCGCTTCGAGAATAGCGTTCCTGTGCCGTGGAACCTGGTGCCTTCATTTGATGCCCGTAACCATGGACGCTGGAAGGGTTGCAAGTGCTTGCGCGACAGATACCAAGCAGTGATCTGAGTTTCCCAGTGGCGCAGAAACCTCTACGGTATAAATACTCGGTTCGGATGTCAAAAACAGATCCAGGGTGTTCGCATAATCGCCTCGGGCATCCAGTACTCGCTTTGGCTCCCCCACGAGCTGAGTCAAGTTGTGGCTTACAGCAAACATCTCCGCCAGCCTCCCAGCCTCGTCGGTTCTGTTAGAATGTAACAACCAGTCGGAATTGTGCACATTAAAATCGCCAAGGACAATAATTTCAGAAGCTGGGTGGTTGATCTGTATCCAGTCGACGGTATATGAAAGATGTTCGAAAAATGTCGCCGGTCGATCGTCATTCGGGGAGCGGTAAAGACAACAAAGAAATTTAACGGAATTCCTCAGCACGACCCTCAACCATATGATGTCCATATTATTGGGTTCAAACGCCTCCATCCTCTGGCAAGCCAGATCGGACCGTGCGAAGACGCAGACTCCGCCCTTAAAACGGAATCTCGAATGTAAGTCGTATCCTGAGCAACGAAGATATGTCGAATCAGTTGACGAATCGACCTGGGTCTCGGTTAGGGCAAGGATATCAGGTTTCGTTGTTTGCAAATATTGGTGGACGGCGTTTACATTAGCATTGGTGAAACCGATGCCCCTGATGTTACAAAATGCCGTCACCAGTCGAGCGTGGGCAGAGCCTCGAGAGCTAGCCCGGTTATGCGATGACGAACCTCTCAAAGTTCCATTATTTATCATGATATCTGCATGATGTTCCCCCTGACATAGTATAAATGATCCAGCACTAGTTGGGATGGAATCGAACTTTTATTGACTTTTCTCTTTCACCGATCACCATACTAAAACGCAGGCGATCTAGGATATTAGAGATATCGTTATCATGGAGAATTCGTTTATCCCTGGCACCACGGAAAGCGTGGTAAATAATATGGACTCCGTGTTTGTCTTGGATAAGTCTGTGGCGGTTCTACGAACCGCACAAACCACTGTATTAGTCGTTGTTACTACTGGCCTCGCTCCCAGGTAGCGTGTCTCCTTGTCCTGAAAAGGATGAGGGTTCTCTTTAAGACAGCTCCTGAGGGGACCTGTTGCGGTTGCCGCCGTGCTTCCTCAAACCTTGAGGGGAGAGCAGCTACCGATCGTTCTTGAGACGTCGCTTCGAGAATAGCGTTCCTGTGCCGTGGAACCTGGTGCCTTCATTTGATGCCCGTAACCATGGACGCTGGAAGGGTTAAATTTGCGGACTTGCCACCATTCTATTCACCGGTTCCTTTTCCTGGTTGGAAATCGTCTCTTGTTCAAAACAGCCAACGTTTTGTGACGACGCACAAATCCAAATAATGAGAAAAAATGCTTTTGGTTTAATTATAATTTTAGTTAACGACTTCTCCTGGGGGCGATGCCTCCAAGGCACTAGGAATATGCGGATACTGCTCTCAGATACAGATGCAGATGCAATGAGAATTGAATTTAAACTGTGAATGACTGCTCTCAGATACTAGGATACTACTGCTCCCAGATATCAGGATACAACTGCCCCGATATCAGGATACGACTGCTCTGATATCACTTTCCTACTGCCTCCAGATATCATTTTACTGTTCCTTTATAAAGGGAAACAAATCGAGATTTGTATCTCGAAGATGCACAATTTAATACCAAAATCCCGATTTTGGTATCCTGAGTGAGATGTTCAATGTTTGTTTAAGCGAAGAATTCAGTTTCCTGAATTCTTATGGAACTATTGTGCAGATGTGGATATATGGCGAGGAAGTCTAGGCACCGGCATGGGTGCGAGTTCTACTTCCTCCTCCATTATAATTTGTTCGCCGCGTAAAACACTGAACCGAGAGTCATCACTAATAAATGAACGAACGCCGCCTCGTTCGTTCGCAACCACGGGTAAAGGGTGAGAGATAAACACCCAGGACACTGCGACACAGCAAGGAGACAAAACCGTTGAAACAAAACACACAACAACAAAATACTGTTTAGATAATGTCTAGATATTTATTATTCATTTTATATCACTGCGCGACACAATAAACACGACTTCGATAACTCTACGCTCAACTCAATGGGTGACGAATAAAATTTACGTACAGCAATACCGAGTAATTTGGATTTATTTCGCCACGAATATATATATCGCCACTCCGCCGCGGTGACGGAGAGCGGAAGCCGAACTGACTTGCTCGGTTGGATGATGGTGAACGACTCAGCAATATCTTTCTCGTGCAGAGCTCACTCACTATGGTGATCATGGTGGTATGTGTGCATGGTTCTTTCATGGATGAGAACGAACCTAGAACAAAGAAAGGGCATAAAGTGCATTCATGGGATACGACTTCGGTAAAGCAAATAAAACCGAAATCGTCGGGTGCTAATGGGACCTTATGCATCTTTCGATAATGAGGGTCAGCTAAATAAATAGCGGCCGCTCATTAAATGAAAAAAAATGTTTTTCGGATACCACAGACGATATGAATTGTTTATGGTATCGCAGGAAACCCATGTAGGAACAGCTGTCTTGTGTTTGCACATGATGCGCGTTAGAGAATTTTATTGCTGAGAGAAAAAGGTCGCCGGCCAATGTGTACGTAATGAAATTTATCGTACACATGGCGAAGTTGGAAAGTAGACGGCGCAATATTTATGGTCCCTGTCATGACGGTTATATTGTATGCAAACCGAATCATTTTGTTTACAGGAATTTGTCTGGTACCGAAGGTGCCGAATTGGTTTGGAATTCCAGATAAGCAAAGAAAGAAATCTTACGGAAAATTGTATGCGAAGTGGTGCATGAAAAGGTAAGTTTTCTTTACGGGGACTTTAAGATTATAGATTTGATGTAATTAATGCGTGAAGCATATTCAGGTGCTTAATGCGATTGCATTAGCAAAACTTATGCGACTTGGGATGAGGTTATGGGGGTTTTTAGGTACGTGTACCGTGGGGTTTGGCGGCACCGCCACAGATATGTAAAGGAATTCGGGTTTTTGTTTGTTTAATTTATTACCAGATTGAGATAACGTATCTCTGGATTTTGAATTTAAATGATGCCGTGGGGCAAATGCAAAACTATAAACGAATATTTGATTCGTTTATTGTGAATTTTGATTTTAATTAGGATTTCAGATTAAATTATGCCGTGGGGGCAAATGTTAAGCGAAATTTGGATTTGGTTTAGGTTTTTTAGGGTTTTGATTAATTTTTAGATTTAAGTGTAATATTGCTGGGATTTGGATGTAGGAATGGGGGAAAGGGGTGGTAGGGCTTTTTAGAGCACTACGCCACTATAGGTTGAGATGTCTTTTCCACCAAAGAACATACTCACCTTTATCCCAAAAGTCCTTACCCCCACCTGAAACAAAAGGTAACATTACATACACCAACATTGAATTCAATAGTAAAAATCAATCGAACTAAACGTTCAAAAGTCTCTAATATTGAATTCAACTCATCCATGCAAGGCATCCATCCAATGCATCCATTCAACGCATCAATGCAAGGCATCCAATTCGACGCACCAATGCAACGCATCCAATCCAATGCATCCATCCAATGCATCAATACAATGCACCCATTAAACGCGATTTTCGGTAAACAAACCGAACAACGAATATCGCCTCTTGTAGCTAATAGCGATTAGCATCTAAATTCCCGGCATGACCCAAAACTCTAAAGGCGCACTTGTGTAAACAAAGGATGGCGATTCGACGCCGACCAACAGTTCATGCAATCATAAACATCTTAACGTAGATCCCACTCTAGATGTTTATGATTTGGAAATGCAATTAGAAACCTATACCAACCCCATGGTTCCTTTGTTACCCATTTGAAGCGCACAAGAACCTTGTTGTGTTAAGCCAGATGGGTAACACAAACAAATCCCATGAAAAGATCGGAAAATGAGTGGCGGTACCCTCGATCTTTCAAACAAAGGAACAAGAGTCCGATAAGGAGGCAAGAAGGAGAGTTATGATTATGATGGGAAATTCTTCTTTGCAGATACGATGGAAAATTTTCTTTTGCAGATGCGGGAATGAGAAATTCGAATTGGAGTTTGAAAAGAGGAGTCGACCTAGAGAATCTAAAAGGAGCACACGGGCAGAAGAACGACAGGACGTCGCGCGCGTGTAGAAATCAGAAGAGCGTATTGTGTTCGAAAGTGTAATCAAAAAAGTAATGTAAAACGAAATCAACCAGTCGTAGCAAATGTAAAATCCGTGTCAAAAATATTATTATAAAGAAAAAAACATAAGGACACTTGCAAATTAAGAACTTTCAACGTGTGGTGGAAATCTTGTTGTTTTGTTCTTAATATACTACCTGCCAGAAATGAATGCAAAAACCTTTAATTACAGAAGACAATAAAGCGAGATTAAAACAACAAAAAATAAAGGATTTTGTGTTTCAGTTGGGACAGTGATCTTCGTGTTCTTGTTTAAATTTCCTCCGTTGTGAACAGTGTGCAGCGTTCGATCTATGATAAGACTTCGATCTATGATAAGACTTCAAACGTGTTCGGCGGAACACTACAACCTCATCGACATTCACACATCCGACCATCAATAACAAATCCGCCAGAAGTCCTTTTTTATGCAAGAAATGGAACGCTTCTGGGGGAATGAGCCCATTCTGGAGAGTACTCTCCATATACATATCATTGGGATAGAATGCTCCAGATATGAGATCATTTTCACTGCACATTGCCCTTGTTGTGTGACCACGAATAATCTTGATAATGAAGTTATCTATTCTGTTTAGTCCTGATTTGTCATACAGGACTTTATTAGGATAGTATTTCTTATACTGCGACTCTGGGGTTCTATACATTCGAAGCAGGAACACAAACACCGCCTCTCGAACACCCGAAACTTCTCCATCTAAAATGGGGATATGTTGTACCATACCGGGCAGCCGTACACCAATATTGGTCGGATGAATGCTGAGTATGAAATTATTTTCACCTTGGGGTCCAGCAGACTACTACGGAAGAGACTTCGGGTCATTGCATATGCGTTTTTAGCTGTAAGAGCAGCTGCTGTATACTTATCAAAGTAAACATACTGATCAATCCAAATTCCAACGTATCTGAGTACAGTTTTTACTTCTAGAGGAAGATTATTATTTTCTGCGATAGAAAATGTTTTCCAATTCCGTTTTGACGTTCTGAAAAGGATAGTCTCTGTTTTTGGAAAATTTATTTTTAATTTCCAGTCGTCGCAAAAACGTTTGATTTTGTTGAAATCATTTTACAGAACTCTGTCGTAGACTTCAATCTTTTCTTCAGATCTATACACCACAGTGTCGTCGACATACGCAATTGCATGGCTGAGAGAATACACTACATCACTAGTGTAAATGTTAAATAAAATGGGAGAATTCACTGCTCCCTGTTGTAAGCCGTTTTTGATGTGGAAAGTCTTGTTAGATATTATATCTCCACATTTCACCACAACTTGTTTACCCATTATCATATCGTAAATAATGTATAATAAATATTCGGACATACCTAGATTTGATAACTTATATACCAGCCCCTCTAACTATACGATGTCGAAAGCCTTTTCAAAGTCAACCAAACAGGCCCCTGTGCATTGTCTCTTCGCCTTGTTCCACTGTATGTCGGAAAAAAGTATTGTCACAGCATGAACTGTGTCATGTTGCGATCGGAAACCAAACTGGTTGTTCGGAATGATACCATTTTGTTCACACCAATTAGTCAATGCTTTATTTATAGTTTTCTCGAATACCTGGATTGCTCCTGTCTTTGCCCTTTTTGGGGATGGGAAGGACTACAGCAGATTTCCATTGGATTGGATAACATGCAATATTTAGAACGTTGTCGAACAAACCAGTGTACACTTTCACTGTTTCAAGAGGTAAATGCTTTAGAACAATGTTTGGAATACTATCTATTGCAAACGATTTTTTGTTTTTAATCGATCTAAGAATGTCCGTTAGCTCATACTTGTGTACAAATATGCTAAAGATTAGATTTCTAAGCGGAGAATCCATTCTATTATTTTCACTAAAGTTAGTGAAACTTCGACTTAAGAGACGCCAATTGTTAAGTTCACTGCGTAGCGAAATGTGTTTTTGGAGAGCCCTATTTTCCAGGTCAAGATTTGAATGAGCCGATTCGTTCAATCTACACAAGCAATCCACCATCCTACCGAAAACAAAACAAACAAACAAAAAAACGTGTGCGCAGAGTTGTAAAAGTCATGAAGTGGCTAACTACCGCATGTGATGCTTCTATGCCACGGCAAAGACAACCGGCAGCAGGAGATATCAGAACTGTGTATTGGTGGAACCTAGAAATCGCCCATGTGCGATTGGACTGGAACAGGTTACGACGCTTGCAACAAAGAGCAAAATATCGTAACACCTACCTACAATTACATGCAGAATTCGTCAACAAACGGAAGGTGTTGAAGAATGTGATCCACAAGAGTAAATATGACGCGTTCCACTCCCTAAGAGTTGAATTAAATAACAACCCATGGGGCAGCGCTTACAGGATAGTCATGAAAAGACTACACAACAATAATAGTCAAATGGAAAAGAGTAAAGGTAACATGGCTAGAATCGTTGCTGTCGTCTTCCCGCAGTGCGATAAGGTGTTGAAAGCGCAAAATGAATGAAACATCACTGAAAGAGAAATACCTCCCGTGACCACTGAAGAGGTGCTCTTGGCTGCAAGGGTTGTTAAAAAAAAAAAACAAGACCCGGGGATTGGATGTAATTCCTAACGCTGTAGTGAAGACTACTTCAACAAAAAAACCGGAAGTCTTCAGCAGTCTCCTCCCAATCTGCCTTCAAACAGGACAATTTCCTAAACGATGGAAAAAACAGAAGCTTGTGCTTATGCCAAAAGGAGTCAAGAATACAGAAGCGCCGTAGTCCTATGCCCGTTGTGCATGCTGGACAATTGTCACTCGACTGGAACAATTCACTGAAGGACATAGGGGCTCTCTAAATGGCAGTATGGGTTCCGGTAAGGTAGATCAACTGGTAAGGCACTATCTGTGGTGTGCGACATGGCTCGCAATACGATAGTTGGAGTACGATGGCTAGGAGGCACGAAAAAATATTGCGCGTATTGTTAAAAATGCATTTAACTCCGTGAACTGGAATCGGATTCTAGAAGCGTTGGGCGATCTACAAGTCTCACTTTACTTGGGGCGTATAATATCAAACTATCTCTCGGATAGAGGACTGCTCTATGACACAGATGAGGGACCACAGGAATACAAAATAATAATGGTGTGTATTAGGTCCGCTGTTATGGAATATCATGTATTGTGTGATGGTGTGCTCAGGGTCAATGTACCAGAAGGGGTTAGAATCATTGGGTAGACAGATTATTTCACAATAGTGGCCGTAGGTAAACATCTAGATGACCTCGAGAATTTTACTCCTAAGCAATCCAGAGCATTAAATGTTGGCTAGATATGGCCGGATTGAAACTAGCTGGACATAAGACAGAGGCGGTTTTAAAAAGCAGCCGCAAGAAAGTTGAACCTTGATTTGAAAATAGAAGGACAAATAATCAGATCCAGTCCCTATATTAAATATCTTGGTGTTATACTCGACAACAGGATAAACTTCAAGGAACATCTGAGGAAAACGAGTGAAAAAACGTCAAGAGTATGCAAAGTTTTAGCGAGACTGCTACCCAGTATTGCTGGACGCCGGTGCCACATAAGTAAACTCATAACCAGTGTCAATACTTCCATTATAATGTATGTAGCTCACATATCGGCAGGAGCCGCACACTATAAGTCGTACATGAGGGGGTGAACTCAGCACATAGGCTGGCATCATTAAGAGTATGCTGTGCATTCCGAACGTGTTGCAGTACCGCAACAAAACATTCGTCAGTTGAACCAAAGATGGTGACTTTATGCCAAACTCATCAAACGAAGTGCTACTAGCAACGCAGAAAATGCGGAACACGTTCTCACTTTCGATGCTTTCGGAAATACTTGCACAAGTATAAGCACGTGAATCATCGATACTGCTTGTATTGCGAAGGCAAAACAGAAAATGGGGAACACGTACTAACAGAGTGCGTGAGATTCGAGACCGCGCGAACGATTTTCGAGAGACATATGAAGCGACCAGTTACATCGGCAGGAGTAATAGAATACATGCGGAGTTCAAAACAGGCATGGTCCGTAGCAAATGATATTCTATGTGGCATGATGCAACAGTTGCGACGCAACGAGCGGAGTAACAGGTAAACCCCGTCCCGCTCCGCGATGGAATGTCTAAAAGAGAGTTCCGCGGAGATCAACGAGAATATGAGCCTGGCGGGAGGTGGTCTTAGACGGTAAAATGCCCGCATGCGTCTGTTTCGGTCCAGAGGCATATTTTGAAGATTTCCACCTTTCTAACGAAACCAAAAAAAAAAAAAAAAACCCAATACTCCACTGTTGAAAACGAAGGTGCAGACTCACCCAAAGTAGAATCTAGCTCGACTTTGATATTAGTTGTACAAAATCCTTTTAAATAAAAGTATTCAATCCATAACGATGACCAATTTTGTCCATGTTTACAAATTCACTGACAGCGTTCACTATTGACGGCTGTCAAAGAAGAATTAACAACGTAGCTTCTTCAAACTTGAAATTTAACCCTTCTAAGGTTCATACAAGTCATTATATATTAATAAATACAGCCATCTATATGGAATCGTATTACATCAAACTTTCAAACTAAAAACAAATTCACAAAAAAATAAATTTGTGATTACATAACAAAGAAAACTTCCGTGGAATTGTTTGCGATTGTATTCGTAATTATAATGCGAATTAAAGTGCTCTCTTGATAAGATTGTTTTGTGCTGAAAGTTTTCTTAAACTAATTAATGAAAAGTCACAACAAAATACATAATATAATAGAAATAGCTACACCAGTTCCAGCAATATCAGTTATCCCAAATATCCACCTTCGTCTTTCGTGTTTTGGTGGGTTCGGTGTGAATATTTGTAATGGACTTTTCTGGTGAATAGATCAGAACCCTGTTCCCATGCGCAGTGGCTATCACATATACAGAAGCATTTTACCACTAATTTCTTTCCCTTTATCCATTGTTCTCATTTTGCCTGGGATTTCTATCTACACAATTCTTACTTACTTTTCTTCCCGACCTGAGTCTTTTTATATTCTAAGGGTTTCAATGCATTCTTTAGGGTGTGCATATTACAAAAGGAACACACATCAATTTAATTTTTCGAATTGCTTCACTTTTAAAGTTAACTTTAATCATCCCCACATATAAAATTGCTTACTATGCCCTAGAATGTCTGGAGACGATCACTTAGGAATGATGGAAATTTGGGGTAGGTTTTTATGTAAATTATTCTCAGTCTTGTCAGCATTGTCAAATTAAAATAATATCAGCAGTTGCAATGATATATTCAGAGTATCATCATCACAACCGGGAACCGGTCTTGGCCTTATTTACCAAGTCTCGTGGCTTGTTAAATTTTCCATAATAATTTATTTTTACGGGCAAGGTTATTAGCCTTGCGCCGATATTCAGAGTATATTTGACTGTAATTGATTTTGGACATTGGATCCAACTTTCTTAAATTATATGCGTTCAATATTTATCTTATTATATTTATTTATTTATTTATGTTTTTTTTTTTTTTCTTGAAATGTTTTTTCCGTGCTCTTGACTTTTTGTAATCTGATTTCCGAATGCCTTGACTTTGCTTCTTTTCCCCCATGTAAACTTTGACGACGAAAGTTCAAATAATAACCGTGAGTCAGAGTGACGACGCACTATTCCATCTCCGGGAGCACGCCGTTTCAATACAGAGCACAAATTCCCATGAAGACACAACACGAAATAAAGATGTCAATATCTGAGAAGGTGCTTCAAAGCTGCGCACACGACATCGACGCCACCCACTATAACAGGCGCAGTAATTTGTGAAGTGCTTGAGTTAAGGACTTATCGTTTTTAGAAGAAAGCTCCTCAGAAGATGCATCTATGGCGTTTCTAACAGATACCTGTACAAGCAGAAAGGGAAGAACACCAAAAGAAAGTCGAATAAGCAAAACATCAGCGCCGTATTCCAAGCAATAACATTTCAATTCCACTTCGGTTGAGTGTACTTGAGTTTAGAAATCAAATTTGTACACGCGGAAGTGGCGTGATGTGTTGAGCATTGGTATACGGCTGATGCTTTTTGCTTATTCGCTTTTCTTTCTGTGCTGTTCTTCACTACTTACTTGTGTACTGTGTGTGTATCTGTTAGGAAAGCCACACATCAACTACTCTAGGAGGCATGACGGTCGCCATTATCCCAACTCTCACCTGTATGAAGGTGTCGACGATCCCTTGCTACAATTAGGATACGAATACATGGGTGGGCTGAAAAGTTTCCGACCCAACAAAGATACCAATCATTTTTTCTTAAAATTTATTTTTATTTTTCTATATAGTCCCCTTGTAACTCTACACACTTCATCCAGTGATGCTTCCATCTCTCTAACCCGTCCAAATAGTACTCGGCATTTTTCTCTGCAAAATAACTGTTTACGAAGGTGATTGCCTCCTCATCTGACGAAAATCTCTCCCCTCCGAGCGCAGTTTTTAGATTAGGGAACAAAAAGATGTAGCTTGGGGCTAGATCGGTGGGGTGCGAAGTCGTGGCACCGACATGGGCGCAGGGTTCTACTCCGTCCCCACCACTAATCAAATGTTCAGTCGTGGGAAAGTAAACTTGAAAAGCACAAACCGAGCTCGACGGGGCAACGTCCTCACCAGGAGTAAGTAAAACCCAAGTTGTCCTTAATTAATTTTCAATTTATTTCGTTCTCGTTAACTTTAACACTTGTTTATAGATTTACGTTAGATTTCTACTTTTGTTTTTGGGTGAATCGAACAACACACGACTCCGGTATGTATTTATTTACGCGTCTCCGCTGCCGGCGGGAGTGACGCGTGACCGTGGCAGTCAGCGGATGGAAATGGCTTCCCCGAGGATAAAACTCCCTCCTAGGTTAGGGTTAAGAGAAGGTCAGAGAGAGAAAAACTTTTCTCTTAAGGATGTGGCCACCACAGAAATGCACCCTTCCAGTGCAGTGGTGTGTGTGCGTGGTTCTTTCATGGATGAGAACGAACCTAGAACAAAGAAAGGGCACAAAGTGCATTCATGGGACACGATTTCGGTAAGGCAAATAAAACCGAACTCGTCGGATGCTACTGGGTTTCCTTATGCATCGTTCGGTAATGAGGGTCAGCTAAATAAATAGCGGCCGCTCATTAAATGAAAAAAATGTCTTTCGGATACCACAAACGATATGAATTGTTTATGGTATCGCAGGAAACCTATGTTGCGTTCTTCTGTTTGCACATGATGCGAGTTAGAGAATTTTATTGCTGAGAGAAAAAGGTCGCCGGCCAATGTGTACCTAAAGAAATTTATCGTACACATGGCGAAGTTGGAAAATAGACGGCGCAATGTTTATGGCCCCTGGTGAAGGTTACATTGTATGTAATTCAAATCATCTTGTTTTCAGGAATTCGTCTAGGGGGATTTGCTTGGTACTGAAGGTGCTGAATTGGTTTGAGATTCCTGATAAGGTAAGAAAGAAATCTTAGAGGAATTGTATGCGAAGAGATGCATGAAAGGTGAGTTTTCTTTTCCAGGGACTTTTTAGATTATACCTTAGATAATCCTAGATGCGTAAAGAATTTAAGGTGCTAATCCGATTGCATTCGCGAAATTAATAGATTGGATGGAAGATATAGGGGTTTTTCAGGTAAGTGGGCCGTGGGGTTTGGCGGAACCGCCACAGATCTGTTGCGTAAGGCGAATGGTCAAGCAGTTCAAACCGTGATTCGTGGGTTTTCGCCATTGCAACCGCTCAGGTGTGAGACGGAGCGTTGCCTAGACAAAACAGAATTTAATTTTTCTGCAAATGTGGCCATTTTTCTACAAATGTGGCCATTTTTCCGGAATTTCTGCCTTTAGTTGGTGAAGTAATGATGCGTAGTATGCCCCTGTAATGGTTTTTCCTTTTTGAAGATAATTGATTAAGATAACTCGATGACTATTCCAAAAAAACAGTCGCCATCACTTTCCCAGTCGAAAAAACAGTTTTTGCTTTTTTTGGAGCCAATTTGCAGTCCGATGTTTTGACTGTATTTTTATTTCGGGCGTATAATGGTGTATCGACAGTAATTAATCGGCGAGAAAACTCAGATTAATTGCGACCAAACTGCGCCAACAGGGCGTTGGAAATGTTCATTCGAACACGTTTTTGGTCTAACGTGACGAAACGCGCCACCCAATGCGCGGACAGCTTTCTCGTGTCTGAATCTTGATTTAATATGTGACAAACACGTTCTTTGGACATTTTCATAGCCTCTGCTATCTCTCTCACTTTAATTCGACGGGCGTCTAGCACCATTGTGTGAACTTTAGCGATGTTATCGGCAGTTGTTGCAGTTTTTGGACCTCCCGAACGTTCGTTGTCTTCCAAGCTCTCATAGCCACGTTTAAATTCAGCTGCCCAAAATTTCGGCGTGGTAAATGATGGTGCAGAGTCCCCATACACTGAGTCCAACTCATCTTTGATTTGCGTAGGCGTATTGCCTTTTAAGAACAAAACTTTAATGACAGCTCGATACTAAATTTTATCCTCACTCGCTTCGACACACTCAAACGACTGTCAAATAAAAACTACGCATCAAAAATGGTTGAAATGTTGGTGAGTTACTGCCAGGAGATGCACAACTACATGCAGCAGCTTTTGTTGGCGAGTGCTGCTATCTTCACGTTGAGGTCGGAAATTTGTCAGTCCACCCTCGTATATACCTAAATGGGAATCTAGTGTTCTGTGACCTTTCCCGCTTTCGATTTCCTCGGATTCAACCACCACTCATTCAGTACAAAACTGAAGAAAGTACCCTTCTCAACAACATCCGCCTACATAAAAGGGGATTCCTGGACCGATCCTATAGGTTCTACTCTTGACACACTACACACACACGTGCACTGCATAAGGCAGCACAAATACGGACACATACACCGATCACAGCGCAAATTGTCAGAGCCCTTTTTCTAACAACATTAGCTTCAAGGTAGATTGCGTACAACTCATGTTTGTAGCGTTTCCGGAATCGTCCTCTCTCACATACGGGGCCGACAATTCTCCTTAAGTCCTTCCTCTCGAACGCGGCTAAGAGTTCAGAGCGCCTTTTATTGAGCATCCAGGTCTCGGATCCATACATGAGTACTGGTCTTGTACAGTAGTAGATTGGATGTTCTGGATAAATTTCGGGATTTAAAGAGCCTTGATATACCATAGTAGGCTTTGTTGGATTTAATCAGCCGTTCGCGTATTTCTTCTTCCATATTGTTATCGGCTGATACTATTGACCCAAGGTAGTTAAAGGATTGCACTTCTTCAAATTCGTGCTCCACTATCCTGATAGTTTGACCAACGTTACGTCTTTCCTTCGCAGAAGTTGCCACCAAGTACTTAGATTTCCCCTCATTAATATGCAGTCCCAGTTTTTGTGCCGCCCGCTCGATCTGGGTGAAGGAGTCCTGTACTGCCGATTCGGTTCTACCGATAATATCCGTAAAACAGACAGAGGTCGGCTACACGCCTTCGATGTGATAGCGACTGTAGTCCCGACGTCAGCGCCGAGTCCCGGATCAGACGGATAGCTCGTCTCTGTATGCTCTCAAGTAGGTTGAAGGTACGAGGGTTGCCTCTTATGTTTCGGGATTTGGCAACCCTAGTGTTGCAATCCGGCAATTGACAGCTCTGTCGTAAAGTTGGACATTTTTGAGGTTATACGCAGTCAGAACGTTTTGACATACGAGCGCTATTTGTGTTGTTTACAGTAACTTAAAAGATTCACCTCGGCCCAAAAATGGAATTAAATCGTCAACATTTTCGTGCGATTATTTTTTACAACTTTCGTCGTGGATTAACTCAGCAACAGTGCATGGATGAACTTAATTTAATTTTTGGCGATGAAGCTCCATCAAGGACCAGTGTGTATCGATGGTATGGTGAATTCAATCGTGGTCGTAGTTCACTCCAAGATGAACTTCGTGAAGGTCGTCCAAAATCAGTTGTTGTTCCGAAAACCATTGATGCTGTGCGCGAACTGATATTGGAAGATCGTCATGTGACCTATCGTCAGATTGAGACAACCTTAGGCGTTAGTGGGACCAGCATACATTCAATATTGCATAAACATTTGACTGTCAAAAAAATTTGTTCGCGTTGGATCCCACACAATTTGTCAATCGCCCAAAAAATGGCTCGTGTCAATTGGTCGAAAGAAATGCTCAAAAAATACGATCGCGTTGCTTCGAAACACGTCTATGACATCGTGACAGGTGATGAATCGTGGATTTACGCGTATGAGCCCGAAAGTAAACAGCAGTCGACTGTCTGGGTGTTTCAAGATGAGCCAAATCCAACAAAAGTTGTTCGCGCACGAAGCACTTCCAAGCAAATGGTCGCCTGTTTTTTCGGAAAAACTGGACATGTCGCAACCGTACCACTAGAACAACGCAGAACAGTCAATTCTGAGTGGTACACAACCATTTGTTTGCCAGTTGTCTTCCAAGAAATCAGGAAAACCAACCGCCGAAGACGGATCACTTTTCACCACGACAATGCGAGCTCTCACACATCGGCTGCGACAACTGCATTTTTGAGCACCCAAAACATCGATTTGATGGGTCATCCGCCGTATAGTCCTGACTTGGCACCGAATGACTTTTTTTTATTCCCGTACGTAAAAAACAAACTGAGAGGTCAACGTTTTTCAACACCAGAAGAAGCGGTTGCTGCATTCAGAATGCATGTGTTGGAGATACCTCAATCAGAGTGGCAAAAGTGCTTCGAGAATTGGTTCAAACGCATGCAAAAGTGTATAGATCTTCATGGGGAATATTTTGAAAAACAATAAAGTGATTTTCGATGATCAATATTTGTTTTTGTTCTCTCTAATCCCGAAATATAAAAGGCAACCCTCGTACTTGAAACCTTCGTAGTCCTAGATGTGGTGTTACTTAATGATGGTATTGATGACACCTTCATAAACGAGAGAGGCCAGTCCAAAATCGACATCACATTTCCCAGCTCCATGTTCGCAAGAAGTGTGGAGTGGCGAGTTTTGGACACCTACACCCACAGTGGCCACCAAGCCGTGATGTACGAAATATTACCGCACAGGGGATTCATCACTGGCAAATTGGTGAAGAAAGCCCAGAAAAATGGGAGGAAAGAGAAGGACCTCGATGCGGAACTGCTCGATTATATACTGGAAGATCAAATCGCACAGTTTGGCGGAGAGGCCGATGCGAACAGTGGCTAACTACCGCATGTGATGCTTCTATGCCACCACAAAGACAACCAGCAGGGGCTATCAAACCAGTGTATTGGTGGAACTCAGAAATCGCCCATGTGCGATCGGAGTGCAACACGTTAAGACGCTTGCAACAAAGAGCAAGAAACCGTAACACCTACACACAGTTGCATACGGAATTCGTCAACAAACGGAAAGAGTTGAGGAATATAATCCGCAAAGTAAATATGACGCCTTCTGCTCCCTAAGAGATGAATTAAATAACAACCCATGGGGCAGCGCCTACAGTATAGTCATGAAAAAACTATAGAACATTAGTAGTCAGATGCAAAAAAGTAAAACTGAAATGGCCTGAATCGCTGCTGTTATCTTCCCGCAGTGTGATGAGATGTTGAGAGTGCAAGAGGAGTGGAGTATCACTGAAGGAAAGATACCTCCCGTGACCACCGAAGAGGTGTTCTTGGCTGCAAGGGTTGTCAAAAAAACACAAGACCCCGGGATGGAATGGTATCCCTAACGCTGTAGTGAAGACTTAACAAAAAAGCCGGAAGTCTTCAGCAGTCTCTTCATAACCTGCCTTCAAACAGGACAATTTCCCAAACGATGGAAAAAACAGCGGCTTGAGCTTATTCCAAAAGGCGTCAAGAATCCAGAGGGGCCGTCGTCTTATCGCCCGTTGTGCATGTTGGACACGACAGGAAAACTGCTTGAGAGAGTAATTGCCCCTCGCCTGGAACAATTCACTGAGGGGACATCGGGGCTCTCTGAATCGCAGTATGGATTCCGGGAAGGTAGATCAACCGGTAAGGCACTATCTGTGGTGTGCGACATCGCTCGCAATGCGATACCTAGAGCACGATGGCTAGGCGGTACACAGAAATAATGCGCGGTGGTGACGCTAGATGTTAAAAATGCGTTTAACTTGGTGAATTGGAATCGGATTCTAGAAGCGTTGCGCGATCTATAAGTCTCACTCTACTTGGTGCGTATACTAGCAAACTATCTCTCGGATAGAGGACTGCTCTATGACACAGATAAGGGACCACAGGAATATAAAATAACAGCGGGTATACCTCAGGGATCTATATTAGGTCCACTGTTGTGGAATATTAAGTATGATGGTGTGCTTAGGGTCAATATACCAGAAGGGATTAGAATCATTGGGTAGCCAGATGATTTGGCAATAGTGGCCGGAACTAACCATCTAGATGACCTCGAGGATATTTGCTCCCAAGCAATCCAGAGCATTAAAGGCTGGCTAGATATAGCCGGATTGAAACTAGCTGGACATAAGACAGAGGCAGTTTTAATAAGCAGTCGCAAGAAAGTTGAACCTTGATTTGAAAATAGAAGGACGAATAATCAGATCCAGTCCCTTTATTAAATATCTTGGTGTTGTACTCGACAACAGGTTGAACTTCAAGGAACACCTGAAGAAAACGAGTGAAAAAACGACAAGAGTATGCAAGGTTTTAGCGAGACTACTACCCAATGTTGGAGAACCCCGGCCCCACATAAGGAAACTCATAACCAGTGTCAACACCTTCATTATAATGTATGCAGCTCACATATGGGCAGGAAGTGCATAGTATAAGTCGTACATGAGGGGAGTGAACTCCGCACATAGGCTGGGATCACTAAGAGTATGTTGTGCATTCCGAACGGTATCCGAAGATGCTGTGATTATTCACTGTCTTTCGTCATGTGCCATCAATGGGACAGGTTCACTAAATTCCCTCTCATACAAGTTCGCCGTACAATTCGTAGCAAAACCCCGCCACTCGCCGTTAACAATAAAAAAAAAGGAAATGAAACACACGGTCTAAATTAAATGAATGCTCTTTAATGTCATTAACTTCCTTAGGTTTCAAATAAATCACCACCCATTGATCTGCTACACTTCTTGTCATAAAATTGAATTAGAGTATAGAACTATATACACAAGTTAACATAAACGGTTAAATTATATTTTTGCAACACTTCTTGACATTAATTGAATTAGAGTATAGAACACATGCTTTTATTATTCCTAAACTCAATGGCACGACCGTAAGTTGTGGCGGCTAAAACTCGACTCTGTGTATTTATTTAACGTGGAGGGCCGACACGGTGATCGTCTCTGCAGCTCATGGCGTGTGTGTGTCCACAAGCATGCGGATAGTGGATCGATCAAATCTACAGGGGGAACATTAGCTGGCATGGTAGCAACTGGTGCAAATATCTCGACATAGGGATTGAAGTGTTTGCACTATCAGCGACTGCGTAAAGTATTTATGCTGATCGTGTACACGTTGGTGGCATCTCCATTTTCCACTTGGAGAACTTGACTTGCTTTGGCGGTCGGCCGTATGCCCTCATGTATTTGTCGGTCGGATGACCGATCGATGTGGGCATGTATGCAAAAGGAAAAGATAAAACATTTCCTGCATGTGTGCGGCTGGCGAGTAAGGGTATATGACACATGCCTGTTTGGTGCTGATGGATTTTGCATCAGCAAATATTGTTAGTTTACAGCGTTTTAGGGCTTTATGGTACAACTATATACAGGTAAGTACTTGCTTTCCAGGTTTTTGTATGCCCTAGGTGGGAGTTTTTACATGGTTAATGGGAATATGATTGGTGGCGTTCAAGGGAACCGCCAGAATGCCATAAATATTTTTGCCGGGAGGACGCCACCTGACATTGCACCTAAAGAAAACTCTGCATTGCATAAGGTCTCTCAAGAGAATCGTCGGAGAATGCGATTAGGGCTCTCAAGCCTAAGACAATGGCAACGAAGATGGGATTCTTCCACTAAAGGAAGATGGACCAACACCATGATACCTGATATAGAAACATGGGTGAAAAGAAAACATGTCGAGCTGAATTACCACTTGACTCAGCTAATATCAGGACATGGATGCTTTCGGAAATACTTGCACAAGTATAAGCATGTGAATCATCGATACTGCTTGTATTGCGAAGGCAAAACAGAAAATGGGGAACACGTACTAACAGAGTGCGTGAGATTCGAGACCGCGCGAACGATTTTGGAGAGACATATGAGACGGACAGTTACTCCGGGATGAGTAATAGAATAACATCATCATCATCATCATCATCATCATCATCATCATCGGCACTACAACCGGGAACCGGTCTTGGCCTTATTAAGCAAGTCCTGAGGCTTGTTAAGGGGGGATGGGTACGAACATAGAGGGCAAAGTCTCTGATTGCCTTCAACTCGGCGAAGGCCAGGACGATCCTTGTCCCTGTTCAATCCAAGTTGACATGCAGTCTCCACGTGACACCTCTGGATAGCTACTTTGACACCCGCCAAGTAGTGAGCCAATGCATGCCGCCACATCCTGACAAAGGTTGGCGCAAGGCTAATAACCAGGCCCGTAAAAATGAATTATTATGGCAAATTTAACAAGCCTCGGATATAGACCGGATACACGACGACGACCACGGAAACGAAAATGGCAAAATGATTTAAGGATTTTTACATGGAACATACGCTCACTATACAGAGTTCGAGCTGCGCAGCAGCTAGCCGATGCCCTGTCCAAATATAAGGCTGACAGCATTACAAGAAATAAGATGGACGGGGGTGGTGTTTTTCAAAGAAAAGAGTATGACATTTATTACAGCTGTCATGCAAAACACCATGTGCTCGGGGTAGGCTTTCTAGTCAGTCAAAAACTGAAGCCTGCCATTATCAGCTTTAATGTAATAAACGCTATGCACTCTTCGCGTGCGAGGCAAATTTAAGAACATAAGCCTCATAAACGTTCACGGACCTACTGAGGAGTCTCCTGACGACGAAATAGAACAATTCTATGAGAACGTCGAACGGGCCCTCAATGCCTGCCCAAGATATAATGTGAAAATCGTTCTTGGTGATTTGAATGCGAAAATAGGGCGGGAGCCGATTTTCAGGCACTACACAGGTTCCCATAGTTTGCATGACCACACGGTTCACGGGCCTACAGAGAAGGCCCCTGGCAACGAAAAGGAAGAATATTACGAGAACGTTGGACGTGCCCTCAATGGCTGCCCAAGATACGATGTGAAAACAGTTCTTGGTGATTTGCTACTACTATTTACTATTTAATATTGAACATGAAAATGAATGAATGAATGAATGAATGAATATTGAACTAATTAAAATGAAAAATTAAATGTTCTTGGTGATTTGAATGCAAAAATAGGTCGGGAACCGGTTTTCGGGCACTACACAGGTTCCCATAGTTTGCATGAGAACACTAATGACAATGGACGACGAGTCATCGAATTGGCAGCATCGAAAAACTTGGTTGTTGCGAGTACCAGGTTTCCGCGTAAAGATATCCACAAAGTCACCTGGGTTTCACCTGATGGAGTCACTCGCAACCAAATTGACCACGTGTTAATAGATCGCCGCCACTCCTCGAGCCTGATGACGGTACGAACGTACCGATGTGCCAACGTCGACGCGGATCACTATCTTGTTGGTACAGTTTTCCGAATGCGGATTCCCTTACGGAGACGTATTGCATCCGCGGATCAGGTTCGAATCAACACGGCTGCCTTACGCAATGAGAATACCAGCAACACCTTTGGTCATGCGTTAAGACTCGCCCTCGAAGAGCTCGACGGAGGGAGAGTAAGTCCTGGGGCCAGAATGCCGGGCGTAGAAGAGAAATGGACACGTCTTAAGAATACTGTCATTAGTATTGCCAACTGCATCTTAGGCAGTAGTCGTAGAGATCGGAGCGACTGGTTTGATGATGAGTGCAAACTAGCGACTCAACGTAAGAATGCTGCATACCGAGCAATGCAGCAGTCTCATAGGACGCAGGTGCGCGAGGAAAATACAAAGAGCTCAGAAGATCTGAAAAAAGACTTCACAGACAAAAGAAAAATGCCTGGGAAAAAAACCTTGTCTGTGAAATAGAGAAAAGTAGAGAGCGAGGTCCGCACCAGGCGCGGAAGTTCTACCAAATAATCCGCAGTATGACGCGGTACACACCACGCTGCACTTACTGCAAGGATAAAGAGGGTAATCTGATCACCGATCCTGAAGGCATTCTGGAGCGATGGGAAGTGCACTTCAATGAATTGCTAAATGGTCAGCTCACAGAAGAATTGGAGGCTCCACCAATGCAAGATCAAGACCAAATGCTGCCACCACCAAGCATTGAGGAAACATTAAAAGCCATTAGACAGCTGAAATCAAATAAAGCCCCTGGAGCTAATGGCATACCAGCTGACCTGATCAAACAAGGAGGTACAGCGTAACATCACGCAATTCACGAGATCGTGGTGCACGTATGGGAGCAAGAGGAGATGCCGGAAGATTGGCGTCGCGGTATGATTTGCCCCATACATAACAAAGGAGATTTCACAGTGTGCAGCAACTATAGAGGTATAACATTGCTGAGTACCGCCTATAAGATACTCTCCAGTATCCTACAAGACCGGATATCCCCATACGCTAAAGCCATCATTGGTCAATATCAGTGTGGCTTCATCCCAGGCAAATCAGCAATAGATCAGATATTCACCCTTAGGCAGGCGATGGAAAAATGTCAGGAATTTAACATTCCACTATATCATCTATTTATAGACTTTAAGGCCGCCTACGACAGCATAGCCAGGGTAGAACTATATAATGCCATGAGAGAATTCGGCATTCCAAACAAATTGATACGACTTTGTAGGTTGACCATGATCAACGTAACTAGTCAAGTAAAAGTAGCGGGATTGCTGTTCAAACCAATAAACATCTGTAGCGATTCTAACAGATGCACACACAATTCACAAGCAAAAATAGTGAAGAACACCGAACGAGAAAAATCGAATAAGAAAAATACATCAGAACCGTATACCAAGCGATAAAATAAAAATAATTCACACCAGTGGAATATAGTCGAGTTTGGAAATCAAATTCTAAACACGGTCAGTAGCCTGGTGTGTAACGCTTAGGTACAATTTTTTTCGTGATTCGAGCTGTCATAGCGTCAGTTTGAATCACACGATCTTCTTCACTATTATTTCAAACGCTATACATCTATAATGGACTCCGACAAGGGGACGGTCTGGCCTGCCTCCTCTTCAACCTGCCGTTGGAGAAATCAATCCATGACTCAGGTGTTACAACTAGAGGGACTATTGTCACCAAGTTCAGCCACATATTTGCCTACGCAGATGACATCGACATCATCGGTAGATCCGATTCGGTTGTACAGGACTCCTTCACCCAGATCGAGCAGGCGGCACAAAAACTGGGACTGCACATTAATGAGGGATAAACAAAGTACATGGTGGCAACTTCTGCGAAGAGAAGATCTAACGTTGGTCAAACTATCAGGGTAGTGGAGCACGAATTTGAAGTAGTGCAATCCTTTAACTACCTTGGGTCAATAGTATCAGCCGATAACAATATGGAAGAAGAAATACGCGAACGGCTCATTAAATCCAACAAAGCCTACTATGGTCTATCAAGGCTCTTTATATCCCGAAATTTATCCAGAATATCCAAGCTACTACTGTACAAGACTATGGTCTTACCAGTACTCATGTATGGATCCGAGACCTGGGTGCTTAATAAAAGGCACTCTGAACTCTTGGCCGCGTTCGAGAGAAAGGTCTTAAGGAGAATTGTTGGCCCCGTATGTGAGGGAGGACGATTCCGGAGACCCTACAACCATGAGCTGTACGCAATCTACCTTGAAGCTAATATTGTAAGAAAAATCAAGCTCGGTAGATTCCGGTTGACGGGACACCTAGCTCGAATGAGCGAGGAGGAGCCTGCCCGGAAAGTCCTTTTTGGCAGGATGTATGGAAGGAGACAGCGCGGCAGACCTTGTCTGTGGTGGAGGGATGGCGTAGACCAGCACGCCCAGAGCCTGGGAGTGCTAAATTGGATGACATCGGTTCGAAATCGGGACCGGTGGAGAGATTTGTTAAATAAGGCCAAGACCGGATCCCGGTGGTAGTGCCGATGATGATGATGAGGCTTGTTAAATTTTCCATAATGATTTGTTTTTTCCGGGCAAGGTCATTAGTCTTGCGCCAGAGGCTCCCCGGCGGGGAATCGAACCCCTGTCTCCCGCGTGACAGGCGGGCATACTAACCACTATACTATCGAGAAGCCCAATAGAATACATGCTTAGTTCAAAACAGGCATGGTCTGTAACAAATGGTATTCTCTGTGAAATTATGCAGCAGCTGCGACGCGATGAGCGGAGTGACAGGTAAACTCCGTCCCTCTCCGCGATGGAATATCTAAAAGAAAGTTCCTCAGGAATCAACGGGAATTTGAGCCTATCGGGACGTGGGTTTAGTCGGTAAAAACCCGGCATGCCTCTGAATCGGTCCAGAGGTATCTTTTGAAGATTTCCACCTTCCTACCGAAACCAAAAAAAAAACTGACCAAAGCGCAGATTATCAGACCCAGACGACATGATCTGCGTTTACTACCGCATTCAAGATATCCGGTCTTGTACGATTTCTTTCCCACCATCCCTCCATCCAAGTAGTTAGAGAACATTTGAACAAACCCTGTCCACACTATCCTTGGATACCTCCCCCCGATTCTTTTTCAGATATCTCGAGACCAAGCTTAACATCCTCACGGACGTGGATGATTCTAATGACCAGAAGCCAGAGACAAAATGATGGACACATTTGTTCTTATCTCACTTAAGTCGGCCTCACGCCACCTCTTTTTTTTTTTTTTTTTTTTTTTTTTTGTAATTCTGTAACTCAGTATGTTATGGTCCGATTGTCATGATATATAGCATTTGAAGATTAGTACCTCCTAAAAGATATAATGATTTTTCATTACCGCCGTCATTTCGGAGTTAGTCTCGGGACTTATTGAATGATTTGTTATATGCAATAGAAAGATACTTGTGTCATTTAGACGCCAGTAGCCTTCAAGCTTCTCCCTGTTTTCAGGAACCACAAAACGCTTCCCCCATCAGTGCTAAATGGTGATTAAAATCAATTCCTCTTCGCCTATGTACACAAAGTACTATACCCCACCAGGTGTAAAGCTCGCAAGGGTAAGGAAAGAACAGCTACTACGGCATATCGAGCTGGTGACACACAGTAAATTCTTAAGCGTGGTAGGATCTAGATGGAAGGCGTTCCTCTTAGTTTATCTATTGTCAGGTATCCTTGAACAGCCAGACACTTTTGATACAATTCACTACCGTCGGAAGTTACGCGCATCCGCTGAGAGCCATCTATCTGTTTAACTAACCCGTAACAGTTAATAAAAATTATGAAGGAGGTGTTGGAATAAATACAATACTTTCTTTTTATAACCAGAGTCCTAGTGGAACTGGAACTTACTGTGTAAATATTAAATTTATCACTCACAGCGCTTCATCGGTGTAAACTCGGCAGTCGGAACCTGTGTGCAACCGCATGCATGTCTTATGCGCTTTACTAGCTACCCCATTAACATGGAATGCTACTACTAGATCTCGGTATACAGTGTTTTTGAAGGAATGTCTGTTACCCAATACTGGTTCACATCTGCTTTGGCGATGACACTTTTCCTTCTACTTCAAAGATTTCTCTCTCCGACCCGTGCACGATCTCTTCGGAGTGCTCTTAAGAGTTACACACGTGATTCCACCTACGTCCGGTGTCATATGGGTCTCGCGGCTAAAAACAAAAACAAACAGATGTGCGTGTGTTTTTTAATCCCGCCTTTTAATCACGATTTCTCCTGCATAATAACACGCAGCTGCCCATAAAAAGAATTCCCGGCATATCTTATAGTATTAAGCTCGAGCAAATGCATTTCACATTTTGCTGGTTACCAATTACTTTTATGGAGGTACACACCTTCAGCCTACTTCCCCAATGATGCGACTGTCTGCTGAGCCGAGCCGCTAGCCCGCGAATGCCTTTTTTGATAGTAGCAGTTCATTAATCTTATAATCGCGCTCTTAATCTATTCAGAATTTATCCGCAATATAACAGAAGGAGTCATAAAAATGGCATAGCTTGACGCTAACGTTGACAACGCTTGAAGCGCCGGTTGTAGCGACGACAGGAACAACGACGCAGCCTGATTTGCAGATGCAAGTCGCACAGGCCACAAAAGTGCTTTTACCTGTTTGCCTCTTGTTGGTAGGCCGCTGCTGGTCGATGATGGTGGTGGTGGTCGATGGCTTGCATGGCAGCGAAATTATTCCCATTAACAACATATTTTTTATGAGCCATAAACACCGAGTTCATTCACCCCGGCGAAGCGGTGAGTAAGCGAACGCGTGAAAGGTAATTCAAAAGCCGCGCGATTTTACATACATTTTAATGCGCCGAAGCAGCTGCCGTGCCGTCGATGTCGCTGTACTTCTGTCTATTGCATTGTCCATCGTTGGGCCAATCAGAAGGCCTATTCCAAAAAGTATTAAGGTGTAATTCCCCGATTCTTTTTTTAGGGACTTACAATGCATAACATTCCGAGGAGTTTATACTTTGTCCTTCTAGAGGCAGTGCTTAAGGGGCATGGTTGGAATGCATGCCATTTGGTAAGAGCTGTGTGTGTCGGCGATTGGTTGTAATCTGAGGCGTTATTGCGTTGTGGTTGTTGAGACAGCCAACTGCTGAGGTTTTAGAGTTTTATGCTTGAACGAGAACTACACTAATGTACTTGCTCATGAGCCAAGGACTAATTGCTAATATGCTTTTCAAGGACAGCCCGTTTATGGCATGCGATCCGCTGAAGCTGAATTAACAGTGTGAAGGGGTAGTTAGATACTATTTATTTATTTCAATTGATTACTTCTAGTAATCGTTATAAATCGACTTTTGAGTGTCCCGTGGCTGATTCTTCGACTGGGTTCTAATTGAAATAGTTATGTAAATATTTTTTTAATTTGCTGTGAATTGAACTTCGTTTTATTAACTTGCTGGATAAGTACATTAACGTTTTATTACGTTAAAAACAAACTCAGTAAGTAAAACAATGGTATGCTAGCAACAGTTGCTAAAAATATTAATAACAATACATAAGTGGGTCACACAGTCGTAATTATAAACTCAGATAGTCGCAAGTGGAAATTAAGAGCACCAGGCATAATTAAAAAGCATATAGGATATCGAAAAGGATAACTTAGAAATAAACGCAATACAAAATAAAAACAAGTAATTTGCAGTAAAAGTAAACATTTTTGCTGAACAATTTAGTGAACAATATGAGGCTGTCCTGAAAAGTTTCGGACCTCAACGTGAAGATAGCAGCACTCGTCAATACAAAAAATCCTTGAGCTTCAGAACAGAACTGAAGCGCTTCAAAAAGGAAAAAAAGGGAGGGAAGGCCAAATTACAAGCCAAGGACAAATATGTCTGGCTGTGTTGCGACAAAATTACGAATGAAATCGTACAACACCGGTGTGTCTTGGGTGTGGTAGTAAAATCCTGTCTCATCCTATCTCAGCTATCGATCCTGCCGCGTGCGATTTAGGTGCACCCTCTCCGATCCTTTTTCAACCTCAGGTGTCCGCCAGGGCAGTCACCTCGGCCTTCTCCTATTTATCCTAACCATAAATGACATAGGCTCCTGCATTAATCACTCCTTCATCTCGCTTTTCGCGGATGATTCCAAAATTTTTAAGACAATCCGCTCTCCCCTGGACTCCTCACCTCTCCAAGCAGATCTTGTCAGCTTCTCGACTTGGTGCCAAAATAATTGTCTAGAAATGAATATCGCCAAATGTCACACAATCACCTTCTCTCGGAAGAGTTCCCCCACTTACCCACGCTCCTATCTCTTACTGAACTAACCGATAACATCGGTTGAATTGATTCGCAATCTGGGCGTCCTATGTGAAAAGGAGCTAAAATTTACCGCACATTATGATTATATAATCCTCAAGGCTAACGCCGCCCTTGGGTTTGTCAAACGCAGGTCGAAGGAATTCCTTAACCCCTACATCACCCGATCACTCTACACAACTTTTGTCCGGCCACTACTTGAATACGCTAGTCAGGTCTGGTCCCCGTATCAAGTGACTCACATTCGCAGGATTGAGGGCGTTCAACGTCGTTTCTTGCGCTTCGCCCTCCGCGGACTAAACTGGGAAAATCCGCTGATTCTACCACCATACACAAGCCGGCTCCATCTAATCAATCTAAACACACTTGAAGAGCGCAGAATCCATGCCGACATCATCTTTGTCCATCGCCTTCTGTCTGGCTCAATCAATTGCCCAAGCTTGCTCTCTACTTTAACATTGCATACAAACCCCCGTAACTGACGTAACCCACGACAGTTTTACGTGCCTGCTCATCACACTTCTTACGGCGCTAACGAACCCATCTCGCGTATGCTACGACAGGCCAACTCTTTCCCCACCTCCTTCGATTTCAACATCTCCACCCCCACTCTTAAACGACGTCTCAGGATAAACCCGTCCTAAATCCGTTCCTTCCCTCCAATAATCCCCTCTACCCCGTAACCCTACCTCTCCTCTCCTACCTTGAAAATAGTTCCCTCAGCCCCACCCACAATTTCAACCTCTCCGCCCAGCTCCCAAACCCCGCCCCCTACCCGTACATAGACAAGCCCTTCACTGCCACTGTCTCACAAATGCCGAATTTACTACCCCCACACACACTCGCTCTTCCCTAGCCTCCTACCTCCCCCATCGCACAGTCATCTTCACCTTCTTGGTTTTTTTCTTTTTTTCTCCTTCTTACTCTAGATTTAAGATAGTCTGTAAGGATTTTATATTAATTTAATTTATGTTAATGTAAGCTTGCATTAAGCTAAATAAATGAGGGTTCTGCCCTCACTAAACTGAACTAAACTAAACGCAGATAGCGTCCTTGGGCTCTGACAATTTGCGCTGTAATCGGTGTATGTGTGCGTATTTGTGCTGTTGTGGCGTCTCTAACAGATACACACACAATACACAAGCAAAATAGTGAAGAACACCGAACGGAAATCGAATAAGAAAATACATCAGAGCCGTATACCATAGCGATAACAAAACAATTCACATTAGTGGGATATACTTGCGTTTAAAAATCGAATTCAAAACACGGCCAGTAGCCTGATGTGTTACGTTTAGGTTCAATTTTTGGTGATTCTAACTATCATAGCGTCAGTTCGAATCACGCGTTCTTCACTATCAATCCCAAACGCTAAAATTGGTGACTACGACGTGATCTGTACACACAGCACACACTTTCCCGTAGTAAACAGAACTTCACACACGATCATGACTTCCTCATAGCGCAACAGGCACACTCGCCTGCTCCCACGTTCTCTCGTTCGCTTCGTCATTCGCACACGGAGCTGACCGTAACGAAGTTACTGAGGAGGGAGTAGTGTAGCGTCTCTAACAGATACACACATTATACAATTTAGTTTTGGTGCAACACTTGTTCGATTTTTACATAACAGATAATTCTTTCAAACAACCAGCATTCAACGGCTTAACTGTCGGATTCTTGTTACACCAGTCGCTACCTTCCGCTTTGCTACACTCGCTCAGGCCAACCTCCTTCTCGTGTTTCTCTAATTGTACTATCTCGGATACTCGCAGTCGCCTCTTGACTTTCTAATAAACCTTCCGGTGCGACTCTTTTTCCCAGACTAGGTGTCCCTATCCAAAAAATATCCCATTCTAAGTACTTCCTCGCCTCTGCAAAAGAAAGTCCTTCGTCCTGCCTGCTAACAGATTTTCCCATCGTATCTGTTAGCAGCATAAAATTTCCCTTTGCATCTCAAAAGGAGAATTTCCCACCGGATCTGAAAAAGGAGAAATGTTCCTTGTGATCATTATCATTACATTCGTTGTTGGTGGTCGGTATCTTTTTTGCTTTTGTTTACGGATCGGAGGCCGCCGCTTATTCTCCGATCTTTCCGTGGGTTGTTTGAACTGCACATCTGGCATGCGGCAAAGGATCGCCTGCATTTCGGATATGTACACGGACTATGGGATGTAAGGCTTTGTTGCCTTTTCCATCATAAACATCTATCAGGGATAGTGTTATTCGTTTATGATTGTTCGCCTGCTAATCAGCGGCGCAACGAATCGTTTGTTTGCGCAAGTGTGCCTTAGCATTAGATCATCCGAGGGATTTAGGTGCTAATTGCATTTAGCTAACCGAGAATGTATACCTTCTTCGGTTTACTTACCGACATGGTATTTCGTGGGAAAACATCGCGTTGCTGCCCAGGCTGGATGATCGATTTACATGCGATGATTCCCTGCATTGTTTAGATGCGATGCTTGCTGCCTTCTTGGATTGGGGTAGAATATCATGTATGGATGCGTTGAACTCGATATTAGAAGCTTTTGAACATTAAGTTCCTAGGTTTTTGATATCGGGTTCAACGTTGTTACAATTTCGTATAACCTTTGTTACAGATATGATCACCGACCATTGGGGCACGTATCTGTGGGCACGTGTAATGAATACAGGTAAGTATATTCCTTGGCGGAAAGGACATCTCAACCTATAGTTGGTTGTGGTGGTTCGTAGAACCGCTACACTGTCTTATGCAGTGCATGTGTGTATGTAGTGTGTCAAGAGTAGAACCTAAAGGATCGGTCCAGGAATCCCCTTTTATGTAAGTGAATGTTGTTGGGAAGGGTACTTTCTTCAGTTTTGTATTGAATGGGATATTGTGGTGATCGAATCCGAGAAAATCGGAAGCGGGACAGAACACAGAACACAAGATTCCCATATAGATATGTACGAGGGTGGACGGACAAATTTCCGACCTCAACGTGAAGGTAGCAGCACTCGTCAATAAAAGCGAGTGAATGTAGTTGTGCATCTGTGGGGATTTAAAGTATGTACCATACACGGGCGCGGATTCATTTTATCCCCAACGATGTTGCTCCGACGAAACTAGTTCACCCGGGAAGAACAGGAACAATGGAAAACACACTGGTGTAGTTTTTGGTTGGTATATTATTTAATTTTCGTTTAAACTATGTTTTTCTCTATTTATGCACTTCAGACTTTTGTAGTTCAGCAACAATACGATTCTCCAGCCGCGAATATTTTTCGTTGCTCTATAAGCGACGAATTTAAATAGCAAATTTCGCGTTTCGATTTAACTAGTGCACTATGAAGTTCTTGATTGTAAAATATTAACTCACGATTGATTTCACGGTACGTCTACATTCGTAAATAACGTTTTAATTGTTAATCAGATTTTTTTTTTCTTTAAACTTGTGCCTCGAGCATGTGCATCCACGATGGTGATTGAATAGCGACTGACTTTCGACTTCTTTTAACCGATCACGGTAGCGGTTAAAAATCTCGAGTCGGAGCAGCGTGTCTGACACCGATGGTGGATGTGTAGCGACTAACTGAATTAGCGATGAAATTCTGGATTCTTTCTTTTACACAACGATCAGCCAATGATAATCGCTCTCTCCCGTGTTAGCCTCAATTCTCGACGCTCACCGAGGTGGATAAGTACTTACGTATACATTCGACGTCGATGGACGTAGAAAGGATGAAGAAATCAAAAGCGAAAGCACAACAACCCAGGGTTGATCTGGCTTAGTGTGTGTGTATTAATACAGCGCCTGAGACTGATCCACTGACCTAGTGCGGTGATTGTGGTGATCTCAGGGTGCATCGAACTATGAAAAGACAGAATTGTGGAGGAGAGGAAAATGTAGTTCGTGCTATTCACCTGTAAAATGAGATCATTGATCCCAAGCGAATGGATGATCTGCGGATAAGCCGAAGTGACGTCAAATTGGCTAGGGTAATTTATCATGAGAACTAAATAAATAGTTTGATAAATTCCCCAGCGGTTTCGCTATGATGCGACGGCGTCGTTTGCTTCGACTTGTTGTTGCCAACCGAAATGACGCGATTTGCGATAGAAATCTCATGGGCTAGCAAAAATGGAGTTGCCGTATGGCAAAAGGGTAGCTAAACTCTATTATGCATTATCTGCATAGGATAATGAGTTTAGCTATGCGTCCTTTGGGAAATCAATGAATCTGAGGTGAATACCGAACGGTGGGATACGGGTTAGTATGACACGCTGAAAGCGGTCGAAATAAGGCGGAAACCGTGGTTGGAATTGTGGGTTGGTTCTCCATGTAGTATAGAGAAACCCCCACACATCTTTTGAAACTTACTCACCAAAATTTCAACCATTTTGAATGCGTAGTTTATATTTGACAGTCGTTTGTGTGAGTCGATGTGAGTGTTTTTGTGAAAATGTACAAAATTTAGTATCGAGCTGTCATTAAGTTTTTGTTTTTGAATGGCAATACGCCTACGCAAATCATAGATGAGTTGGACTCTGTGTATGGGGACTCTGCACCATCATTTACCACAGTGAAATTTTGGGCAGGTGAATTTAAAGGTGGCTGTGAGAGCTTGGAAGACGACGAACGTTCGGGACGTTCAAAAACTGGAACAACTGACTATAATATCGCTAAGGTTCACCAAATAGTGCTAGACGATCGCCGAGTTACCGAATTAAAGTGAGAGAGATAGCAGAGGCTATGAAAATGTCCAAAGAACGTGTTTCATCATCATCATCGGCACTATATCGGGAACCGGTCTTGGCTTTATTTAGCACGTCTCTCCACCGGTATCCGGTCCATATCCGAGACTTGTTAAATTGTCCATAATAATTGTACTTGACGATTTTTCGATTTTACAGGTAGAGAGGGGAAATTTGCGGAAATTAGTGGGTGTGGGGCGAGCACACGGTGGCGGAGTCCGTAACATGGGTTGGAAAATTCGCAACCCGCGGTGAATGGCCATGTGGTGGCTGGTCAGGGGTCGCTTGCCGCTGAAGCGGCGTGGGCCGGAAGGGGCCTCAGCCGTCATTATCCACCCCAAGTGCGTGGCCTGGGTGATTAGGTCTGAGTGGTCGGACTTGCTTAGTCCGGCTGTGATGATGGCTGGGTATACATCGGCGCCGATTATCAGTTAAACCTTGTCCGTTGAGGGGATGTCTGGATCTGTGAGTTCCGGGCCTGCCGCCATAAGGAGGTCGCCGGGCAGGAGTCGTGGCGAGGCAGTATGGTGATTGAGGACTGGGCCTTAGCCGTCCGGCAGTTGACGCCTTCGACTCGATGAACCGATATGAACGATGCCCGACGGCGAAGGCACAGCCGCTGAGCGAGGGATTCGGAAATGAAGGTGGCCTCTGTGCAGGGGTCTATCGGGGCACGAGCCTCCACCCGGCGTTGGTCCACCGATTGGATGATGACGCGTGCTTTAGCCAGGAGCGTCGCCAGCGGGGGAAGGTTAGCCTGTGTGACGACACTCCAGGGGTCTGGCGGTCTTGGAGCTCAGGGCTGGTTCCCGCGTGCCATCTGGGAATGGCGATGATGCTACCGTACTAGCGTGGAGTGGGGTGTGGTGACGCCCTTGGCATTTTGGCATTCTCTGAATCGTTTGGTAGAGTGGCAGCCGCGGAGCAAATGCCCCCCCCCCCCCCCCCCTCCCCCGCTCCCCCCGGCAGTCGAAGCACATTTGTTGGTGTACGTGCGACCTTCGCTGCTCCGGGCTAAGTGCCTTGAATCCCTCACGCGAACCGATGTAATGAGGTGAGTTGCAAAACGGGCAGTCGGCCGGAGGCTCTGGGCAGGAGGCGAGGCTGTGTGCACTGAGAGGCGTGCTCTCTGGTTGTGCTCTAGGTGGTCGCTCCTAGTCCACTGGGACCACCAGTGTTATGTAGATTTATAAGCAATTTTATAATATAGTTAATTATTATAATTTAAAGTAATTGTATGGGTAAGTTGGATGACTTACTTGGGTTTGACCGTTGACGGTCGCTGCATTTGCTGTTTGTTGTTGTCGGCGTTTGCTGCGACGGGGTGCAGGGGGCGTTGACTGCTTGCTCCCCTGATCGGTTTCGGTTTGTTGATTGATATTATATGGAGTTTTGTCGTTGTGTGACCTCGTGCGTAATTTAACGTCGAATGAATTATTTTTGTTTTTTACCGTTGACGTTTTATTTTATTATTCGACGCCAACGCCGGTTTTTATTATTTTCTCTGCCAAGTAGAATTGGCATAAAGTAGTTTATGCAAATTAACTACTTGGCGAGTTGGTCTCCGTTTAAAGGCAAAGAAGGGAAACTAACGAAAGGGGATTAGTGGATGTTGGGGGGACCTGGACTCAAGCTCGGTCCGTAACACTAGGTAGCTCGACGAACCCCAACGCCTCGATCCTGGTTTTTAGGAAGGCGTCGAGCTGCTGGTATGTGGGTGGCTCGGTGGTTTTGCCTTGCGTTGTTTGCCAGTCGCGACCCTTGTGGGGTTCCAGGCGCTGGGTGGTCAGGTAGATCAGTATGTCGCCCCAGGTGGCTACGGGGCGGCCCAGGTCGCCCGGGGTCTCGACAGCCTCATTGGTGGCATCGCGGAGTTTGCGCAGGGCCACGGCGGATTCTTTGGAGATGGCAGGTACGTGGAGAAGGGCGCTCAGGGCAGAGTGGACAAGGACACGAGTATTGGTCCACCTGCTTATCTCAAGCTCGGTGGTAGTTCTCTTCCTCTTCTGGAAGTTTAGGTCCAGCTAAACGTTCTGCTTCTAAACGTTGACGTCCCAGTTCAGCTTGGCGTTTAGCTTCTATTCTGGCAAGGCTCCGGCGTTCGCCCAATGCGGCTTTTGTTGTTTTCTACTTAGGTATCATTAATGTCGACCTTTCGTTTAGGTTAACTTCCTGTGGTCAGTTCTCTCTTCTCTTCTGAATCTTGGGTTGATTCGTATCCTTCCTTAATGGGGTTCGTCTTTCAGCACTCGACGCACGTGGTGATGGTGTTGAAGTAGTTGCTCTTCACAGGTGTGTTGTGCCGCGAACTGGACGGCGATGGTATGGATCCACACGTTGCTGGATCCGGCTCGAAAGACCAGAAATGGTGGCGAACGGACGGCCACCGATGGCACAAGGGATCCGGCTCGAAGGAAGAGAAATGGTGGGGAGCGGACGGCCACCAATGAAATAAGGGAAGCGAGGCGACCAGGGAGATAACGTCCAAGATTACGCGATAGAACTCGCTTCGGCAAAGTCCTTGAATCTCAGTTACGAACCCGCGAATGGTCAAACAAACTAGCCACTGATCAGGAATGTCTAATCTTTATTTTTATTTAACTAAGTAAGGCAGGTAAATCAATCTTATTTTTGGGAGCTTGGTGCACACGGTGTGAAGAGTTGGCAGAGACTGAAGAAACCGTTGGCCACATTCGAATTTGTGACAGTTCGATGGCGTCCCTAGGCGATGACCAATTGTCAGCTGGCGGCTGACAGGCTGCGGTGAGTATGCTGGTCGGGGACTGTGCTAGACGGTGAACGTACTCGTTTCTCCCCGCTGTGTTTGGCTGCGAATCCGCAACGCTTTGATATCGATTACAATCTTGAAATGTATACTTAGCAGATATACTTGGAATCACCGAAGTACCCTGATAACTGCTAAAATTTCAAGTTCATAGCTCGAATACTTCTCCTCTACCAGCGTTGTTTTGCCGCTAGCAAAGTATATTGGATGCAGCAGCCCATCGTTTTCGTCGCATTGCAAGAAGATGACTACGTATCCATACTTCTGTGGCTCCGTATGGAGTTCCGTCTCAGCTCTAATTTGATACAAATTAAGCACAAGTTTTGGAATTAGGCACATCTTCAGTAGTTTAATTAAATTAAATTTGACATCTGCTCGCAAAAGGTCGCGCATTCCTTGAGTAGTCAAGAATGAATTTCCTGAAGTATCCCGTCAGTCCCACAAAAGCTTGCACTTATCGGATATTCTTGGGCTCGGAAAAGCTTCTAAACGCTTCAGTGTTCCGCTCCGTCGGGCGGACGGTTCCGTCTTGGATAACGTGGCCCAAGAATTGAACACGTCCCGCCAGGAAGCAATATTTTTTCTAATTGGTACTCAGCCCAGCCCTCTTTGTCGTCTCGAATACGTCTTTCAATCTTTTTAGCCCGTCCTCGCGATTGTGGGAAAAAAACAATCAGATTATTCATATACGTTAAGACTTGCTCGTCCCGGATGGCGTCTCGAAATATGGCATTTACATATCACTGGAATTCTGATAGTGAATTATACAGGCCAAACAATCCAAATCGGTCAATTCCACGACGTTCTCAAGAATTGGGCATTGCCCAGACCACTTTATGGCGAATTTTGCGTAAGGATCTTGGGTTACACCCATACAAGATCAAACTGACTCAACAATTGAAGCCGATGGACCATTTGAAGCGACGTACGTTCTCCAATTGGGCGCTGGTAAAGATCCGCCAAGATAATGAATTTCATCCCAATACCATCTTCAATGGCGAAGCTCATTTTTGGCTCAATGGGTTCGTCAATAAGCAAAACATGCGTTATTGGTCAGGTGAAAATCCACATGTGCTTCATGAATCACCACTTCATCCACAAAAAATAACTGTTTGGTGCAGTTTGCATGCCGGTGGCGTCATTGAGCCATATTTTTTCGTCGACGATAACGGTTGTCACGTTATTGTAAATGGCCATCGTTATCGAGCCATGATTACCGATTATTACCCGAATTGGAAGTTATGGACTTGGTCGACATGTGGTTTCAACAGGAGGGTGCCGCAAGTCACACAGCACACGATACAATCGATTTATTGAAGAATAAGTTTGATGAGCGGGTTATCTCAAGAAATGGGCCAGTCGGTTGGCCGCCTGGTTCGTGCGATTTAACGCCTCTAGACTATTTTCTTTTGGGGATACGTCAAGTCATTGGTCTATGCCAATAATCCGACGACGTTGGAAGAGCCCAGAGCCAACATTGAACGCGAAATAGTGGCCGTTTCGGCCGAAATGTGTGGCCGAGTCATCGCAAATTCGGTTAAACGAATCGACCGCTGCAAACGTGCCCGTGGTGGCCATATGAACAAAGTCAAGTTCCATTCATAAATGTTTTGATTATATTTCAAGCCGGTAATAAAGTGCGGATGATGATGATGAATAAAGTTTTTGACATATCTCAAATGGTTTGCGTTATATTATATAAAAAATTTGTCAAGTCCCTATTGGAAAGCCCGTTAGTATCTGAACCAACACGTATGAGAATCGGAAAACAGTGCCCATCTGTAGTGACTTCTGTTTGGAATTCTTCTAGCGCCCTTTTAACAGGTGAACCTATTCCTGTGAACTGTACTTCGGTCAGCTGAAGCGGTGGGGACCCAATTCTCTCGTACTCGTGTCTGCGCATGAGAGTCATATCGCTCATGCTGTCAATGATTGCGTCGAAATTCTTGCCATGAATCGTTACCATCTTCACATACTTCTTCCGTGGACTGTGTGTTACAATGCAATTCTCTTTCTTCTGTCGACATTTTGTTGCGATGTGACCATGTTCGTTGCAATGGACACATTTTGGGCCTAGCTCTTTCAAGGAACATGTTCTCCCGCAATTGAAGCAGCTTTTACGATATGTCTTCTCTTGGTTGCCAGTGTCTTTGTTCTTCTCGCATCTTGCACTTGCTTTCTTATATGACGTTTCATCACTTTTATTAATT
Organism: Microdon myrmicae; assembly: GCA_963931805.1. Classification (NCBI taxonomy): domain Eukaryota; kingdom Metazoa; phylum Arthropoda; class Insecta; order Diptera; family Syrphidae; genus Microdon; species Microdon myrmicae. The sequence continues at coordinate 41,131,547 of OZ007501.1, read as the reverse complement.
GCGTTTGCTCACGACTGTTCCCACAGGGTTATCTTATCGATTGCGTCGATTAAGGATCCCCTCATAGGAAAGTACTGCATGATTGCATAACAATTTGTAAGGGATACCCTCGATAAGATAATCTATCATATTTTTGTTATTGATCGGCACACAGTTACCCATCACAATCTTACCGTGTGCGTATTCTCGGAAGGTCTCGTCTTTCTTCCATATTCGTTGTTCAAATTTTTTGCGTAAGTCACTCCTGGTTTGCTTCGGGCGATACACCTGACCCAACTCGTTCATGAGCTCGTAAAACGTCATTTCCAGAAGTTTGAGTTTTGAATGCAACTCGAACGCTTTCTTCTTGAGTTTCATTCTGACCAACATTTATGTCATGTCACCCGCTAGCTCATACGTCTCCTTCATGAACATGATCTGCCTTTCCCGCAGCATCGCAATATCACGTTGGGCGAGTTCGAGTTCACGCTGCATTAGTTCCATTTCACGCATATGAAGTTACCTTTCGCGGTTTATTAGCACTACACTGGATTGAGATTCTTGGCTGCGATCCTTGTCTTTGGTATTTTTTGGGCAATTGCGGAGTCGTATGTCAGACACGACATCCTGGTTCTCCTTCTCGTTAGTGATTCTCATCCAATTGCCCGTTGGATCATGTTCAAACAGTCGGCCGATTATCTCGGTCGATGGCTAATCCACAGATCTTAGCCTTTTGTCGCAATCCGCTAACTGAAAACGGTCGCTTCAGACGAGGTTAATTTATCCTTTCAATTGTGGAAGCTATGTTGTCGTATTTTTTCGTCGTCGTCTTTAGTCTTTCTTTCCCGTCTTTATTCCTTCGTTGTCATCTTTATTCCTATTTTAATATCCTAGTTGAGCCCCCAAATGAGGAATAAAACTATTCACTTTATTAAACCTTTTTAAGACTGGCTCTGTTTTACTCTTTTCTTCAGCCTCTCAAGAGTGCCCTGCTCTGATAGACTGTGAATTATAGTATAGCGTTTGAAATAATAGTAAAGAAGAACGTGTGATTCGAACTGACGCTATGACACTTTGAATAACCAAAAATTGAACCTAAGCTTTACCCATCAGGCTACTGGCCGATTTTAGAATTCGATTTTTAAACTCGACTATACTCCACTGATGTGAATTGTTATGTTATCGCTTGGTATACGGCTCTGATGTATTTTCTTATTCGATTTTCGTTCGGTGTTCTTCACTATTTGGCTTGTGAATTGTGTGTGTATCTGTTAGAGACGCCACACCACTCTCTTCAACTTCGTTACGATCAGCTTCGGAGCGAATGACTGAGCGAACGAGAGAATGTCGGAGCAAGCGAGTGTGCCTTGGTGCTCTATGCGGAGGTCATGATCGTGTGTGAAGTTCCGTTTACTACGGGAAGTGTGTGCTGCGTGTACAGATCACGTCGTAGTCACCAATTATAGCGTATAGAATAATAGTGAAGAAGAACTTGTGATTCGAACTGACGCTATGACAGTTTGAATCACCAAAAATTGAACCTAAGCGTTACCCATCAGGCTACTGGCCGATTTTAGAATTTGATTTTTAAACTCGACTACACTCCACTGATGTGAATTGTTATGTTATCGCTTGGTATACGGCTCTCATGTATTTTCTTATACGATTTTCGTTCGGTGTTCTTCACTATTTTGCTTGTTAATTGTGTGTGTATCTGTTAGAGACGCCACAATAGGACTAAATAAAATTCAGCTTGTCTCCATTGTCACGATGTAACTGTGAACTATAGGCTTATCTCAAATTCACCTCTGTCATTTTCATTCCACAATATTTACATATTCATCGCGAATTTCATCAAATGTGAAGATATCATAGAATTACCATAAGTATATAACACTTTATAGCAACTGTGAATTGTAAGCATGCGTCTGGTAACTTTCTATTGAGCATAAAGTGACCATGAGTTATAAATCACGAACAAATAATACGACCTTCTGATAGTGTTCTATAGAGCATATGAATAATAATTTCGTCCAATAGTCTTTGTCTTGAATAGTATTAATTATTATGTTATTGTTATTTTTGTTATTATGTTATTATCGTTACAGTTTAAATTTGGTATAATCGGTGTTCTGTGTGGTTAATACACTGCCGAACACAGTAACACGACTAAATGTATAAGGTTATGATTTTTGTTTTTTTAATTTGTGTATGTTTTTGCAGTTAGTGCGGAAGTAAAAAGAAGAAAGTTACTGTCGAAACCTAGTGGTTTCTCTTGACGAAAAGGGCGATCAATAAGCTCGTTGTGAACTCATTTTCGTTTAACAAACATTCATTGAACCCTACTAATATCGATTCTCGGCACTGAGATTAATTCGACCCTTAAGTAGAATGACTGCATATTGGAGCTGGCCCAATGCATGGACTTTCTTAGGAGTTGAAAAAAACTCTTCACCAACCTGGACACAATTTACAAGGTGTCCTTAACTGGAATTCAATTCCAGTCACAAACAGTTCCGACAGTGTTGCATGTTTGTCGATAGGATACAAGAATGAACAGTGAAAATCGTTTGGGACCAAAGCCCAAGTCATTAACTCCGTCGTTAGAACTCCACACACATAGACGCAATACACCTTACCTATCTTTAGGTTATCATCATCTTCAGCGGCACTACAACTGGGATCCGGTCTTGGGCTTATTTAGCAAGTCTCTCCACTGGTGATCTCTTCATCACAGACAAAGTCTGCCGCGCTGTTTCTTTCCATACATCCTACCACCAAGGACTTTCCGGGCAGGCTCCTCTTCGCTCATTCGAGCTAGGTATCCTACTCACCGGAGTCTACCGAGCTTGATTTTTCTTACAACATTAGCTTCAAAGTAGATCGCGTACAACTCATGGTTGTAGCGTCTCTGGAATCGTCCTCCCTCACATACGGGACCAACGATTCTCTTTAAGACCTTCCTCTCGAATGCAGCTAAGAGTTCACAGTGCTCGGATCCATACACGAGTACTGGTAAGACCATGGTCTTGTACAGTAGCAGCTTCCATGATCTGGATAAATTTCGGGATTTAAAGACCCTTGATAGACCATTGTAGGTTTTGTTGGATTTGATCAGCCGCCCGCGTATTTCTTCTTCCATATTGTTATCGATTGATACTATTGATCCAAGGTAGTTATAGGATTGCACTACTTCAAATTCGTACTCCGCTACCCCGATAGTTTGACCAACGTTACGTGCTCTCTTCGCAGAAGTTGTCACCATGTACTTAATTTTTCCCTCATTAATGTGCAGTCCGAGTTTTTGTGCCGCCTACTCGATCTGGGTGAAGGAGTCCTGTACAACCGAATCGGATCTCCCGATGATGTCGATGTCATCTGCGTAGGCAAGTATGTGGCTGAACTTGGTGACAATAGTCTCTCTAGTTGTAACGCCTGAGTCATGGATTGATTTTTTCAACGCCAGGTTGAAGAGGAGGCAGGCCAGACCGCTTGTCGGAGTCCATTAAAGATGTTTATTGGTTTGGACAGCAATCCCATTATTTACGTTGTCATGGTCCTACAAAGTCGTATCAATTTGTTTGAAATGCAGAACTCTCTCATGACATTATATAGTTCTACCCCGCCTATGCTGTCGCAGACGGCCTTAAAGTCTATAGATAGATGATAAAATGAGATCTTAAATGCCATACATTTTTCCATCGCCTGCCTAAGGGTGAATATGTGATCAATCGCTGATTTGCCTGGGATGAAGCTACACTGATATTGACCAATGATAACTTTAGCGTATGGGGCTATCCGATCTCATATCTTATTGGCAGGACTCAGCAATGTTATACCCCTATACGAGGGTTGCCTCTTATGTTTCAGGATTTGGCAACCCTAGTGTTGCAATCCGGCAATTGACAGCTCTGTCGTAAAGTTGGACATTTTTGAGGTTATACGCACTCAGAACGTTTTGACATACGAGCGCTATTTGTGTTTTTTACAGTAACTTAAAAGATTCATCTCGACCCAAAAATGGAATTAAATCGTCAACATTTTCGTGCGATTATTTTTTACAACTTTCGTCGTGGATTAACTCAGCAACAGTGCATGGATGAACTTAATTTAATTTTTGGCGATGAAGCTCCATCAAGGACCAGTGTTTATCGATGGTATGGTGAATTCAATCGTGGTCGTAGTTCACTCCAAGATGAATTTCGTGAAGGTCGTCCAAAATCAGTTGTTGTTCCGAAAACCATTGATGCTGTGCGCGAACTGGTATTGGAAGATCGTCATGTGACCTATCGTGAGATTGAGACAACCTTCGGCGTTAGTGGGACCAGCATACATTCAATATTGCATAAACATTTGACTGTCAAAAAAATGTGTTCGCGTTGGATCCCACACAATTTGTCAATCGCCCAAAAAAAGGCTGGCGTCAGTTGGTCGAAAGAAATCCTTAAAAAATACGGTCGCGGTGCTTCGAAACACGTCTATGACATCGTGACAGGTGATGAATCGTGGATTTACGCGTATGAGCCCGAAAGTAAACAGCAGTCGACTGTCTGTGCGTTTCAAGATGAGCCAAATCCAACAAAAGTTGTTCGCGCACGAAGCACTTCCAAGCAAATGCTCGCCTGCTTTTTCGGAAAAACTGGACAACCGCAACCACTAGAACAACGCAGAACAGTCAATTCTGAGTGGTACACAACCATTTGTTTGCCAGTTGTCTTCCAAGAAATCAGGAAAACCAACCGCCGAAGACGGATCACTCTTCACCACGACAATGCGAGCTCTCACACATCGGCTGCGACAACTGCATTTTTGAGCACCCAAAACATCGATTTGATGGGTCATCCGCCGTATAGTCCTGACTTGGCACCGAATGACTTCTTTTTTTTCCCCAACGTAAAAAACAAACTGAGAGGTCAACGTTTTTCGACACCTGAAGAAGCGGTTGCTGCATTCAGAATGCATGTGTTGGAGATACCTCAATCAGAGTGGCAAAAGTGCTTCGACAATTGGTCCAAACGCATGCAAAAGTGTATAGATCTTCATGGGGAATATTTTGAAAAACAATAAGGTGATTTTCGATGATCAATATTTGTTTTTGTTCTCTAATCCCGAAATATAAAAGGCAACCCTCGTAGTTGGTGCCCAGTATGATATCTCCCTTTTTATGTATGGGGCAAATTATTCCACGACGCCAATCTAGCCGCATCTCCTCTTGCTCCCATACATGCACCACGATCTCATAACTGGCGTGATGTAACGCTTGCCATCCTTGTTTGATCGGCTCAGCTGGTATGCCATCAGGTCCTTGGTGGCGGCAGCATTCGATGTTGATCTTGCATTGGTGGAGCGTCCAAGTCTTCTGTGAGCTCACCATTTAGCAATTCATTGAAGCGCACTTCCCATCGCTCCAGAATGCCTTTAGGATCGGTGATCAGATTACCCTCTTTATCCTTGCGGTAAGTGCAGCGTGGTGTGTGTCGCGTCATACTGTGGATTATTTGGTAGAACTTTTGCGCCTGGTTGGGACCTCGCTCTCTATTTTTCTCTATTTCTTTTGTTTATACGTGCACAAAGGTGTTGCTGGTGTTCTGATTCCGTAAGGCAGCCGTATTGATTCGAACCTGATCCGCGGATGCAATACATCTCCGTAAGGCAATCCAAGCTCGGAAAACTTACCAAGAAGATATTGATCCGAGTCGACGTTGGCACCTCGATACATGCATTTCGTCATCAGGCTCGATGAGTGGCGGATTGTGTCCAATCTGGTTGCGAGTGGCTCAATCAGTGGCTTTTGGATATCTTTACGTGGAACCTGATACTCGCAATTACCGAATTATTTGATGCTGCCAGTTCGATGACTCGTAGTCCATTGTCATTAGTGTTCTCATGCATACTATGGGAACCTGTGAAGTAACTGAAAATCGGCTCCCGACCTATTTTCGCATTCAAATCACAAAGAACGATTTTCACATCGTATCTTGAGCAGGCATTGAGGGCCCGTTTGACGTTCTCGTAGTATTCTTCTTTTTCAGGCGACCCCTCTGTAGGTCCATGAACGTTTATGAGGCTTATGTTCTTAAACTTGTCTCGTACGCGAAGATTACATGGCCTTTCGTTTATTGCATTAAAGCCGATAATGGCAGGCTTCAGTTTTTGGCTGACCAGAAAGCCTACACGAGCACATGGTGTTTTGCACGCCAGCTGTAATAAATGTCATACTCGTTTCTTTGAATAACACCACTCCGCGTCTATCTTATTTCTTGTAATGCTGTTATGTCTGCCTTATATTCGGACAGGGCATCGGCTACCTGCTGTGCAGCTCGAGCTCTATATAGTGACCGGACTTTCCATAAGAAAATTTTCACATCGTTTAGCCATTTTCGTCAGCCTTATATCCGGACAGGGCTCGAGCTCTGTATAGTGACCGCACTTTCCATGAGAAAATTTTCAAATCGTTTAGCCCTTTTCGTCAGCCTTATATCCGGACAGAGCTCGAGCTCTGTATAGTGACCACACTTTCCATGAGAAAATTCTCAAATCGTTTAGCTATTTTCGTTTCCGTGATCGTCGTCGTGTATCCGGTCCATATCCGAGGCTTGGTAAATTTGCTATAATAGTTTGTTTTTCCGGATGTCGTTGCATGCATTAGTTCACTGCTTGGCGAGTGCCAAAGTAGCTATCCAGGGGTGTGTTACGTCTCCAGCGCCGTGCTTCCTCTTTCGAGGGAAGAGCGTGGGGATTATAATATCTTTTCTTATTTGAAACAATTATAGTTCTTAGTTATTAAATTAATTATAGGTTTTATTTTTTTTTATATTTTATTGAACTCATCTATCTCAAGCTGAGCTCTCTTCTGAACTACTTTTACAATATAAATTTTCCTGTTTTTATAGAACATTTTGTTCCAACTAACTGTGTCGTATAAAATGAACAAAACAATCTAGAAGTCTCTGTGACTTAAAATTTTGAATAAACTTTGAACGAAAATCAAAGTGGCTTTGTTTTGAAATGAAAAATGTGCTTGTTATGAAAAGGGGCATGTTTTTAAATGTGCTGTAAGTGACTGGATATAGAATATTGTGTCTGTTTATTTATGAATTGTATTAAATGAGAATGTAAGATATGTGAGGATGTAGTTTTAAAGGTTGTGTTAGAAAGGACATGAGATTAGTGTTAAAGCGAATAAGGGTAGTATTCTGGAATACAACAGGTATGACGTGGAGACTGCATGTCAACTTGGGCTGAACACGGACAAGGATCGTCCTGGCCTTTGCCGGGGTTGAGAGCAATCAGTGGCCCTATAGCGTTCGAAATGATAGTGAATAACGTGTGATTCGAACTGACGCTATGACAGTTAGAATCACCAAAAATTGAACCGAAGCGTAACACATCAGGCTACTGGCCGATTTTAGAATTCGATTTTTCAACTCAAATATATTCCACTGATGTGAATTGTTTTGTTATCGCTATGGTATACGGCTCTGATATATTTTCTTATTCGATTTTCGTTCGGTGTTGCTTGTGTTTTTGTGTGTGGATCTGTTAGAGACGCCACAGCCCTGTCCCGTGTGCGCCCCCCACCCTTTTTGGAATAATACCTAATAACAATTGATCAAATAAACTTGTTGAATACATTCATCCATTTTCCTGCTTTCGCCTATCAATCAAAGAGTTTGCATTAGTTCACGTTGAAAATTAGCTTCAGACACATACAATTATTCTTTGGCCGAACCACACGAATGTGGAATTCTCCACCTCCCCTTATCCAATTCACCTCTTCCGACTGCATTGTGCTTCTCTTTTAATTCATTATTAATGTCACCGATTGGTTTAAAAATACGTAGTTTTCAATATCTTGGAGAGAATCCAGGATATCATACCAATTAAAGCAATTCAAACAAATATCGTAACATAATAGAGAATGTGAACGTTTTTTTTTTACGTTAAAGAATATCACCACGTTTTTCGACTCCCTTACCGTCATAACTACTGTGGCAGTTGGAGATTTCCAACAGAGGTATTTTGAAACTCTAGAAAAGATCATAAATAAAACTGCCAGCATTTAAAAACATTAAAGTTTGATTTTTAAATACATCGACCGCGAATTTCTCACATCGCCCTCGGTTAAAGCGAATCCTCGTAATTGTCATTTCATAGCCAATTGATCAGTATTAGAAAAACGTCAAAGCCGTTGCAGGGACGCATGCGTACACGTATATAAATCAAGAGACGCATGCAGCGGCGCATAACTGAAAGCGCTGATTGAAAGATCACACATTAAGGCTCAATTCAACAGACCCGAGGGTTGGTCGCACCTTGTATGCCAACATTGAGCTGTACTGCATATGCAACCTAATTTTTAATACGTGACCATTGACTTGATTGTGTTTTGTTTGTTTTTTCTATTTTTCTTACATTGCTTTATCTATCTTTTTATTTTTAGAATATATACTTATTCATAAGTGTTCGCGCCAAAGAAACGCCTTATTAACCCTAACATACGGCAGACGTTGACAGTAACTGAGGTACGTTTGCGACCAAGTGCCTATCCTACTCGCCTCGACGATGACGCTATTATGTAATAATATTGAATTAGCGCGTCTTTATCTCTTTTTTTCAAGTTTTGTGTTACAATGAACTCGCGCGACACCTGTAAGTGACACTGCGGCATAGTGTGTACATGGCGCAGCAGTAATCGTGTATGCACACCCCGTCGTCGTTGTCGTCGTTTTCCAAATCCAGACTAGTGTCACCGCGATCACAGCGGCCCAAATGAAGAGTGACAGGATGGAAAGCGTCTTTATTCGGCCCTTGTTTACGACAAGTTTTTCACGTACATCACTCGCCGAATCTGCCGATCCGCCGATCCACATGTCAAATGCACGGGATATCATAATGGCCAGCTATCATTAGAGGCAATTCGCTTTTGCGTTCGTTAGTATGTTGCCTACCCCACGAGGTTGGCGTGGCGTCTGAATACGGCAAGGAGTCAACGAACTTAGAAGAACAAGTTAAACGGCAACGTAAACGCGCCACAGTGGGTGACTCTGATTATTTATTTATTTCTGTGGTCTTTATTATTATTATTATTTTTCTTTATTTGTTTTCGTGTGTTGTTTTTTTAAACTTTTTTTTTTGAGAATGTAGGTAACCCATTGCAATAGCTAGCGATTTAGGTGTATGGTCTTATATTGCACCGCGCAATAGAAGCACACAGTCATAGATATGAATGAAGCCGAGACTAGCTGACTAGCCAGAGAGGCTGACTTTATACCGAGATAAAAGAAAAGGCAGTAAATGGTAGTGTTAGTAAATTGGTATACTAACCGAATGACTGAATGAATGACCTACGATTCATGCTACTTTGTACCACAAGCTAGATACTGAGTTTACTCGGTTGGTGGGACGACCGGTCGGCCTGCTGATCGCGGATGGCGAAGCAATTACGCGATCAGGCTCTCTTATAAGTAGTTAGATGTGGTTAGAAAAGAGGATGGCGTAGCGCTTGCTGAATGCCTTATAATTGTTGTTTTTTTTTTTTTTTCCTTTTCAACGGACTTCTGTTCGGAGAGGTATTGGCTGGGGAATTATTTGTCACACACAACTCGGGATCTCAAGGTGATTGTTTAGTTGTTAAGCAGATCTCAGACATCGCTAAACTATGCTCTTCAAAGAAGCTATAATGTCATAAGGGTTATACAGACAAACCGCATGTCAAAAATGTGTAGTCAATTTATGTTATTAGAATATTTCTTAATTTTAAGTTATAATTTAAATTAATTTTTTATCTCATATAAGACATAAGTTTGTTATTAAGAAACATTAAGAAACCTTTACAAATAATTGAAAACATTTCAAATACATGTAGTCTGTGGAACAAAGGTGTACTGTAAAAACGGAGAAATGGCGATGAAAGAGTATAAAAATGACAGGACGATACTTTCACTAAAAGACAGCCTCTGTTTTTAATATAAAAATACACGAAACGATATCATAAATCCATATAAATCCAAGTAAATTAATGGGGGAGACAATGATAGTTTTGCCTTCTATTAGGAACATACACGTCGTCCTTATTTTACCTAATGTCCTTTTAATATATATGCAACAAAAAACACCAGATAAACAACTGGGCATCTAAAGACTATCTTGAGCATTGAAAACAATAAAATTCAATAAACTCGACTTAAGATTCTCTTCAAAGAAGAGTAGCTTTACTAGTAGATCAATTATAGAATTATGAGACAGACAATATCATACTATTATATATTACCATGAGGTTTGTAATATATCCTCATCATCATCATCATCATCATCTGCACTACAACCGGGAGCCGGTCTTGGCTTTATTTAGCAAGTCCCGACGCTTGTTAAATTTTCCATAATGATTTGTTTTTTCCGGGCAAGGTCATTAGTCTTGCGCCGTCTTGCGCCATTGTAATATATCACTGTCGAGTATTGCATCCGCGGATCAGGTTCGACTCAACATGGCTGCCTTACGCAACGAGAATACCAGTAACACCTTTGGTCATGCGCTAAGACTCGCCCTCGAAGAGCTCGACGGAGGAAGAGTAAGTCCTGGGGCCAGATTGCCGTGCGTAGAAGAGAGGTGGACACGTCTTAAGAATACTGTCATTAGTATTTCCAACTCCATCTTAGGCAGTAGTCGTAGAGATCAGAGCGACTGTTTTGATGATGAGTGCAAACCGGCGACTGAACGTAAGAACGCTGCATACTGGACAATACAGCAGTCTCATAGGACCCGGGTATGCGGAGGGAAATACGAAGAGCTCAGAAGATTTGAAAAAAAGACTTCACAGACAAAAGAAAAGTGCCTGGGAAAAAAACCTTCTCTGTGAAATAGAGAAAAATAGAGAGCGAAGTCCGCACCAGGCGCGGAAGTTCTTCCAAATAATCCGCAGTATGACGCGGTACACACCACGCTGCACTTATTCCAAGGATAAAGAGGCTGATCTGACCACCGATTTTAATGAATTGCTAAATGGAGAGCTCACAGACGAATTGGAGGCTCCACCAATGCAAAATCAAGACCAAATGTTGCCGTCACCAAGCATTGAGGAAACATTAAAAGCCATTAGCCGGGCGATGGAAAAATGTCTGGAATCTAAGATTCCATTATATCATCTATTTATAGACTTTAAGGCAGCCTACGACAGCATAGCCAGGGTAGAACTGTGGCAGTTCTTTAATACATTCCCAAAGAACCGCTCATCCTCTTTAAATTAACCACTTCCTCTTACCACACCCTGCCATGGTACTTACCTGCAATTAGGGGCAGCGTAAGCTCCCCTGCAGCATCTTACCTGAAAAGAAAACCTACCCGACGGAATCCATACATTTTGAATTTCCCTGGTTCATATTCCATGAACCAGGTCATCTCATATCGGCTCAGCCTGTCTTCAATTATGATAAACAAACGCTGGCCAGCGTATTGTTGACATAGCTGTAGCCGATATTCTTTCCATAGTCACAATTGTATATCGCGCCTATACCCTTAGGTCCCCGACAGTTGCGACAATTTCGCGTTATCGGCTATGAACCGATCATGAATTTGGGCATGGATATGATCATTGTTTAGGTAACCTTACCCATGCCATGCCTATGATGACCCGCCTGAAAACCTGAATTAAAAATACAGTATCTCACTGTGTTCGTTTTACTTACCCGCATATTAATCTAAACATACAGCCATCCAGCCTGACCCTTCGTCGCCGTCGACGAGGTTTCTGCTGACTTATGTCAACAAAATAATTTGCGTCCTTGTGCACTGGAGCCATACGGCTAGATTGGATATTGCTTACATCGGTGTTTCCAAGGAATCTTAGGCAAATACCATGACGAGTCCTTTGTATCATAGGCACATCATATACATCATGTGTGCCACCATTTGATCTGTGAAATAGCGTTTTTGTTTACTTTGAAACAAAAATCTATTTCGATCTCTGGCATACATCATCAACGACGTCCCCGACGATCGTACGTCTGTTTAATCAGGTGTCCACCGATCATCGTCCTCATCGCAGGGCATCGTACTTGTCCTATACGGACAGATATAGAATCCTCCCCTATCGATGCAATTCGCGGCCATTGAATCTGGTGGATCCGGGTTACGTCGTTGAGTCAGATTTCAACAGCCTTAGTGTGCGCACGCGATCTATAGAATCAAAAATTTAATCCTTCACCGAGTTAAGTTCGCTTGCCTTTTTTTGAGTTTTCGAGAGTTAAGTTCGTTTGTCGTTGTATTCTTTTAGAGTCAATAAGTTTTCCAATATAAAGTTGTGCGCGGATATATTCCAGTTCCCGATGTAAAGACAGTTTTGGTGAGAGCAAAACAAAAAAAAAAAGGATAAATCTATCTGCAGCTCCCAATGTACAAAGACCATATATATACCTACATCTACGTCGTCTAACGTAGGAAATATTTTATAAAATAGACCCCAAAAAGCCAGTGCATTTGTTTACTTAGTGTAGAACGGTATTATAAAAAATACCCAATAAAGAAACAGTAAAATAAATTCAGTGCGTTTTCTTTTACTTTGGACACGTCGGTAATCTTTGTGAACAATCCGTGGTGTTTTCGCTCAACCTGCGTACATGCTGACGCCTCTAGCGAAAAATTCCCACAGAACTGTATAATGCCATGAGACAGTTTGGCATTCCAAACAAATTGATACGACTTTGTACGTTGACCATGACCAACGTAACAAGTCAAGTAAAAATAGCGGGATTGCAAATCATACATATCGTACTATGGGCTATCAAGGCTCTTTAAATCTCGAAATTTATCCAGAACACCCAAGCTGCTACTGTACATGATCATGGTCTTACCAATAGTCATTTATGGATCCGACACCTGGGTTTTCAATAACACTCGGAGCTCTTAGCCACATTCGATAGGAAGGTCTTAAAGAGTATTATTGGCCCCGTATGTGAGGGGGGACGATTCCAGAGACGCTACAACCATGAGTTGGACGCGATATACCTTGAAGCTAATGTTGTAAGAAAAATCAAGCTCGGTAGACACTGGTGGGCAGGAGACCTAGCTCAAATGAGTGAAGAGGAGCCTGCCCGGAAAGTCCTTTGTGGCAGGATGTATGGAAGGAGACAGCGCGGCAGACCTTGTATGCGATGGAGGGATGGCGTAGGCCAGGACGCCCAGAGCCTGGGAGTGCCAAACTGGATGATATCGGCTCGAAATCGGGACCGGTGGAGAGATTTGTTAAATAAGGCCGAGACCGGATCCCGGTTGTAGTGCCGATGATGATGATGATTGAAAAAGTCATCAATACTAAGTTAGTTATGTATTTGGAGTGCAACGGACTTCTGAATGATCGTCAATACGGATTCCACGGCAGACGGTCCACGGGAGACCTTTTGACACTTATAATCTATATATGGACATCTGCGATTGAACGGCATGGTGAGACAAGGGCGGTCGCATTTGATATCTCCTAGGCTTTTGGCCGCGTCTGGCACGGGGCATTGCTGAGCAAACTTCGTTCATATGGACTTTCCCAACAGCTTTGCGACTGGACGAGGAGCTTCCTCGAGAATCGATCGATCCGGATTGTTGTGGACGGCGAGTGTTCGGATCTGTATCCTGTTAATTCGGGGGTGCCCCAAGGTTCTATTTTGGCTCCAACCTTGTTCTTGCTTCACATAAATGATTTGTTGGAGACAAGGGATAACAAAGTGTTCAGTTTTGCGGATGATAGTACGTTTCCTCCTTTTCGAGTGTTCGGCCGATTGGTGCATCTACGTCGCATCAGCTGAGATGTAGACATATTGAGTCTCTGAATCAGGATGTAGATAGGATCCTGCAGTCGGGAAGGGCCAATCTCGTCGACTTCAATGCAGCGAAGACACAATATACAACATTCACAAAGAAAAGTGGATCATCGGTTTCACAGCTGATGATGAATGGCCGGACCTTCGAAGCTGGGGAAAGTTTGAAATTGGTCGGCGTCACGGTCTGTGGGAATGTATCATGGCATAAACACGTGTCGAACATCGCCAGGTCAGCCTCAGGAAAATTGAGCTATCTTTTTAGAGCCAAGAAATATTTTACTCCGGCCCAACTTCTTCTCCTATATAAATCCCAAATTAGACCCGAGCTCGAATATTGCTCTCATGTTTGAAGCTCGGCTCCAAAACATACCCTCGAGCTACTTGAGAGCATACAGAGACGAGCGATCCGTCTGATCCGGGACTGGGCGCTGACGTCGGGACTACAGTCGCTATAACATCGAAGGCGTGTAGCCGACCTCTATCCGTTTTACAGATATTATCACGGGTACTGTTCTTCGGAGATTCTTGGAATTGTTCCACGCAATTCGGCTTATATACGTCCCACAAGACAATCCGACGGATCGCACTCGTTAACGGTCTATCTTCCGACGGCACGAACATCCCTGCATCAGAATTCGTTCCGTTACACAGCGGGGAAGCTGTGGAACTCCCTTCCCACGCGAGTGTTCCCGGAGCGTTACAACCTGCAGCTGTTCAAAAAGAACTGCAACAGTTATTTGATGGCATCTCGGGGCTACAGGTTCGCCTCTCCTGAGAGAAATCTAATAAAAAAAAAATAAAAAAAGCAAGAAGATTCGTTTTCTCTATTGCAGTGGTGACTGGTCTGTCATCAGCTATAAGCGATGGAATGGATAAAGAGACTGAATCTCCACTATAGATTGGTCCTGTTGTATTCCAGAATACTACCCTTTATTATATTTAACACTGAATCTCCTTACACATCCTTAAAAACTTCCCTTAACATATATTACATTCTCACTTAATACATACCATTCATAAACATTCACAATATTGCCAGTTACAGCACATTTAATAACATGCCCCTTTTCATAACTTGCCCCTTTTTATTTCAAAACAGAGCACTTTGATTTTCGTTCAAATTTTATTCAATTTAAAAGTCACAGAAACTAAAGGAATACTTTGAGAAAATTTGTTTTGTTCATATTATAATTTACAGTAAATTAGAACACAATGTTCTATAAGTAGAGAAAAAATTCAATTGTAAAATCAGTTCGCCATAATTCTGAGTAGTAAACACTCCCAACCTACTTCTCGATATTCACAGAATATTCGAATAAAAATGGGAGATACTACGATTAGACCACAGGACAAGATGAAATATCTCGGGGTCACTTATACCCCAAAAATGAATTTCATCAAACATGTGACCCACATTCTCCAAAGGGGCCTCGGTCGGTCTAAGCAACTGCACAACATCTTGAAGTGGGGGAACAAAGTTGACACCAAAGTTAAGCTTCTCTGCTATAAGCAGCTAATCCGATCTGGAATATCGTACGCCTTTCCCATATGGTCCTGCATATCTTCGGCTCAAATGGAAAGACTTCGGGTTTTCGAAAGGAAACTCCTCAAAAAATGCACCAATCATTCTAGAAAGCCTGACGGTCGCCATTACCCCAACTCTCACCTATACGAAGGCGCCTCCATTACCCCTATCGACGAGTACTTGCTTCAATTAGCATATAAGTACCTCGAAAACATTCAGAACAGCGAGAACCTACTTGTACGGGACTCTTGCGTTCTTGACCCTTCTCTCTCTCGATCTCTTCGGATCAAACCCCCACAATTTCTTCTTCAGTACAAAACTGAAGAAAGCACCCTTCCCAACAACATTCCCCTCTATAATAAAGGATTCCTGGACCCATCCCATAGGGTCTACTATTAACGAACCACACACACGAACGCACAGTACAAGACGGCACAAACACAAACACACACACCGACCAAAGCGCAGATTATCAGACGCCAAAGACGTGATCTGCGTTCACTACCGCACCCAAGACCTACCGGTCTTGTACGATTTCTTTCCCACCATCCCTCTATAAAAGTAGTTAGAGAACACCCGGACTAACACTGTCCACACTATCCTTGGATACCCCCCTTTTTCTTTTTTTTTTCAGATGCCGCGAGACCGAGCCCAACATCCTCACGGATGTGGGTGATTCTGGTTATCGCAAGATGACCAGAAGTCAGAGACAAGATGAAGGACACATATGTCCTGTCTCGCTAAATTCGGCCTTCTCGCCACAATTTTTTTTTTTTTTTTTTTTTTGTAAAAAGTTAGTTTTGAGTTTGAATTCGGAAGCAGTTAGTTCAGTAGACTTTGAGTTTTAGTTTGAGTTTTTTTTTTAGAGTTGAAGTTTGAGTTTAGTTTGAATTGTGATATTAAAATAACAACCTACAGATTGTGGCGACTAACTTTTATTTCAAAAATAAACATAACTAAAAAATCTATAAACGATAATATAAACAAATGTTTAAATTTTATTAAGAACAACCACTTAATCGGAAACAACGCTTTCAAATATCAAAGACCGATCTTTGATTAAATACTGGAAAGAAAGTTTGATTTGGAAAAGGCCTTCTGGATATACGTTATCTGATTCCAAAGCCATCACAACAAATCTAGAATCAAGATATCTAATAAGATTGTTCCGCGTACAGAAGTTCCTTAAAAGAAGTAAAAGAAATAAATAAAAGGTCCCCGCTCTTCCCTCAACCGAGGAAGCACGGCGCCGGACTACAACAGTCCCTACAATCTCCTGATTCAACCCACGTCAATTTTTTCTTTAAGGGGTATTTGAAGAAAAGGCATACGCCAACAAACTAACCACAACTTTAATTCTTTGCGACAGCATTCAAATTGTTATGAAAAATGTGCTTAAAAAAGCTCGAATTTGCGCCACAGCCAGATGTGATCAGTTGACAGACACCTTATTCCGCCCATATTGTTAAAGACATCAATAAATTATAACTTATAAAATTGATTCCATTTTAAAGTTACTAGAAAAAAACATCAAGCTAGAACATTATAAGTATTCTGCACGAATTACTCCAAATATTGGATAATATATGGACTTACATTTTATAATGACAACAGCTACCTTAAATATCATTATCTGTGTAACGATTAGAATATGTTTAACCCAATTTATTATATAAATAGATACAGCGCTAATAATATTTGTAATGTTCCCATAGAGGGTTCTTAAAGAGTTTCCAACGGAATTCTGAATATATCATTCAAGGAAAAGACCGAAAGGCAACCAAAGGGCTAGCACAAGAAAATTCCCTGCAGTTTGTATAGAAGATAATTCTTACCAGTTATGTTATATTTATTTTTTGAGTTCGTAATATATTATGAAGGACACATCCCAAAAAAGTACGAATAGAGACTGCAATGCTAAGTACCGAAGACTTCACATTTGTTACGTATTACACAATAACAATTTTGCAATTGTGATTATTTGTCATTAAACAAAGATTTCGAGATGACAACGAACAAAATGAATATACAGCAAGCTGTTGGTTTACCATTGGTTGCTGCAGATGTGTTAAAGAGCTCCCGCTTCTTTGCATAAATCTTCTCAACTTTATTTAGACAAGCGGTACCTTTATTGATTTAGTACTCAACGATATGATGGAAGCTCTTTTGTACGTTTCTTCTTTACGTTGAACATGATAATTATGATCGTTGTGCTAAATGAAAAATATTAAGCAGCAATTGTAGGTAACGTCGTCGATGTGGGTTACTTTAGACGATTTTTGGTTCTAAGCTTGTGTTGAATAAATATTTCCAATGTAATGTTGACGAATGTAAAGTCAAAGATCTATGTGAATAATCTAAAAGTTTAATAGCAGATGATTAACATCGGAGAAGTTTCTAACTTCCTAGATATCTGTATTTACTTGAAAAGATTAATTTCAGTGACTATCTCTGCGGAAGCATTTACATCGAAGTTTTCAAAGTAGACCTCTGGGCACGAAAAGGATCCGAAGAAATACCGCAAATTGCCCTTGGTGTTAGTTTCGAGGTGATTTTGACGTGTTGATCCAAACTCAATCCGTGTATATTAAAAAATTATTTTTCGAAAAATGTTATAAAAAACTGTTTTTAATAATTTTAGTATACAATAGAAAGTATTTGATGTGTTAGATTTTTTCTTTTCAAATATTCATTTTTATTGACAGACCTGTTTTAGGCATTGTTGCTGAAGTATGTAATTCGAATATTTGAAATTCCAAGATCATTCAGCCCAAACTGATTCAAGAAAAAGTGTTGACACGTTAAGTAAACTTTGATGACGAAAAGAAATAGTTTTTGAGTATCTACGAAAATTAGAATGAATTGTTTCAAAGTGTAAAATATGGCGTCACATTTCTATACTTGGTGAAGCTCCTTAGGTTGGTTAGTCGTTTGAGATCTAAGTGATTGCACGGCCAATATCGGGCTATAATCGAAGTTTCCCAATGGTGAACTTATTAGTATGTATTAAATACTTGGTTCGGATGACAGAACTAGTTGAGTCAAACTCCAGCTAATAGTGAAAGTCAAGGCCACGCTTGCTCTGTTAGAATTTACTAATCAGTTAGGCGCATTTAACTCGTCAAGAACGACAATTTCAGAGGCTTGACTTATTATATTGTGACGCATATGACAGTCAGTACTGGAATATTCGGGAAAGTCCAAAACAAAGTACTGGAAAACTGGAGACTATGGATAATAGAACATTCAAGATTATGGAACGAACGGAAACGAAATACCGAATCAGAATGTGGGGAACTGGTATAAATACGTCGTACACCACTCATGGGGACAAGTAGAGAGTAATAAGTCTCGAGTGAGAAGCAAGCGATAAGTAAGAAGTAAAATACGTGATAAGTACGGGAGCGATAAGTCAAGAAATCGTTGTGTACGGTAAAAGTAACGGTTGTGGTTAACGGACTAATAAAGTGTTATATTAATTCAAAATCGATTTACACGGCTCTTATTTATTCAAAATAATTAATCCAGCGAACCCTAAGCTCGCTACAATATCATTCACTTTTCCACTTTTTTTTCATAGATTCTAAATTACAGGGAAAAAAATGTTTAATTTCCGGCTTAATTATGTTAGGTTATAACTTACTTGACGATGCTTCAAGCTAAACATAACGTGACTATTGTATTGCAGCTTTGCCTTTCGGCGACAGAACTCTCTTTGTCTTTCTTTGTATTTCTATGACAAGAACACCGAACTAGAAAAACGTTGTGTAATTTTTTTTGTTTTGTTTTTTTTTTCCTTAAATATGACTTACGTCTAACTTTATTTTATATATGCATATAAAGCTGAACTTAAATATTATTCTACCTTTATAGCGTTTGCCAAGAAAGTGAAGAACGTGTGATTCGAACTGACGCTATGACGGTTAGAATCACTAAAAATGGAACCAATGCTCAACACATCAGGCCACTGCCGCGTGTACGAATTCGATTTCTAAACTTAAGTACGCTCAACTGATGTGGAATTGCTATGTTATCGCTATGGTATACGGCTCTGACGCCTTGCTTATTTGAATTTCCTTTCGGTGTTATTCACTAATTGCTTGTGTATATTGTGTATGCATCTGTTACAAACGCCACAAGGCTGCAACCGTTCGCCCTGATCGAGTAATTCTTTCTGAATTAATCAACAACAAAAAATGGGTGGCGAGAGGGCCGACTTTAGCGAGACAAGGACAGATGTGTCCTTCATCTTGTCTCTGACTTCTGGTCATCTTGCGATAACCAGAATCACGCACATCCGTGAGGATATTGGGCTCGGTCTCGCGATATCTGAAAAGAAAAGAAAATGAAAAAGGGGGGGGGGGGGGTATCCAAGTGTTCTCTAACTACTTGTATAGAGGGATGGTGGGAAAGAAGTCGTACAATACCGGTAGGTCTTGGGTGCGGTAGTAAACGCAGATCACGTCTTTGGCGTCTGATAATCTGCGCTTTGGTCGGTGTGTATGTTTGTGTTTGTGCCGTCTTGTACTGTGCATTCGTGTGTGTTGGGATGGATCCAGAAATCCTCTATTATAGAGGGGAATGTTGTTGGGAAAGCTGCTTTCTTCAGTTTTGTACTGAAGAAGAAATTGTGGGGGATCTGAATTAATCACTTTGCAACCACTCTTTATATACGGCTCTGATGGTTTGCTTATTCGAATTTCTTTCCGTGTTCTTCACTATTTGTTTGTGTATTGTGTGTGTATCTGTTAGAAACGCCACACCTTCATTCCAGAAAACCTAAGTCTCTGAAATCTGGCTGACGATGCAGCTATTCCACAGACATCGGTACACATGTCTTCATTTTCTGTTCAATAATGTCACCCCGATCTCTATGGGAAATAGCCCTACTGTTCATTTTTTTTTTTTCATATCATTTTTTATTTCTTTCTCTTATTCTATTTTACTTACTCGCTAGACAAAAATGATTAAACTCTAGCTTATGGTTGTATCTTATTTCCTAACTTACCCTTGCGGACTCTCCAAGTTACATGCGTACGCTTAAAGTGTTAAAATTTGTCTTTCGACATTACGTTTATTTTGTTTACATGCATTTTAATGAACTTAATTGGTTACAAAACAAATGAAGAACAGAAAAAACGATGTTTTTGTTATTGTTTTTACCTTATATCTAACTTACGTACTAAACTAAAAAAAACATTTTTTATCTTAACTCCATCCTAAACCTAACATCTAAACTCATAGCCCTACTGTTTTTACTGTGTTGTGGCATGTTGTTCGTGGACTATATGCTTTGTTGGACACAAAACAAATTCCCGAAGTAATAAATTAAAGGCGGAGTCATTCGTTGTATAATTTGCTTTACTTTATTGGCTATCTATATTCACTGAATATAATTGGTCTTACCCACTGTGCTCGTGTTGGGGTTCTACTTCGCACGAACCGTTGATGCGATGGCGAAATCCGTATGCTCGTTGGTTGGATGGAACACTGCTGCGACGAGATCAAAGAAATCCGTATGATATGTCACCAACTTGCCTCCAACTCCTAGCAACGGATCCTTTTCTAAATTACCGATAATCTTTTGATGCGCGCGCGCCTTGCATAATGCAATATTATCTTAACTTGGCAATCAATTATGTTTGTCCTTCCGTCTCTCTTAAATGTGTTTAATGCCAAGTACTCACGTTTCATCGTTCCGCTCATTGGTGTGATGTCGCCTTCCACTTCATGCATATTAGCTCCGTTTTCGTGCAATTTCTACTGGTTATGATAATGACCCCTCCACCATGAACACAATTAATCGTCTTTTTTCTTGAAGTTCCCCCAGTTCCGTGTACTAGATCTTCTTTCTTCGTCTTCGTTCTTCCTGATATTATTGGTCCTCTTTTCTCCAGTACTTTGTCTGTTAGTGCCGATCAAGCGCACTACTGTTGCACTGTTCTCTTGAATTTGCCCCAGTATTACTTGTGTCATAATAGGTGTTGGGTTCAATGGTTGTGACGCAAGCTAACACTTAGCGTGTACAGCGTGGAGACTATTCTAGAATTAGGGTAGTATAAGATTTAAGTTAAGTTCTTTTAAATCGAATTTTAAAAAAATTAAGTAAGTTAAATTTGAAGAAAAAACAAAAAAAAAGTTTTCCTAATTTTTCTTTGTCATACAAATAGTCATAAACACAGACTCAACTTTTCTAGAATTAGTGTAGTACAAGATTTAAGTTAAGTTCTTTTAAATAAAGTTAGAAAAAAAATTGAAGTAAGTTAAATTTTAAGGAAAAAAAAAATTCGACACAAAGTATTCATAATTTTTCTTTGTCATACAAATTGTCATAAATACAGAAACAAACAAAGTTCTGTCGCCGAAAGGCAAATTATACAATAGTCATGTGATGTTTAGCTTAGAACCTACTGGACGGTTATAATATAAGATAATTAAGCTCGAATTCAACCATTTTTTGTCTAGCATATAATTTAGAAACTAAGAATATAAAAAGAAAATAAATGAATAAAAAAAATGGGTGGAGAGTATTACAATGAATACACTCTTCACCACTAGTTGCATACTGCAACGCCTACTGAATCGCAAGAGCTCTTCTGTGCGTGACCATCCGGTCGTAATAGGTGACTTATATCCACTCGACGATGTGTGAAAGATATTCACCTAAGCCCTTATAGAAAATACGCGAATGTTTTCTTTTTCACGAGCTCATAAAGTTATCATAGTAACAACTGAATTCCCATTAGATATCTCTATTCGGAATTCTTTACTGTATTGCCACATCGCTTGAACTTCTTTTTGCCGAAATCCAGACGATAAAGTCGTAATTAAAATTCATTATTCGGAATTCCCACAATGCCATAGACGTTGGGTTGTCGCATCGTTTGGGTTGGTTTCTCTCGATATTTTTTAAATACAATGAGAGCATAAACAACCCCATCCTCGATTGTTGACAACTGGGGCTGCTTTCTCTTGAAAGCCAGCTACTCATATCAAGCAAGCATATTTACATATTATATCGTTGCATTGTTGTCGCGCCGCCTTAAGTATCCCTCACTAAAACACAATCCATCCAATGTTATTCCCAACGACGCTCGTACATGAGTATAATTGAACATGAATAGAACGCGGCAATTGCGAAGAACTGGACGTTTCAAAAGACAGGGCTGAATATCAATTCCCCAATTTTACCAAAAATTAAATACAGTGAAATAATTAGATTAAAGTGTGTAAAGAACTGACTTTAAATGACCTTCGAACTAAAAAATTCACCTTCATAGCAATTTGAAAATTTTATGATAAAATAAAACTGAAGAAATACTCAATAAAATTAATTTATTCGAATAGCGAAATTGCATTAGTTAAATAAACTAAATTGGTTAAGATTTTTTTTATAGATTTAAAATATTTTATTTTATTTTGTTTTACATCGTTTTTTTTTTCATTTCATTTAATTAATTCATTTCATTTCATTTCGTTTCACTTCATTTTCAACTCAGTTCAATTTTTATTAGGTAGATAATAACATTTATGGTATATTTTACAACTAGTATTTAAGAGTTTTAGGACAGCAATTCCTTTACAACTATAATCTTAAATCAATATAATGACAATAGCACAATTTTAATGAATATTAAATAATAAATTAAGGGAATACTACAAGAAAAAACCCTTATTTGAATCTTAAGACTAATATTGCACAGGTTTCCGGTTGTTTTATGTAATAATGATCTCGATATAAGTTTCATAGTCAGGGTACATATGTAGTGATTTAGATAACGCAAAACGAGAAACGAGAACATGGTCAGAAAAAGAACAATTGACGAAGAAGTTTCGATTGATTTTGTCAATAAGGAACTCTACCGATTTAACTTTAGCGTTTTCATGTAGTTCATGTGTCGAATAATGCCATGGTAAATTCAGCAACATTTTCAATATTTTATTTTGACACCTTTGCAATTTTATTTTGTGTGTGTGAGCACAATTACACCATACATGGGCGCCGTACAAGAGTGTAGCTTGAAAAATGGTTTTAAAAATTAAAATTTTATTTTCGAGGCTAAGCTTTGAATTTCTACATACTAATGGATACATAACTCTTACGGCTTTCGTTTATTTTGTCAATAGTGGTAGTGATGTGTTTTTGGAAGATAAGTTTTTTATCTAGAATAATACCTAGATATCTACAGTCTTCGGACCAATCAATATCAACTGCACACATACTGAGTTTAGTGCCATTTGGTAGGTAGCAGAGTTTCCTACATCTCGAAAACCAGACAGCTTGTGTTTTATTACCATTTATTTTTATTTTCCATTTCCTGTAATATACTGCTAGTTTGTCAAGAGCTGCTTGCAAGGAGTTGTAGACGTTGGTGAATAAGGCACCCGAAGAGAAAATGGCCGTATCATCGGCAAACATAGCTACCTGAATGTTTTCACCTAGACATGGTAAATCTGCGACAAACAATGTGAATAATATGGGACCAAGGACCAAGCCTTGGGGTACACCATAGTAGAGGTGGTGATATAGATCGAGAGTTGAGGGGTTCTTGTTAGCAGTCGATGGGATATTTTCATTTCATTTCATTTCAGATTGTTTTGTAACTTTTTTTGTTGTTGATATAATCCCAAATAAAAATTCATTGGCGTCTAGTCATCGGTAGCCGGTGAATCTCGTCGAAGTAACTGAATAGTTTTTAGGAAAAAGCATCCCTTAACAAGCTCATCAAGGCTCTATACGTGTGGGGAGTGAATGTTGTCGAAATCAGCTGTGAACGCGCAGATTCAGCAATAAGAAATCAATTCTCGTAATTTTCACTATTGACATTTTTCGGCGGGCGTCGAACATTATAAAAAAAAGATGTAATTATTCCATTCGTGGATATGGCGCACAAAACATCCACCCGAGGACTATGCAATAATTTTTGATGCTTTGAGACGGCAGTTTTTCTTATTGACATGCCCATTTAAATAAAAATGAATCTCGCCAAAATTATTTGTCAAGGGTTTTTTATAGTTGCACGAAAGGTAGGCCTCTGGCATACACGATGCCCAGAGTTGTACAGCATGTGACAACACTGCCTCTATCTACTAAAACACATCTTTGTATTTACCATTCTCCCCGCGTTAATCTTTTAGGTTGGCCTCTTTGTGATTGCTTACTAAATTTCTTGCCTTCTCCTTTCGACTTTTATTCTATCTATTTATTGACCTATAGGAACCCAAAAGACTCGGCTAGGCCATCGTTCGCGGTCCTGTGTACTCTCCGTCCACGCTTGGCCATCTGATCCGATCTAATAATGTAAGGCGCGATCTTGCCTTACAGTGTCTTCCCATACCCGCCGCGGCCTTCCCACTGGAGTCTTCTTCATTGATCTCCTGTCAAGAATTCTTCTTACGGCTCTGTCGTTGCCCATTCTCGCTACATGCCTGACCCATCTTAATCTTCGCAAAATGTATTCAGAAATAAATCACAATGCTTAACACAACCGGATTAACTACTACTGCTACTACTACTATTTATTGGCCTGTACGAAGCCGAAAATTCATGACCTCACCAACTCGACTCCGCCAATGTTCCCTGTCCCGTGCGCTCTCCTTCCACGTTCGACCATCCGCCCCGATCTCCTCGAGGTCCAACCTAACATTGTCCTCCCATCTCCATGGCGGCCGCCCCGTCGGTCTCTTTCCCGGATTAACAGTAAAAATAATCAATGAAGGCCCGAAGTCTGTCAGATATACCGTATACCTCTTCCAGTTCGCGGAATCGCTCTTTCGACTTTGCGTAACTTCTTTTGCACTAAATTGCAGATTTCAGTCTTATCTGGCCACATTACGTAACCTCCTAGGGGACTTGACCTCAAGAAGTTTTTTTTTTCCATTGAGAATTTCCGAATCCGACTTAAACAATGTCAACACACAGCTGATCTATATATAATATAATTTTTAAAATTGAGATACGATTAAAATTTCCTTTTTTGCAATTTATAAAAATATGTATCATATATATATACAATATAATATATACATATGTATATATATATATATATATATATATATATATATATATATATATATATATATATATATATATATATATATATATATATATATATATATATGTATATATATATAGTTGTGGCGAACTAATTAAGAACGATACTAAACATTTTGTTTACAATAATTTTTTATTAACTATTTGTTGGTAAATATAATAATTTTTTGAAAGTAGGTGGAATTATAAGTTCTTGCTTTGTTTTAAGACATTTGAACGAGATATGAGGAAGAAAAAAAGCTGTACAAAAAACATGAGAGAAGCGATAATAAATCTCAAATATATTGAAAGGTTGTCGTATAAAGAAATTTTAAAAAGGCTTAATTGCTCTAAAACAATGGTAGTTAATGCTATAAAATATGTAGAAAAAACATAAAACCACAGAACTCGTAGCAAGACGGAGAAGATCTCGTAAAAAGACTGAAGCCCAGGATAGGCTAATTGTTCGAGCTGCAAAAAAAAATCCATTTATGAGTTCAAAAGAAATACGAAAGGAAGTTTTCAGCGAAATGCATTTTCAGCACGCTCTATTAGAGAGCGATTGTCCGAGAGCCAGCTTTTTGGAAGATGGGCTAGAAAAAAAAACCATTGCTATCATTAAACAACCGAAAGGCTGTTTAACATAGGTCCAAATTTGATGGAAAAGATTCGGGTGTTCGAGAGGAAGTGTCTGAGAACCTGTCTCAGATTATATCGAACACCGGAATCGGAATACAAAAAGTACTACTCAAATGAGACTTTATATAATGAAGCCTGCATAAATAGGGTGGATAATTTTATGATTAAATTAATCAGAGGACATATTGCGAGAGCAATAAGCTCGTCCAATGACCTAATTTTCGGGGCTTATTATCCAAATACCCTGTACTATGAGAACGTGCGTCACAACGGCTTTGTTCCATCAGAGGCGTTCCTTGATTTGGACATGAAAGGGCTTATACAGGATAGATCCGGAATTCCGCTGATCTATCATGTAAGTAGATCATCCGTAGACGGGCGATTGTGCTACGACCGGGAAGCAACGCGCACCGAAGAAGAGCTCCTGCGCTTCAGTAGGGCTATCTCCCACAGAGACCGGGACGATAGTATTAGACAGCGTCAACAGTTCTGGTGGTTGAATGGCATATAAAGACCTGGATACCAAAGTCGGTATAGAATCACACTATCATCAGCTAGCTTACATAGACTTAGCTTTTCTAGAATTAGGGTAGTATAAGATTTAAATTAAGTTAAGCTAAGTGATTTTACATAAAATTAAAAAAAAAAAAAAAAAAAAAAAAAAATAGGTAAGTAAGTAAGTAAGTTAAATTTTAAGAAAAAAAAAAAACAAAAAAAATTGACAAAGTTTTTCAAATTTTTCTTTGTCTTTCAAATAATTATAAGTATTGCCACAAAGTTCTGTCGCCGAAAGGCAAATTATACAAATATTAAGTAATGTTTAGCTTAGAGCGTCTGCGAAGGACCAGTAAGTTATTATATAAGCTATTTAAGCTAGAATTTAAGCATTTTTTGTCTAGCCTTTAATTTAGAAACTAAGAATATAGAAAGAAAATAAAAAAATGTTTAAAAAATGAAATGAAAATTACAACCGAAAGGCTAGGTTAGCTTTTGCCAGGGAACATGAGAATTGGAGCATCTCACAGTGGAAAAAAAGATTGTGGAGTGATGAAACAAAAATCAACGGGGTCGGTTCCGATGGAAAGCAATATATTCGGCGGCCAGAAAATCAAACATTCAACCCTAAATACACAACTGTCACCCTCAAACATGGAGGAGGAATTATCATGCTATGGGGTTGTATGTCATACAAAGGAACCGGTCCGTTACATCGCATAGAAGGTGTAATGAACGCCCGAAGGTACATTAATGTCCTTGAAGATGTAATGCTGCCCTATGCGGATGGAGAATTGCCTGTGACATGGAAATTTATGCAGGACAATTACCCTAAGCATACCGCGAGAGCAACGAGAGCATGGTTTTCTAATAATTCCGTGGATGTCATCGATTGGCCTTCATGTAGCCCGGACCTAAACCCAATAGAAAACCTCAGGAATAAATTAAAAAGAGAAGTAAACAAGCATAAAATAAGTAACTTAAATGAATTGTATGAGATTGCTAAAGCAGCTTGGAAAAACATAACAACGAATAAATGTCAGGACCTTATTGCTTCAATGCCCAGGCGGTGTAAGGCAGTGATTAAAAACAAAGGTTTTCCTACAAAATACTAAGCTAAGACATCAAATTTGGACTAAAAATCAGTCGTTCTTAATTAGATCGCCAGCTAATTTTGTTTTACAAAACCTTTTGAATTTAATTTTGTTTTTTTTGTAATTTTTTTGTAAATATTATTTATATTTTAATTAATATACTAAAATACATATATAAAAAACATTTTACAAACTGTTTATAGCAAAGAATTTTAATAAAAAATTATTGTAAACAAAATTTCTAGCATCGTTCTTAACTAGTTCGCCACAGCTGTATATATATACTGGGCGGCTTTGCCCCCTGCTCGCTACGATCGCCAACCCCCGTATAAGTTTTAATGTAATTATCAACAATTTTAAATTAATTTTCAATTTGAATGTAACGATCAATGTTTTAAAACCATTTTTTCGGGCTCCTCGATAGTATAGTGGTTAGTACACCCGCCTGTCACTCGGGAGACCGGGGTTCGATTCCCCGTCGGGGAGCCCCTGGCGCAAGACTAATGACCTTGCCCAGAAAAAAAAATCATTATGGAAAATTTAACAAGCCTCAGGACTTGCTAAATAAGGCCAAGACCGGTTCCCGGTTGTAGTGCCGATGATGATGATCAACAATTTTAAATTAATTTTCAATTTGAATGTAACGATCAATGTTTTAAAACCATTTTTTAAATTTAATATAACGGGTCAAAAATAATAAATAAATCTACTCTTGAAGCCAACTTTGTTGAATTTTTTTTCATATTATAGGCACTCACGATCTCCTCGTACACTATATTCTTTATTTCTTTAGTTTCCAATTTACACTCGATCTTAATACCATTTTGAGCTTTGAGATCACAATTTTAGACGTTAAAAGAAGCAAAAGCAAACATATTGTTATAAATACGAATGTTTTCTCTAAAATGTTTATTTATTTCAATATTACCATACAGTAAATCAATTATTGCTTTGGGATATTGATCGTGTTGAATGGATAATTGTACTTTGCCCTGATGACAGTAGCTATTTTTTGAACGTGGTTTTTCGTCTTCAAAACTCAATGCGTTACAATATTTACACACATTTGTCAAATTTCCATGATCTAAGTAATCAATTTTAGTTTCTAGATCATAATCAGCACTCAATGATAATTTTTGTTTTTTTGCACGCTTATTTGCACGATATTGTAAATATAATTTACGTTTCCTTTCAATTTGTTAATTTGTCATGTTTTCTATGTGCCTTTTTGCTACCTGTTCTATAGAGATATTTGCTACGCGCCTTTTTGAATTTATTTATTTTCTTTTTTCTTTTCATAATATCGTTTTTTTATTGCCAACTGACGCTCCCGATGTTCTTCGGGTGATGGTTTTAATTTTTTTCGACCCATAATTAAATATTGAGTTTGTGCGACTGACACAAAAAAAAATCGGACACACGATCTAATCGTGTAATCGAAACTAATAATGGCAGTTGGCGAGGGATTAACATGTTATAAAAAAATCTGACACACAAAAAACTTTTTATGTAATAGATATATATCATCATCATCATCATCGGCACTACAACCGGGAACCGGTCTTGGCCTTATTTAGCAAGTCCTGAAGCTTGTTAAATTTTTCCATAATGATATGTTTTTTTTCCGGGCAAGGTCATTAGTCTTGCGCCAATAGATATATATATATAGATATATATATATATATTTATATATATATATATATATATATATATATATCCCCAAATCCGACATCGTTTTATTTACATCAATTGTAAATTTAAACGACCCAAAAAATTTCCAAGATTGCCTAACGCACAAATAATTCCCCAGCTTGAAATTGTACTTTTAGTTATACTTCTCGCCTGAGGAAAAAAAACACTTTTGAATCACCACTCTCCTGAGAGAAATATAATTTTAAAAAAAACCTTGTAAGAGGCCTGGAGAAAAAAAAATCTGACACGAAAAACTTTTTTATATAATAGATATATATATATATATAGATGTAAGGAAAGTACCCTCAGTATTAAATTAAATTTAGTAATGTAAACCCGCAATGTAAACCATCATGTAAACCTCGTACAATTAAACTCAGTAATGTAAACCCACAAAAAACCTCATAAGAATAACAATTAGTCGAAGTTATAATATTGTAAATTTTGTATGAATTAATAAAAAAACCTTGTTATTATAGGAACACTTCTATTATTAATCGCACTACAGGAAAAATTCCCTGCACAACCTAAACATCACACTATATATCTACATTTATATTTATATATAACATTTCTAGATTTTGTAATTCTTTTTTTATTGTATATTGAAACAGGTGTTATATAATTAAGTTCATTTAATTATCAATCAAATATCCGTTTATCGCCCTTGCACCCAACTCCCTGTTACGTACCAAAACCATCAAGCATCATTATAAAATGTATATATATATATATAAATTATAAAATAATTAATTTAAAGAGAGACGCAAAGAAGTGTTTTATTTCCAAGGTGTGAGTCATTGTTAATAAGGCGTCGAAGCCAGAAAATAAAGACCGTCGGTGAGAAGTGCTTTTGGTGTACAAAAAGAGCCAGAGTGGCATGAACTGATTTACGACGAAAGGTCAATGCTATTCAAAGGACCATCGAGGGTAGTTAGTTCTAGTGTTCCTAACGAATCAGCAAAGTGGTGCCCAGGGCGACACAATCGCTACAGGAGTTGGAGGATTTCATACGCCCCAAAATTGCAGAAGGCCAAATCCACAACAATCACCAGGACAGACCGTGTGATTGATATGGGTGTTGTGTCGAAAAATATTAACATTTTCGTGGTGAAACAGAAATTTACTACATCCCCATAATCATCCAACTAATTCAAAAATACAAAATCCCGATAAACGAATCAAATACGAAGCAGATGTGTATATTCTAAAAATAGATATCACATCCCTTTTCTCCAGTACTCGACTCCAGTCGAACTACATTTCGAAATTCTGCTTGCATTTCGATGCATCCGCGATACAAAATCCCCATAAGATTTTGTATAAAAGGGTGATAGATTTTGTATTCGAAGGAATATATAAAAAATAAAAATAAAAATATTCTTATTGGATTCGGCCAAATCTCAGGTCTCTTTTGCAGCAATCGGTTGTCACTCTTCCCGGAGGCCCCGGAAGCACGGTGGCGACCGCAGCGGGTCCCCTCAGGAGCGGTCTTAAGAGATCCCCCGTCCTTTTCAGGACAAGGAGACGCTCCCTGAGAGAAGGACCATAACACCCCTATGAATAATTAACAACTCGTGTCTTCACATGCATATCCTTCCCTTCCCTCCAAATCATCACTTTCCCATTACAATAGAATATTCCCAAATACAATAGTTAAATAATTTAAATAAAGTAAAACCCCTGTTTAAAAACCTCAATCCCATTGTACATAGCCATATTCTCTCTATTAGCCATAGTATCCCTACCAACCATAGCCCAACCCCCTATTAGCCAATTCCGCTTCCTAGAAATAACAATCGTGGAAGCGGAACACAAAAGGATATGAAAACGAAGGACGCGAGATTTCGGCCCTGTTTGTTCGATGTGCGTTTTAAATTTAAATTTTGATTGGATGAATTCGAGCATGCGTGGTTGGAATAGTGTCGTGAAAGCACACGGTTGAAAAATCGGTAGTCAATCAAGCAAGTTAAGAAATAGTTTTTTGGTAACAAAGGTTGAATCGGTGTGTGTGATTGATTTTTGGTTGAAAGAAGTTTAGTGTAATTCTCCAAATAACTTTATCTGTTAATAATCTGTAAAATAAAGTAAATTCAAAGACCTTAACAGCTGATATTTGAAAATCCATTCGCCAGTAGTAAAGAAGTTTATTGAAATCCTCCAAGCAACTTTATCTGTTAATCTGTAAATTAAAGTAAATTTAAAGACCTTGTGGCGTCTCTAACAGATACACATGCAATCACAAGCAAACGGTGAAGAACACCGAACGAAAATCGAATAAGAAACGTATACCATAGCGATAACAAGACAATTCACATCAGTGGAATATACTTGAGTTTAAAAAATCGAGTTCTAAAATCGGCCAGTAGCCTGGTGTGTTACGCTTTGGTTCAATTTTTGGTAATTCTAACTGTCATAGCGTTAGTTCGAATCACACGTTCTTTCACTATCCATTTCAAACGCTATAACCTTAACAGTTGAGATTTGAAAATCCATTCGCCAATAATTTAAAGAAACTTAGTGTAATTCTCCAAATAACTTTATCTGTTAATAATTTGTAAAATAAAGTAAATTTATTGATCTTAAACTGATCTGTGTTGTTTAACTGAATTCCAAACAAAAGACATTTCATTGTTGCCAAGTGTTTCCTGTGTTGCTGCAGAATAAAACGTACACGTACAGGGCGCGTACGAAAGAAGACACCAGGCAGACAAGGAAAAAAGATTGATACCAGCCAGGGATAGACCATAAAACTAAAAATTTAACAAAGGGGGTAAATTTTGTGTAAAATACAAACTCCTAAAATAATTGTTAAATCATCTTTAACACAGGGCATACAGATAACGCTCACAATATATAATGGCTCCATTAATCTCTTAGTGCGGCAATTAATAAATTTAAAGGCGGAGAAGAAATCGAAGATATTAAGCTTCTGCCACACAAATCAGGTCTTGTATCTTAAAGATTGAGTTTTACACAAGACATGTGAACAGTTAAATTACCAATAAAAGTCTTTTGATTGAAGAAACTTAACATATGTTAATCTGCAAATGTTGAATACAATTTAAAGGTGTAGAATGGGTTATGTACCTCATACCATGTGAAACCTTTTATTCAGTTCATGTGTTCATATCCCATGTACACCAGCCCCACCTTGTGATGGCATACAATTTTTAATCTGCCTATTACTTCGACCGTTTAATTATGTGCTTATGTACCAACCATGCCCATCGTATTCCCGGAAATCCAATTAAATAACCTGCACGACAATATATTTGCTTGCATAAACCAATTTGTAATTGGAAATGAATACATTTCAACAGTGACAAGACCGACATCGTCTGCCAAAAGTGTGTAGCAATTCTGCCATACATCGCCTTTGGCACCTTTCTCACCTTCCTTACCAGGTGTCAATAACCTTCTCTACCAAACCAAAAAATTTCACCTTCAGCCAAGTGATTAATGGCCATCGTTAAGACCAACTCCTCAGCTCGACCAACCTTCAGCTGAGACGATTCCGTTTAAGGTCTTCTTATCAACTTGGCCAATTTAACAGCCATAGAAATTTAAGGCAATTTCTACAATTTGAATTCCATACGCCGAATCCGTCCTACCCAGCATTCCAAACAGTTTCTGCCGAACGATACAAAAAAAAAACAAAGCAACAAAAAAAGAAATGAAAGACCCACTTTTGTAGCCCACCTGATTGAAAGCCAAACTGTTATACAGACTTGTAGTCACTTCTCCGAATGCAAAGTGCGAGTAAACACGCAAAGAAACTAATAAATAAATAGGCGTAAACTGCTAGAGACAAAAAATAAGTCACACTTTTACCCAGAATGTAATAAAGGCAGTCGCACGCCCAAAAAACCGGGACCTCGAAAAGGAGGATAGAAAGAGACCGACCGCTACAAGAGCCAGGAAGAAAGCTAACTGAGGTGGGGCAGAAGAAGAATACACATTAAAAAAAAAAAACAGAAAAAAGCACAAAGACCTTCGTTAAACATTGCGCACTGCCATCCATGTTATAAGTTCAATCCCCGCATGTAAACACGAGAAACGCAGAGTTCGTCGACCTTTGAAAGTGAAAGTATTATCGGACGTAGACCTACATATACATGCAAAGTCTCCCCATACCGGTCTTGTTCATGTGAATGACCGAGTGAACGAGTGAGTGGCACAAAAACTACAGTTATTATTACGACCCGATATTCCGCTCCACGCTTCCATGCAATGGATGACGGCTTTTGCATTTATTTTGACTCTACCGCTGCAGACCTGCTCACGCAGCGGGCGCACCCCGCCACACACATGCGCGCCCCTCCACACACATACCCGGTTGTGGATACGTTAACCGATCTTTCTCTCTTAACGCTCCGAATCGCTGTTATTCTTGAGGCTGTTCTTTCGTTTTCTCTTTTTTTTTCTCCCCAGCCTTCAGCTAGGCCGGAGCAATGGCTTCGTATGCATTTGGTGCAGTGATGGTAGACTGGTGGCCGTTTGGGCGGTCGCTATAATTACAAGTGATGTTCGCAAGCTCACGATCGCTTCTTAAGGCGTAACCACTGTCCGAGATCCTCAGCCAGATATGCTTTCAAGATTCGGTAGCATGAGATCAGGCTTAAAGAGATTGGAATGTAGCCTTGTTTTTTCGCTTTATTTGATATGGTGGCTAGTAGCTGGAAAGATATTAAGTTCAGCAAATATGGATGAAGGATTTAATTACTAAGTGAATCGTGTGAAGGCGAGGCAATTACTACAGCCGGGATAGTTTCTCCATTCCGCAATATTCAAAAATAGATCTTATACATTCTTATCGACATGTTTTGTCGCGGCTTCTTTAAAAGTCTTGGCCATAAGAAACTTGTCTTTTATACCCTTATAGGCTGTATGGCAGTAGCTGTTTAATATAAGAATAAGGTCAGTGGTGTTCCCATCTCTACTCTAGGTACTTGAAACCATACTTAACTCTAATAAGTTGCCCTAAGAATCCTCTTTTAGGTTTTTATAAGCCATCTACTATATATGTCTGTATTATTTAATATTATGTGCGTTATTTAATATTATGTGTCAGTTCCCAACCGGAGTTTATAAAGCAGACTCTCGAAAACTTTTATCAAACTTTTTAATAAAATAAAATAAAAGTTGACGTTTCGGTCCTATGGGTTGGGACCTTCTTCAGAACTACAAAAAGAACAAACATCACAATTACAATCTTCAAAACGAAAAAAAGGAATATGAATAGCAAAAATAAAAAAAAAACACATTGGACCAACCTATCAGTTTCGAATTCACATATTGGCCTTAAATAATTCGTGAGAAATTTCGCAATTTTGTCAATAATAAAACATCGGAGTGAAAAATATGTCGAGACAATACAAATAAACGGTCAAACGAGAACGAAGAGCAACTACGAGACTGAGAGCAACGGCTAATTTTGACATCTCAATGAGAAATCAAAATACCTCATAGATAAAGGAACTTAATTAGATTCACAATCATAACTAAAATAGTCAGATTTCATCAAACCGCGGTGGCACAAAATTTAAAACCAATCTCAAAAAAGCTAAAACTCAGTTTCAACAAGAACTAAAAACCGTTTGTATATAAATCAACAAGTTCAATAGTTTTTAAAAAACCATTGGATTGTCATCACAAAATGGAAGAATAAATATCATTAAGCTTCTCAGTCTCGCATTTCACATTCAAGGTATTCCTACTAAGTCCAATGTGCGCCATCTCAGAAATATCACGCTTAAATTTACATGTCTCAAAATCTAAAATTTTTGGACAATTCCACTTCATATCATGATTGTTATCCACCCTGTGTAATGAAATGGCGTTGTATTCATCCGGGCGCCGTTTTATGTTAGCCATATGTTCCCTCAACCTTGTTTCCAAAGCCCTCTTAGTCTTTACTATGTATATAGAATCACAATCATTACAATCAATTTTATAAACCACATTGTGTTGTCTAAAAACTGAGAGGGTGTCTTTTATTATTATTATTATTTACTGGCCTGTAGGAACCCGGAAGTTCATGACCTCACCGACTCAGCTCCGCCATTGTTCCCTGTCCTGTGCGCTCTCCTTCCATGTTCGACCATCCGATCCGATCTCCTCGAGGTCCAATCTAACATTGTCCTCCCATCTCCGTCGTGGCCATCCTGTCGGTCTCTTCCCCGTTAGTTTACCGTCAAGAATTCTATGCACGGTCCTATCATCGCCCATTCGCGCTACGTGTCCGGCCCATCTTAATCGTCACGACTTGATCACTCTCACTACTGTAAGTTTGCGGTATAGCTCTTCCAATTCGTGGCTGTTGAGTTTCCTCCATTGTCCTGACTCCTCGTCATATTTACCGCCAAATATACCCCTTAAAACTTTATTCTCGAACACGCGGAATTTGTTCTCTTCCCGTTTTGTGAGAGCCCATGTTTCGCATCCGTATAGAGGAATCGGGATGATTATGGTTCTATAGATAGACACGGAGCTTTACATTACGTGATAGCAGTTTGGATTTTAATAGTTTACTGGCTGCATGCCAACTAGCGTTGCCGGAATATAGTCTTTTGTTAATTTCCGTTGACGTCTCGTTTCTGGTCGTCAGTATTGTTCCCAGATATTTAAATTCTGAGAGGGTGTCTTTACCCCATTTTAACTATTGAATCTAACCTATTATTGTTCTTAAAAATAATATCTGTATGAAAATCTTTAAATATATTTGATGGTGGTTTAGAAGCTATAAAATGTCTTCTTTCTTGATTATCTCGCATGCATCGGTTGTCACTGTTGTCACGTGTAAGATGTCGAATTCTCTGTGAAATATTATCGTTTTTAAACCTGATTGCACTGTGATTCCGTAACAAGACACTTCTGACGATGTTCAAGTTTTCAGCATGGAACTGTGGATTTGACAACAATATGGCCTTATCCACAAGATTGTAGATTACTGCTTTCTTCTGACTATACGGGTTGCTGGACTTGAAGTGCAAGAGTCTTCCCGAGTATGTTGGCTTCCGGTACCAGTTGGTGCTGACGCTGCAATCCTTCAGTATCACCTCAGTGTACAAGAAGCTGATCCTCCCATCTACAAATCTCTCATGAGTGAATTTTAATTTTTGATGATAGTTGTTAAACACATTAATCATGTCATCTATTTTGTTTGTAGGAACTATGCAGAAAATATCAGCAACATATCTAACACAGATCACAGGCTGGAAATCCAAACGTTTTAGACATGTCTCCTCGAGTTGATTCATCACAAACTCGGAGAACGTGGGAGAAATAGGAGATCTCATGGGAGTGCCATCTATCTGTTGGTACATCTTATCATCACATTCATCAGCTAACATTCATATAATGTGATCCTTGTCTTGGTCTTTAAAATATTGTAGTATAAAAATATTCACTTTATTAAGCTTTTCATGACTGACTCTCTTTTATTCTTTTACTCACCCTATCAAGAGTACTCTGCCCTGATTGACTGTGAATTATATTGTGGGGGTAAGAAGTATGTATGCCAACGTATGGCATGTATTCACTAACTCCCCAACGATGTTGCTGCACGAAAATGCTCCTCAGGAAGTCCACGAGAAAAATTAAAATGCACTGGTGGTTCTTTTTGGTTTAGGAGTTCTTCTTTATTTTAATTTCACTTAGTTTTTTTTTTGTATCAGAATTATATACACTGCTGTGGGTCCTTAATATTGTAGCGAGCTTAGGGTTCGCTGGATTAATTATTTAAAATAAATAAGAGCCGTTAAATCGTTTTTGGAATTAATATAACACTTTATTAGTCCGTTAACCACAACCGTTACTTTTACCGTACACAACGATTTCTTGACTTATCGTTTCCGTACTTATCGCGTATTTTACTTCTTACTTATCGCTTGCTTCTCACTCGAGACTTATTACTTTCTACTTCATACTCATGAGTTGTGTGCGACGTATTTATACCAGTTCCCCACATTCTGATTCGGTATTTCGTTTCCGTTCGTTCCATAATCTTGAATGTTCTATTATCCATAGTCTCCAGTTTTCCAGTACTTTGTTTTGGACTTTCCCGAATATTCCAGTACTGACTGTCATATGCGTCACACTACCTCACTGGTCTTCTGGGTTAACAAAAGTTGCCAGTCGGTCACGATGTACCACTTTCATCTTGGCGTTCGGTCTTCGCCGAATCCTATAGACAACGTCGTAAATTCTTGTGAGAATGTTATATGGTCCTTCCCAATCTTGCTGTAACTTCGGAGACCTCCCATTTTGCCGATAAGGGTTATAAAGCCATACGCTATCGCCTGCATTAAATCCGGATGCGTTGGCTCGAACGTCGTACCTTGTTTTCATCGTGTCACTGGATACCTTGATTTGCTTTCGAACCAAATGATGAATCTCATCGAGGCGATTTCTCCATTCGGCTACGTAGTCTTCGGTCTTATCTATGGCGTCTGGAGGTATTCCGAATCGCAGATCGGCTGGTAATCGTATCTCCCGTCCAAATATAATTCTTGCTGGAGAATGGCCCGTCGTATCGTGATTAGCCGATCTATAGCTCATGAGAAAGGTTTGTACATATTTGTCCCAATCTCGTTGGTGATCACTAACGACCTTCGATAAATACTCTTTCATTGTTCGGTTGAACCTTTCGACCATTCTGTCTGACTGCGGATGTAAGGGTGTGGTCCTGGCTTTCCTTACGCCCAGTGCCGCACAGATGCCTTGAAATATCTGTGATTCGAAGTTTCGGCCCTGATCGGAATGAAGCTCACAGGGGACTCCATATCTGCTAATCCTATTATTGATAAGCTGCTCAATGACGGTGGTTGCTTCTTGGTTTGGAATTGGAAGGACTTCCACCCACTTGCTGAAGTAATCCATGATAACCAACATGTATTTGTTGTTGTCGTTTGTTTTTGGGAATGGTCCTGAGATATCAATCCCAATTCGCTCGAAAGGGGCACCCACGTTGTACTGCTTCATAGTGCTCCTTGGTTTTGCTGTTGGTCCTTTGGTAGCAGTGCAAGTTATGCACTTCCTACACCAAGACTCGACGTCATCTCTCATGTGAAGCCAGTAGAATCGAGATCGTAATTTTGAAAGTGTTTTATTAACTCCCAGATGTCCACCGGAGGCCCCGTCGTGCATTTCTGTTAGTACATCCTTCACTTTTGATGGTGGGACTAGAATCTGCATTCGATGGGATTTTCCGTCCGCGGCTTCCCATTTACGCTTTAGAATTCCATCTTCCACCAGCAAGGAATTCCATTGTGCCCAATATGCCTTAAATGTTCCACTCTTGTCGGAAATATTGTTTCAAGTTGGCCGCTCGTTCTTTTCTTTATATTCCAGAATTAGCGACATATCTTCATCCTGAAGTTGAGCTGCGCGTATAGCATCACTCGTCCACCCATCTAGTACTTCTACTTGCACATTTCGCAGGTCGTACGCCCCTTCTTTCTCTTCCGCTCTATGACAATGTTTACAATCTGGCTTACATGGTCTTCTTGATAGAGCATCAGCGTTATTATGTACCTTCCCTTGACGGTGGGAAATTTGGAATTCGTACGTTTGAAGCCGATCCATCGAGCTATTTTTCTTTCCGGATTCTTAAAATTTAGCAACCATTTCAGGGCGGCATGATCCGTCCGAAGCTGGAATCGACGTCCGTAGAGGTATTTATGGAAATTCTTAACGGCTTCTACGACAGCCAGCAGTTCCTTTCTTGTTGCGCAGTAATTTCTCTCTGGCTTAGATAGAACTCAACTATAATATGCGACAACTCTCTCTTCACCATCGATTTCCTGTGACAACACTGCTCCAATTCCTGTGTTACTTCCATCAGTATCCAATATAAACGGGCGATCCGATCTTGGGAATGCCAATGTTGGAGTGTTACATAACTCGGCCTTCAATGTGTTGAATGCTGCCTCACATTTGTCTGTCCAATTGAATTTTTTGTCTTTACCCGTTAGTTCGTGTATGGCTTTAGCCACGTTAGCGAAACCTTTAACAAACCGTCGGTAATATGTGGCTAGTCCCATAAAGCTTCTTAACTGTTGCTTATCTTCTGGAGTAGGCCATTCTTGGACAGCTGCTATCTTATCAGGATCCGTTTGGACTCCTGCAGATGAAACGATGTGTCCCAGGAATTTTACTCTCCTTTGGAAGAGTTCATATTTCTTCGAATTGAGCTTTAAGTTTGCCTGTCTTAGTCGTTCGAAGACGGAGCGCAGATTATTGATGTGTTCTGGTAAATTCCTTCCGACAACGATGATATCGTCCAAGTACACAAGACACGTCTTCCATGTAAGTCCCCGTAGAACACTTTCCATTAATGGTTCAAACTTTGCTGGAGCATTACACAATCCAAAAGGCATCACGTTGAATTGATAAAGTCCGTTTCCGGTAGTAAACGCTGTCTTCTCCTTGTCCTCCTCCTTCACTTCCACTTGCCAGTAACCGCTTTTTAGGTCCAATGTTGAACACAAAATCTAGTTGTCCCATCCTTCTTCTTGACGAGCACTACCGGCGAAGCCCATGGGCTCGATGATTTCTCGATGACTCCTTGCTCTTCCATATCTCGAATCATGTTGCCTACTTCTGATTGTTTGGCCAACAGTAGTCGACGAGGTGGCTGTCTTATAGGTCTTGACTCACCCGTGTGAATGCGATGTTTAACTATACCGGTGCGTCCGAATTTATCATTTCCTGTCACAAAAATATCAGAAAAATCGTTCAGCAGTGATTCAACGCTTGTCTTTTTTTCGTCTGTTAATCCGATTTTCTGGGGCATCAGCCTATTAACCACAGGGGGTGCACCAGAGGGCTGTTGAATTGAGTGGTCCTCTCCCCTTGTCTGAATTGAGCTTATGATTGACACGGGTGCACATTCTGCGATTACCTCTCCTTTTCTTATTGCGATCGGCTCCTTGGACGCATTTAGTACTCTGACGGGTACGATGTGCTTCTTCGCGTCGATAAGGGCTTTCCCAACAAGGATGTTCCCCTTACGCTGATTTTGTACAGCTTCGGTGATGTAAAATCGATTGTCACCGGAATCACTCTCGAGACTGGTCCAAATTACCGAGTCCGAACGAGGTGGGATCTCATCCTCCTCACGCGCATAACATTTCAGTCTTCGCAATTGTTCGTCCTGCAATGTAATAGCAACCTCCAAGTTACCGAGTCGCAGTGTTCTTTGACCGATATCTAGAACAACTTGGTGCTCCTTCATGAAGTCCATTCCAAGAATGCATTCGTCCGTAATATCGGCAACCAAAAATTTGTGGGAGATGGAAATATTGCCCAGCACTATTATGCTCTCCACTTCTCCGTAGACTGTCGAACATTCTCCTGTGGCAGTCCTCAAAGCGTATCTTATATTTTTATTAAGGGCAATCTGGCCCACGACATCCGGCCGAATTATGAATCTCGTTGCTCCAGTGTCGATTGTCACTGTTGTCATCCTTGCATTAACAATCGTAGTTATAACCAAACTTTGGTTATCCCGTTGGAGTTGTGATACAGTTACGATGCTGGGGCTACACATTCCACCAGGCGACTTTCGCCCCTTAAAGTCTGCCCTTACAAGTTTCCCCGAGCTATTGGCCTCAGGTTGGTCCGTTGATAGTCTCCTCTTATTTTTAGCGCATGAACAACAATTCTCACTTGATGTTTCATTCATTCGTCGACGTTTCCTACAGTCAACAGAGATGTGGCCGACTTCGCCGCATGTCCAACACTTCATATCAGGTCTCGGGGTTCTCCGTTATACATGCCCGATTCTTTGGCAGGACCATTCCTGGACGGACGTTTCTCGGACTCTATATGTACTCCTGGTAGCCAGTTTAGCAGATTCATAAGCCAATGCGAACGCCAGTATTTCATTAGTCGTCTTCTTTCCTGCCAAACGAACGGCCTGTTGCAAGTCCCGATCTTGGAGTGCGTTTATAAATGCATCCATTGCTACCTCGTTAAGAAATTCCTTAGTCATATTTGAATAAGACAAGTTTGCCAATCGCTCAATGTCTGCCTGCAACTGTTGAAGATTTTCTCCAGGTTTCTGTGTTCTGCTCCGCAGTTGCATGCGGTAGACCTG
This sequence comes from Microdon myrmicae, assembly GCA_963931805.1. Classification (NCBI taxonomy): domain Eukaryota; kingdom Metazoa; phylum Arthropoda; class Insecta; order Diptera; family Syrphidae; genus Microdon; species Microdon myrmicae. The sequence goes on along the minus strand of OZ007501.1, from coordinate 41,090,178 downwards.
CTGCATGTGGTTGTCTCCATACCTAGTTTCAAGGCCGTCTCATACCGCTTGGAAATCTGTTTGCTTCTCTGCTGGTATGGTTTGTAACAATTCTGCAGCCGCCCCGCGGAGTGACAAGATTAGTGATGTTGACTTTTGCTCATACGACCACTTATTATAATTGGCCGCGGCGTCAAACTGACGTATAAACATGTAGAAGGGTCCCGTTCCACCGAAGGTTGGCGGTTGCATCCTTGTATCTTTGTAGTCATGTTGATTGCTAGGCGATGTCTTATTTATCTCAACACACTCAAGTCTCTTTTCGATTCGCATTATTTCTTCGGTGACTTTTAGATCCAGATTTTCTACTTCGTTTCGAATTTCTGACTGGATTTCTTCCTTAAAGTGTTGAAAATTATATTTCATCCACTGCGTTTGAGCATCCAATTTTGCATTCAGATCTGCAGCTTGCGCGTCCAATTTTGAATTTACGGTGTCGAATTTTGCATTAACATCTGTAGCTTGTGCGTCCAATTTTATCATCATCATCCTGAGCATTTCCGAAATGTCCAACGGTTGCGAACTCTTCTCCGAATGTCGATCTGCCATCGTCACAATACACTTCCACAGACTTTTTTATTTCACCAATAATTAATCCCACTTCTGACACCAATTGTAGCGAGCTTAGGGTTCGCTGGATTAATTATTTAAAATAAATAAGAGCCGTTAAATCGATTTTGGAATTAATATCACACTTTATTAGTCCGTTAACCACAACCGTTACTTTTACCGTACACAACGATTTCTTGACTTATCGTTTCCGTACTGATCGCGTATTTTACTTCTTACTTATCGCTTGCTTCTCACTCGAGACTTATTACTTTCTACTTCATACTCATGAGTTGTGTGCGACGTATTTATACCAGTTCCCCACATTCTGATTCGGTATTTCGTTTCCGTTCGTTCCATAATCTTGAATGTTCTATTATCCATAGTCTCCAGTTTTCCAGTACTTTGTTTTGGACTTTCCCGAATATTCCAGTACTGACTGTCATATGCGTCACAATATATATAGTGATTCAGCAGGATCACTTTCTCATTAAAATTGTTTATATCACTTATTTACGGATAAGTTTCCGTGGAAAAATAAACTGAAACTTTCCGGAGTTGAAAAAGAATAAAACACACACGACTGCGCTCGACGTTATTCGATCTTTTATGCTCACTCCATGCAGTGTAAAACTCGACTCTATCTGTACCGTTTGGTGGAGGGAAAACGACTAATTAAGCGGCGTAGCGTGTATACGCTGCTGTGGTTGGATAGTGACTGATCTGAATTAGGGTGGAAATCGTGATTTCTGGTTTTTACACATTGATCCGCCAATGGTAATCATGCTCTCTTGTGTGTTCCCCCAACTCACCACACTCACCGAGGTCGAAACGTACTTGTGTATTCGTTCGACGTCGATGGGCTTAGCCAGAATGGAGAAATCAAAAGGGAAAGCATAATAACCCAGGGTTGATCTGGCTTAGTGTGTGTGCGACAGTGCCGTGTATGCGGCTGGTCTACTGACCTAGTGATGATCTCTTAGGTCATCGCACTATAGCAAGACAGAAATACGAGAGAGAGGAAAACCTAGCTAAGGTTATTCACCAGCAAAAAGAGATCATTGATCCCAAGCGAATGGGTGATCTGGGAAAAGTCATGTTCGATAAATACCCGAGCCTATGGACAATGATGCAACCGCGTCGCTTGGTTTGACTTGGTTGTTGCTAACCAATACGAATGGAATTTCCGGTGGAAATCCCGTGGTTAGCACAATAGTGTTGCCGTATGGCGAAGATTGTAGCTAAACTCAGTTATGGATTATCTGCATAGAATAATGAGTTTAGCTATGCGTCCCTTTGACATGTTTTACAGGTAAATAACTTATCAAGGAAATGGGTAGGGATTGTGGTTGGAATTGTGGGCTGTTTCTCCTATAGGATAGAGAAACCCCTACAATATGACTAAACAAAATTCAGCTTGTCTCCATTGGCACGATGTGACTGTTTTTCTCTAATTCACCGCCCCCATTGCCATTCCACGCTCGGCCGTCCTAACTGGACATTCGACCCGAATGTTCATCGCCTTCGTCCCCTTCGTCACTCCTAAATAGATCCTTACTATCGTCTCTTGCAGAGGGTTTCATATAGTCGGCGGCGGATGATATCTGTTTGGGCGTCTGACTCCCGCCTATCCGACGCGCAACGTAGGGTCTTGATAACCTCATACGGTTCAAGGAACTTGTGTGCGAGATTTAAGCCAGGTCCTTGCTGTACTTTGGGAATAGCGACAATATCGCCTTCTTGATATCGGAACGCCGCCTTCCTGTTTTTATTTAAATTCTGTTTGTTTTCAGACCGAATGCGTTGGATATTCTCCTGTGCCTATTTGCGGAGTAGTGCTCATTGTTCGTCGAATGAGGCTGTGGGGGTTCTCTATACCACATGGAGAACCAACCCACAATTTCATACCCTATTTCGACCGCTTTCAGCGCGTCATTTCTACCCTTATTCCCCTTATAAGCTATTCCACCTGTACATCATGTTAAACGTGCGCATAGCTAAACTCATTATCCTATGCAGATAATGCATAATTGAGCTTAGCTACCTTTTTGCCATACGGCAACCCTATTTCGTTAACCCATGAGATTTCCACAGGAAATCGCATCATGTCGATTAGCAACGGCATAGTCTGATCAAACGACGCCGTTGCTTAATCATGCGACCGCTGGGGAAATTATCAAAGCATTTAAGTGAGTTCCCATGATCAGATTTCTCTAGCCAAGTCGGCGTCCTTTTTACTTTCTCCAGACACTCCAGTCGCTGGGGATCAATGCTCTCTTGTCGGGGTTGAACAGCACCAGTTTAATTTTCCTCTCCTTCACAGTTCTGACTTCGTACAGATCAATGTACTCTGAGATCACCATATTCACCGAATTAGGTCAATAGGTTACTCTCAAAGCTGCATTGATTCATGCACACACAACCAAACCCACCCCGAGATCATAGACTTTGTGTGTCTGTTCTCTCATTCTCCCATGTTGGTCGATTATCGAGTTAGCCGATGTAATTCACCACACATCGACGGGCGTGACAATGAGAGAGCAGAAGTATGTTCTCTAGTGGTTGTCTGGTGCAAAAATTAAATTACCCATCTTCATCCCTTTTTCAATCAGTCGATTTACAACCATCAACCAAGTAAGTGGCTATTGATTTACCGCAGCGTGTGCACACTGTTGCACACGCTCCAGTCAGAACAGGAGAAGTGTTGTTAAGTGTTGTCAGACGAACCTAGTGTCTCGCTAGTTAATCGAGAAAGAGAAACGCGTCGCCCTTCAAAATAGACTAATCGCGAATTATTTATTTATTAAAGCCTACGGCAAGTAATAATAATATAGACCAATAAAAACGAAATTACAACCAACCAAGTGTATTTCGTTCATTGCCTTTTTCCTGGATTTTGTGGATATTCGACGAAACATTGATGGGGATTCAAGTGAATCCGTGCCCCTGTCTGGCACATCAACCTCTACCCCCACAAGGTAATCAATTCTCCCTCCAGAAGCTCCTTAATCTGTGGATACTTCAAACCAACGTCGACTCCGAACATTAATCGGAAAGGTGACATCCTCGTGGTCCGATGCCGAATGGCGTTGTAGCATTCTTGCGCCGTGTCCAGGTACCCATAGCTTCAGGTCATCGTCTTGCTGGTGTGCTTTCTGGAATCGGGCAGTAAGGCATTCGTGGCTCTCATTAATTATCAAGCATCCGAGAAGTGAGTTTCGGCAGCAGCCCATCGTTTTCGTCGCGTTGCAAGAGGATGACTCCATATCCATACTTCGATGCGTCCGTATGGAGTTCCGTCTCAGCTCCTATTCGATACAAATTAAGCACAAGTTTTTGACTTAGGCACGTCTTCAATTAATTTTGACATCTGCTCTCAAAAGGTTTGATAAAGGTCGCGCAGTCCTTGAGTAGTCAGAAATGAATTTCCTGAAGTATCCCGTCAGTCCCGAAAAAGTTTGCACTTGTTGGATATTCTTAGCCTCGGAAAAGTGTCTAATCGCCTCAGTTTTCCGCTCCGTCGGCCTGACGGTTCCGTCTTCGATAATGAGGGCCAAGAATTCAACATGTCCTGCCAGAAAGCAACATTTCTTCCAATTGATATTCAACCCAGCCCTCCTTGCCGTCTCGAATACGTCTTTCAATCATTTCAGCCCACCCTCGCGATTGTTGGAAAGAACAATCAGATCATCCATATACGTTAAGACATGCCCATCCCGAATGGCGTCTCGAAATATGGCATTTACATATCACTGAAAAACTGATGGTGAATTACAAAGGCCAAAATGGACATGCAGGAACTCAAATTGTCCATCTGAAACAATAAATGCGGTATATGTAATACTTTCGGCATCGACTGACACGTGGAAGAAACCATTCTTCAAGTCGAGTGTATTGATTATCTTCGCGTCTGGCAGTTTCTCCAGTTGATCCCCGATTATCTGCAGGGGATATCTGTCTCGGATAATTTTTTTATTCAGAACTCGATAATCAACGCACAATCGGTGTGTTCTGTTTTTCTTCTTGACTAACACAATTGAGCTGGTATAGCCAATGATGAGGGTCGAATGATGCCCTGGTTCTGCCATTGCGCTATTTAATTGTTGACCATGTACCATCATTGGTCGCAAGCCACTTTGCCTTTGGATATACTGGTTCGTTGACTTTTAATATGAGTCTCATACTCATGCTATCTTCAACGTCTTGTTGGTGCTGTAATTTTCTATGCACGTCATTACTTTTTCCTTTGTATTCTCGTTTCGATGTGAGAAATATCAGTCTTAGATTCTCTTCTTCGAGCGCCCTGATCTGCAAAATCTCCGGTAATTCTTCAGCATCGTCATCGGGATTAATGTAAATTGTACCGTTCTTTGCCTGGAAGTTTCTTGGTCTCAAGAAGTCAGTTCCGATCAATAATTTTTACTGAGGAGTAGTATCTGAAATAGCACGTAAGAGAATCGGAAAACAGTGCCCACCTACAATGATTTCCGTTCGGAATTCTTCTAGGGCCTTATGAGCAGGTGAGCATATTCCTGTGAACTGTACTTCAGTCCGCTAAAGCCGTGAGGTTCCAATTCCTTGTACTCGTCTCCGCGCATGAGAGTCAGATCGCTCCCGGTGTCGATGAGTGCGTCGATATTCTCGCCACGAGTCATTACCATCTTCATATACATCTTCCATGGACTGTGTGTTACAATGCAAGCCTCTTCCCCCTGTCAACAATTTGTTGCGATGTGACCGTGTTCCTTGCAATGGAAACATTTTGGGCCTAGCTCTTTCAAGGGACATGTTTCCCGCATTTGAAGCAACTTTTACGATATGTCTTTTCTTCGTTGTCAGTGGCTTTGTTCTTCTCGCATCTTGCACTTGGTTTCTTATATGACGTTTCATCATCATCATCGTCGGCACTACAATCGGGATCTGGTCTTGGCCTTACTTAGCAAGTCTCTCCACCGGTATCCGGTCCTTATCCAAGACTTGTTAAATTGTCCATAATAATTTTGTTTTGCCGGGCAAGGTTATTAGACTTGCGCCAACCTATCTCACGATATCGCTGGATGCATTGGTTCACTACTTGGCGGGTGCCAATGTAGCTATCCAGGGGTGTCACGTGGAGACTGCATGTCAACTTGGATTGAACGGGGACAAGGATCTTCCCGGCCTTCGCCGGGTTGAAAGCAGGGACTTTACCCTGTATGTTCGCTCCCATCCCCCCATATGATGGTTCATCCTTTTTATTAATTGCGTTTGCTCACGACGGTTCCCGCTGGGTTATCTTATCGAATGCGTCGACTAAGGATTGCCTCATAGGAAAGCACTGCATGATTACATAACAATTTGTAAGTGGTACCTGTCGCGTCGTGTGTGAAGAACCAAGTTCACGCCATTATTATTATCTTTGTTTTCTTGGTTTCTGGTTATTATAATACCTTTGTTATTAATTAGCATATTTAGATTTATTCGTATTGTTAGTCTTTGTTATTCATTGTTATAATTTATAAGTAATTTGCATGTTTGGCAGCACTTGCCTTTTTCGTTATTCGTTTGTCATTAGTTTTTGTTGTCATTGTTTTTTCTTGTCGTTTGTCATCATTATTATGTAAATGATTAGAGCTTTTTCGTTTTGTGAATCGTATTTTGTCGTGTAATAAAAATGATTTCTTTTCGTTTTATCGAGTCGTTTTGTTTCTATTCGATATCGCAGTCGTTCGCCTTTTCGGTAAACGAACCGAAAGTAAACAGTACCCTCGATAAGATAATCTACCATATCTTTATTATTGATCGGCACACGGTTACCCATCACAATGTTATCGTGTGCGTATTCTCGGAAGGACTCGTTCTTCTTCCATATTCGTGCTTTACATTTTTTGCGTTAAAGGTCATTTCCAGATGTTCGCCTTTTGAATGCAATCACCCGGCCCTTTCTTCCTGAGTTTCATTCCGACCAACGTTTTTGCCATGTCATCCGCTAGCTCATACGTCTCCTTCATGAACTTGATCTGCCTTTCCCACACATGGAAATTACCAGGTGAACCGGCGAACTCACTTACTATTTCAGCAATCACCTCAATGCCCACGTTAGATTGCAGGTAAAATAAAGAGGCTGTTTCGCTACGCCTTTCGCGCGTCTTTCGTGCTCGTAACTCGTCTGCGGCAAAGTACTCGTCCTGTCGCAGCATCGCAATTTCACGTAGGGCGAGTTCGAGTTCACGCTGCATTAGTTCCATTTCACGCATATGAAACTACCTTTCGCGGTTTATTAGCGCTACACTGGATTGAGATTCTTGGCTGCGATCCTTGTCTTTGGTATTTTTTGGGCAATTTCGGAGTCGTATGTCAGATGCGATATCCTGGTTCTCCTCCTCGTTGGTGACTCTCATCCAATTGCTCGTTGGATCATGTTCAACCAGTCGGGCGATTATCTCGGCTTTCGTGCCGCCGATGGCTAATCCACTCATTCTAACCTTTTGTCGCAATTCACTAACTGTGAAATCAGGCATGGTTAATTTCCTTCCATCCTTTCGAGGTTGGAAGCTATGTTGTTGATTCTTATTCGTCGTTTTTACCCCGTCGTCGTCCTCCTTAGTCTTTCTTTGCCGTCTCTATTCCTTCGTTGTCGTCTTTTCTCCTTCGTTGCCGTCTTTATTCCTTCTATAAATCCCGGTTGAGCCCCCAAAAGGTGGACAAAAATACTCTCTTTATTAAACTTTCCATGACTGGCTCTCTTTTATTCTTTTGCTCGCCCTATCAAGAGTGCCTGCTGTGATTGACAGTGAATTATTGGAGTAAACAAAATTTAACTTGTTTCCATTGTCACGATGTGACTGCGAACTATAAGTTTATCTCAAATTCGTGCCCGTCATCCCCATTACACAATATCCTATCCATTTAAAATTAGAAAAATTTTATTACATAAATCTATTCTTTACCATCTCACAATTATTCTCCTAAAACCATTTTGAAAAATTCGTAAAAAGAAAAAAGTTACAGGTATGTTTATGTCAATGCCTATTTTTGAATAGAAAGTTCTTTCTATTGAAGAGAGAGCGGTGCGTGAACTCTGACTGTTCCGTAGACCTTATTAAGTGTTTTTCAGTTAGTACAACCCAAGTTGTAATAGAGTGATACTCAGTCTTGCCTCATGCTCGAATGACGTTTATATAACAGTTTAAATTGTCATATTATACGGGAGTCGTTCAATAAGTCCTTAGAATTGAATTTACAGATAACGACATTGTGGCGTAAGTTTAGTCGCGGCGCCGGCAAGGGCGCAGGATTCACACCAAAAGGAAACAAAACAAATAAAAACACACTGGTGTAGTTTGTCATTTAAACGTTGGCTTTTTTATTTTACTGATTTCTGTTCCTCACTTACAAGCTTTGAATATTATTAATTTTTTTAAATATCAAATCGTTGTACAGCGAAAAAGACAACAAACACAAAAAGTCACACAAAGATATACCAGACACCGCCTTAACACCAATTTCACGAGAACAGCTGTGGGGTAGGAAGTGTTGTGCCAGACATGGGCACTCGGTTCCCTTCTTCCTCCATCATTCACTAATTAAGTTTGGCCGAATATCGCAGCAGGTACAAACACCAACTCAGTTGTTCACAGGAAGTTGAATGTTGGGGGATTTCCTTTCTTTTTGAAAACGTTTTATTGGGCAGCAGCACAGGAAACGCGCTTTAACAATGAAATGTGTCTAGTTTTGAATTTAATTTACTTTTAAATTTTGAAAATCAAACAGTTAATGAAATTTATAAATTGTTTATTGTTTGTCTTTTACATTTTTGTATGATTTATTCGTTTTCACAAAAACTATTGAACACTTTCGTATGAACTTAATGATATTGTTTTATCAAAGAGACTATTGCATACCGATTTTTTGTGCCGCACTATATGTTTTCGATAATAAACAATTTGGGATCAATAAATTTACGTTATTTCATAGATTTACGGATAAAAATCTTATTTCTACACACGAACTGCGGCACAAACGTTTTAATCCACCGTACCTGCGCAGGTACGGTGGATGAAGAGCGACCCGACCTCTCCGAAGATTGAATTACGACTCAAACGATATCCTCTCCAATAAGGATATCGTTTTTTACCTACCACCAGGGAAACGTAAAGTCTCTCTTGGTGGTATAGGAAACCAGATCTTGTAATACAGGTCATGGTGGTATGTGTGGGATCGTTGAGATCAATGCTATTCACACGTGCAGTGGAACAGCGAAACAGGCAGGCGGCAAGGACAAAAGAAAAGGCGACCAAATGGTTCGCTCTTTAATGAGGGTCATGTTTATACGATGCCTCGTCGCTATTTTCGACGTTAGGAGAAAAAGGTGCTAAAAGCAAATTGGATGTTTATGGCATCTCTGGCTGCAATAGAAACCGGGTTCATATTTGCATTAGGAAATGCTGGAGAATTTGGTTTCAGCGTCTATTGCGCTAATTATATGCAGCTGCTTGGATTGTTTGTTGGTAAGACAAACAAAAAAGGTTGCCAGGCAATGTGTATGAAAAGGTATATGACGCGGCTGGGAATATAGACGGCGCGATATTTATGGTCCCTGTCATGACAGTTACATTGATTGCAATCCGAATTATTTTGTTTACAGGAATTTGTCTGGTGCCGAATTGGTTCAGAATACCAAATAAGAAAACAAAGAAATCTTATGAAAAATTGTATGCGAAGGGATGCATGAAGGTAAGTTTTCTCTATAGGGATTTTAGGGTTATAATAATTGGGTCTGTTTGATGCATGAAGCATCTAAGATGCTAATGCGAATTGCATTAGCGAAAGCTGGTGCAGACCGGGTTATGGTTATGGGGGTTTTTTCAGGAAGGCGAGCCGTGGGATCTGGAGGAACCGCCACACAGCTAACGAACGAGATTTTCTCCAGACGCAGCTATTGCAATACTGATTTTTTTGTCGACACTCGGGTAGGTACTTAATTACCGAACGACCGATTGGCGGTAATATTTTACAACTCTGACCAAATAACTCGCACTTCACTGATGATAAAATCTGACTCAACCATGCAACTCACATCCATCAGATTCAATGGCCGCGAATTGCATCGATAGGGGAGGATTCTATATGTGTCCGTATAGGACAAGTACCATGCCCTGCGATGAGGGCGATGATCGGCGGACACCTGATTAAACAGACGTACGATCGTCGGAGGCTGCGGCGATGTACCCATACATCGTTGATGATGTATGCCAGGGATCGAAATAGATTTTTGTTGCAAAGTGAACAAAAACGCTATTTCACAGATCAAATGGTGGCACATATGACGTACATTATGTGCCTATGATACAAAGGAGTCGTCATGGTATTTGCCTAAGATTCCTTGGAAATACCGATGTAGGCAATATCCAATCTAGCCGTGTGGCTCCGGTGCACAAGGACGCAAATTATTTTGTTGACATAAGTCAGCAGAAACCTCGTCGACGGCGGCAAAGGGTCAGGCTGGATGGCTGTATGTTTGATTAATATGCGGGTAAGTAAAACGCACACAGTGAGATACTGTATGTTTAATTTAGGTTTTCAGGCAGGTCATCATAGGCATGGCATGGGTAAGGTTACCTAAACAATGATCTTATCCATGCCCAAATTCCATGATCGGTTGATAGCCGATAACGGGGAATTGTCGCAACTGTCGCGGACCTAAGGGTATAGGCGCGATATACAATTGTGACTATGGAAAGAATATCGGCTACAGCTATGTCAACAATACGCTGGCCAGCGTTTGTTTATCGTAATTGAAGACAGGCTGAGCCGATATGAGATGACCTGGTTCATGGAATATGAACCAGGGAAATTCAAAATGTATGGATGCCGTCGGGCAGGTTTTCCTTTCAGGTAAGATGCTGCAGGGGAATTTACGCTGCCCCTAATTGCAGGTAAGTACCATGGCAGGGTGTGGTAAGAGGAAGTGGTTAATTTAAAGAGGATGAGCGGTTCTTTGGGAATGTATTAAAGAACTGCCACAGTTCTACCCTGGCTATGCTGTCGTAGGCTGCCTTAAAGTCTATAAATAGATGATATAATGGAATCTTAGATTCCAGACATTTTTCCATCGCCCGCCTAATGGCTTTTAATGTTTCCTCAATGCTTGGTGACGGGAACATTTGGTCTTGATTTTGCATTGGTGGAGCCTCCAATTCTTCTGTGAGCTCTCCATTTAGCAATTCATTAAAATCGGTGGTCAGAATATCGGCTATAGCTATGTCAACAATACGCTGGCCAGCGCTTGTTTATCGTAATTGAAGACAGGCTGAGCCGACAGGAGATGAACTGGTTCATGGAGTATGAACCAGGAAAGTTCAAAATGTATGGATGCCGTCGGATAGGTTTTCTTTTCAGCTATGATGCTGCAGGGGAACTTACGCTGCCCCTAATTGCAGGTAAGTACCATGGCTTGTATGGTAAGAGGAAGTGGTTAATTTAAAGAGGATGAGCGGTTCTTTGGGAATGTATTAAAGAACCGCCACAACATTCTTTCTGGATTTCTTCATTCAACTGGTGCAATAAGGACATATAATACTGTCCAGATACTGTTTTTCCGTTTCGGGAGAAATCGATGTAGACGATTCCGCATTCATCCCAAAACACGCTGTCCATAGCTTTGCCACCACCATCTTCGCATTCTCTGGAGTCTATTCGTGTTCAAAAATTCACTGATTTGATTGTTCCTTTGTTTCTGGAGTGTAGTAGAGTATTCATGCTTCATTTACAAATATGTATTGGTGCAGACATTTAGTGGGATCGTAGAATTCCGACGAAAAAGCACCAAAACAGCTACATTGCCTGGCTGGAAGTAAACACAGCATCTATCTGGCCGACGTTTTGTTCATGTCCAATTTTTCGTGCGGCTTAGCGTAGTGAATTGTATAGTGAGTGGGAATGCTACCAAAAACCTTTTCTATAGCACGAGCGCCATTTCTGAGATTTTCTCAAGACTTATTGGATGATCCACTTATCATGCAAATGTGAAATAATACACGCTTCAATATCGTTTACATATTGTGACGCATATGACAATCAGTACTAGAATATTCGAGAAAGTCCGTAACAAAGTACTAGAATATTCTATCATCATCATCATCATCGGCACTACAACCGGGGACCGGTCTTGGCCTTATTTAGCAAGTCCTAAGGCTTGTTAAATTTTCCATAATGATTTATTTTTTCTGGGCAAGGTCATTAGTCTTGCGCCAGAGGCTCCCCGGCGGGGAATCAAACCCCGGTCTCCCGCGTGACAGGCGGGTATACTAACCACTATACTATCGAGGAGCCTGACCAGAATATTCTATAAAGTACTGGAAAACTGGAGACTATCAACAATAGAACATTCAAGACTATGGAACGGACGGAAACGAAACACCAAATCAGAATGTGAGGAAACGGTATAAATGCGTCGCACACAGATCACGGAGATGAGTAAGAAGAAAAAAGTGAAGCAAGCGATAAGTGCGGTAGTAAGAAGTAATAAGTGAGAAGTAAGCAGAGTAAGCAAGCGATAAGTACGGTAGTAAGAAGCGATAAGTCAAGAAATCGTTGTGTACGGTAAAAGTAACGGTTGTCATTAACAGACTAATAAAGTGTTATATTAATTCAAAATCGATTTAACGGCTCTTATTTATTAAAAATAATTAATCCAGCGAACCCTAAGCTCGCTACAATATTATTCAAATTTATTATCGCGATCAGTTTTACCATAGTTGCATTAATTCTAAATTTCGGTAGGTGTAAACGTCCCACAAGAAAAGTGGAGTGTTTGGTGCAAGCCAATGCATTCACTACATAATATTGTCCCAAGAGGACAAAAAATCACCGGAAGTGCGAGAAATATTGCAGCCAGTGTCATTCTGTCGAAGTTTTTGAGGAAGAATTAAAGAAGATTCCAATTTTCGCCGAAAACTAATTTTTCATTTTTTCATTTTTGCAACGTTTTTTATTTTCATTTTATATTCTTAGTTTTTAAACTATATGCTAGACAATGCTTAAATTCTAGCTTAATTATCTTATATTATAACTTACTGGTCCTACTCAGACGCTCTAAGCCAAACATTACATGAAATGACTATTGTGTAGTTTGCCTTCCGGCGACAGAACTTTGTTTGTGGCTTTAGTTATGAATATTTGTGACAGAGACAAATTATAAAAACTTTGTCTTTGTAACGAATTTTCTTTTTTTGATTTTTCTTAAAATTTAACTTACTTCTATATATATATATAAATTTTTTTTTTTTTTTTTATTTAAAAGAACTTAATTAAATCTTACACTACCCTGATTATAGAAAAACGCCGAAAACTCATCCGGAGCGCTGAATGAATTTTTTAATTTTATTTTATTTTTCCTAATAATGACGAAATTGTTTTTTTTTAATTTAATAGTAGATTTCCCAATAGAGATATTTATAATAGCCATATTTAAAATGATAGTTGTCATTTGTTTTAATATGTAATAAATTCACTTTAAGTTTTTCTTTCATCTAAAGTATTTTCTATTTTATATAACTTTAAAAACATATCATCCTTGTTGGCTGATGATGGGTCATCCCTTAAAACCCTTTGCCATTTCTCTCAAACGTGTTCAGCAGGCAAGTTGCGAAGGGTAGTCAACGGTTTTCTCGCAAAGATTTCACCGAGCCTAAATCGTGACGAAGTGATGCCGGCGACTGGGTATTAAGACCCAGTTTATTACTCAGAGGACGCATATTCTTCTAAAGGTAGAAAAAGATCGCTCCTCTTTCAAGGATAAATCACAAAATTTTATACAAAAATACTGGATCTGCAATCTTGTGTCTTCTATCATTCTCCCAGCGCTACTGACTTTTGTTTTACATTCGTGGCGCTTTTAAACTGATCTTCCATGGCTTTTTGCGACCTCTAGTCTTACCTTTTTGAATTCATTCGGATTTTTCTGTAGTAGGGTTGCTATTGTTACTGTGACCGCATCATATAGTCTTCAGTTAGGGAAGCTATTCCTTCATTAAGTGAACCGGTTGCACACAAAGATAGTATGCAAAACTGCTTAGGTGTTCGCCATGCCCGTTGTACACCGAAAGGAACTGCGTTGTCATTAAGCTACATAAGTTTCTCTTTCGTCTAGCTCTATTGTTGGCGATGTAACATACGAAGCCGAGGACGGAGCAGCACACGACTGCCGACTGGCGGACTGGTAATTTTTTTTTGATGTTGTGGGCCTCTGCCACAATTTTTGTTTTGTTCGGATATCGAAAAAAAGGTCAGATTCTCTCATTCATAACCTCCCATATTCTCTCCACCAATGGTTGAACTATCCATAATCGCCTTTAACGCAGAATCCATATACTCCACATCCGTAAGCAATACTTACGATTATTTGTTAATACCTTCTCCCCAGACATAAAGCTCCGTGTCCATAGAACCATAATCATGCCGATTGTTCTATATGGATGCGAAACATGGGCTCTCACAAAACGGGAAGAAAACAAATTCCGCGTATTCGAGAATAAAGTTTTGAGGGGCATCTTTGGAGGTAAATATGACGAGGAGGCAGGACAATGGAGGAGACTCCATAACCACGAATTGGAAGAGCTATATCGCAATAGTGAGAGTAATCAAGTCGCGAAGATTAAGATGGGCCGGACACGTGGCGCGAATGGGGAACGATAGGACCGTACATAGAATTCTTGACGGTAGACCAACGGGAAAGAGACCGGTAGGACGGCCGCGACGGAAATGGGAGGACAATGTTAGGTTTGACCTTGAGGAGATCGGATCCAATGGTCAAGCATGGAAGGAGAGTGCCCAGGGCAGGGAACGATGGCGAAGCCGAGTCGGTGAGGTCATGAACTTCCGAGTTCCTACAGGCCAATAAATAATAATAATAATTCTCCCCAGGCATCCTCGTCCTCTCAAAAACGTGGCTTAAATCTAACTCCTGAGTATTCATCCCCAATTATACATTTATTGCAAACCCCATAGCTACTGCATCCCATGGAGGTACCGGCATTCTACTACACAAAAAACTCCAATTCACCGAAATCAAATTCGCCAATTCTTTCAATATCGAATGACTCGGAGATCACTGAAATTTGTTGATTTTTTTTTAACTATTCCCTAAGAGGTGCATTTAAATTCGAATAGTTAGGTATAAAAGCACGAAGATAATTGAACATACTCATAATGCTTTCTATTTGTTTTTAGTCCTGTGGTCCTTTTAGTTTTATAATAGTTTCAACTCGACTCAGATACGCACAAATTGTATCACCAGTGAAAACATGATCTAAATCTCTAACCTTGTTTACGCAATGTTGCAGTTAATCGTTGTTAAATTTAACGTTTACTTCACGAGCTCTTTTTATTACTCTCTCAACATTTTCATTGTGCTCCTCTTTTGATTTTGCTTCAACTATGACACCATGAATGTATACAAATCTGCCAGGTAAACTGACAAAATATTTTGAATTTAACTTTTGAAACATTTCAGGTGCCTTTCTAATACGGACTGATAAAACATTATATTGATACGATCCAAATAGCATGCTAAAAACTGTCAAGTCTTTTGATTTTTGGCATTATTCAAGCTGCCAAACTCCCTCCTTTAAGTCAAATATTGAAAAAAAAACCTTAGTTCTCTCAGTGCGTCAAAAAAATCATTAAGTCTAGGAATTATAAAGTGCTCATCTTGCAAATTCGCGTTAAGTGCACTGGGATCAAGGCATAATCTCAAAGACCTCTTGGCCTTTTCCACAACTACTATCTGGTGTGACCATGCAGACGGTAGATAACGCTTGCTGATTATTCTGCGACGCTCCAAAATTTCAAGTGCTTCCTTAACCTTTTGTCTGATACCAATTGTTATTCGCATTGGAGGTTTACTTACAGAAACACTAATTCTAATGAACTTCTATCTGGGAATCGTCCATCACCCGAAAATTCATCATTATGTTTATGGATAAATTCACTACTATTACCCTCTTTAAATTAGTCCTAAGATTGCACATGAACTCAGGCCTAATAATGGTCTTGAATCACTGCCAACTACCATAAAATCCGCCTCATTTATTTATTTTTATATTGAGCGCGAAGGCGCACTAACCGCTTCGTCGGAATATGAGAACCACCATATGGCTCTAATTATGTTTTCATCGGTTTAAGTTTGTATACACAGTTCATATTTCATCGGCCCTACTGTCCATACATTTAATCAAACTATTTTCTAACGGAATATTCATGTCATATCCACTCTGTCGAACCTGATTAATCAAACCAATGGTACAATCTAAACTAACACCAACCTCCTCTATCGAACGAATGTATGACTCATCCTCATCATCGTCGTATGCCTTTTTATCACTGTTAATATCATTTATACTGTTCAATCTACATGCTGATGCAAAATGATTGTACTTGCTATATCTTATATCTCAAACAACTTAGTCCAAAATCTAGACAGCGACCATGAATACAGCTTCTCTTACACTTGTCACACCCGACACATATTTTTTCTCGAATTCAACGGTTTTTGCTCTTCACTAGTGTAGTGGTCTCTTTTCTTTGTTACATGCATCGGAGAACTATAATAATTAGAATAAGATGGCAATTTAGAAACATGATTACTGGTATTGACATTTATATTAGAATGCTTATTATTTTGTTGTTGATGACTATTTTTTGAAATTACTGCAACTGGCGATCCCCGTTCTGCTTGCATCTGTTGAGCTTGCATGCTTGCTTGCTCTGCCACGCAACAAAGTTCTTTATCCTTAGTCTGTTCAAGATTATCAGTCTTCAATAGCTGCAAGCGAATGTTTTGCTCTACAATACCCATGCCAATTCGATCTCTGATCGTTTCATCCTTTTGGCGATCAAAATCACAGTGTGAATATATTAAAGAGTGAGCGAGTGCACGTCAATCCCAACTTCGTTGGCCTCAACCTGGACATTATGGGCTACATCAAGAGTCTATAAACTATGCTTCCTATGCTGAAATCGTATCTGTCGGATATCGAAAAAAACTGTCAGATTCTCTCACACATAACCTCCCATATTCTCTCCCCCAATGGCTGAACTATCTATAATCGCCTTCAACGCAGAATCCATATACTCCACATCCGCAAACAACACCTACGGTTATTTGTTAATACCTTCTCCCCAGACATCCTTCTCCTCTCAGAAACGTGGCTTATGTCTAACTCCTGAGTATTCATCCCCAATTATATATTTATTTCAAACGCCAGAACTACGGGATTCCATGGAGATACCGGCATCCTACTAAATAATAAACTTCAATTCACCGAAATCAGATTCGGCATTTTTCCCAATATCGAATACACGGCAGTTAAACTTTTTGTGGAAACAAAAACGTTACCATATTAACATCCATTTACATCCGAGAAGACGAGAACCAGACGTGCCTGCCTCTGACATATCTCAAATAATATGACAGTCTCTCCCCGCACCATTCATTCCTCTCATCTCACCCATATACGCACATCGACAATCCACTACAGCCCACTCGTGTCATCAACTCAACGCAGTCAACAATTGGCTTCTTCCTCAAGTCCGTTGATGTCCGCAGCATGTATTCTATTACTCCTGTCGGAGTAACTGTACTTTCATATGTCCCTCCAAAGTCGTTCGTGTGGTCTCGAATTTCACGCACTTTGTGAGTACGTGTTCCACATTTTCTATTTTGCCTTCGCAATACAAGCAGTATGGGTGATTCACATGCTTATACTTGTGCAAGTGTTGCCGAAAGCATCCATGTCCTGATATTAGCCGAGTCAAGTGGTAATTCAGCTCGCTATGTTTTCTTTTCACCCATGTTTCTATATCAGGTATCATGGTGTGGGTCCATCTTCCTTTGGTGGAAGAATTCCATCTTCGTTGCCATTCTCTTAGGCTTGAGAGCTCTAATTGTGACCGCATTCTCCGACGATTCACTTGGGAGACCTTATGCAATGCAGCGTTTTCTTTAGGTGCAATGTCAGGTGGCGCCCTCCCGGCCAAAATATTTATGGCATCTTCGGATACCGCTCGGAATGCACAACATACTCTTAGTGATGCCAGCCTATGTGCGAAGTTCACTCCCCTCATGTACGACTTATACTCTGCAGCTCATGCCCATATGTGAGCTGCATACATTATAATGGAGGTCTTGACACTGGTTATGAGTTTCCTTATGTGGGGCCGGGGTCCTCCAACATTGGGTAGCAGTCTCGCTAAAACTTTGCATACTCTTGTCGTTTTTTCACTCGTTTTCTTCAGGTGTTCCTTGAAGTTCAACCTGTTGTTGAGTATAACACCAAGATATTTAATATAAGGATCCAAATCCAGTCTGATTGTTTGTCCTTCTATTTCCAAATCAAGGTTCAACTTTCTTGCGGCTGCTTATTAAAACTGCCTCCGTCTTATGTCCGGCTAGTTTCAGTCCATCTAACCAGCATTTAATGCTCTGGATTGCTTGGGAGCAAATATTATCCGGGCCATCTCGATGTTTAGTTACGGCCACTATCCCCAAATCATTTGCGTATCCAATGATTCTAATTCCTTCTGGTACATTGGCCCTGAGCACACCATCACACAATACATGATATTTCCTAACAGCGGACCTAATACAGACCGCTGGGGTACACCCACTGTTATTTTGTATTCCTGTGGTCCCTCATCTGTGTCATAGAGCAGTTTTCTATCCGCGAGATAGTTTGCTAGTATACACACCAAGTAGAGTGAGACTTGTAGATCGCGCATCACTTCTAGAATCGGATTCCAGTTTACCGAGTTAAATGCATTTTTAACGTCTAGTATCACTACGGCGCAATCTTTTTTCGTACCTCCTAGCCATCGTGCTCCAACTATCGCATTGCAAGCGATGTCGCACACCACAGATAGTGCCTTACCGGTTGATCTACCTTTCCGGAAGCCATATTGCCATTCAGAGAGCTCCGATGTCCCATCAGTGCATTGTTTCAGGCGAGTGGCAATTACTCGCTCAAGCAGTTTACCTATTGTGTCCAGCATGAACAACGGACGATAGGACTACGGCGCTTCTGCATTCTTAACTGCTTTTGGTATAAGCACGAGTCGCTGTTTTTTCCATTGTTGAGGAAATTAACCTGTTTGAAGGCAGACCGTGAAGAGACTGCTGAAGGCTTTAAAGCAGTTTTCCCCACAGCGTTAGGAATTCCATCCGGTCCCGGAGTCTCGTTTTCTTTAACAACCCTTGCAGCCAAGAGCACCTCTTCGGCGGTCACGGGAGGTATTTGTCTTTCAGACCTCTTGTGCTCCCAACACCTCATCACACTGCGGGAAGAACGCAGCAACGATTCTAGCCATGCCACTTTTACTCTTTTGCATTTGACTACTGTTGTTGTGTAGTTTTTTCATGACTATCCTGTAGGTGCTGCCCCATGGGTTGAGAGCAGAACGGGTCGTATTTACTGTTGCGAATCACATTCTTCAACTCCTTCCGTTTGTTGAAGAATTGCGCATGTAACTATGGGTAGGTACTAAAGTGTCTTGCTCTTTGTTGCAAGCGTCGTAACCTGTTGAACTCCGATCGTACATGTGCGATTACGGGGTTCCACCAGCACACTGGTTTGTTAGCCCTTGCTGGTAGTGTTTGTCGTGGCATAGAAGGGTCGCAAGCGTTAGTTAGCCACTTCGTGACTTTTCCAGCCTACCTGTTCGCATAGAGCTCTGTGTCGAATTGTTCGATTTGGCCTTCCAGTAATATAATCTAGCAGTTCCGCTTTGATGTCCGTCTCTTTCCACCCATTTTTCTGCGCTTCAATTAATCATGTGTAATTGGTTGAATGAATGAATGTATAGTTTGAATGTTTTGTTTATGATTTGTTTTTTGTTTTGACTTGAAATTTTAGTCTGAATGTGAAAATGTGAATTTGGTATATATAAGTATTGTTTTTTATGAAAATGTGTATGCCTAAATGTGTCCGTCTTCTTCTAGAATATGCTAGTCAGGTCTGGTCCCCTTACCATTCGGGTCACATTCGTAGGATCGAAAACGTTCGACGTCGTTTCTTGCGTTTTGCTCTCCGAAAACCAAATTGGGAAAATTTTCAGATTCTACCTCCATACACAAGCCGTCTCCTTTTAATCAACCTTAACACACTTGAAAAGCGTAGAATGTTGGCGATGCAATCACGCCGACACGAACTTCCAGGAAGAGCAAGGAAAGCGCCAGGTCACAAGCACTCAGGTAACAAAGATCAGCTGTACACCAAATGCGGAAAACCACTCGAGAAGAAAAAAGGCACTCAGGAGACAATCTCAAGAAGAGAACGTCACTCAAGAGAAAACGAGCGAAAGAGAGGAACAGCCAGGAATCGAGCGAAAGTGAGGACAGTCGCGGGCCTATATCGGCCGAACACCAGGAGATTGAAGATGCACTAGAAGGGCTGACGGTCTCCATTACCCGAACTCTCACCTATACGAAGGTGCCTCCATTACCCCTATCGAAGAGTACTGTGGAGGTTGAAGAAGTGTTGTTGCCAGCGTATGGCACAGGATTCACTTTCTTCCCCACACTTGTCCACGTACTTACGTCGTCCAAAGAAAATCGTTCCACAAAGAGCACGAATAAATAAAAACGCACTGTTTTATTTTGTTGTTTTTTTTATGTTCTTTATTTTAATTTAATTTGTTTTAAAAATAATTACGACGCTAAGGCGAAAATTGGAATATTAGTGTTTCGGCACAAAACGATTTGGCGACAACAAATTAAAACCGTGAAAACTTTCGCGACAATTTTACACTCTAAGGAAAGCATTAAATTAATAACTTTTCGTTTTATTTCGTTAGTTTTTTTTATGGAAGAAATATGCGACGCGACCTTTCGCTCAAACGATTGAGATGTGACTAACTTGAATTAGGGTGGAAATTGTGATTTCTGCTTTTACACATCGATCCACCAATGGTAATCATGCTCTCTTGTGCGTTCCTCAACTCACCACAGTCATCGAGGTAGAAACGTACTTGTGTATTCGTTCGACGTCGATGGGCGTAGCAAGGATGGAGAAATCTAAAGAGAAAGCACAATAACCCAGGGTTGATCTGGCTTAGTGTGTGTGCATAAGTGCCACGTATGCGACTGGTCTACTGACCTAGTGATGATCTCTTAGGTCATCGCACTATAGAAAGACAGAAATAGGAGAGAGAGGAAAACCTAGCTGATATTATTCACCTGCAAAAGAATCATTGGTCCCAAGCGAATGGGTGATCTGGGAAAAGTCAATAGGACGCCGCGTCGGCTGGGGATATAATACCATGGAGAAAACTCTGTGGAATGTTGGTAAATACCCAAGCCAATGGATGATGATGCAACCGCGTCGCTTGGTTTGACTTGGTTGTTGCTAACCAATACGAATGGAATTTCCGGTGGAAATCCCATGGTTAGAGCAATAGTGTTGCCGTATGGCGAAGATTGTAGCTAAACTCAATTATGCATTATCTGCATGGGATAATGAGGTTAGCTATGCGTCCGTTTGACATGTTTTACAGGGAAATAACATATTGTGACGAATATGACAATCAGTACTAGAATATTCTAGAGAGTCCGAAACAGAGTACTAGAATATTCTATAAAGTAATGGAAAAGTGGAGACTAGGAACAGTAGAACATTCAAAGCAGTGGAACGGGCGGAAACGAAACGCGGAAACAGTATAAATACGTCGCACACAGAGCATAGGGGGAGTAAGAAGTAGAAAGTGAAGCAAGCCATAAGTGCGGAAGTAATAAGTAATGAGTAAGCAGTGAAGAAGTAAAATACGCGATAAGCGAAGAAATCGTTATGTGTACGGTAAAAAGTAACGGTTGTTATTAACGGACTAATAAAGTGTCACATTAATTCAAAATCGATTTAACGGCTCTTATTTATTTTAAAATAATTAATCCAGCGAACCCCAATCTCGCTACAATATAAAGGAAATGGGTAGATATGACGCGCTGAAAGCGGTCGAAATTAGGTAGGAATTGTGGGTTGTTTCTCATATAGAATAGAGAAACCCCCACAGTACTTGCTACAATTAGCATACAAGTACCTCGAAAGCATTCAGAACAGCGAGAACCTACTTGTACGGGAATCTTGCGTTCTGGACCCTTCTCTCTCTCGTTCACTTCGGATTAGACCACCGCGATTTCTTCTTCAGCGCAAAACTGAAGAAAGCACCCTTCCCAACAACATTCCCCTCTATAATAGAGGATTCCTGAACCCTTCCCATAGGGTATACTGCTAACACACCACACATACACACGCACGCACAGTACCAGAATGGCACAAACATACACACACAACGACTAAATCGCAGATCATCAGACGTCAAAGACGTGATCTGCGTTTACTACCGTACTCAAGATCTACCGATCCTGTACGATTTCTTTCCCACCATCCCGCCATCCAAGTAGTTGGAGTCCACACTATCCTCAGATACCCCCCCCTCAGATACTTCTTTTTCAGATATCTCGAGACCGAACCCAACATCCTCACGGATGTGGATGATTCTGGTTATCACAAGATGACCAGAAGCCAGAGACAAGATGAAGGACAAATCTGTCCTTGTTTCGCTAAAGTCGGCCTCTTGACACCCAGTTTTTTTTTTCGAACACCAGGAGCATTCAAAGCAGGGAGAACCCACTTGTGCGGGAGTTTTGCGTTCTTGACCCTTCTCTCTCTCTCTCTCTCGCTCTCTCGATCTCTTCGGATCAGACCATCACAATTTCTTCTTCAGTACAAAACTGAATAAAGCACCTTTCCCAACAACATTCTCCTCTATAATAGAGGATTCCTGGACCCATCCCATAAGGTCTACTGCTGACACACTACACGTACACACGCACCCACAGTACCAGAACGGCACAAACACACACACGCACCGACCAAAGCGCAGATTATCAGACGCCAAAGACGTGATCTGCGTTTACTACCGCACTCAAGACCCACCGGTCTTGTACGATTTCTTTCCCACCATCCCTCATCCAAGTAGTTAGAGAACACTTGAACTGACCCTGTCCACACTATCGTTAGATACCTCCTCCCCCTTTCTTTTCAGATATCTTGAGACCGAGCCCAACTTCTTCAAGGATGTGGGTTATTCTGGTCATCGCAAAATGACCAGAAGCCAGGGACAAGATGAAGGACACATTTTTCCTTGTCTCCCTAAAGTCGGCCTCTCGCAACCCATTTTTTTTTTTTTTCGAGCACCAGGAGTCGTCACAGGAACTCCTCAACGAACGGTCTTAATGAGATCAATTCCTGAATAGATAACATTTTGTAAAAAGGAAAATTATTACCCTACTAGTAATAAACTAGTAAGTTAAGGCTTTGTATCCCATCGTGTTTGTCTTGTGTTGGTTACCTCTTCTTTTCGTGCAATTGCGGGAAGGGCAATTGTGTCATCGTGTTTTGTGTTGTTTCCGTTTTTTCCGTCTCTTCTCTTGTCTAGTCAGAGTGTGCTGTGCATTACTATAACCCCCTTTCATCCAGAGCAAAGTCCGGCTCTGGAAGTACAGTTCACTAACAAGAGAATAAATCGTTTTAGCCGGCCAACGCCTTGAAAAATATACAGTTCACTAAGGAAGGGAAGTTGAGACGTCGCTGGAAAAGCCGCCGTCCATATGCTGTTTTTTCACTAACACCTGCTCTCCTCCACTACTCCGCCCATCACACCTCTTAACGGCTGTAATGAAATCATTTCGCGAATGTTACGGAGGGCCAAGTCTTCCGCACCTCCTTTGACTTCAATCTCACTCTATCCGCTCTCAAACTTCATCTCTTTACACGCCCTGCCCTAACCGAAAGAGAGATGGTCAAGCATTTCTCTCAACCATTACATAAAGTAGTGTATCAGAGTTTAACGCGAAATGCTGTTCAAATTTTCCAATATTTTATTGCTTATTCTTCTCCAAAAAACCATGTAAATTGATGCCGTCCTTATCGCATGAAGGAACATACTCTTTTAAACGTCTGGCGAAGTATGTCGAGCTCTTTAAGTCGTCAAAATCAGATTTTCCAAGACTGAAGTAAAACTCCCGGGATATGTGGTGTACAAAGAATCCAATCTTCGCTACTATTGGGCTTACACTTCATTAGGAACTTCAGCCTATACGAGATTATTCGACAGTGTAGATAGTGTGAACGAAATTGGTATACAAAACCATATTTTGCAACACTTCCACTAACTAGTATTATTATTAAGTAATGATATCAAAAGTTGTGCTGTAAAATGCAAAAGTTCAAAAATAGTTTTATTCGTTTTTTTTCTTTCTTTTTTCTTTCATTGTTAACATAATAAAATGACTTAGCAGGCACTTTTGATTAGTAAAACACACATTAAGCTGAGCTTAATTTCCACGAACCAAATAGAGATTACGAGTTCATAAGGTTAAAGATGAGTTCAATTAAGGGGTTTAATTTGGCATCCTGCCTGATTTGAAAAGACAACATTCTGTTATGAACGTAGCATTATACTCGAACGGGGTTCGTTTTTTGTTCGGTGGCAGTTAGTCTTCTTTATCATTTGTCATCGTTGACTGCAGTTTCCTAGAAAGAAAATTCAAATACATAACTTATGTCTACAATTTATTATAATCAAACAATCAAGGCTCACCTCAAGTCCTTATAGGCCAAATCAGACTCATAATCAGACTTGAGCATCGCAATGCGTACCCAACGAGGTCGTTCGTGAATGACTTTATGGATAAGGTACTTAAGCCCGAGTAAAAAGTGCTCAAATACGACAAACGACAAGTTGAATGCATTAGGCGACAACTGCGCCACATATTCCCTGGAAAACAAAATAGAGCATGTTAAGGAGTAAAGGCGGGTTTTTTCTAAATAGGGAATAATGATAAAAAAGACTGTTACTGTACTGTACTATTACACGCAAAACCTCCCACCCCTTAATAATTACCTCTTTGGAGCCAGCTTCCGGCGTTAATCGACGGACACACAGAACCATCCAGTTAAAGGATGAAACGACCAATCAGGCCCTAAACATTTTGCATCTTCCATAACATATCCGCAAATCAATACTGAATCCAATGTCAAACAAATTAAACTACAGGTTCAATTGACGCACATTGAATTCAATTTATAAAATCCAACACGTGATCAACCAAATGTTCATTTGGTTCGCATACACGCAAAATTTCATGGATCCAAATGTGCGTACCAGATGACCCGCTCTTAAGCAAATATTATTGAGAATCATAAAAGCGCGTCTGCAATTTTATGATCCTCTAGAAATTTGTTTGCATAAAATTCCGAAACCAATTGGAAAACAAACAACTTTCGCCATAAAACGAGCCACATATTCATTTTATCGCTCACCAACATCGACGATGCTCATCCGCAAGATCATTTGTTGATTGTTCCTTTTTCTGCTTTTGTAATCTCAATCCGAGAAAGATAATGTAAATGGATGGCGGGTGGCAAAAGGGATAATGAAAACAAAAGAATGTATCCTTCGATCTACACGATGAGAGAGTTTTCGTTCGGACAGACGAACAGAAAAACAGGGAGTTGGTTGTGAGATATCGTCCAGAACGGACATTGAGTTGGGTTCCAGTGTCTGACCGAGACGGTCTTTTGAATGTCAATTGCAGAATGTAGTGAGACTTGGTGTAGAGTTGTGCCGGCTGTTTTCGGTGTTACTCTGTTTACTGTGATCGACTAGTAATTAAAATTCTTATTCGAAAATATTGGCAACAAATTCCTGTACCGAGATTGTTTAGAAATAAATAAAACACATTGAAGTCGAAGGTTGTGTTTTCGTGGTTCCGCTTCAAAAAATGGTATCGTTTGTGGTGAGAGACACCTTGGCAAGTGCTGCGCGCAATATACATATACCATGATCGAGTGCAGCGCAGAGTAGTACCAGGGCGCCAAGGATTTTAATCTCTCGCTTTGGTAGTACGGTTAACACCAGCGGCAGATTCCCTGAACCCGGGTAAAGGAACTGACTACTCCCTATCACCAGGCGGTAAGAATAAATAACAAACACAAAAAAGATAACCCTACAATACTTACCTAACAGTTGGTTCAAGGTACAGTAGACCACAGTTGCTGAAGATAGCTAGTACCGAGAGTAGTTCGAAGGCAGATTGCCATGCCCCAATATTTTTGGCACGACGAGCAAAAGGTCGTTTGAAAATATTGCACAGCTGAAAATAAAAAATGATTTTTAAGGGTCTTTACACAGGATGTGTTGACTTACCTTAAAAAGATCAATGTACATAGCAAATATATTATTGACAAGTGCACCAAATGCTGCGAATGGCGCAACAGCTGCAAATAAAACTA
Source organism: Microdon myrmicae (assembly GCA_963931805.1). Taxonomy (NCBI): domain Eukaryota; kingdom Metazoa; phylum Arthropoda; class Insecta; order Diptera; family Syrphidae; genus Microdon; species Microdon myrmicae. The sequence goes on along the minus strand of OZ007501.1, from coordinate 41,064,262 downwards.
CGTAGCCAAATTGAATACAGACTTGGAGATAATCCTCATAGGTACTCTGATATTCATCTAGGCCAGCCTCGAAGAAGCTCTGTAAAAAACAAATTGTTTAGAGGTTTTTTTTTATTCGTAATGTGTATGAGACACTAAAAATGTGTTAAATTCACTCCAATTATATAAAGTGTACCTTAGTCAACAATTTTTAATATTACGTTTTCATGATAGGCGGATTTAGCTACCAACTTTTACACAAGTCAAATTAGAAAGCTACCATAGGACGAGTTTTTCTAAGGCAATATAACTAGGCTTAGACAAATTCTTTGTAAAATTCGACTAAATTCGAGTTTTTTCTGTAGGAGCTGCATCTTTTGATACTATGGGAATTTGTATTGGTAATCCTTAAAGCCAAGGCCCCCCTCCCCCGGTTGGTAGAAATCTTGACGTGGTGCGGGGGCTTAAACTACAATGAATCATTCAGGCTATGCTGACGGAAGCATATGCTTCCAGTAGGGCCACCCATGCCAGACAGGCTAGCGAGGAGAACACACAAAGATCTACCACTTCTAATCCAGGGTGTTACGCGCACCGTGCTCATTAGATGGTTTGCAGCCCGGGGTATACTGGCTGCACTATAACGGCGTCTCTCTGGCACCGGGTCGAATCAGAGCAGTAAGCAGACCTTACCATAAAAACGGGTGCTCTGATATGGTGGACTATTTGAAACCCCAAAGACTCGTGGGAACAAAAATGAATAATCAATATACACAAAATAATCCCACAGAAAACTTGGTAGGCGTAGGTGTGATGAGCAGATACTACCATCATCATCATCATCATTATCATCATCGGCACTACAACCGGGATCCGGTCTTGGCCTTATTTGGCAAGTCTCTCCACCGGTATCCGGTTCATACCCGAGACTTGTTAAATCTTCCATAATAATTCATTTTCCGTGCAAGGTTATTAGCCTTCATCAAGAAAACACCGACTCACCAAAACGAAGACGTGGGGAAAGACGGAAAAAGCGAGATATCCGCGTCGGCACTTGGAATGTTCGAACGGTATATAAACCAGGCGCGATACAGACGGTCGTAGAGAACGCGAAACAATATAAAATAGGCATCGTCGCGCTTCAGGAAGTCCGACTCCCACATCAAGTAATCGAAACCAATGGGTTCACACTGACGTGTGGAGGTACTCATACACATAGCCTCGGAACTGGATTTATAATAAGCAATAAGATTACGCACTGTGTAAAAGATGTGAGATTTATTAATGACCGGGTGTCGGTGCTAAAAATACAGGGCCCACGGCAGAATTATGTACTTATAAACGTACACACCCCAAGAGAATCTACCGACGATGACATGAAGGACACGTTCTATGAGACCCTATAGGAAGTATTTGATAGGATCCCATCATTCGATGTTAAAACCGTCCTCGGGGACCGCAACGCACACATTGGAAACGATGACATCTTTCAACCAACTATAGGTAAAGAAAGCCTACACGACGTTTCAAATGACAATGGGATGGGATTCAAAAGATCTGGTAGTGAAAAGTACGATGTTCACGCACAAGCAAATTCATAAAGCCACATATATCTCACCCGACGGCGTAACGCGTAACCAAATAGAGCAGATTGCGACTCCGATCATCTTCTAAAAAGTTCGACACTGATAAACTAAAAGACCTGCGCAAATGGGCTGAGTATCAAGACAAACTAACGAATATATTTAGCACCCTAGAGAATAGGAGTAGTGGGGAAGAGGAAACAAATAATCTGGGCACTAAATGGACATCGATCAGAGACACAATCAAACAAACGGCCCAAAAGGTATTAGGATTTAAGAAAACACTTAAGTCCAAACCTTGGGCATCGATGAGAGATGTAATCAAACAAACAGCCCAAAACGTATTAGGAATTAAAAAAACAATTAAGTCTACACCTTGGATTGACCATGAGTGCCGGGCGAAGATCGAACAACGTAAACGCCTCAGAGTGACCCACTTAGAAAGATGTGATGAAGTCAACACAGAAAGATACGTGACGATTCGGAAAGACAACGAGATTTTTCAAACGCAAAAAACGCGAATGGGACAAGACTAGGGCCGATTAAATCCTAGAAAATACCAGAGCAAAGAACATCGGAGGTATATATGCCAGCATAAACTCAATTATAAATGGCCACCGAGGGAGAGCCAAATTAATTCGAGACGCCAACGGCTGTCTGGTCATAGAAACAAACAATATCGCGACAACATGGAAGCAGTACTTTGAAAACCTGGTCAATGTGCGCACCCATCAACCACAAATAAACACACCAGACGTACATACAGCCGAGCCTCACATCCCAGAGCCCTCTTTAAACGAAGTTGTAGACGCAATAAATCGATTGAAAAACAAGGCTTTCAGAGTCGATTGCATACCGGCAGAGCTTATGAAGCATGGAGGAAAGGCAGCCGCTCGAAATATCCACCAACTAATTAAAACAATATGGGATCAGGAAGTCACTCCGGAAGAATGGAAAATCTCAATAGTCGCCCCTTCTTCAAAAAATGCGACAGATCTGACTACGAAAACTACAAAGGAATCATTGCTCTCAACCACATACAAAATACTAACAAAAGTCATACTGGCGAGAATCATACCGTACGTAGAAGAAATAGTGGGAGAGTACCAGTGCGGATTCCGTAGGAACCGCTCAACGAGCGACCAAATGTTCAAAGTAGGGAGATTGTTGGAAAAGAAGTGGGAATACGGGAAGACGGTTCACCAACTGTTCGTTAACTTCAAAAAAGCCTACGATTCAGTCGCAAGGCAAATACTCTACCATATTGTAGTTGAGCTGGAAACCCCGAAAAAATATGCAGTCCTCATTCCAATCTGCATGAACGAAAACAAAGGGCGAGTTAGAATATAAAACCTCCTCTCAGAACCATTTGAAATCCGGGACGGACTAAAACAGGGCGATGGCCTCTCACCATGTCTCTTTAACCTTGTCCTCGAATACGTCATCAGAAGTACAAGACAACAACATGGCCGGATCATCCCTGAACGGGGTCACACAAGTGCTCGCATATGCGGATGACATCGCCGTTTTGGGCCATAATCTAGAAACTGTAAGTAAAAACAGTGAAATCATCATGCAAGCGGCAGAAGAGGAGGGCTTAGAAATAAATGAAGACAAAACGAAATACATGATTATGCCCAGAGCAGGCGGACCTCAGAGAACACACATAAACATCAGGGGCAAGATATTCGAAAATGTCAAACAATTTAAATACCTGGGAACAATACTGACGGCCAGTAACGAAATGTCGATGGAAATTAACAAAAGACTACACTCCGGCAACGCTAGTTGGCATGCAGTCAGTAAACTGCTGAAATCCAAACTGCTATCACGGAATATAAAGCTCCGTGTCTATAGAACCATAATCATGCGAAACATGGGCTCTCACAAAACGGGAAGAAAACAAATTCCGCGTATTCAAGAATAAAGTTTTAAGTGATATCTTTGGAGGAAAATATGACGAGGTGGCAGGATAATGGAGGAACCTCCACAACCACGAATTGGAAGAGCTATAACGTAAACCTACAATTTTGAGAATAATCAGGTCGCGAAGATTAACACTTTCATGTCCGGTGACACCAACGTGTTGTCACGTGAAAACCAAACGTTAGCTGCCGGTGACAACACGTTGGTGCCATACGCAAGCCATACACTAACAGTCGGTGACAACACGTGTGTGTCATGTTAAAACCAAACGTTAATGGCCGGTGATTTCGGTGATTTACTTTGAGGAAGTAAAATATTTCAAAATTGAAAAACTGTAATATTTGAAAAATAAAATTTTTTGTCAAAATGTCATTATCGTATATTTTTTTGAAATCTCTTGTAGGCAGGAGCCATGTCAAAGTTCGATTTTGGAATTTTGACTTCAGGTTTTTGCCGGCTACTGAGGTGGTTTTAACAAAAAAAAACACCGGTTACATGGTAAACTTATCACTAAATATAAGCGGACCACATAGTGTTAAGATGGGCCGAACATGTGGCGCGAATGGGCAACGATAGGACCGTGCGTAGAATTCTTGACGGGAAAGAGACCGACAGGACGCCCGCGACGCAGATGGGAGGACAATGTTAGATTTGACCTTGAGGAGATCGGATCGGATGGTCAAGCGTGGAAGAAGAGCGCACGGGACAGGGAACAATGGCGGAGTCAAGTCGGCGAGGTGATGAATTTCTAGGTTCCTACAGGCCAATAAATAGTAAATAATAAATAATAGTAAATCCTGTAAGGCTCTATGACTAATTAAAAGAAAACAAAAGAAAGAAAAACTACTAAGCAGGAATAATTAGACCTGTCTACTGGCATTTCCAATGTCGCAAATGTTACATTTACACCATGGATGGATTGAAACGCTCACTACCTACTAAATACACCGTCAGTCCCAAAATAGGCCGGAACAAACCTATAGTTATTTAATTTTCACAAAAATCATTTTAATTATTTGAAATAATATCCTTGAGCTAATATATAGGGTGGGCCATAAATGTTTGCAAAGGGCAACACTTGATTTCTTAAAAACCGTTAGAGTATAACGTATAAACAATTCCAACAACAACGTATAAACAATTCCAACAACAACGTCATCAACAATTCCCCACCACTCGCGCGCCCCTCCCTCTAACGGTTTTTCAGAAATTAAGTGTTTCCATTTGCAAAAATGTATGGCCCACCCTATACAATGATTTGCTCGTTCGATAATTACATCAAATGACTTTTGTATGTTGTTGATTGGGATGTTGCTGGGGATCGCGGTCGATATCCGGTGAATGTCTTCAATTAATGCAAAACGTTTTCTTTTCATGGTGAAGTGGGGGTTCACGGAATAGGTAATAATAACAGGGAACTAGTCAGGCGAATACGGGAATTGTTAAAACAGAAATCGATTTTTAGTTAAAAGGTCAGTTATAATTGTAGCACGATGCAAAAATCTCTAGCTGTCTGTTTCTCGGCGTTTAGGACGAACACGACGAACGGGGTTTAAAAACGATATAATACTTGAACACAATACTCAGCATGAACGATTGTCCTTGGAATCGAAAAGAGATGTTTTTTTACTTCGTCAAACGCTTTTTTTCAATTTCTTTCAACTGGTGACCGCCATTTTGCACTCTGATGATTTGTCTCTGGTTCGTATTGGAAATACGATGTTTCATCACCAGTTACAATAATTAAGGGGTTTACGCCAAACTATCTCATATACCCAAACTGTTCGAGGGGTTCTTTCAGTTATAAATCCATCATCTCACCCAACCAGCATGGTTTCCTTTCGGGTAGGTCGACCACAACCAATCTGATCGAGTTCTCATCCCGCACTCCCCGTGCCTTAGAGAATGGCAACGAAGTCGATGTTATCACCACTGATTTCAGCAAGGCCTTTGACAAAATCTCCCATAATCTCATCCTTTTCAAGCTGTCCTCCTCCCTAGGATTCGAACCCCTATTGATCAAATGGTTATCTTCTTATCTGAAAGACCGATCCTACCGTGTCAAATTCAGAGCCTCCCTATCCGATCCTTTTTTCCCCACGTCAGGGGTTCCGCAAGGTAGTCATCTAGGCCCCCTTCTTTTTATCATTACCACCGATGATGTCGACACCGTTATTAAACAATCATACATCTCCCTCTATGCGGACGACGCCAAACTCTACAAAACAATCATCTCTCCCCTCGACTCCTCACTCCCCCAACAGGACCTCGACAGCTTCTCAACCTGGTGCCGTAATAACTGCCTGGAACTCAATGTTGCCAAATGTCACTCCATTACATTCTCCCACAAACGTCCACCCCCACCTCTTCGCTCCTACTTCCTACTTAACCAGCAGATTTCATACGTATTCTCAATACGTGACCTCGGAATCTTATTTGACAGGGAGCTCAGCTTCATCCCACATATTGATGATATCATTCTTAAGGCCAACTCCGCCCTAGGGTTTGTGAAACGCTGGTCTAAGGAATTCTCAAATCCTTACGTTTCCCGTTCCCTCTACATAGCCTTCGTCCGCCCCTTTCTTGGCTACGCCAGTCAGGTCTGGTCTCCACACTGCTCGTCCCATATCCGCAGAATCGAGAGCGTGCAACGTCGATTTCTGCGTTTTGCCCTCCGTGGACTGAACTGGGAGAATCCTCGGATTCTTCCCCCATACACAAGCCGGCTCCATTTGATCAACCTCAGGACACTTGAGGAGCGCAGAACTCTTGCCGATATCCTCTTCATCCACCGTCTTCTCTCCGGCACAATCGACTGCCCTAGCTTGCTTTCCGCCATCGCACTCAACACCAACCCCCGTAACCTACGAAACCCTCGTCTCCTCTATCTACCCTCCCACCACACTTCCTACGGCTGTAATGAACCAATTTCACGAATGCTAAAGCGGGCAAACTCTTACCCTACCTCCTTCGATTTCTGCCTCACTTCTAATGCTCTCAAACCTCGTCTTCTCTCTTTCCCCTCGTGACCTTGCCCCACCCTCCATCTCTCTCTTACTACCCGTACACATTCCTATCATCCGGCCCCATTATCCTACTACCCGGTCTTCGCCACCCCATCACGTGCACAGCCACCTACCCACCTTATTACCTTATTACCTTCCTACTTATTCTAAAGTAACTTTTGTATTCCCTACTCCTACTGCCCAGTCCTCTTCACCGCCCTGTTTTTTTTTTCTCCTTTTTTTCGTTTTTTAATTATTTTTAAATTACTACTTTAGTTTTTAAGTTAGTCTGTAAGGTATTATATCAATTTATGCTTGGATTATGCCTAATAAATGAGGGTTCTGCCCTCACTAAACTACATCATTTCGAGTGTTTAATAATGTCAGGACGAACTTTGAATTAAATTACTTGAGACCAGGTTTTTCTTTAAAATGCGATGATCTGGTGTTTTCGGTATGTCAAGCTACATTTCCACAGATCTCACTAAAGTTTTCATTGAAAACGTTCACCAAATCACATACTTTATCGACGTTTTCTTCCATAATTAGATCAGCTGGTCGACCTGTGCGTTTATCGCGATACATATCTTCCTTGTGTTCCTTGAATCGTCGAAACCCCTCAAAAACTTGTGTTTTGGATCAACAATTATCTCCATAAGCTTTGTTCTGCAGTTCTAATGTTTCAGAGGTTTCTAACCAATTTGAAAACAAAATTTAATACCGACTCTTTGGTATTTATACATTTTTGATCAATGCACAAAATATACTGTTATTTAATAAGTTGTATTCCGGCTTCCATTGAACGAAATGTCATCAAACATTGGTGATTTGTTAAGGTAGGTTCGCACTACATAAATCAATCATCCGCCGGCAGATGACGTCAACGGTTTTATCTGATGAAAGCGATCCCGGTTTATTTTGGGACAGATGGTGTTCGTCAGGAAAATGTGTGTCAACATGATAAACGTTGCTTTCTTTTGAAAATCTTTTAACTATTGGTCTAATTTGAGGAAAACATGTTACATGTGAATGAGTCTTAAACGTGTTAAAGTCAGTGAAGCCTATTACGAAAATGGACGTTAAAATAAAAATACATTTCGCCCACTTCATGATATTTTTAGTCAATATAATCGACCAACTGGAAATGAAATTGCGAAAATTGTTGCCAAATTTTAAGAAACCGAGTCGGTAGCAGATGTGAAGACAACAGAACGTACTCATAGTCGTGGTTAAGCCAAAGACATTGCTGCGGTGGTCGCGAATAAGAACGGAAATTCAAACACCGCGATTCGCTACCACATCTTGTACGGGAATTAAACCTCGCCACGATCAAAATACATTGCATTTTGAAAAGGATTAGTCTTTACCCGCTTGCAAAGTTCAATTAACCTAAGAAATTACGTTTACTGATCCTTTTAAACGCTGTGTTTTCGCCATTTGGATGATTGAACGCTTAGTAATCCACAAAATGTCACTGCTTGGTGGGGTTTTTTTTTGCCAGAGGAGTCATTCGACACTTCCTTCGAATATAATGAGGGAAATTCTTTTTTGGTCAATGGTTAACGTTACCGTACAATCTTTTTCAACTTTTTTTCATCGTAATCGAATGTTACCGATATCGACAATGTATAGTTGCAACATGAAGGCGCCACATGCCACACTCCGCATGTCAGCATGGATTTATAGAATGAGGAGCTTCCTGGTCTCATATTCTCGCAACATGGCGAAGTTAATTAATTGCTTGCAATTTGATGCCTTCGAACTTTCTTTGGGTTACCGTAAGAGTGAGGTTTTGGGCTACAAGCCGAAAACAAAAATTCATCGTATTTTAAAGAAAAACTTGGTCTCAGGTAATTGAATTCAAAGTTCGGGAGTTCAGGAGTTCATTCAAAAATGACGAAAACCCCTTAAAAATTATAGTAACTAGTGATGAAGCATGGTATTTTCAATACGAACCAGGTGGTCACCAGTTGAAGGAAATAATGTAGTGATATGTTTTTGGAGCTGTGTCACTGAGACTACGACGAATATTTTATTGATATTATTTTTAACAAATTGCTTTTAATCAATATTCGATTTAATAGAGCAATCACTACTTTGTCACATATACGTTGTTTTATTTACTTTTAATGTCTTTCCTTCTTATCGGAACACCATTTATAAAGCTAGCGTAATTAAAAAAGTCATTAGTCAGTTACAGTCATTTTTTAATCGCACCACGTACGTTCCCCGATATCTTCATGAGAAATCTTCGACCATGTGTCGAAGCGGACCGGACAACCCGGATCGCGATTGGTATTAAATTGCATATTATTACTTTCAATTTTAATAAGAAACGCTACTAAATCCGATTCTCTTGTATTCCTTATAAAAATGTAAAGAAAAATTGAGGTAGATAAATAATTTCATTCAAGAGTACTCCAAAATCCCCTTTTGTGCGCGAGTTAACACCCGACGCACATTGGACTCAGATAAAATTGAATCACTTCTCTTCCTTATCTAATTATGGAAAATTCCCAGATCATCTCTGACCTTATCGTCAACATCTGCACACAACACAACATACCAAGCCATGGAAAATTCCCTATCTCCTACATCGTAAATCATCTACGATAAGAGCTTGCAAAATATCATCGAGGAAAACTCCCAGACGGTGTTATCTCCTACATTGAGAATCACACCTGATAAGAACACACAACTTCATCTATAAGAGCAGTGACAACAGGATGAACGAGGCTTCTTAATCTCCACGCCGGTGAAGTGCGCTGACGAATGTTCATAAGAACAGAAGACATTAGTATTAAGAGTTAAAATAATGTTAGACTAGGTTTATAAATTAATAAATATATTTTTCACTATAACCCTCAGATCTATCATTAACTGGCGATCCTGCCAGGAGTATATTAATTTCTAACATTAGTATACCCTGTGGACCAACCTATTTTGGAATCCTCATATGGTAAGGAGACGAACCCGGCCTGCATAAAACAGGAACAACAAAAGGACTACATAGCAGAGAAGAAAAAAAGGAAAATTTCAATTCAGTGATATTAATAGAGAAATCTAGCCAGAGACGACAATAAATCCGAGTCAAGAAAAATTCAATTCAGTGATATTAATAGAGAAATCTAGCCAGAGACGACAATAAACCCGACTCAGGAAAAATTCAATTCAGTGCACGAAGTAAATAAATGCCAAAGGAAAGGAAACTGTCCAAAGAAAGGCCGAACATAATACAGACAGCCAGGCTACTATTTAACAACGGAAAAGAACCAGAAGTTCAGCCCGAACCGACCGCACCTGAGGAACCTACAATGGCCACTAATCAGACTGCAGAACCGAGCGTGCAAGCTCAGTTAAACTCTATAATTGCAGTCCTAAACAATTTATCCGCCGATAACCAATCTAGAGATAAAAGGCTTGAAAAAATAGAAAAAAATCAATCTACATGGACAAATTTAGAAGCTTGTAAGGTGAAGGAACTAACACCTTTAAAATATAATATAACGACCGCAAGCAGAATAAACTTGAAGTTATTCGAAAATTTGCCCATATTCGACGGAAACCGAGAAGACTATGGAGCTTGGAGGACACTAGTGAAATCACACATGGAGGATATACAACCATTTTTCGGCACACCAGAGTACTACGAATGTGTGTCAATAATTCGAATGAAGCTGAGGGGACAAGCAGCGAAAATCATCACAGCTCAAAATACCATACTGAACTTTCAAGCAATACTCAACCGGCTAGACTACAACTACATCGACCAACGCCCATCCTTCGTGTTAGAAGACGAGATACGAGCAATGAAACAAGGACGACTAACCCTAAGTGAGTACCATGACGAAGTGAATTCGCTACTCCACCTGTTAATCACGAAATATGAGTCAGAAAAAGGAGGTAATATAAATGAAGCTACAAGAAATAGAGCAGTCCAACTAGCAGTAAGAAATTTCACCAACGGATTAAACTGCAATACGACGCAAAATATAATTTACTCAAGCCAAGCCAAAGATCTGGAAACAGCATACGCCATTGCCAGTACCATCTACCACAATAACGTAATAAAAAACTTCGGCCATGGAACCAATCAAAACTTCAACAGGTTTGAAAATAAATCTCATCGACACCACCAACCCCATAATCGACATAATAATTATAATCATCAACCTACCCATCATAGTCCTCAAACTGGTCAGAGGAACGAACAAAGATATCCACCGAGGTACGTACCTAACATCCAAGTAGCCTACAGACCACCAGCAGAGCCAATGGATATAGATGATTCCATCAGAGATAATCGACCCTTCAGAAACTCTAACAACAACTTCAGACAGCAAAGACAAAATTACATTTACCGCCCTGAGTCATCAAGGAACCATTACTCCCAGCAGCAATTTCAGCGTATCCACGAAATACGTGGAACCCCGGATAATGATTCCACAACCCCTCAACTGGACGAAAATGAACAATATATTGGACAGCATGCTTTTTTAGGACAATAGATGGTCTCCCGTGTTTGGTTCTCTACCCCAAGGATAGAGGGAGATCCTACAGCATTTTAGTAGACACCGGATCAACAAAGAATTATATCTCCAGCAGTTGTAAAATAGGTAAGTCAATAGAAATAGTCCCATTCGGTATAAAAACATTACATGGCTCAAGTAAGGTTAGATTTAAAAAAGAAATCACTTTTCTCGACAACTTAATTACATTCTATGTAACAGATTATCTGAATGATTACGACCTAATATATAATAAGGTATTCAATTCCTAAAACAATTGCAAGCCGAAATTAATGTAAATACTATGTTATTAAAATATAAAATAAAGAAAACAGAGTGCATAAATTACACTATCGATAACGATAAATACAAGACCGAAATTGTAAATATTATAGAAAAATTCGAAAAATCAAACCCTGTATTCCCTTTTACCACCACTATAGAAGCAACTATAAACACAAAAAGTGAGGAACTAATTTATTCACGTCAGTACCCATATCCTATCTCCGATAAAAACTTTGTAGAAACCGAAATCAACGAACTTTTAAGAAACGGTATAATTCGAAAATCGTATAGCCCTTACAACTCGCCTATATGGGTAGTTCCAAAGAAGGGACTAGATGAGTCTGGAAAACCCAAACGAAGATTAGTAATTGATTTTCAGAAGCTAAACTCAGAAACAATTTTCGATCGATATCCTATACCTGACATAAATTAACAAATTTGGGAAAAGCGAAACTCTTTTCCACCATAGACTTAGAAGCAGGCCATCACCAAATTCGAATAAAAGAATCCGATAAACAAAAGACTTCATTTTCAGTTAACGGCGCCAAGTATGAATTTAACAGAATGCCATTTGGACTAAAGAACGCACCTTCCATATTCCAAAGATGCATAGACGACATTCTTAGACCATACATAGGAAAGTTTGCCTACGTGTACATCGATGACGTTCTGATTTACTCTGATACTCCTGAACAACATATCGAGCACATCAAAATAATCGTTAATGCATTGGCACAAGCAAACATGAAGATCTCAAAGGAAAAATCCAATTTTTTCAAAACCTCAGTTAACTATCTAGGGCACTGTATTCAACATGAGAAAATTACAGTAGATCAAGAAATAATAAAAGCTATAAAGAATTACCCCGAACCAACTACTCTGAAAGAACTGAGATCATTTTTAGGACTCTCAGGATACTACAGAAAATTTATAAAAGGCTACGCCTCAATAACCAAACCAATGACTATTTATTTGACTAATGAGACTAATAAAGAAAGAATATCAAAAAACAGAAGCGCGTCAATTAAGATAAACTTTAATCAAGAAGCAAAAGATGCTTTCAACAAAATAAAAGAGGAATTACAATCCCAGGTAGAACTCTTCCAGCCATCATACGAAAAGCCATTCGATCTGACTACCGATGGTAGCAATATAGCCATAGGTGCGGTACTCAGCCAAGATAATAAACCGATAAAATTTTTATCTCGTACACTCTCCAATACGGAATAAAATTATAGCACGAATGAAAAAGAACTTCTAGCTATTGTTTGGGCATTACAGAAGCTTCGCAACCTTCTGTATGGGATTTCAGATTTAACGATCTACACAGATCACCAATCACTGACATACTCAATTTCAGAGAAAAATCCCAACGCTAAACTTAAACGATGGAAAAATTTCATCGAAGAGTTTGGAGCAAAATTGGTCTACAAACCAGGAAAACAAAATGTAGTAGCTGATGCGTTATCACGCCAGCAAATCAATTACACATCCTCTTGCTCTCAGCACTCAGCAATCAGTTCGCCTCGTGAGCTATTCGAAAGGACGAACCAACCCCTCGATACCTTCAAAAATCAAGTCATATTGACATCAGGAAAGGAAGAATCATTAAAATCAGAAGTTACTTTTAGGAAAAATATTCGTAGAATATCCTTTATGACAGAAGAAAAATTGATAGAGAATTTAAAAAAAATATTAAATCCGAATATTATAAATGGCATACAAATTGAAGAAGAAATTTTATTTAAGTACAAACAGAGAATAAAGGAAACATTCAAGAATTACAAAATAATGATCGCACAGAAAACTCTCGAAAATTCAATTCAATTCAATTTTTATTTAGTAGATAATTACATTTATGGTATATTTTACAACTAGTACTTAAGAGATTTAGGATAGCAATTCCTTTACAACTATAATCTTAAATCTATATAACGACAATAGCACAATTTTAATGAATAACAAATAATAAATTAAGGGAAAACTACAATAAAAAACCCTTATTTGAATCTTAAGACTAATATTGCACGAGCTTCCGGTTATTTTATGTAGTAATGACCTCGATATAATTTTCATAGACAGAGTAGATATGTAGTGACTTAGGATAACGCAAGACGGGAAACGAGAACATTGTCAGAAAAAGAACAATTGACGAAGAAGTTTCGATTGATTTTGTCAATAAGGAACTCTACCGGTTTAACGTTGGCGTTTTCATGTAATTCATGTGTCGAATAATGCCATGGCAAATTCAGCAACATTTTCAATATTTTATTTTGACACCTTTGCAATTTTATTTTGTGTGTGCGAGCACAATTACACCATACAGGCGCCCCGTACAGGAGTATAGCTTGAAAAATGGTTTTAAATATTATAATTTTATTTTCGATGCTAAGCTTTGATTTTCTACACACTAATGGATACATAACTCTTACGACTTTGTTTATTTTGTCAATTGTGGTAGTGATGTGTTTTTGAAAGATGAGTTTTTTATCTAGAATAATACCTAGATATCTACAGTCTTCGGACCAATCAATATCAACTGCACACATATTGAGTTTAGTGCCATTTGGTAGGTAGCAGTGTTTCCTACATCTCGAAAACCAGACAGCTTGTGTTTTATTACCATTTATTTTTATTTTCCATTTCCTGTAATATACTGCTAGCTTGTCAAGGGCTGCTTGCAAAGAGTTGTAGACATTAGTGAATAAGGCACCCGAAGAGAAAATGGCCGTATCATCGGCAAACATAGCTACCTGAATGTTTTCACCTAAACATGGTAAATCTGCGACAAACAATGTAAATAATATGGGACCAAGGACCGAGCCCTGGGGTACACCATGGTGGATTTGGTGAGTAGAGGATATGTCGGTTCCTAAACTCACAACATATTTTCTCGAACGAAGAAAGCTCTGGATAATTTTGATAAGCGGTCTTGGCAGCTTAAGTTTTAGTAGCTTATAAATCAAGGCATCGTGCCATACCGTATCAAAAGCTTTTTCGATGTCTAGAAGAACTAGTCCCGTTGACTCCTTGTCGATGAATTTACCAGCTATGTGGTTTTTAATGCGCAAGACTTGGTGGATTGTGCTGTGACCACTACGGAAACCGAACTGAAAGTTTGGTAAGATGTTATTGTCTTCCACAAAACGATCAATCCTTTCCTTAATGATTTTTTCTAAGAGCTTACTTAGACAGCTAAGTAGACTAATAGGTCTGTAGCTTTCGGGGCTGTTCTTCGGTTTGCCGGGTTTCGGGATAGGTATTACTTTTGCTGTTTTCCAACAGTCCGGAAAATAACAATTCTTAAGACAAGCGTTGAAAATGAATGTTAAATAGTTACTTGCAGCAGGTGGAAGTGCTTTGATTAATTTGTTGTTAATATTATCGAGACCCGCGGCCTTTTTTGATTTCGATTTTTTTATCAATTCTTTAACTTTGCTGATATTAGTTGCGTAAGTACTTTCAGCTGGTGTTTGAGAAAGTACATAGATAGTGTTAGCAACTTCAGCTTCAGTATACGCGTCGCTTAGATGCATAGATATGGAGTGGTTCTTACTAAACGTGTTACCAAGTAGGTTCGATTTCTCCAATGAAGAAATAAACAACTTGTCGTGAACTTTAAACGGAGGAATACTGCACCCTCTCTTTTTCATAATTTTTGATATTTTCCAGAACGGTTTGCTTGCTTTGTCAAGAGAGGAAAGGTGTTTATTCCAACACTTGTTCCTATATGTTGAGATTTCGTTTTTAATGATATTATTTAAGACTTTAACATTAACTAGAAAACAATCGATTCTATAACGCAGCCATTTTCTTCTTTCAGAGTTTCGTAGCCTAATCAGATGTAAGATATTTTCAGGAAGCGGTGCCTTATCAACTGGAGCAGTGGAACATTTAGGTATCGCAAGATCGGCCGCTCTATTGATAATAGAAACAAAATTGTTGCATAGGATATCAATGTGCTCGCTGCAGGTTATAGAATTTAGGCTGGTATCACCTAGAACCAAGTTCGTGTTTATATATGATTTATAACAATTCCAGTTGGCGGCGGAATAGTTGTGGTATAAACTGGTACGATTTACAACTACTGTATGATTCACTGTGAGGCTGATCGGAAGGTGGTCTGAACTTAACGCATTTAGAGTTAATGGTACTGTGCAGTAATTTGGAATATTAGTGATATATAGATCAAGAGTTGAGGGGTTCTTGTTAGCACTCGCTGGGATATAGGTGGGAAGAAGTGGATAAAGTATGGAAAAACTTGGGCTGGATTCAGCAACATCTAGTAAAATGTTACCCCAGCTGTTTGCCCTAAGACAATTCCACGACTGATGTCTGCAGTTTAGATCACCACCAATAATTACCTTGTTTCGAGTGTTAACTCTATACAATTTTTGCAGATCCCGCTTAAAGTAAGTAGATTTCTCTAGGTTTCTATTTCCTCCAGGGAAATAGACCGAAAAAAGACTCACCTTGGAATTGTCACTTAATGTTACCTCTATACTAATTTCCTCAATTAACTTAAGGCGCAATGAAGGACGCAAGGAATGTTCTATACATTTTTTCACAACAATGGCGACACCTCCACCACTAGCATGTACCCTGTCTAGGCGATAACAAATGTAATTTTGATGTGAGAAAGAAATGTCTTGTTTGAGCCAGGTTTCTGAAACAAGTGCAATGTCAATATTAAAATTTATCAAGAAACTAAAAAATTCATGCTTTTTGTTTTTGATGCTTCTCGCATTCCAAGTTATGATGTTAAGAGAATTTCTTAACATGTTTTTTCCGAGTATATGTACTTAATAGCTAATGAAGTAATGACGTTAAATTGGTCAGCTTTGGTTTGACAAGCACTAAGCTTGGTTACAACTTCATTAAGAAGAGAGTTTATCTCGCTAAATGAGAACAGGTTATCATTAGTTAATGTTTCTGACGGATTTTTCTTCGTGTATGTCGTATCACTATTGGAAGGTTGCTGGGTTTGATGGAGGCCAGAAGCCCAGGTGGATGAAGGAAGTGAAGGTTGACGCACAGATCGGGGTAGTGGAGGAAAATTATCAATGGATAATCGGTCGGGCACTGTCTGCTGTTTGTCACTCGGAGGCTGTAGGAAGGTTGTATTTCCTGTACCACGTCCGCGTGGGGATAATTTGCGGCGAATGTCTATGTACTGCTTTCGGCTTATGCATTCTGGATCGGTGGATTTATGTGGCCCACTACAATTTGCACACTTGATGACCTCATTTGTTTTGCAGTCGGATGTTTTATGGTTTCCCGAACATATTGCACAGAAGCTATTTATATGACAATGCATCGAGCCGTGACCATAAAGCTGGCAATTGTGACATTGTGTGACCTTACCTGGATTATGTTTTTTAAAGTCCCAGCGAACGATGGTTTTGAACAAGGTGGAGTAGTTCCGTTTTAGTTCGTTTAATTTAACTGTACCGCGTTGAATGTAGACGATGTACAAGTAGTGTTTGTACAGGGCTTTTGTTGACGGATTTAATGTGATGGTTTTAACATCTAGGCACTTAATCCCGAGTGCAATTAACTCATTTTTCACTATATCGTTGCTTATTAAGTCTAGCCCGGATAACACTACCTTTAATGGACGATTTTCCTTACGTGAGTGGGTGAAAAACTCACATTTTAACCGTAAGAGTTCGGTTCTGATTTTATTATAAATGTCCATTGTTGGGGCACATATTTTTTGCCCAAGCGAAATGTTTTTGATTAAGTATTTGTCTATCTTAATGTTGCTCAAAATATCACGCACTTGAGCACTAGTTGTTTTTAATACCACAATTGGCGGAACGGTTTCTTTGGGAAGTTCTGCGCACTGTTCGTCATTGGTCGGATCCATTTCAGGAGAGTCTTCCATCAGACTTTGAAGTGGTTGAAAAAAGTTAGTGTTTGAACACATTTTAGATTTTTCTAGAACGTTATTGTTCGCTTTTGAAAGTTTATCGGGAGGTGTTTGGCCTCCAATAACGGGGTCGTAACGCAACCGTTTGCGCTTGATTTTATTTAATACACGTGGCCCAGGGGCCATAACTTAACGGTTATAACACTTGTTCAAATTTTTGTATGCGGAAAACGAGGCAAAGAAAACAAGATAATGATGATTAAATTGTGAAAATTATTGTGAAAATAACGGTTGATTAAGATAACTAGCACGAGCAAAACTGTGAGACAAGTTGTCTGTTTGAAAGTCAGCCAGGTACAACTCTCGAAAATGTTATAGACAAAAGCGAGCAACAAGGCATTATAAAAACCATTCATGAAAGAGCCCACCGGAGTTATAAGAATAATTTCAGAGAAATTCAAGAAAAATAATTTTGGCCAAAAACACTACAAGACTGTAAAAATTTCGTAAAGCAATGTAAAATTTGTACAACCGTCAAATACGACAGACACCCGGTGAAACATCCTATAGGAAAAACACCAATCCCGAACGAAATATGTCAATACGTCCAGACGGACGTATTCTCCATTGATAACGAAATTTACCTAAGCACGATAGACCGATTTTCAAAATATACCTTCCTCCGTCACCTACCTAACAAACTAAACATTCCAAGGGTAATAGACGAACTCCTCTCACAAGTATTCGTGTACGAAGGAGACAGATACATAACAACGGACAACGAATCTATCTTCACGAGTCATGCCGCGGAAGCCATGTTTAACAGGCATAACGCAATTCATATAAAAACCCCAACCGAGCATTCAACATCCAATTCTCAAGTTGAACGCGTACACTCCACACTGCTGGGAATCGCTCGAGCACTCGCTAAACAAAACGGAGTAGACTTCAAGGACATAATTAACCAAGCGGTAAAAGAATATAACGCGACTATTCATTCGGTCACTGATAAGAAACCCGCGGACGTGTTTTTTAACCGTTGGGAGAGCCCATCGGCAATTATAGAGAAATTAGCAAACGCGCAGGAAACACTTCTAACACGAGAAAACAAAAAACGCGAAAACCGAACATACCAACCTGGTGACATTATTTTTGTTCGAACAAATAGAAGAAACAAAAAACTGACAGATTTACAAAACACATAGTGTCTACAGATAACGGAAATACAGTGACAACTAATAGAACAAAAGCTGTGCATAAAGACAAAATTCATTCATAATGTTTCCCATAAAACTTATTATTGCCCTCCTCCCGTTTACTTTAGCATTCGAGGTAACCGACCTAAAAGATAAAAAGTTCGTACTAATTGAAGACAACCCAGTTTACATATTCCAAACTAGAAGAATTAATCCAAAATATTTATTTGCCAATACAAGAACCACATAATTACGTTACATAAATATCCTATATTGGAAAGCAAAGGTCATAATTATATAATTCACCCACTAGCTACTAAGTTTAGTAAAATTGTATTAGACAGCACTATGTAAAAAGAAATATGTTAGAACCTCGAACTGTAAGAATTTTATGAACAATTATATATGCAAACCAAAAAGAAGGAATAATTGTACAACCAGTAATTAAATAATGAAGAAGCAAATTGTAAGTCAAACAAGATAAATAACGAGCCACTTAGGGACTTCGAAAATGGGAATATTTTTATTGACTATACACATGTAATATATAATCAAAGTTTCAGTGGACCACATCTCATTCAATTCGAAAACAACATCACCATCGACAGAGAAATGAACAGACTTCGACTCAACCCGATCATAAGCGCCGACGCATATGTTTAAACATGGGGAGAGTTAACACCCCACGCACATTGGACTCAGATAAAATTGAATCACTTCTCTTCCTAATCTAATTATGGAAAATTCCCAGATCATCTCTGACCTTATCGTCAACATCTGCACACAACACAATATACCAAGCCATGGAAAATTCCCTATCTCCTACATCGTAAATCATCTACGATAAGAGCTTGCAAAATATCATCGAGGAAAACTCCCAGACGGTGTTATCTCCTACATTGAGAATCACACCTGATAAGAACACACAACTTCATCTATAAGAGCAGCGACAACAGGATGAACGAGGCTTCTTAATCTCCACGCCGGTGAAGTGCGCTGACGAATGTTCATAAGAACAGAAGACATTAGTATTAAGAGTTAAAATAATATTAGACTAGGTTTATAAATTAATAAATATATTTTTCACTATAACCCTCAGATCTATCATTAACTCGCGCGAGTTATGTTTATTCTTAATTGCACTTAAGTACAAAAATAAAAAAACATTTTTTTAAATAAAAATTTATATTTTTATTTTAATTTTGATCAGAGTAAAAAAAATCGTCTGCTCTTCAGAGAGTCGCTTCTTAAACTAAATTTATTTTTACATCAAATCTAATCATTAGGTTTATCTTTCTACATAATAGATATTATATTGCAATTTGCTTAATTACCTTTTTCGTGATTCCACGAAGTCTTGTTAATTACCTTTTAATTATTCTTAATAGGTTGTATTTCCATCTAGAGAAATTAGGTATTGTCGTAACATGTGTTGCAATAGACATTATTTGCTTATTTTATATTTTGATGTTTCTATTTAGAGGAAATGCGTAATTAGGTTACACATTTCGATAGATGGGTTTTTTGGTGTCGTCGAAGGATTCTTTGACGTAACACGCGTTAGTGTAAAAAAAAAAGTACACTTATCAGCTATCTCAATCAGTTAAGAAAAATTCGTACGTAATCTAATAAAGAGACTCACCTGCTCAAAACGAGCGAAGTCCTTGATATTTGCTTTCACATTTTCGTCCATTTCTTTCGTTATAAGTTTTGTGAATTTCTGTTTCATTATTGCCAGGAGGGGGATTCCGATTTCTTGAACCATGCAGACGAGCTAAAAATGACAAAGAAAAACATTGACAAGTGTTAAGAAAAATATACAGAATTCTCTTAAATAAAGTACACAGATAAAATGTACTAGATTCACTTTCCACAACTGCGTTACTTCCGTCACGCGAATAGTCACAAAAATAATTCTTAGAAAAAAACGGTTTCTTACAAGTAATAAGGTTTACAGAGATCGACCGAGTATGTTCGAATGAGTTCACCAAACTCAAGTTGCTGTCATCAGCAACAGTGTGGAATTTGTAAAAAGTAATGGACAAAATACGGTTTTTAAAAGTGACGAATAGAATGGGTGAGAGATGAAACCATGAAAAACACCAGCACAAATTTGATCGAAGGCAAATTTTACAACATCCAAAAGTACTGGAACAGCCCGAACTATAGTCTCTCAACTATTGAACCAGCGTATTGTCAACTCTAGTGGAAACCATTTTTCATAACAAAGCTTGGTGCCGAACGTTGTGATATATTCAACGCGGCAACCTTAATTTCGCCGAAGTAGTTTGAGTCTACTTTTTGGCAAGGTATGTCATCAGACTACCTACGGACTTATGTCACGAGATCTGCTTTAGGAACTACGATGTTAACGACATTGCATAGTCAATTACAGAAATCAGTACCAAATTGACCATCATCCGATATAAACGTGTCGACAATCGACAAACGTTTGATCGTTCAATGGAGCGGCCTTAAAAGTGATGTGTAAAATTATTACTATAAACTCTGTTGCACATCTTAAATGGATACGGGTTTGCACACTTCTCTGCACCCAAAATAATTTAAATAAAACAATTAGTGCTAATATGCGGCACACAAAGTGTGCATGTGCGCGTGTTAAGTGCATCAGTGACGTCATAGACAAAGATGAGGTACAAGAGATCATTGATACACTCAAACAGAAAAACGCCACACGATTCTAAACTCAAATAACCCCCAGAACGGTAATGCAATTAATTGAACATTTCGGCATAATCATTAAACCACAAAAAGTAATTAATTGCATATTTCAGAGCATTGAGCAAATCGCACAAAAACAACTAATTGTATATTCCGGAACCATTAACAAATCACAGAAAAACAATTAATTGCATATTTCGGCACGATTAATAAATCGCAAAAAAAGTAACTAAAAAAATTAATAGTCAGTTCGCAATTGCGGATATTGAACTGTGACGCAAATCGATGAAGAAATATCGGCTGACGCCGCAGTACAAAGCAATTGCGAATTGAAGTTAAAATGCGAAAATTAGATCACTGCGAAATGTAATTGCATTATCGTCATCGGGAGATGTTGACCCCGAGGTGACGAGAAGTGGTAGGAAGAAGTTAGCAGGTAGTGAGAGGTTAGTCGTGAAGAGAGTTGAGGATGATGTTGGGAACAGATGGCTGGTAGTGCATCTGTTATGAGGTGGATCTGCAAAAAAGTAAAAGAAACGAAGGTGTGTCGCGAAGTGGAGAATGTCTGTGCATTCCGGGATCGTCTAAACTAATAAAGATAAACTGTAAAGTAAAGTGAAAGAAATAATTTGTAAAGGAAATTAAGTATAAAGACAGATAAAGTGTTACACGAACCTCCGCTTGGAGAGAACTAAGAAATAGAGTGAAAGAAGCAGTTAGTGGATAATATTGAAGGAAAAAAAAAAATAAAGTGTTTAACGAACCTCCGCTTGGAGGAAATTGTAAAATATAAAATGAGACATTAACAAATTGTGTTAAGAAAGTAATCAATGTGAAGAACAGTTTTTGTTGAGTTTCTAAGGTAGAATTAAGAAGCAAAGACAGAAGAAAACTCTCTAAAGGAATTAGAAAAGATATTGTAATTAAATGAAGAAAAAAGAAAAATAAAAGTGGGTGAAAACTAATGAGTGATTTTGAGTATTGATGTCGATTCTGATGTCGGTGAGTACATAAAACTATAACTCGCGTGTGTATGCGCATAGTATACGGAAACAAATCCATGAAAACTAGTGAATAAAACATTTATTTAAACAAAGAAAGTGTCTAACTGTACTGCCCGCCACGGACGATGGTGAGGCTGGATTCAAAACGGCGCTGCGGAGAAAGTCCAATCCAGAAACGAATCTTCAACCTGAAATCCGATGAGAATGAGGAAGAATTAACTACTCTCGAAAGTGGTCATTGTGCTGGAGCAGGGAACAATATTAAAGAATTGGGGACGCAAGAAAAAAACGTCTCCAACAACGAAGACAGCATCGAAAAAGGCATTGAGCGAGACAAACGAATTGCCGAGCTCTGGAGAAAAAACAATGAATTGCAAAAGCAAATACAAGCTCTACAACCAAAGGATCAACGGCAGCAACTGAAACAACAGCAGCCACAGAAACAACAGCAGCAACCGAAACAAAGGTTGCAGCAGCAACTAGATGAACAACGACATCAGATACAACCATCAAGAACAGGAAAGAGAAGGTACCTACCATTATAGTCAGCCTCATGGAGGCTATTATTAAACTGGGTAAGTTAACTTGCAATAGTTTTAAAACAAAACGATTAAAGAACAACAATATAAGTTTCTTTTGTGATATTTTGAAAGACTATCACACCATTAAAAAATAACGAAATCGACAATTTAAAATTTACAAGCGTTAAACCGGGGGGATGGGACCGAACACACAGGCCAAAGTCTCTGATTCTTTTCAACCCGGCGAAGGCCAGGACGATCATTTTCCCTCTTCGATCCAAGTTGACATGGAGTCTCCACGTGACAAACCGGGATAGCACCCACCAAGTAGTGAACCAATGCATGTAGCGACATCCTGAGAAAGATTGGCGCAAGGCTAATAACCTTGTCCGTAAAAACAAATTATTATGGAAAATTTAACAAGCCTCGGATATGGACCGTATACACGACGAAGACTACGGAAACGAAAATCACTAAACAACTTAAAAATGTTCTCATAGAATGTCCGCTCACTAAACAGAGCTCGAGCCCGTCCGGATATAAAGCTGAAAAAATGGCTAAACGATTTGAGAATTTTCTCACGGAACGTCCGCTCACTATACAGAGCTCGAGCTGCACAGCAGCTAGCCGATGCCTTGTCCGAATATAAGGCTGACATAACAGAATTACAAGAAATAAGATGGACGGGGAGTGGTGTTATTCAAAGTAACGAGTATGACATTTATTACAGCTGTCATGCAAAACACCATGTGCTCGGGGTAGGCTTTCTAGTCAGTCCAAAACTGAAGCCTGCCATTATCAGCTTTAATGTAATAAACGAAAGGCTATGCACTCTTCGCGTGCGAGGCAAGTTTAAGAACATAAGCCTCATAAACGTTCACGGACCTACTGAGGAGTCTCCTGACGACGAAATAGAACAATTCTATGAGAACGTCGAACGGGCCCTCAATGCCTGCCCAAGATACAATGTGAAAATCGTTCTTGGTGATTTGAATGCGAAAATAGGGCGGGAGCCGATTTTCAGGCACTACACAGGTTCCCATAGTTTGCATGAGCACACGGTTCACGGACCTACAGAGAAGTCCCCTGACGACGAAAAGGAAGAATATTACGAGAACGTCGGACGTGCCCTCAATGCCTGCCCAAGATACGATGTGAAAACAGTTCTTGGTGATTTGCTACTACTATTTACTATTTAATATTGAACATGAAAATGAATGAATGAATGAATGAATATTGAACTAATTAAAATGAAAAATTAAATGTTCTTGGTGATTTGAATGCGAAAATAGGGCGGGAGCCGGTTTTCAGGCACTACACAGGTTCCCATAGTTTGCATGATAACACTAATGACAGTGGACATCGAACTGGCAGCATCGAAAAACTTGGTCGTTGCGAGTACCAGGTTTCAACGTAAAGATATCCACAAAGCCACCTGGGTATCACCTGATGGAGCCACTCGCAACCAAATTGACCACGTGTTGATAGATCGCCGCCACTCCTCGAGCCTGATGACGGTACGAACTTACCGATGTGCCAACGTCGCATCGAATCACCATCTTGTTGGTACAGTTTTCCGAGTGCGGATTGCCTTACGGAGACGTATTGCATCCACGGATCAGGTTCGAATCAACACGGCTGCCTTACGCAATGAGAATACCAGTAACAAATTTGGTCATGCGCTAGGACTCGCCCTCGGAGAGCTCGACGGAGAGAGAGTAAGTCCAGGGGCCAGAATGCCGGGCGTAGAAGAGAAATGGACACGTCTTAAGAATACTGTCATTAGTACTGCAAACTCCATCTTAGACAGCAGTCGTAGAGTTCAGAGCGACCGGTTTGAAGATGAGTGTAACGCAGCAGTCTCATAGGACACGGGTGCGCGAGGAGAAATATAAAGAGCTCAGAAGATCTGAAAAAAGACTTCACAGACAAAAGAAAAGTGCCTGGGAAAAAACCCAGTCTGTGAAATAGACATTGAAGTGCACTTCAATGAATTGCTAAGCGTTCAGCTCACAGAAGAATTGGAGGCTCCCACCAATACAAGATCAAGACCAAATGCTGCCCCCACCAAGCATTGAGGAAACATTAAAAGCCATAAGACAGCTCAAATCAAATAAATCCCACCGAGCTGATGGCATACCAGCTGAGCTGATCAAACAAGGAGGGACCGCGTTACATCACGCAATTCATGAGATCGTGGTGGACGTATGGGAGCAAGAGGAGATGCCGGAAGATTGGCGTCATGGTATAATTTGCCCCATACATAAGAAAGGAGATATCACACTGTGCAGCAACTATAGGGGTATAACATTGCTGAGTACCGCCTATAAGATACTCTCCAGTATCCTACAAGATAGGATAGCCCCATACGCTAAAGCCATCATTGGTCAATATCAGTCTGGCTTCATCCCAGGCAAATCAGCAATTGATCAGATATTCACCCTTAGGCAGGTGATGGAAAAATGTCTGGAATTTAAGATTCCATTGTATCATATATTTATAGACTTTAAGGCCGCCTACGACCACATAGCCAGGGTAGAACTATATAATCCTATGAGAGAGTTCGGCATTCCAAACATATTGATACGACTTTGTAGGTTGACCATGATCAACGTAATTAGTCAAGTAAAAGTAGCGGGATTGCTGTCCAAACCAATAAACATCTTTAATGGACTCCGACAAGGGGACGGTCTGGTGTGCCTCCTCTTCAACTTGGCGTTGGAGAAAGCAATCCGTGACTCTGGCGTTACAACTAGAGTGACTATTGTCACCAAGTCCAGCCAGATACTTGCCTACGCAGATGACATCGACATTATGGGTACATCCGATTCGGCTGTACAGGACACCTTCAGCCAGATCGAGCAGGCGGCACAAAAACTGGAACTGCACATTAATGAGGGGAAAACTAAGTGCATGGTGGCAATTTTTGCGAAGAGAAGACCTAACGTTGGTCAAACTATCAGGGTGGTGGAGCAAGAACTTGAAGTAGTGCAATCCTTTAACTATCTTGGATCAATAGTATCAACCGATAACAATATGGAAGAAAAAAAAACGCGAACGGCTGATCAGATCCAACAAATCTGACTATGGTCTATCAAGGCTCTTTAATCCCGAAATTTATCCAGAACATCCAAGCTGCTACTGTACAAGACCATGGTCTTACCAGTACTTATGTATGGATCCGAGACCTGGGTGCTCAATAAAAGGCACTCTGAACTCTTAGCCGCGTTCGAGAGGAAGGTCTTAAGGAGAATTGTTGGCGCGTATGTGAGGAAGGACCATTCCGGAGACGCTGCAACCATGAGTTGTACGCAATCTACCTTGAAGCTAATGTTGTACGAAAAATCAAGCTCGGTAGACTCCGGTGGGCGGGACACCTAGCTCAAATGAGCGAAGAGGAGCCTGCCCGGAAAGTCATTTATGACAGGATGTATGGAAGGAGACAGCACGGCAGACCTTGTCTGCGACGGAGGGATGGCGTAGACCAGGACACCCAGAGCCTGGGAGTGCGAAACTGGATGACATCGGCTCGAAATCAGGACCAGTGGAGAGATTTGTTAAATAAGGCCAAGACCGGATCCCGGTTGTACTGCCGATGATGATGATGAAGCGTTAAACCATTTTCCGCCGCCCTCTCCCGAAGTCGCAACCGCAAGTTGCCGTTCTTCATAGTCTCTTTAAGTCCTAACAGTAAAATTGACGCACTCAGACATATTAGACTCCTCAGTTATCAAACAATAAGTTGGGAGAAAATAAAGAAGTCAGAACGCGTATTGCAATGTATGCGCTATCAACGCTTCGGGCATGTGGCATCGAATTGCAACATGAAATTTAGATGAGTAAAGTGCCTCAACAATCATGCTAGTGGAGAATGCCCGCTGGTTAAAGAACAGCTCCCAGATAAGAATAAGTTATCCTGCGTCATCTGTAAAAATACAGGTCACCCCGCTAACTTTATGGGTTGCCCTAAATACAAACAACTAAAATCAGTTGGAAGCCAGAAAGAAACAAGTTGAAGAAGAGAAACGAATGAAAACTCGTTCTTACAACAACTTCGTGACACCTAGTGTGTCATATACTCCAATGGCAGGTGGCGTAAAGAAATCACCAAAAGTGGAACAACCATGCAACAACATCAAAATGTCTGGACCAGAGACACAAACAGACATGACAGCAATTATACTATCCATGCAAGTGTAGTGCTCTACTAAGCCGTATCCTAAACTATATTTCCATACACATCCACCCAATAGCATCCATATCCATATCCTCAAATTAACATTGAATCCAATGTTAGACAAATTGGACCAAATATTCAATTATTCAATTCCCAGAAATCCTTTCAAATTCAAACAGCACAACGCATATCTTCTTATGCATTATATGTCTGTGGGGGTTGAAGTATGGATGCCAACGTACGGCACAGGATTCACTTAATCCCCAACGATGATATTCCGGAGAAATGTTGAAGCACTGGTGAAGATGGTACAGCAGGAAATGCAGAATGTTAAAGTTGACACAGCATTGTAAGAATGAACACTCAAGTAGTTTTTTTTTGTAATTATTTTATTGTTTCCTTTTTTTGTTTGGGCGGTGATAACTGATTTTTTTTGTGGTGATAACAATAGCGCACTTTTTATTTGATTTTTAATAATTTTGGTTTATTCGAATAAAAGGAAGAAACAATACTTTTAGAATTTAATGGTGAATTTCTAATGGCGTTTGACTCGGTACGACCGTACGGACACTCTCGATTTGAACGTTATGCGTGCGAACCACTTGAAAACTGAAATCTGACTTGATTA
Source organism: Microdon myrmicae (assembly GCA_963931805.1). NCBI lineage: Eukaryota > Metazoa > Arthropoda > Insecta > Diptera > Syrphidae > Microdon > Microdon myrmicae. The sequence goes on along the minus strand of OZ007501.1, from coordinate 41,036,896 downwards.
CGGCAGCGCGTCTGTTCAGTGTTACGATTGAAATGTGACTGACTTGAATCAGGGGTGAAATTCGTATTTCATCCCACACACAGGACAACCAAAAGAGACCACGCCTCTGCTCTCTCAACCTCACGCCCGTCGAAGTGTGGGTAACTTTTGTTAATAGGGAAATTGACGGACATGGAGAATGAGAAAACAGAAAACATGATATGCTGTGATCTCGGGGTAGCTTTGGTTGAGTGTGTTGGTATCAGATGCAGCTACTGACATGACCTGGTGACCCAGTGGTACGGCTATGGTGTAGTCAGAGCGCCTTGAACCGTGGAAAGACAGAAATACGAAGGAGAGGAAAACCTAGCTGATGTCACTCCCCTGCAAAAAGAGATCATTGATCCCAAGCGAATGGATGATCTGAGGGAAAGTCAATAGGACGCCGCTGATGCTTGGGAAATAATCAGCGTGAGAACCAGACTCTAAGACGCTGAAATAACCCCAGCGATTTTGTTATGATGCAACAGCGTCGTTCGTTTAGACTTGCTGTTGCCAACCGACATTATGAGATTTCCGATGGGAAACTCATGGTTAGCAAGAATGGGGTTGCCGTATGGCAAGAATGTGGCCAAACTCAATTATGCATTATCTGCATGGGATAATGGGTTTAGCTATGCGTCCGTTTGACATGTTTTACAGGGGAATAACATATGAGGGATAATGGATATGTATGACGCGCTGAAAGCGGTCGAAATTAGGTGGAAATTGTGGTTGAGAGTGTGGGTTGTTTCTCATGTAGAATAGAGAAGCCCCGACATGTCTAGTATGCTAAAATAAATACGCGATAAACGAGTGAAATGTTCGTCTATCACGCACATTCAAGTCCTAAAAACTAAACACCACAATGCGTATGTTCATATGCAAACAAACCCATGTATATTTGGTTCACATGCGCACAATTTCTAAAAACCTCATCTCCACTGTATCGTAGCCAGATGCGTATGTTCTAAAAATAGATTTCCGATTCCGTTTCCCCAGTTTTCTCACATACAAGTCTAAACGAATATTTATATAAAAGTGCAATCGATTTTAGATTCGAAGATCGGTCTCTGGTTGGCGTCCGAATAATAAAATAATAGGAATCAGTAAAATCAGCGAATTTCTTAAAATAATTTTATAAACAGTAAAAGTCATTTATATAGATCAGGAAGAGAGTGGGTGAGAGTGTCGAACTCTGGGGAACACCTGCATTCATTTGATGGGAAACAGATTTCACACCATCAAGAATCACTTGAATTGAAAAATAGTCTCTTATCCATTGGATCAGGGAATTGTCGACTCCATAGGAATACAGTGTTGACAAAAGGGCTGGATGCCAAACTCTGTCGAAGGCTTTTGAAAAATCGAATGCTACTACTACCTTCAGGTACGCCATCAGATCTCCTGTGTAAGTATGCCTTTTAGGTGCATTGAATCAAGAGCGGCCGCATTGGATATCTCCAAGGTCTTTAATTGGGTCTGGCACAGAGTTCTACTAAATAGGATATTGCCTACAACTCTGGGACTGGACGAAGAGATTCCTCAAAAATCATTCGATTCGGTTTGCTGTAGACGATATATTTTTTTTAATTTTATGTACATTTTTAGTTTTATTATTTTTCTTAGTTTCTTAACTTACTTGCTAGACAAAAAATGCTTGAATTCTAGCTAATTTATATAAAATCTTAATCACTCACATATTAATAATTTATTAGTATCAACGCCTAACAAAATATTCTGTCTTGGGGATAACAAAATACTGATTTCCTCATTTTCAAATGATGAGATGTAACGTAATCAGCTTTCTGAATCGAAATCTGGGTAAAGTCCTACAACAGGAATCAATCAATATCGTCAACTTCGAGGCAGCGAAGACGCATAGAACGTTTTCAAGAAAACAGGGCCCGTTAATTGACCAAGTCATTAAATCTAAGAACAACATGAATTTGTTCGACGTCACGGTTTGTGGAAATGTATCGTGGCATGAACCGGTGTCGCCTTCAGAAAACTGACATCATTTTGGAGCCAAATTTCAAATTGGACCGGACTCAAAAACTGTTCACATGTTTGGAGTTGGGTTCCTAAGCATACCCTCGGTCTAATCGATAGCATACAAAGACGAGTAATTTCCCTGGAAGGAAAACAAACCACTAACAGATACACACACAACACACAATCTTACATAGGTAAACAGAACTTTACTACTACGATCACGACTTCTGCATAGAGCACCGGCACACTCGCCTGCTCCGACGTTCTCTCGTTCGTTCGCTCCTCGCTCCGTCGTTCGCACACGAAGTTGATCGTAACAAAGTTACTGAGGAGGGAGTAATCTGTTATGTATACAGATCACGTTGATTATTGCGTTAAGCAAGGATAGGGAAGACGGTGATTTGAATATACGATGAATCGGGTGAAAAACGAAGCATTGAAACATCAGGCTAACGGCCGCATGTACGAATTCGATTTCTCGAGCGAGAGGACGTCGGAGCAGGCGAGTGAGCCGGTGCTCTATGCGGAAGTCGTGGTCGAGTTCTGTTTACCTATGGGAGATTGTGCGTTGTGTGTGTATCTGTTAGAAACGCCACAGTACTGTTGCGTTCCGCCACATCACCCCACACCCCGTTAATTAAGTAAGCACACAATGCAATTTCCTCGATATAATTCTTTCAATAATTGCACAAGCAACAACACATTGCCAACTCACAATCAATGCAATGCTTGCCCATTGCGTCCATTACACAAGCAACAACACATGTACCACACGATCGGATTACTGCACTAGCGTGAAACACTTCTACCGTCCAAGCTGTACGCTTCACATTACCGACACATCTTTTGCTGCACAGCCGGGACCAGGTGCCACATCTGGCACGAGGCGCCGCTGGCGTCTTCAAAGGTAATGAACACACAGTCTATCATAATGTCCGTCAAAGCACCAACCAGTTCAACGCCACGTCAAAGCACCAATCGATTGTACGATGCGAATGGCTTGGGCAAGGGCTGTCGTATTTCCGTTAGTTCGCTTGGATGCAAATATCAAGCAAGTGATATACACCGTTGCACCTTGCACAGGCCAATTGGGTTGCAAATGCTAATTAAGCAATATAGCTGACTCAGGCTAGGGAAATGGTCAACGTCCAAATGAAGATGCATCGTTTGCGTTTTAGGAACCCAGGATTTAGGTATATAAAGAGTGGTTGCAAGGTGATTAATTCAGAAAGAATTAATCGATCAGGGCGAAAGGTTGCAGCCTTGTGGCGTTTGCAACAGATCAATACACAATATACACAAGCAATTAGTGAATAACACCGAAAGGAAATTCAAATAAGCAAGGCATCAGAGCCGTATACCATACCGATCACATAACAATTCCACATCAGTTGAGTGTACTTGAGTTTAGAAGTCGAATTCGTACACGCGGCAGTGGCCTGATGTGTTAAGCATTGGTTAAATTTTTAGTGATTCTAACTGTCATAGCGTCAGTTCGAATCACACGTTCTTCTCTATCATCGCCAACGCTATAGCCTTGCAGCGGAACAGTGGGCCTTCTACTCTGGATAAATAAATAAATAAGTTGTAAGAAACAAAGGGTTGCAGGCTTGTAGCGATTCTAACAGATACACACAATTCACAGCAAAAATAGTGAAGAACACCGAACGAAAAAAATCGAATAAGAAAAATACATCAGAACCGTATACCAAGTGATAAATAAAAAATAATTCACACCAGTGGAATATAGTCGAGTTTGGAAATCAAATTCTAAACACGGTCAGTAGTCTGATGCTTCCCTGCTTCGCTTTTCAATCGTTTCATCGTGTGTTCAATTCACCTTCTTCACTATCCTTGCTTGGCTTGCATTGATACAGCGGGCCATTTGCTTCAGCGTAAGTTAATAAATAAAATTAGTAAATTATTAAAAGTTGAAGGTTTTTATCTCTCCACTTAGGATTCAGATCGGCCAGGGCAGACGGCCAACTCAACCAGGTAATATTAACACAAATCACATTACAATTTAGCGCAGCCGGTATGGAACTGCCGGTGACAAATTGTTAACATAACCATTTTATGTTAATATCGAAATACGTTACCCAAAGGTAATGGCGAGTTGCGTAACTTTGATATAACAGTATTATTCCGCGGAATTACGTTTATTTGCGCCTCACAAGACAATCTTGTAGTTCATCTCTCAACGCCACTTATATCTCTATATCAAAACTTGTTCCCTTGCAGTACAGGAAATCTATGGAGCTCACTCCCTGCAGAAGTGTTTCTAGGGCGCTATAAAGTGCAACTGTTCAAGAAAAACTCCAATAGTTATCTAATTGCATCTCAGGCCACTGACTAGGTTCGCTATAGGTTCGCCTTTCCTAAGAGAAGTATGTTATATAAAGAAATACTCAGAAATGTATACTACCCATATAACAGTATAGTGTTTTTTATCTCTCTTTCTTGTCGTGCAAGAACCTTACTCCTTCAATTTCCCTCTCTTTTTGTACAACCGATAAGTTAGCCCTAATGAATTTTATGGACCCAGAATAGAACCATATTTGATTTGATACTCCTTACTACGCGGCTAGATCATATATAAAAGAAACTTCTTTTTTTCTGAGCGTATAAGTGTGAAGGGTGCGGGCGGCCGCTTCTGCTCCATATTGGTATAGGTGCCGGGAAGAGGGAGAACCGGTAGTTCTCTAGTTCAAATCAATTCGGTAGTAGTGCTCCCAATAGCGGAACACAATGCAACGCATCATCATTAAATTTCTTACATGCGATGACGTAAAACCATTTAAAATTCTGGAAAGATTGACTGTAGTATTGTGGGATCGAACATTGTCAAGGAATCGTGTGTTTGCCCTGCATAAATAATTCAATGAAGGACATAAACGGACTGAATTAAGAGTCTAGACTCAACTGTCGACAGGTAAGGTGCTTGCAACCGTTTTTTTTTTTCGACCAGCATAGCGTTTTTCACATTGATTTCTTGTATGGTGCTTATTACCACAAACTTGAGTGACGCCAAGGTTGCTTATCGTTCCGAAAGACGCGAACAAGCGATTCGAGACGTCATCTTTTCCAAAACAATGGTCGGCAGCTCGAACAGTCACAAAATTAGAGGAAAAGTGATGGGTTCTATTTGACCATACTCCCTATAACCCTAATTTATCGCACTGCGATTTACATTCCTTTGCGCGTCTCAAAGGAGCGCTAGGAACACAACGATTCCTAGACGATGCAGCGCTAGAATCCTTTCTACGCAATTGATTATGGACATAATCATCTTCCCTTTAGCCCGAATCCAAAATATGTCCAATCCGCTGGAAAAATGCATTTCCAAATCAGATCATTAAAAAATGATCTCACCTGACTATTATATGAAATCATATTACAAAATTTTACAAGTAAAGCTTCATGTATGTGGGAAGTCCAAGTGGGATCATACCTGTTATTCCGCCAGCTAAATGTAAATGTAAACAAATATTTTGGTTGCTTTTGAAAATAAACTGAAACTATACAAAATTGCTTAAAATTACCGACGACTAATCGGACCTTAAACGTAAATTTACCTGGAAAATAATAAGTTGCATCATCAGCTGGTACTTCAGTTGTTTAAAGTCCTGGAGAACGAAGGCGATGTAAAATATAGAAAAAAAGTTGTTGACTATCTCAAAGAGTATTAGTTTGTTAACACGATGACGTTCATACTGACTACGTGTGCGATGATTCTCTAAGTCGGTCAAGAACGTTGCAAGTTTCTCATAAGCCCATGAAAATATCGCTATAAGGATTGATTGCACCACCACTGGGATGTAGAGTAACGCTGAATCGGGACCTGAAAAAAGAATTTACAATTTCGGTAAATCTAAACCCGACAGATATCATAGCTTTGGTTCAAAATAACGAATGCATCGATTTTGAGACGCCAGGCTCTTCTTAAATAACAATCTAAATAAATGAAATGAAATAAATGAAATGACCTATACGAGGTTAAGCTCTTTAAAATGAATTAGGAAGTCTGGTAAGAAAAATAATCTAGTGTAAGTCCACCCAAATGCTAACCCAAATGCTAACAGACGTTCGCTCATAACACAAGTGAAACACGTGTTAGTGAAAGTGTGTGAAGCGCACGTGTCATTAAAAGTGCGTGAAGTACACGTGTCAAAATAAATTGAAAAGTCTATTAAAATAGAGTAAGTGAAAGCCAGCAGTAACGAATGATGGGCGACGGCCCCAGTGATGACATCATAGAGCGCAAAAAAAAAACCCCGCAAACATTTTACTTAACGCAACAAATAAACCGACAACCATGGAAACATAAGCTATTGACTACCAAAAAAGTATCTAGAAGCCCTGGAATACATCAATACACTTAGACTGCAGATGAAACAACTCCACCCACTAAAACGGAGATGATCTCTGCATGAAAGAAACGCCTGCTCACTGCCTAGGACTGGCCCCATCATCTCCAAGGCAACAAGCCTTGTGAGTAGGGCGTTAGAATATACTCAGAGCTAGGCCGAATTGCCGTAAAAGGCGACTAAAGGCCGAGTGGTAGCCGGGGTCCCAACGCCCTCTGCGCCCGGTGAAATACCACCCCATCAAGCTTTAGGCTCCGTGAAATGGTCGGGAGAAATCCCTGGCCATCTTTCGGAGCTTGGCTGATGGACCGGTTCGAGGAAAGGTTGGTTAGGTGGTAGTCGGTCCCAAGGTGAGATACCACCCCGTCACGCTGTACATTCCGCGATATCGTAGAGAGAAATCTTCGACGGTGTTTCGGAAGTGTGGCTGATGGCCCGAACTGACACGGAGATAAGTAATGATGGTACCTTCTGATATAAAGAAATCCAGAGGTAAACTAGTTTCCCAACTTTAATCATGGAACTTTAAGAGGTTCGTCATCAACTAACCAGGCTCGCTCTCGAGGCTCTGCCCACGCTCGACTGGTGACGGCATTTTGTAACATCAGGGGCATCGGTTTCACCAATACGAATGTAAACGCCGTCCACCAATATTTGCAAACAACGAAACCTAATATCCTTGCCCTAACTGAGACCCAGGTCGATTCGTCAACTGATTCGACATATCTTCGTTGCTCAGGATACGACTTACATTCGAGATTCCGTTTTAAGGGCGGAGTCTGCGTCTTCGCGCGATCCAATCTGGCTTGCCAGAGGATAGAGGCGTTGGAACCCAATAATATAGACATCATATGGTTGAGGGTCGTGCTGAAGAATTCCGTTAAATTTCTTTGTTGTCTTTACCGCTCCCCGAATGACGATCGACCAGCGACATTTTTCGAGCATCTTTCACATACAGTCGACTGGATACAGATCAACCACCAGGCTTCTGAAATTGTTGTCCATGGCGATTTTAATGTGCACAATTCCGGCTGGTTGTTACATTCTAACAGAACCGACGAGGCTGGGAGCCTGGCGGAGATGTTTGCTGTAAGCCACAAGTTGACTCAACTCGTGGGGGAGCCAATGCGAGTGCCGGATGTCCGAGGCGATTATGCGAACACCCTGGATCTACTTTTGGCATACGAACCGCGTACTTATACCGTAGAAGTTTCTGCGCTATTGGGAAACTCAGATCACTGCTTGGTATCTGTCGCGCAAGCACTTGCGTATCATGCGAATAACCGGCCTAGGCAGCTTCGCCATGTATGGAAGTATGGGACTGCTAACTGAGACGATTTGAGAGATTTCTTCGCATCCTTTCCATGGTCCGAGGTGTGCTTCGGAAACTCCGATGTTAACGCTTGCGCGGAGTCGGTATCAAAGATTATTCTTCTGGGGTGGATATGTATATTCCACATTCCATCAAACGAAGTTCGTCTGATAAACCTTGGTTTGATAAAAAATTCGAGCTGATTACAGCAGCAAAAAAAAGAGCTTTTAAGCAACGGCGCTCCAATCCCACCGATGTTAACAGAACGAATTTTGTTAGCATCACAAACGCGTGCAACCAGGCGATTGATACCGGCTCACAACCACAAGGTGATCAATAAGCTCCTTCGGTGCCCAACTGGTTCGCGCTCCTTCTGGTCAATGGCAAAACCTATCAGCGGTAACTTCGCTTCCTCCTCTTTCCCTCCGTTGGTGACAGACAGCGGGACGTTGGTCACGAATTCAAGCTAATGTGTTCGCGAATTTATTTTCCGCGAATTCAAACCTCGATACCGGACTTTTGGAGCCACCTGTGATCTGTCCGGTACGGCCTTCGATGCGGGGTGTGAGATTTAGTCCGCGCAGTATTCAACGCATTCTACGTGAACTGGATTGTAGGAAGGCAACCGGCCCGGACGGAATACCAGCAATATTCCTTAAGAACTGTGCTCCAGAACTATTGCCGGTTCGTGGCAGACTCTTCCGCTTATCTTATGCACGGAGGACCTTTCCTGCCTGCTGGAAAATCACTCGCGTTCAGCCAATCCCAAATACGGGGAAAAAGTGTCTCCCACAAAATTACCGACCGATAGCATTACTGTCTATTTTATCTAAGGTGATGGAAAAAGTCATCAATACTAAGTTAGTTATGTATTTGGAGTGCAACGGACTTCTGAATGATCGTCAATACGGATTCCACGGCAGACGGTCCACGGGAGACCTTTTGACACTTATAACCTATATATGGACATCTGCGATTGAACGGCATGGTGAGACAAGGGCGGTCGCATTTGATATCTCCTAGGCTTTTGGCCGCGTCTGGCATGGGGCATTGCTGAGCAAACTTCGTTCATATGGACTTTCCCAACAGCTTTGCGACTGGACGAGGAGCTGTAGCGATTCTAACAGATACACACAATTCACAAGCAAAAATAGTGAAGAACACCGAACGAAAAAAAATCGAATAAGAAAAATACATCAGAACCGTATACCAAGCGATAAAATAAAAATAATTCATACCAGTGGAATATAGTCGAGTTTGGAAATCAAATTCTAAACACGGTTAGTAGCCTGGTGTGTAACGCTTAGGTCAAATTTTTTTTCGTGATTCAAGCTGTCATAGCGTCAGTTCGAATCACACGATCTTCTTCACTATTATTTAAAACGCTATAATTGGTGACCCCGACGTGATCTGAACACGCAGCATCCACTTCCCATAGTAAAGCAGAACTTCACACACGGTCACGACTTCCGCATAGAGCCCAGCCTCCGACGTTTTCTCGCTTCTCTCTCGTTCGTCCGTCGTCCGCATACGAATCTGATCGTAACGAAGTTACTGCGGCGGGAGTGTGTAGCGATTCTAACAGATACACACAATTCACAAGCAAAAATAGTGAAGAACACCGAACGAAAAAAAATCGAATAAGAAAAATACATCAGAACCGTATACCAAGCGATAAAATAAAAATAATTCATACCAGTGGAATATAGTCGAGTTTGGAAATCAAATTCTAAACACGGTTAGTAGCCTGGTGTGTAACGCTTAGGTCAAATTTTTTTTCGTGATTCGAGCTGTCATAGCGTCAGTTCGAATCACACGATCTTCTTCACTATTATTTAAAACGCTATAGAGCTTCCTCGAGAATCGATCGATCCAGGTTCTTGTGGACGGCGAGTGTTCGGATCTGTATCCTGTTAATTCGGGGGTGCCTCAAGGTTCTATTTTGGCTCCAACATTGTTCTTGCTTTACATAAATGATTTGTTGGAGACAACGGATAACAAAGTGTTCAGTTTGCGGATGATAGTACGCTTGTTTCCTCCTTTTCGAGTGTTCGGCCGATTGGTGCATCAACGTCGCACCAGCTGATATGTAGACAGATTGACTCTCTGAATCAGGATCTAGGTAAGGTCCTGCACTGGGGAAAGGTCAATCTCGTCGACTTCAATGCAACGAAGACACAATATACAACATTCACAAAGAAAAGTGGATCAACGGTTCCACAGCTGATGATGAATGGCCGGGCTCTCGAATCTGGAGGAAGCTTGAAATTGGTCGGTGGTACGGTCTGTAGAAAAGTATCGCGTCAGCGTCACACTATCTCAATGTATACAGATTTATTCTCTGAATCAGGATCTGGATAAGGTCCTGTAGTGGGGAAAGGCCAATCTCGTCGACTTCAATGCAGCGAAGACACAATATACAACATATATGGACATCTGTGATTGAGGGGCATGGTGAGTCAAGACTGGTCGCATTGGATATCTGCAAGCCTGTTGACCGTGTTTGGCACGGAACATTGTTGAACAGGCTTCATTCATACGGACTTTCCCGACAGCTTAACGACCGGACGAAGAGCTTCCTCGAAAATCGATCGAGACAGCAAGTCTTTGGTTCTTTATCCTGTTATTTTCGGGGTGCCTGAAGGTTCTATTTTGGCTCCTACCTTGTTTTTGCTTCACATAAATGATTTGTTGGAGTCAACGGATAACACGGTGTTCAGTTTTTCTGATGATAGTAGGCTTGTTTTCTCTTTTTCGAGTGATCGGCCGATTGGTGCGTCAACGCAGATAATTGACAAATTGACTCTCTGAATCGGGATCTAGATAGGGTCCTGCAGTGGGGACAGGTCAATCCCGTAGACTTCAATGCAACAAAGACACAATATACAACATTCACAAAGAAAATGGATCATCGGTTCCACAGTTGATGATGAATGGCCAGGCCCTCGAATCTGGGGAAATCATGAAATTGCTTGGGGTTGCGGTCTGCGGGAATATATCGTGGCATAAACACGTGTCGGGTATCACCAGGTCAGCCTCTGGCAAACTGAGCTATCTTTTTAGAGCCAAGAAATATTTAACTCCGGCCCAACTTCTTCTCCTGTATAAATCCCAAATTAGACCCGTGCTTGAATATTGCTGTCATGTTTGGAGCTCGGCTATTAAACATACTCTCGACCTACTTGAGAGCATACAGAGACGAGCGATCCGCCTGATCGGGGACTCAGTGCTGACGTCGGTACTACAGTCGCTATCACATCGAAGGCGCGTAGCCGACGCTTGTCTGTTTTACACATATTATCACGGGTACTGTTCTTCGGAGATTCGTGGTATTGTTCCACGCAATTCGGTTTCTACACGCTCCACAAGACAATCCGACGTATCGCGCCAGTTTTCGGTTCATCTCCCGACGGCGCGATCATCCCCGCATCAGAACTCGTTCCGTTACAGAGCGGGGAAGCTGTGGAACTCCCTTCCCACACGAGTGTACCCGGAGTGTTACAAGCTGCATCTGTTCAAAAAGAAGTGCAACAGTTATTTGGTGGCACTCGGGGCACCCACTCGGCGCTATAGGGTCGCCTCTCCCGAGAGATGTGTAATAATAAAAAATAAAAAAAAAATAAAAAAAAATTTAAAAAAATTAAAAAAAATAAAAAAAAATAAAAAAAAATTAAAATAAATATTTAAAAACATATTTAAAAAAATATTTAAAATATATTTAAAAAAATATTTTAAAAAAGTGAAGAAAAAGATAAAAAAATAAAAATAAAAATATGAAAAAAAATTTAAGATATATCGAATTCTTCTTTCATTTGCTAATGACAACGCTATTATCCCAAATTCCCAGTTTGGCTTTCGCTCACAACACTCCACCTGTCATGCGTTGTTAAAACTAACGCACGATGTCACAACTAATATTCAAAACCAAAGTCCGACGGTCTGTATCTCTCACGACATATTTAAAGCATTCGACTGTGTTTGGATCTCAGGTCTGCTTTACAAGCCGCACTACATATTTGGATTAAACACCCACAGCACCAAACGTCTCGCCTCCAACCTCTCTGGTAAGAAATTCAAAGACAAAATAAATTCTTCTCTCTACCAGTCGTACGAGTATAATATAACCGCAGGGGTTTTACAAGGCTCAATTCTTGGACCACTATTATACTCGTACCTCTGTGGCGTTCTACGAACGCACAATTTACCCAGGTAAGGTTCCTACCCTTCAAGGAACTTACTTATCTTATCATTACACGTGCCCACAGACACGTGTCCCAAAGCTCCTAATCATACCTGTAACAAGGGTCATAGGAAGCTGCAAAATGCGAAACCGATATAAAAAGAAGCAAGGAACTGAACGTCCCAAAGCTTTTAATGCCAAGCTCAACATTCGTAAGTCGTTATACCTGAAACAAGAAAGAAACATTCATTCGGCCTGCGCCCAGGAACATTCCATTGAATCGGTAATTTCAAACATCTATGCAAGGAAGTGCTATCGCCAGAAAATGAGCCGATCAACGGTGCACGTGCGGGTAGTCTACCACAAAGACCACCCAAATCCGTCGATACAATAATGTATGTTGGTCATCAGCTACCAGATTCCTGGGAAACGTAAATATCTCAACGAGATAATTCGAAAAATGTATGAGGTTTAAAACCTACAAAGGATCTATTCCGGTCCCTTCTGAATTTCACACCCTCAGAAGGATCTAATGGATTTCGGTGTGTTTACAAAAGGCAAATAAACCCACGGACTATACGTCCTAACAATCATCTCCGTTCTGCGCGCCAGATGTGCCGCGCAAACAGAAAACCGTGAGATGAGATGCTATCACCACCACCGAGGGTGATGATGATGTATGTGTTGATCCCTTTCAGGCATCCAAATTACCCCTGGGAATAAATGACATGCTGCTAACCGAGATTCGGAAATTCTGTTAGCAGATCTAAGGAGAAAAGTTGTCTGCACAAATACAGATGGACATCTGTATCGGGGTACTGTTCAGACAGTCAGATTTCGATCGTCAACGAGACGACAAGTCTATTTTTGATCGTCAACGCGAGGAGGAGAGCGGTTCGGGAAAACCTACCGAGGAGGTGGATCAGACTCCGGAGAAGAATACGAAAAATTCGGTCGATAGGGAAAGCTTTGTCGTGTGTACTAATTAATTGAGATATATTGTGATTGAATTAATGAAGCGATTTTGGTGACTTAAATAATAGAGATATTCGGTGACTTAACTAATCGAAATAATAGAAGCCCCAAAAGTAAATAATAAAGAAGGAAAGTGAAGTATAATTAAACCAGCTTTTCCCAGCGTTTTATTTTCGTTGCCCGTTCCGTGTCGTTCTCCGCATTAACAGTGTTCGGCGGAACACTCGGTCATCGAACTACGACCAACACCATACCGCCAAACCTCCTCTATACTACAGACATACCGCAGCCTCAATCACCCAATACCGTAATGTTGAATTACGCTGAAGACACCATAGTCTACTGAGGAGTACGTTTTTACTATGGCATCGGCAAGGATGCGAGTTCGTTAAAAACACACCGACGAAAAGACAAATCACCACACACCAACGATGAGTCATCATCATCATCATCGGCACTACAACCGGGAACCGGTCTTGGCCTTATTTAGCAAGTCTTGAGGCTTGTTAAATTTTCCATAATGATTTATTTTTTCTGGGCAAGGTCATTAGTCTTGCGCCAGGGGCTCCCCGACGGGGAATCGAACCCCGGTCTCCCGGGTGACAGGCGGGTATACCAACGATGAGTGCTTCCCCAAAATTGTCTACAAAAACACAAGCACCAAGAACAAAATATATAAAACGGCACCGGAGGATTTTTGTTTTAACAGTTTTCTTTATTTAAAATTGCAGACGGCGATATTAACAATGTCACTCTTACTTTCTAAAGTTTATTTGTTATTCGTACAGTAACACTTGTTTTGATTTAAATTACCAAAATAGTTAACATTATTACACGACTGTTCATCCCTGAGGGAAACTTCTGGACACAATAACTTAGGGGCGTAAACTGTTCTGGAAACTGATATGCCACTTGATTGTTACGTTTTAATATTTTAATATTATAGTTCGCTTAAAATAAACTTCCTATCGCACTCAATTCCGGTTTGACTTCCAAAGCCGGATTTCGCGAATCGTATTTAATTAGCGACAAATGGTGATTTTTAACCCTTATGTCAATGACCAACTTTACCGACAGTAATCATTTCGTCGCAATTTCACGATTGCTCGGCCTAGTAGACGAATTTCGGTCCCATGTCTTAGATCATCTCCATTCAAACGTTTCTGAATGATAATTACGAAATTTCAATGAAAAAAAAATTTTTTTTACTTTCAAATTGACATTTCAAAAAATCGAAATGGGTACCCGGTTACCCGGTCATTGACATAACGGTTAAAAATAACTAATTAACCACGGGTAAGGACTTTTGACAATAACTTCTCAAGACACTTTGCGACTGGTGAATCTCGACTCCTGGCACGCGTGTAATCCCGACAGGAGATAAAATCTGACTCCACGAGCTGGGCGACGTTGACCCAGCCTCTGGTGATTGGGATGAGTTTCCACGCATGTCATCGCAGGGGAAAACAATCTTTCCTTCGCCCCACGACCTATGAGAAATCGGTTCGCGTCAGGTTTCGGCAGGTTCCCATAGAAATGTTCCAGATAGGGTGAATGTCTTTTCCTCTGCAAGAAAGACACACGAAACACTCGCTGGGCGCAGGAAAGGAAAAACAAACATGCAACTGGTCAAACGCCAGGTTGAAGAGGAGGCATGCCAGACCGTCCCCTTGTCGGAGTCCATTATAGATGTTTATTGGTTTGGACAACAATCCCGCTACTTTTATTTGACTAGTTACGTTGGTCATGGTCAACCTACAAAGTCATATCAATTTGTTTGGAATGCCGAATTCTCTCATGGCATTATATAGTTCTACCCTGGCTATGCTGTCATAGGCGGCCTTAAAGTCTATTAATAGGTGGTATAATGGAATCTTAAATTCCTGAATTTTTCCATCGCCTGCCTAAGGGTGAATATCTGATCAATTGCTGATTTGCCTGGGATGAAGCCACACTGATATTGACCAACGATGGCTTTAGCGTATGGGGCTATCCTATCTTGTAGGATAGTGGAGAGTATCTTATAGGCGGTACTCAGCAATGTTATACCCCTATAGTTGCTGCACAGTGTGATATCTCCTTTCTTATGTATGGGGCAAATTATACAGCGACGCCAATCTTCCGGCATCTCCTCTTGCTCCCATACGTCCACCACGATCTCATGAATTGCGTGATGTATCGCGGTCCCTCCTTGTTTGATCAGCTTAGCTGGTATGCCATCAGCTCCGGGGGCTTTATTTGATTTGAGCTGCCTTATGACTTGTAATGTTTCCTCAATGCTTGGTGGCGGCAGCATTTGGTCTTGATCTCGCATTGGTGAATTCTCCAATTCTTCTGGGGGCTGATCATTTAGCAATTCATTGAAGTGCACTTTCCATCGCTCCAAAATGCCTTCAGGGTCGGTGATCAGATTACCCTCTTTATCCTTGCAGTAAGTGCAGCGTGGTGTGTACCGCGTCATACTGCGGATTATTTGGTAGAACTTCCGCGCCTGGTGCGGACCTCGCTCTCTACTTTTCTCTATTTCACAGACAAGGTTTTTTCCCAGGCACTTTTCTTTTGTCTGTGAAGTCTTTGTTTGTTGTTGTTGTTGTTTAGACAACGAATAATTAGACATGGCCGATGCCATGCGTATTGACATGTTCGGATGTTAATGCCGGTTACGCGATGGGAAAACCAAATTGGTTTTTAGGACATGGTAGTTTGTATGCAAGCATGCCCCGGGGTGAAAATTTGATGCCACGGCAAGATGGTAATCTTGCCGTGGGTTTATATTTTCAGGTGAAAGGTGGCGCAGAGTAGATTACGATGCTCATTTGCAGATAAGTTGAAGGCAGGTCATTTATGGTAATGAGTGGTTCGATGGAAGTGGGTTAAAGAACCCCCCACTACTCCAGCAGCAAGTTTGTAAAAGAGGCAAGAAACCACATTAACTTCCTCCCAAATCGATCAACATATTTTAATAAATGGAAAATTCGTCTAAATCCTGATAAAACTCAACTTATAGTGTTTAAGGCTAAAAATGAGCACTGCACAAACAACACCAGGCGCACCCACAACAAAGTTAGAGTTAAACTAAATAACCCGCAGATAAAACCTTCCAAAACTTTAAAATATCTGCGAATAACCTTTTCCAATGACCTTTTATTCAACACGCACATTGAAGATACTTTACGTAAAGCCACAATATAACAGAATCTCTGTAGAAGAGTGATGAAGAAACCTAACGGTTTATCCCACAAAGTCAAACTGCTCATCTATAAGCAAATAATCTGACCCACACTCACATATGGGTATCCACTGTGGTATCATATAACACCCGCCCATATGGAGAACCTCCGCACTTTCGAGAGGAAATGCTTCAGGCCCAACTCTACAAATATTACAATAACAGCTTACTATACAATGCCACTGATACTGACCGTCTCGATAGATGCTTCCTAGAGCTGTCTATAAAATTTATTGAAAACCTCCCAAATAACCCCAACCCCATAATAACTTCACTACTACCAACTACTCTAGATAATAGGGCTCACTACCTGAATTGTCTCCACACCAGAACTCCCTTTGCCCCTGGAAGATTGGTTAATGACTCCAACGAGGTAGTGTACCATAACACCGAACTGGCACCAGTTCAAATACTGTAACATACAACCATTCTCCAACATTCTGCGTTCTAACGAACAACCGGAATGTGTTACCCCACCCGAGTCCACTAACTGACCATATTCCACTCCAACCTACCTTCCTAACCATCAATCCCTATTTTCCCCAATTCATATTACATATTTAACTTATTTTAATATTAATTAGGTTAAGCTATATTAAGTTAGAGTTAAGTTAAGTAGTAGATTAGATTAAATTTAAAAAATAAAAACCCTGATTTTCTGACCTTTTCCAGTGTTACGGCTCCAACGCCGTGCTTCCTCTTTCGAGGGAAGAGCGTGGAGGTTATTATATTTATTAAAGAATTTAAGTGTTCTTTATTAATATGTTATTAATAATAATAAAAGATCTCTTTTATTTAAATATTTGTTTTATTTATTTTTATTTTATCGAACTCAGCTATCTCAAGCTGAGCTCTCTTCTTTCTCCTCTTTTCATATAAATTTACTTGTTTATATAGAACATTTTGTTCTAACTGACTGTGGCGTATAAACTGAACAAAACAATCTAGAAGTCTCTGTGACTTAGAATTTTGAATAAACTTTGAACGAAAATCAAAGTGGCCATGTTTTGAAATGAAAATGTGCTTGTTATGAAAAGGGGCATATTTATGAAATGTGCTGTAAGTGACTGGATATAGAATATTGTGTCTGTTTATTTATGAATTGTAATAACTGAGAATGTAAGATATGTGAGGATGTAGTTTTAAGGGTTGTGTTCGAAAGGACATGAGTTAGTGTTAAAGCGAATAAGGGTAGTATTCTGGAATACAACATCCCACCCTTCTTCGAGAAAGAAAATTATCCTTGAAGAGAATAATTTTCTGTTAACTATTGCTTATATTAGGATTAATTACCGACTTGGATTTTCGTTCATTTACAATGGCGTTCAAAGAAGTTAATCTTATATCAAAAGTTACAAACATCCAAAAGTTCGTAATACTAGAAAAATAGGTTACAATAATCCAAAAGTTTACTTATAGTCTACTTACATTATCTTTTAACTAACTTTAAATATTTCTAACTAACTTAATATTTCCACTTGGAACCTTTTCTTTTATTATCCAACAACTTTTTTTTTTCTATATATATAATTAATATTATTTCTCAAAATTCTCTTTTTCGTTCGAATTTCCAATATATTATATCCCAATATATATTTTAAAATGTATTATATCCCAGTATATAAAAAAATTTTCTTTCTTTCTTCCCCTTTTTTAACTTTTTTTTTTTTTCCGTTTCCGTCATTTCTTACAATTGTTTTATATATTATACAAAGGCCATTTGTTAAGTGTCTATCTTTTCCTTAAATTTATGGAAAATTTTCCAAAACTTTTTTGGGCCTATTATTATGATGACTGCATAGAATTGCATAATACCAAACATTTTCTTAAGAAGTGATCTCAGTTGTCCTAAATGATTGTGTACCTTTTTTTTTTTTTCTTATTTTGTGTTCGAATACATGTTTATTGTTGTAAAATTTAATTTGTAAGGTATTTATAAGGTTTTTCTTTTCAATACCTATTTTAATTGAATTATTATTTTCAATTTTCATAACTTCGTGTTGGTGTTTAGTATCGTTATTTAAAATGTTTAGTGTTTTCGGCTCAATGTCATCATTTTCTATAGCTTTAACTTCTGTCGGAACGTTTACCTTTTCAGTCTTACTCATTGCTGATGGATCGTTTAGTTTCTCAGTCTCATTTACTGATTCGTATAGTTCTTCAGACTTATTTGCTGTTAGAACATCTTGGTTCCCAGTCTTATTTGCTGTTTGAACTATTTCTTCAGTTATATCTGCTGTAGAAACCTTCAATCCTTCAGACTCTGCTGCTGAAACATGGTGTTCTTCAGTGTTAAATACTGAACTGACCTGGGTTTCGATTTTTATTGCACCTTTTGGATCTTCAGTCTTTACCAATGCTGAATTTTCAGTCTTTGTTGCTGAAGTGTCGGGGTTGTCTATAGGGATAGCCGAAATGTGAGGGATTTTTGTTAGTGTATTTTCTGCAAGTTCTGAATTTTCAGTCTTTAATATTGCTGAGTTTTCAGTCTTGGTTGCTGAAGTGTCTGTGTTGTCAATAGGGATATCCGAAATATTAGGGATTTCAGTCTTTACTACTGCTGAAAATTTCGAATTTTCAGTCTGTGTTGCTGAATTATTTTCCAAAATTGGAGTATGAATCGGAATATTTATATTAGTGCTTGTTTTCTCTTCGTTTATCTGTATCGCTTTAGTTATTTGGTTAGGAGCTTCATTAAAATTGTCGTTATCTATTGCCAAAGATCTAATGTGATAAATAGAAAAATTTTGTCTGTCTTCCATAAACTTGGGTTGGCGTCAGGCCTCGTTTTCCGACTCTTGCACCCGAGAAAAGTGAACATTTTGCCTATCGTTTTGTCTATTGGTGATTCTAGGATTTTCACTAAAACGATTTTCGGTGTTTGCAGGATTATTTCGGAATGGATTACGCGTTGTTGTACCTTGTTGGTAATTTGTTAAGGATGGTCCATTCCTAGATATCTTGTATCTACACTCGTTCTCTGTGTGATTATTCCGTCCACAGAAATTGCATATAATGTTATATTCTCTTTTTATTGGTTGTCTATTCGGAAAATTGTTGGACTGCATGTTCCGATAACATGTGTCCTGAGAATGACCTGGCTTACCGCAGGTTTGGCAGACTATTCGATTAAATCTGTCATTATAGTTATATGGCCTGGGAGAGTTGTCCATTCGAGCAGCATGTGATACTACATGTGCAATAGACTGTTTTAAACTACTTCCCCCATGGACTTTGGCTAGGATTTTCAGTTGTTCATTCTTGAGACCATCCTCAAATATTTGCACTGCCAATTTTGAGTTTTCTTCTATCAAGAATTCTCTAACCACCGCGTCTGCTGTTATTTCACACGTAGCAGAGTTCAGCGTCCTCAGAGCATTCGCAACTCTATCTCCGTATTCCCGAACGGTTTCTCTGAAGTTTTGTTTCAGGGATATCAACTCATTGTGTGCCGTTGACCGAGATTGCTCCTCTTTATATTCTGATTCAAGTTTATCCTTTAAATCCTCCCATTTAGCGATTGTGCTAAACCTAATTAGATCATAGGCAGGACCCTCTAGTCTATTTTTGACTAGCTCCAAAAATGTTTCATATATCTCCGGGTCTACCCTTTTTATAGATCTAAATAAAACGTCTCCCCCGGAAATAAATTTATCTAGGTCGCAGAGTTTTCCGTCAAAGGTAGGGACGATTCTGAAAACATCAGAAATTCCGACAGAAAGAGCCATTTCAGGGGGGTTATGGTGTATTTGTAGAGAGTGGATTTGTTCTTCCCCCTGCCTAGCCGCCTGTCTCGTGTAATACGGACTCGTAATCTTGAAAACTCTGAAATCAATGTATGGCAAAATCACTTCTTAAAAATACGGTATATAAAAATGGCCTTTCTTTTAGTTATTCAATATATATGAAAAAGGAAGTTAATTTGGTCTCAAAGCTGTAGAGAAAGAAAATTCGGCGAAAAAGACAAAACGGAAATGTCGTCGAAATACTGGAAAGAGAATATTCGAAATAATTTCTATCGGACAAAATTGTTAGTAAAAGGAAAAGTTAAAAGTTCCAAGGTAAAAATATTCCTACGGAAAAATGAACAGAAAAATTGATATTTCGCTAACGATTCTTACTACTAATATATGTTGATTGATGTTCTGTTCTCCTTTTTTATAATAAATTTTTTTTTTTTTTTTTTATTAATGTTTTGTTCTTTTTTTTCTGAGGTGTTGTCTTCTTGTTTTTTTTTTTCATCTGCTGCCACTGAGGTTAATTTAGATTTCCTCTGGAACTCATCGGCAAAGGAAATTTCGAAGTTATTTGCACTTGATACATCGAATGTTCCGCCATACAAGTCGAAAAAACGTGAGGTCCTTCCTTCCCTCTTTAGGGTTTTATCTTGCACTAATCTTCCTCTGGGATCGAGTCCTCCTTCGAGGATTAAGTCGTCCTTCGGGGATTGGTCTTCCTTCGAGGATTGAGTCGTCCTTCGGGGATTGGTCTTCCTTCGGGGAGTCCACCCGTCTTCGTGGATCGGTCTTCCTTCGAGGATTGGTCTTCCTTCGAGGATTGGTCTTCCTTCGAGGAGTCCACTAGTCGGGAGTCCACCAGTCTTCGTGGATCGGTCTTCCTTCGAGGATTGGTCTTCCTTCGAGGAGTCCACTAGTCGGGAGTCCACCAGTCTTCGTGGATCGGTCTTCCTTCGAGGATTCCACCCGTCTTCGTGGATCCCACCGCTGCCACCAGTGTTACGGCTCCAACGCCGTGCTTCCTCTTTCGAGGGAAGAGCGTGGAGGTTATTATATTTATTAAAGAATTTAAGTGTTCTTTATTAATATGTTATTAATAATAATAAAATATCTCTTTTATTTAAATATTTGTTTTATTTATTTTTATTTTATCGAACTCAGCTATCTCAAGCTGAGCTCTCTTCTTTCTCCTCTTTTCATATAAATTTACTTGTTTATATAGAACATTTTGTTCTAACTGACACCAAACAACATGAGCATCCCACACAACAATCAAAGCAAATGCTAACAATGTGTGCACTTACCAAAATCTTGAAGAACTTCCGCTTCAATTTGGAACTGGTACAGGGCAAAGTACCCTGCAGCTAATATACACAAGAGCACTATTGGATACGAAACGGCATACATTTGCAAGTAAGTGTACTTCATAGGATACTGTAGAGTTAATTTTCCCGTTATAGGATCTGGTTTCAATTCCCCTTGATACGCTGTGCGTGGTCTATCCAAACTGGTCATTTCAATCGTACCCCAGTTGTACGACAAACCAGAACATTTTCGTTTCCAAAGTTCAAGGAATACCTACAAGTAAAATAACAATGAATGATAACAATACTAAGGTGGAGACATGTAATAAAAATACTTGCCGTTGTCCACACGACATAGAAACCACAAATGACGGGTAAATTTAACTCGAACAAACATTGCAGTAAGCCAAACAGCGCGGGGAAGATTAGCGCCTTGGTGTAAAACTCGACGAAGGCAAAATACAGAGCAATACTAGTACCGAAGTATTTGCGAATGTCTTGAATAGGTTGACTCCGCCTGAATTTGAACGAGAATTTATCGATGTATTCCTAAGGATGTGGAATTATTATTCATCTATCATGTGGTAGTTTTGAAAAAAATAAAGAATTGTACATAGACTCGAATGATGGGATGTTTCACAGAAAAACGGCACTCCAAATATTTACTCGTTGGGACCGCAACCCACAATTATGAAACTCACTTAAATTCCCCAACGTTAATTAATTTTGAGCTGATCAGCTGATCTTGGGTGAACTATAAGCATAAGTTCTAAAATGCATAAAGAGCCCAGATACCTGCATGTAAAAGCTAATCTATGATGTCACAACGACAAAGAATGGTATTTATATAGGGTTTTCCAATTGTGACTTGACAACTTTGAATTTAATTTGTGAACGCACCCTGTCGCGGTGGCCATATGAACGAAGTCGAGCTCCATTCATAAATGTTTTGATTGTACTTCAAGCCGATAATAAAGTTTTTGAATTATCTCAAATGGTTTGCGTTTTATTTAAAAAAAAAGTTGTCAAGTCCCTATTGGAAAACCCGAACTTTAGGAAATTCATCATCGCGTAATCGGGTTCGTTTTCAGGCTGATCGACCAGTTCGAGAAAAGGTTGGTTTAGGTGGTAGTCGGTCCCAATGTGAGATACGACCCCGTCACGCTGTACATTCTGCGATATCGTCGAGAGAAATCTTCGATGGTGTTTCGGATATGTGGCTGATGGCCCGGACTGACACGGAGATAAGTCATGATGGTACCTCCTGATATAAAGATCCCCGGACGTAAACTAGTTTCCCATTCGGATCTCCGGGGTGGACTATGTCAGGGGGAATATCATGCAGATATTATGATAAATAACCGAACTTTAAGAATTTTGTCATCGCATAATCGGACTCGCCCCGAGGCTCTGTCCACGCTCGACTGATAACGGCATTTTGTAACATCAGGGGCATCGATCTCACCAATACGCAGGTAGACGCCGTCCACCAATTTTTTTTATTAGATTTCACTCGGGAGAGGCAAACCTATAGCGCCGTAAGGGCGCCCCGAGATGCCACAAAATAACTGTTGCAGTTCTTTTTGAACAGTTGCAGGTTGTAACGCTCCGGGAACACTCGTGTGGGAAGGGAGTTCCACAGCTTCCCCGCTCTGTAACGGAACGAGTTCTGATGCAGGGATGTTCGCGCCGTCGGAAGATGAACCGCAAACTGGTGCGATCCGTCGGATTGTCTTGTGGGTCTGTGGGGGTTCTTTAAAGCCTTGCCTGAAAACCACGCACTTCCTTAAGTCAATCTGCCTTTCCTTCACTCCACAAGCCACTATACTTACCTGCAATCGAGCAGCGTAAGCTATCTTTCAGTAGCTTTCACCTGAAAGTAAAACCTCACCGATGGCATGCATAACATTGAATGTTTCTGGTTCATAACACATGAACCATTTCATATCCCCTATCGGCTCAGGTCGTCACCAATAAACAATAAACACACGCTGGCCAGCGTATTGTGGACACAGCTGCAGCCGATATTCTTCCTATAATAATCCATAATTGAGCCATTGCTCCTATACCCTTAGGTTCCCAATAGTTGCGACCAATTCCCTATTATCGGCTATCTACCGATCATGGGATTTGGACACGAATATGATTGACGTTTGAATGGCCTTGCCCGGAAAAAACGAATCATTATGGAAAATTTAACAAGCCCCAGGGTTTGCTAAATAAGGCCAAGACCAGTTCCAAAGCTAATTCCTCGCCATTGTGCCCATATACCAACACTGTCATGTAAACAAAACCCAAATCTTTGGTTGACCTATCGTCACCGAAGAATGTATAGCCTACAATGACATTACCATGAACACCTGAGTAAACACGATGACGACCGAATGTAACATCGGCAAAACCACGAACGATGTGCATCTCATCGTTTGACCCTTGAAATAGCGTTTCTGTTTACTTAGCATGCGGAAACCTATTTCGTTCTCAGGCATGCAGCATCGACGATTCTTACACAATGCCTGCAGCCCCTTTTGCTCGCCCATTTGTTTGAACAGGTGCAGGAACGATCGATGTCGGTATTGTAGGCAAAGAGTCGTCGTATTTGCCCTATACTGCATATGGAAATCCTCCCATTTAACCCCTTTCTCGATCGCCATTGGCCGTCGCCAAGTTGATCCGGCTCGCTCCTCCTACATCGATGCAATCCACCGCCGTTGAATCTGACGGATGTGGATTGCATCGAGAAGTCAGATTTCGTCATCTTAAGAGTGCACACGCACTATACGCGTCACCAGAGAGTCGATTTTTTTTTTTTTTTTTTTTTTTTTTTTTTTTATTAGACTTCTCTCGGGTGAGGCGAACCTATAGCGTCGAGTGGGCGCCCCGAGATGCCATCAAATAACTGTTGCAGTTCTTTTTGAACAGTTGCAGGTTGTAACGCTCCGGGAACACTCGCGTGGGAAGGGAGTTCCACAGCTTCCCCGCTCTGTAAAGGAACGAGTTCTGATACAGGGATGTTCGCGCCGTCGGGAGATGAACCACAAACGGGTGCGATCCGTCAGATTGTCTTGTGGAGCGCATATAGACCGAATTGCGTGGAACAATGTTAAGAATCTCCGAAGAACAGCACCCGTGATAATATCTGTAAAACAGACAGAGGTCGGCCACGCGCCTTCGATGTGATAGCGACTGTAGTCCCGACGTCAGCGCCGAGTCCCCGATCAGGCGGATCGCTCGTCTTCGTACGCTCTCAAGTAGGTCGAGGGTATGTTTAGGAGCCGAGCTCCAAACATGAGAGCAATATTCGAGCGCGGGTCTAATTTGAGATTTATATAGGAGAAGAAGTTGGGCCGGAGTAAAGTATTTCTTGGCTCTAAAAAGATAACTCAGTTTTCCTGAGGCTGATCTGGCGATACCCGATACGTGTTTATGCCATGATACATTCCCACAGACCGTGACGCCGAGCAATTTCAAACTTTCTCCAGCCTCGAGGGCCCGGCCACTCATCATCAGCTGTGGAATCGATGATCCAGTTTTCTTTGTGAATATTGTATACTGGGTCTTCGTTGCGTTGAAGTCGACAAGATTGGCCTTTCCCCACTGCAGGACTTTATCTAGATCCTGGTTCAGAGAGTCAATCTGTCTACATGTCAGCTGGTGCGACGTTGATGCACCAATCGGCTGAACACTCGAAAAGGAGGAAACAAGTGTACTATCATCCGCAAACTGAACACTTTGTTATCCGTTGTCTCCAACAAATCATTTATGTAAAGCAAGAACAATGTTGGAGCCAAAATAGAACCTTGAGGCACCCCCGAATTAACAGGATACAGATCCGAACACTCGCCGTCCACAACAACCCGGATCGATCGATTCTCGAGGAAGCTCCTCGTCCAGTCGCAAAGCTGTTGGGAAAGTCCATATGAACGAAGTTTGCTCAGCAATGCCCCATGCCAGACGCGGCCAAAAGCCTAGGAGATATCAAATGCGACCGCCCTTGTCTCACCATGCCGTTCAATCACAGATGTCCATATATAGGTTATGTGTCAAAAGGTCTCCCGTGGACCGTCTGCCGTGGAATCCGTATTGACGATCATTCAGAAGTCCGTTGCACTCCAAATACTTAACCAACTCTGTATTGATGACTTTTTCCATTACCTTAGATAAAATAGACAGTAATGCTATCGGACGGTAATTTTGTGGGATACACTTTTTTCCCGTCTTTGGGATTGGCTGAACTCGAGCGATTTGCCAGCAGGCAGGAAAGGTCCTCCGTGCATAAGATAAGCGGAAGAGTCTGCCAAGAACCGGCGATAGTTCTGGAGCACAGTTCTTAAGGACTATTGCTGGTATTCCGTCCGGGCCGGTTGGCATCCCACAATCCAGTTCACGTAGAATGCGTTGAATAGTGCGCGGACGAAATCTCACATCCCGCATGGAAGACTGTACCGGCGAGATCACAGGTGGCTCCAAAAGGCCGGGATCGAGGTTTGAATTCGCGGAAAATAAATTCGCGAACACAGCTTTATCCTTTGGATTCGTGACTAACGTCCCGCTGTCTGTCACCAACGGAGGGAAAGAGGAGGAAGCAAAGTTACTGCTGACAGCCTTTGCCATTGACCAGAAGGAGCGCGAACCAGTTGGGCACCGAAGGAGCTTATTGATCACCCTGTCGTTGTGAGTCTTCTTCGCGGTATCAATCGCCTGGTTGCACGCGTTTCTGATATTTGTAAACAGCGAAACCTGATATCCCTACCCTAGCTGAGACCCAGGTCGATTCGAGAACTGATTCGACATATCGTGGTTGCTCAGGATATGACTTGCATTCGAGATTCCCTTTGATGGGCGGAGTCTGCGTCTTCGCGCGGTCCGATCTGGCTTGCCAAAGGGTGGAGGCGTTAGAAACCAATAACTTGCACATCATGTGGTTGAGGGTCGTGCTGAAGACTTCTGTTAAATTACTTTGTTGCCTTTACCGCTCCCCAAATGACGGTCGACCAGCGACATTTTTCGAACATCTTTCACATACCGTCGCCTGGATACAGATCAACCACACGGCTTCTGAAATTGTCGTCCTCGGCGCTTTTAATGTCCACAACTCTAGCCGGTTGGTACATTCTAACAGAACCGACGAGGCTGGGAGGCTGGCGGAGATGTTTGCGGTTAGCCGCAATTTTATTTAACTCTTAGAGGAACCTATACGAGTGCCGGGAACCCGAGGTGATTAAGCGAACACCCTGAATCTGTTTTGACATCTTATCCGAGCATTTATACCATGGAAGTTGCTGCGCCACTAAGAAACTCAGATCACTGCTTGATATCGGTCGCGCAACTACTTAAATTTCAAACGAGTAATCGACCTAAGCAGCCTCGCCAAATATGGAAGTATGGGTCTTTGGCTGATTTTGGTCTTTGGTGGTGGGGCTTTGAAGTGTTCCGCCAAACACTTTCCACACACAAAAGGAACGACCTGTTCACCAACGAAACACGGAGAGAATACAGCCACAAAATAAAACACTGTTAAATTGTTTTTGGATACGTTTATTTATTTTCTTCTATTTTTAGTTTATGACACTGGTTTGGCAAGAGCTTACAAGCTTTGTCACTGTTTTATCGTTTCATCCTTTTTTGTTTTTTCAAATTATTACAGCAACTCGGAGATTTAATGCACTTGCACACCGATCGCTTCGCCACACCACAAGTTCGTTCGTCACTATATTTGTATCGTTCGATATTTCAATCACTTGCTAAACTAAACTTGTAAACTTTCACCGGTCGTGAGGACTTGTATTTCTACTGCGCGTTACTTCAGTGTGCGTTGAACGTCGTTACGTTCAATTATATTGCGCGACGCGGACTAACCTCCTCGTTCGGGTTCTCTTCTGGAATTCTCAATGTCGGCTGTGGTAACTTCTCTGGGGATGATTCCATTCACCCCATAGTTCTCTTTCCCCTTTCGCTGGTGGTGACATTCTCTCAATCGAGAATCTCTCCACCAGGGACGATCGTGCTCACACATACAGACGCCGAGGTTATTGCCTGGTTGCTGTACATCATTCTGTGATCGTCAGAATTTCACACCTCTGATGCAGCGGTTATGCACACAGTCGAATGTGTGATTTACATTAGGCGATCGTGGGATAATGTTTACTTTGCCCTGTGGGAACAGCATTTTCGTTTATTGCTGTAGCTCCGCAATGGCCTTTGTTTAGGCGAAGTACAATGCGACAGGGACAAAGATTTTGTCGACGGATTGGTTTCCCGGCATGATGTTTGTCGACATCTGGCGCAGCTGTGCCAACGTTTGTGTATATCCAGTTGATGGATCGTACACAATTTCTATGCTGGGTCATGCCCTTCGATCGCCGTGCAGGCGTAGGAAAATTGGTTGGACTTGTGGCCCATGTAGCTGTAGATACGTGGGGTTGTTGACTCCACGATGAATGTTACCTTTTTTCAGGTGGTTCGTAGAACTGCCACAGGTCCCCTAACTGGGACGATTTGCGAAATTTCTTCGCATCCTTTTCATGGTCAGAGGTGTGCTTTGTAGACTCCGATGTTAACGTATGCGCGGAGTCGGTCACAGAGATTATTCTGCTCGGCATGGAGATTTATATTTCACATTCCATTAAACGAAATTCATGTGATAAACCTTGGTTTGATAAAAATGCGAGCAAGTTACAGCGGTCATAAATAGAGCTTTTAAGCAATAGCGCTCCAATCAATAAGAGAACGAAATTTGTTAGAAACAGAAACGCATGCAACCAGGCGATTGATACCAAAAAGAAAGCCTACAACGACAGAGTGACCAATAAACTCCTTGAGTACCCAACTGGTTCGCGCCCCTTCTGGCCAATGACAAGGGCTGTCAGCAGCAACTTTGCTTCCACCTCTTTTCCTCCGTTAGTGCCGGGCATCAGAACGTTAGTCCCAAATTCAAAAGATAAAGCTAATGTAACTGCAAATTTATTTTCCGCGAATTCGAACCTCGATGCCGGTCTTTTGGAGCCACCTGTGATCGCATCGGTACGGTCTTCGATGTGGGATGTGAGGTTCCGTCCGCGTACTATTCAACGCATCTTACGTGGACTGGACTGTAAGAAGGTAGCCGCCTCTGACGGAATACGAGCAGCAGTCCTTAAGAACTGTGTTCCAGAACTGTCGCCGGTTCTTAGCAGGCTCTTCCGCTCACCTCTTGCACGGAGGACATTTCCTATCTGCTGGAAGGTAGCTCGAGTTCAGCCAATCCCAAAGAAGGGGAAAAATTGTCTCCCACAAAATTACCGACCGATAGCCTTACTGTCTATGATATTTAAGGTGATGGAAAAGGTCATCAATGCCGAGTTAATTAAGTGTTTGGAGTGCAACGGACTTCTGAATGATCGTCAATGCTGATTCCGTGGCAGGCGGTCCACGGGAAACCTTGGAGACCTTTTTGACCCTTATAACCGATATATGGACATCTGTGATTGAGGGGGATGGTGAGTCAAAAATGGCCACAGTGGATATATCCAAGCCTGTTGACTGCGTCTGGCACGGAACATTGCTGAACAAGCTTCGTTCATGCGGACTTTCCCAGCAGCTTTGCGACTGGACGAAGAGCTTCCTCAAAAATCGATCGAGACATCAAGTCCTTGTTTCTATATCCTGTTATTTTCGGGGTGCCTGAAGATTCTATTTTGGCTCCAATCTTGTTTTTGCTTCACATAAATGATTTGTTGGAGTCAACGGATAACACGGTATTCAGTTTTGCTGATGATAGTATGCTTGTTTTCTCTTTTTCGAGTGATCGGCCGATTGGTGCATCAACGTCGCACTGTAGTGTCCAATTTGTTATCCTTTCCACAGAAAATCAATTATTGTTTAATTTTACCTGTGATTGCTGTGATTGCCTTCTTAATCGCATCCTGTGATCGCTGTGATTGCCTTCGATTCCTCGCTGTCCTAAGTTGGAGGTAAATTTACAAGATCAGGAAACAATATTAGCTCTTCTGAACTTAGGTCCGGGTTGTGGCGCCGATGATGGTAATCAAACTTAGGTCCGCTGTCCTAAGTTGGAGGTAAATTTACAAGATCAGGAAACGATATTAGCTCTTCTGAACTTAGGTCCGGGTTGTGGCGCCGATGATGGTAATCAAACTTAGGTCACTTGAACTCGCTCTATGTAAACAATACACATTTAAAGGTCTTCTTTTGTTGTTCCTTTATTATTCTATTTAATATTACTGATCTATCTTCCATTCACATTATGACCGTCACGTACAAAATCTTTTCTTTTTTTTTTGCTGCTGACCAACTCACTATGAACGGGAATCCATGCCTTTCCTTTCTTTCTTTCTCTACCCTCACCGCATTCAAAACATGTTCTGTTCGACAACTGTCAACAACGGAACCATAACATACCGAATTTCAACATCTCCCTGTCTCTCTCATTTCGCCCTCCATTCTCGTCCACTTCGAAAAACAAATTCGAACTCGAAGAACTGCACGATCCACACCCGAATCAGGGTGGGCTCAGAAACTCACTTCAGGATCATGCAATTCTTCCACCACCTTACCATCATACTATGTTGAAACAAAGTATTAAATTCAATTATTATTATTATTATTAAATGTAAATTATTAAATGATGGTGGTGGCCGACGTACGTAACAGCACCAGCTGATATGTAGACAAATTGACTCTCTGAATCAGGATCTAGATAGGGTCCTGCAGTGGGGAAAGGTCAATCTCGTCGACTTCAATGCAGCGAAGACACAATATACAACATTCACAAAGAAAAGTGGATCATCGGTTCCACAGCTGATGATGAATGGCCAGGCCCTCGAATCTGAGGAAAGCTTGAAATTGGGCGGTGGTACGGTCTGTAGAAATGTATCGCATCAGCGTCACACTATCTCAATGTAGACAGATTGACTCTCTGAATCGGGATCTGGATAAGGTCCTGCAGTGTGGAAAGGCCAATCTCTGCGACTTCAATGCAGCGATGACACAATATACAACATTCACAACGAAAAGTGGATCATCGGTTCCAGAGCTAATGTTGAATGGCCAGGCCCTCGAATCTGGGGAAAGCTTGAAATTGCTCGGCGTCACGGTCTGTGGGGGAATGTATCGTGGCATAAACACGTGTCGAGCATCGCCAGGTCAGCCTCAGGAAAACCGAGTTATGTTTTTAGAGCCAAGAAATATTTTACTCCGGGCCAACTTCTCCTTCTGTATAAATCCCAAATTAGACCCGCCCTCGAATATTGCTCTCATGTTTGAAGCTCTTCTCCTAAGCATACACTCAACCTTCTTGAGAGCATACAGAGACGGGCGATCCACCTAATCGGGGACACGGCGCTGACGTCGGGACTACAGTCGCTATCACATCGAAGGCGTTTAGCTGATTTGTCTGTTTTACGAGTACTGGTCTCCGGAGATTCGTGGTATTGTTCCGCGCAATTCGGTTTGTATGCGCTCCACAAGACAATCCGATGGGTCGCAACAATTTGCGGTTCATCTCCAGATGCCGCGAACATCTCTGCATCAGAATTCGTTCCGTTACAGAGCGAGAAAGCTGTGGAATTCCCACCCACGCGAGAGTTCCCGAAGCGTTACAAACTGCTACGGTTAAAAAAGAACTGCATCAGCTACTTGGTGGCATCTCGGGGTGCCGACTGGGTGCTATAGGTTCGCCTTGTAATACCGAAGCTACACACATCGCCGTCGGCGTTAGATAACGTAGCTTGGCATCAAAATAAAATGTTTTAATTAACAATGTGACACCGGCAGTTCTTTACCAGCTGCACCAAATTGTAATCTTATTTGTGTTAATATTACTTGGTTGAGTGGGCCCGGGCTGCTCGGAGTCCCAAGTGAGGAGTTAAATACTGCTTGGATGCGGGCGGTTCGCACTTGCTGCTCTGGGTCCCAGGGGGAATTAAACAGAATTTTCATCATCATCATCATCGGCACTACAACCGGGATCCGATCTTGGCCTTGTAACACCAGAGCGTGAACCTCTGATATTGACATTAAATATTTGGTTATCAGAAATAATGTTTATTTATATTATATATATTTTCTTTTATTAGGCCCCACGTTGGGCGCCAAAATGTAACACCTGAGCGTAACCCCAGGTATTAACATTTATTATTTTATGTTATCTCTCGGGGAATACTCCCCCGGGGTTATTAATTTGTTATATTCACCCGTTTGTGTTGCGTTGACCCGTTGGCAGTCTGTAAGGGGGTTTGTTCTCCAGATGGCTGACTTCCCTTTGTTGTGTTGGATAAAAAGACTTCTTCCTTCTTTGGGACTTTAACTTTATTCAATTGGGAATAACCATCCCTTGTTTATCTACACTTTACAAAAGCAAGAGTGATTTACTTTATTTAAAAACAAGAAGACCCGTTGTTTAAATGCAAAGGGCCGCAGTCTTCTTGTTTATTACACTCCACTGCACTTCACTGCACTGAAATTCATTTGCATCACCCTTTATATACCAAATTATTGGTGAGTTAATGCAGATGATGCATTTTCCTCGCCTAGAACGTGTAACCTATTCTGAGGTTATTTGCCTGTCATAGGCCATTTGCAATAGTCCATAATCGTTTAATTTGTCCTGATAAAAAAGCAGCGACAATGAATGGAGCAATTTCTTAATTGGGTTCATACGAAGAACCAATTATAGGGCATTGCCCGTGTGTGCTTATCGTACGATTAATTTCGCCTCACTGCTGTGTTCAGCACTTTTCCGACGCTCAATTACTTTGTAATCGGTGGCCTTTGACAACACCGCTCGTGTCATATATCTTGTATCACACTTGTTTCCCGGCAAAAAAAAATGTATTTGTAATATGAAACCGTGTAGGTCCGCGGACAGGTGCTCGCTTAATTTTTGAAATACGAAGCAGAATGCAGTGGCCTTGGGGAGTGGGTCAAGTGTTTGATTGATATGTGATAATTGTTTTGGCTTTGCAAGGTGGGCATGAATGGGTAATTATCGCAACGTATGCGATATGAATTAATTGCTCGTGGAGAAGGTTTTGCTTCTGAATGGATGAATGCGAATTTCAATTGTATGCATTGTATGGGAAATACTTTGAGGATTGATCATATGCGAATTTCAATGGCTTGTGGGAAAGGCGAGTATTGCATTGTGTGCAGAATACTTTGAAGATTGTTTGATGATTATGGATGCAAGGATGATTAAATAGTAATTGTTTGAAAGGGGGTGTAAAGCGAGGTGTAACAGCCTTATTTAGCAAGTCTCTCCACCGGTATCTGGTCCATATCCGAGTAGGTTTCTTTCCGACAGTTTTCCGGCGATCGATTCGAAACCGGCTTTTGTAAATTTCTACTTTCTTAAATTTTATATAAACGCTTTTAATTGTGGACATCCGCCAATTCAACTCCCACTCCCTAGCACTAGTTAATAACTGCCTTAAGTATTCATACATTTGAAACTCACCAAATCATGCAGTGGAAAGAAATGTTCAATTGTCCCATTGCGTATATACGGCATCAGAGCCGGCTTTATAGTGTCCTTAATCAGCACCGGTGCTTCGCTATTGCACACAATGTCGCTCTTAGTCATATCCCCAATCAGATAATCGGACATACTGAAGTAATTGAATCTCTTCATACTCCCGGTTGTAGTTTTCTTTGTCAGTTCGGCATCGTCGGCTAATTTTAAAAGAGTATCCGTTGAAGCAGAGAGATAAAGATACTTCTCAGTTTTGCTAAAAATGTCCAACGTCCACAATTTATTAACTAACAAGAATAAACACATAAGCTCACCTGATAATTTCAAGTGTTGTTAGTATTCCGAATTCCTGAATAATCTTCTCCACATCCTCGCATTTGGAGATTTTCGTTTTCTCCGAGAATATCACAACTACATAAGTCTGAAGGAGGAATTTAAGCAGAACACTCTTTACAATACATTCGATTATACCTTCCTGGTGTCGTCGATGCTGGTCTTCTGTCTTCTTAACTGTTGCCATTTTAAACTCCATTTCCGGCGGAAAAGGGTGTTTTCTGCGATGTTCCGTGGTCGGCTTAACAACGAAGAAAGAGCACCTAGAATGATTACACTTGGGAAAGGGTGACATTGTACACGGCACTGGTTCTACCTTGATTTGTGTCCGCCATTTCACAGCCTAGGAATTGGTTTTGGCAGGGATTGTGTAAAAATATAAAAATCTACAGCACTTTGCCAGGTGCGTACTTTTGCCCTATGATGCTGATGGAGACGTGGGATTGTTTAATCATCTCTACTCTCGATTTATATGTGATCCACAACTGTCATGTCAACAGCTGTTATGGCATCGTGACATTCGCTCGACTATTGCATTCATTAAAAGATATGTTATGAATTCTCAGAATATAAATTATAACAAAATTGAATTGTTTTTTCCGTTCTGTTTACACTTTATAGCCTCTATAATTATTATCTCATTTAATGTTAACAATAAATTAACCAATTTCAAGTTCACCACCGATAACCGATTGACATTACCCCGCCATATAATAACTTCTCTGACAGAACTACCAAAAAACGATCTGTCACTTGAATTCGCCGCATTGTGCAATCGGGTCAAATCATCAACATAATGGATTCATTCGGATTGTGACAATGAAACCGTGGTTTATTTGGTCAGTGACCAATTGGAAATGTATTTAGTGCTTTTCTTGAGCAACTTCGTTAATGATCCAGATAAATATTCAATAAGTTATAAGCAGATATCGAAGTAATACACCGTTAAACTTCTGCTAACAAACAGCAACTAAACTACAACCTAACCTCTAAATTAGACCCTTTGAGAATTTCTCGCAATTACAGAAATGTTCCCCCGAACATTTAACATAAATACTAAATCAAAATTTAAGCTGAGTGACGTGCATAAATAATTATTCAAACGTAATACAACTCATAAGAGCGAGCGGTGCTACATTGGCGAGTGCCAGACGACTGGAGTAGTTTTCCCGGCGGGAAAAAGTGGAGTAGTTAGTGAAAATTCAGCAAGATGCTCAGAGGATTCCTGCCCGCGTGTTCCCTCCCAATACGAATGTCGACTTCGCAAAAGGTAAATGATTTACATAAAAATACTCTTATATGTTCTTGTTACAGTTGCCGCACCGAAATTGAAGTTGAAGTTTAAATTGCCGGCGATTACACAACACGTCATGGGGTGCCATGTGAACTATTAAGTGGGAAGATGCAAAGTACAAATTCAATGAAATTTGGAATTCTAAAGTTCGGCACGAGTATGAAGTTTCAATTGGCACGTGTTTTTCATTTTCTAGTCTAGTGAACATACCGAGCGCCAACAATGTCTTCAGAGAATTTACTGACGCAAGCATTTTTTAATCTTGGTTATTAGTGAAGTTTGGATGGAGCACCCAATAGAAAGGTTGGGATTATTCTTGTTGAGAGTCGATAATATTGAGACGAAATTTCTCCTTCAGCCATACTGAAATTATACACCGAAATATCTGCATTTTAAAGATCAAAGAATTAATGGACCTGTGTGGGCTAGCACAATTAATGACACTTGTGAGCTAGCTAGTTTATCCAACCCAACTTCAATATTCATGGACAATAAAATGTTCTCATGAATTTGTATACCTTTCCCTCAACTCCACAATGCAAAACAAATGCATTTTTCTAATTGTTACTGTGTTCTAGAGAGCTATTATTAGGTTAAAGCAAAAGAAGGTTCCAAACATTGATCGTTCTGCTACGTTTAATAGTTTCCGACAACATAAAGCCACACGCCCTACCTAACTTGCCGTCACCATTCTCAAACCGCATGCCCTGGGCTTTTATAAATCTATGTTTACCCTAAATTTATTAGGAAGTGATAGTCACCTAAGTAAGGGGAGCAATCTCAGTGAGCCTTTTAACATGAATGATTTTTTATGAATATCCTAAAGGTGATAAAACAATCTGGCGCAAGGCTTGCCCGTAAAAATAAATTATTATAGAAAAGGCCAAGATCGGATCTCGGTTGTAGTGCCGATGATGATAAAACAATCGCGTAATTTTAAAATGTTGACATTATTTTATTACAACTTTAAAGTATTGAAACATTTTTTTACATAACAAAACACAAAACAGTAAGATTTTCTTTTAGGATTCTTTCGTATGATGTGATGAACGGCGCTGCGTCTGTCATTGCTTTTTTTTTTTACTAATTTCAAACAGAAAACAAAAATACTTTCTGATTTCTGTACTGGCATATATAGAAAGCCGAGACTTTAGAGTAGGTGCCAACAATTACATCCGCTGCCTTCATAGTTCTCAGAATGGAGGAGTAGCGTTCATTAAACACCCCAATAGCAATATAGGCTGAGATAATCCACAGTGCTACCATTGTTATTACTTCTATCTGTTTCCATCCATATGTTTTTTGAAAATTGTAGACGACTTCTTTCCGTTCAACTTAAATTTCCAGTAATACGACGGTGAGTCAAATATAAACGATAATTTTATTTTAGGGGAACAGGCTTGGCTAGCGGTCGCACTAGTTATTATTATACACTTTTGAATTTATGAAAATAATCATACGCTTCGACTGCAGTCTCAGAGTATCTTCCTTATTTTCTTTTTCGTGTATAATGGTACAATACTTAATCCTAAGGGATGTAGTGTGTATTACACTGTCACGGTAGGAACAATAGTGAATACTGTTTTTTTTTTTTATATATATACTGCATTTATTAGACCGAAAATTAAAAGATACAATAAGTAATAGTCATTCATGTTTTTCATTGCCAATGAGGCATCCTATTTTAAATTCATAAAGGAAAAGGGTTCGAATTTGAACTGCCGACAGCATGGGAAGCAATTCCTAGACGAAAAAAAAAATGTTTTTTTGTTTTCTTACACAAACGCGCGCAAAAAGGGGATTTTGGGGTACCCTTAAATGTCAGAGCACAATGCGAGCGGTTAACGTTCTGGCACAGATGTTCACTCGAGTCTTGACTATGTTTAAAAGAAATAAAAATATTATATTTAATTTAAACCTAAACGTAAGATTATAATTTTTGATAGTTCTGCTGCGAACTCCGGTGAGATTTCATCTGCTCCCTGTAGGTTGTAACGTTGGTTTTATATTCATCTGCTGCTGTGTGGATGAAGTTATCTTCTGGCTGTGTGCTTTGTTCTGCAAGTGATGATTGTTATTATCTTGTGGGTGATTGGGTGATTCATCTTTTGGATATCAGTAAATGATTAGGTGTTTGAGTGTTTTAAGTGATTAGTGTTTGGGTGATTCATCTTTTAACGTATCAGTGAAAGATAGGTGTTTGAATGATTCTTTTTTATCAGCAAATGATTATTGTTTGGGTGATTCATATTTCTAATCTTTATATTCTTATAAGGATGTGAGTAAATGGGGCTTTAACTCTCGAGAGCTTCTGTCATCCAGTTTGATTCACTCACAGGCTCTAAGCGTCCTGGTCTACGCCATTCCTCCATCGCAGACAAGGTCTGCCGCGCTGTCTACTTCCATACATCCCGTCACAAGGGACTTTCCGGGCAGGTTCCTCTTCGCTCATTCGAGCTAGGTGTCCCGCCCACCGGAGTCTACCGAGCTTGATTTTTCGTACAACATTAGCTTCAAGGTAGATTGCGTACAACTCATGGTTGCAGCGTCTCCGGAATAGTCCTTCCTCACATACGCGCCAACAATTCTCCTTAAGACCTTCCTCTCGAACGCGGCTAAGAGTTCAGAGTGCCTTTTATTGAGCACCCAGGTCTCGGATCCATACATGAGTACTGGTAAGACCATGGTCTTGTACAGTAGCAGCTTGGATGTTCTGGATAAATTTCGGGATTAAAGAGCCTTGATAGACCATAGTCAGATTTGTTGGATCTGATCAGTCGTTCGCGTTTTTTTTTTCTTCCATATTGTTATCGGTTGATACTATTGATCCAAGATAGTTAAAGGATTGCACTACTTCAAGTTCGTGCTCCACTACCCTGATAGTTTGACCAACGTTAGGTCTTCTCTTCGCAAAAATTGCCACCATGCACTTAGTTTTCCCCTCATTAATGTGCAGTTCCAGTTTTTGTGCCGCCTGCTCGATCTGGCTGAAGGTGTCCTGTACAGCCGAATCGGATGTACCCATAATGTCGATGTCATCTGCGTAGGCAAGTATCTGGCTGGACTTGGTGACAATAGTCCCTCTAGTTGTAACGCCAGAGTCACGGATTGCTTTCTCCGACGCCAAGTTGAAGAGGAGGCACACCAGACCGTCCCCTTGTCGGAGTCCATTAAAGATATTTATTGGTTTGGACAGCAATCCCGCTACTTTTACTTGACTAATTACGTTGATCATGGTCAACCTACAAAGTCGTATCAATATGTTTGGAATGCCGAACTCTCTCATAGGATTATATAGTTCTACCCTGGCTATGCTGTCGTAGGCGGCCTTAAAGTCTATAAATATATGATACAATGGAATCTTAAATTCCAGACATTTTTCCATCGCCTGCCTAAGGGTGAATATCTGATCAATCGCTGATTTGCCTGGGATGAACCCACAATGATATTGACCAATGATGACTTTAGCGTATGTGGCTATCCGATCTTGTAGGATAGTGGAGAGTATCTTATAGGCGTACTCAGTAATGTTATATCCCTATAGTTGCTGCACAGTGTGATATCTCCCTTCTTATGTATGGGGCAAATTATTCCACGACGCCAATCTTCCGGCATCTCCTATTGCTCCCATACGTGCACCACGATCTCATGAATTGCGTGATGTAACGCTGTCCCTTGTTTGATCAGCTCAGCTGGTATGCCATCAGCTCGGTGGGATTTATTTGATTTGAGCTGTCTTATGGCTTTTAATGTTTCCTCAATGCTTGGTGGGGGCAGCATTTGGTCTTGATCTTGCATTGGTGAATTCTCCAATTCTTCTGGGGGCTGATCATTTAGCAATTCATTGAAGTGCACTTCCCATCGCTCCAAAATGCCTTTAGGATCGGTGATCAGATTACCCTCTTAATCCTTGCAGTAAGTGCAGCGTGGTGTGTACTGCGTCATACTGCGGATTATTTGGTAGAACTTCCGCGCCTGGTGCGGGCCGCGCTCTCTAGCTTTCTGTATTTCGCAGACAATGGTTTTTTCCCAGGCACTTTTCTTTTGACTGTGAAGTCTTTTTTCAGATCTTCTGAGCTCTTTGTATTTTCCTCGCGCACCTGCGTCCTATGAGACTGCTGCATTGCCCGGTATGCAGCATTCTTACGTTCAGTCGCTAGTTTGCACCCATCATCAAACCAGTCATTCCGATCTCTACGACTACTGTCTAAGATGGAGTTGGCAGTACTAATGACAGTATTTTTAAGGCGTGTCCATTTCTCTTCTACGCCCGGCATTCTGGCCCCAGGACTTACTCTCCCTCCGTCGAGCTCTTCGGGGGCGAGTCTTAACGCATGACCAAAGGTGTTACTGGTATTCTCATTGCGTAAGGCAGCCGTGTTGATTCGAACCTGATCCGCTGATGCAATACGTCTCCGTAAGACAATCCGCGCTCGGAAAACTGTACCAACAAGATAGTGATCCGAGTCGACGTTGGCACCTCGGTACATTCGTATCGTCATCAGGCTCGAGAAGTGGCGGCGATCTATCAACACGTGGTCAATTTGGTTGCGAGTGGCTCCATCAGGTGATATCCAGGTGGCTTTTTGGATATCTTTACGCGGAAACCTGGTACTCGCAACGACCAAGTTTTTTGATGCTGCCAATTCGATGACTCGTAGTCCATTGTCATTAGTGTTCTCGTTCAAACTGTGGGAACCTGCGTAGTGCGTGAAAGCCGGCTCCCGATCTATTTTCGCATTCAAATCACCAAGAACGATTTTCACATCGTATCTTGGGCAGGTATTGAGGGCCCGTTCGGCGTTCTCGTAGAATTGTTCTTTTTCGTCATCAGGGGACTCCTCCGTAGGTCTG
Organism: Microdon myrmicae; assembly: GCA_963931805.1. NCBI lineage: Eukaryota > Metazoa > Arthropoda > Insecta > Diptera > Syrphidae > Microdon > Microdon myrmicae. The sequence goes on along the minus strand of OZ007501.1, from coordinate 40,997,828 downwards.
TGAACGTTTATGAGGCTTATGTTCTTAAACTTTCATCGCACACGAAGAGTGCATAGCCTTTGGTTTATTCCATTAAAACCGATAATGGGAGGCTTCAGTTTTCGGCTAACTAGAAAGACTACCCCGAGCACATGGTGTTTTGCATGACAGTTGTAATAAATGTCATACTCTTTTCTTTGAATAACACCACTCCAGCATATGGTGTTTTGCATGCCAGCTGTAATAAGTGTCATACTCGTTACTTTGAATTACACCACTCCCCGTCCATCTTATTTCTTGTAATGCTGTTATGTCAGCCTTATATTCGGACAGGGCATCGGCTAGCTGCTGTGCAGCTCGAGCTCAGTATGGTGAGCGGACGTTCCATGTAAGAAATCTTAAATCGTTTAGCCATTTTCGTTTCCGTGGTCGTCGTCGTGTATCCACTCCATATCCGAGGCTTGTTAAATTTGCCATAATAATTCATTTTTACGGGCCTGGTATTAGCCTTGCACCAACTTTTCTCAGGATGTCGCTGCATGCATTGGTTCACTACTACGGGTGCCAAAGTAGCTATCCAGGGGTGTCACGTGGAGACTGCATGTCAACTTGGATTGAACGGGGACAAGGATCGTTCTGGCCTTCGCTGGGTTGAAAGCAATCAGAGACTTTGCCCTGTATGTTCGCACCCATCCCCCCATTCGGCACCTTCGGTACCAGACAAATTCCTGTAAACAAAATGATTCGGTTTGCATACAATGTAACCGTCATGACGGGGACCATAAATATTGCGCCGTCTATTTTCCAACGTCGCCATGTGTACGATAAATTTCTTTACGTACACATTGGCCCGCGACCTCTTTCTCCCGGCAATAAAATTCTCTAACTCGCACCATGTGCAAACAGAAGAACGCTGTTCCTACATAGGTTTCCTGCGATACCATAAACAATTCATATCGTTTGTGGTATCCGAAAGACATTTTTTTGTTTCATTTAGTGAGCGGCTGCTATTTATTTAGCTGACCCTCATTACCGAACGATGCATAAGCAAACACATTAGCATCCGACGATTTCGGTTTTATTTGCTTTACCGAAATCGTATCCCATGAATGCACTTTATGCCCTTTTTTTGTTCTAGGTTCGTTCTCATCCACGAAAGAACCATGCACACACACCACTGCACTGAAAGAGCGCATTTCTGTGGCGGTCACGCCCTTAAGAGAAAAGTTTTTCTCTGTGTTCCCTTTTCTTAGCCCTAACCTAGGATGGAATTCATGTCAGAGTTCTATCCTCCGTGAGTCGATTTCCAACCACTGACCGACATGGTCACCCGATCTCCCGCTCACCGGTGCGCACGGTGACGCGAATAATAGTCGAAGTGAAAGTTAGTGGAGTGTTTTAGAGTACTTAAAAACAATTTTATTTAAAATAGAACATGAAGTTAAAGAACATTCGTTACGACAAATTCAACGGTGTAGTTGATCGTCAATTGTATCGAATCGGGATAAAATAAATAACGTCGTTTAAACTAAATTCACAAACAATAAATTCAGTAACAAATAACCATATCAGTGTATTTTATTCTTGTACTGTACCCGCTTCGCTTGTTGATCATCCGCCTTACCGTCTTCTCTGTGGTGCATCTAGTGAACAATTTGTGGGGACGTGGTAGAACCCAGCGTCCATGCAAGCGCCCCGACCACATATCCCCACAAATCTGCCTCTAAATCATTAAATGACAATGTCTCCTTTCCCTGTCATAATTGATCCGCCAAGCTCCGTATCTCGTACGATGGTATTCCCCCAAAAGTTATGGTCGACCCACCACCTGCTCTAACTCTTACGACACCTCTCCCTGTGGCATGGCAACCCAACCTACCACCCTGATAATATTCTGAAACCGTTCTCACAAGGCTATGTCACTTATTTTTCACTTACATTTTTATATATGGTTAACTAGATGCACATCAGATATATTAAAATTAACAATTTAACTACTGAAAAGAAATCACAGAAGACACGGCTACGAATTCGTCCAAGAAAGAAAAATGTGACATGATGACTAGTGGAAGTTGACCAGTTCCCATAGGGTTCTTTGAAGCGACTCCGTTGTTCTTTTCTCTCTTTTTCTCATTTTCGCTTTTCTCACCTCTTACAGTCTTGGCACGTCTGACGCTACGACCGCAACCTCTCCATTCCAAGTGTACTGTATTCTTTTCTAGTGCTAGCTGGTTTCCAAATGCATATTCTTCTAACATATTGAAAACATTCACAATCCTTCGAGTTTAAAGTTCTATTAAATCTTTATTTGATGTATCAAGATCTCCTTCAACTGAGGTTGCATGCTAAACATTTGGGGTTTTCATTATAGTGGGCGGGTATTGTTACTTCAAACACAAAGTGAAAAAACAGAAGGTATTGTTTCGTATTTATAAATATATATTACAAGTATAAGTATCAATGCAGACTCTGCCCAGCTTCCTAGCTTTACAGTGGAGCTAACTAATAATTAGGAAAATGATTTCCCAAGAATAAATACACATTTCGAGTACAAACGAATCCAAAATTAGTATAATGCACGATTTCGGCTCAAATGAACTTTTTCAAACCTTTTCCACCAAAAACAACCAGGTAACAACCCATGGGGAGTGGCAAAAGTTAATCGAATAAAAAAACGACGCGAACGAATTACTCTAACATTCCAGAATGCCCGAAGTTCTCGCACGCAAATTCAAGCGTTTGTTACGAAATTTCAAAACGGGCGTAATTCTGGGCAGACATTTTTGTTAACCTTTCTATCTTCATTATCCCCTGTCCATCGGCAACGTTTCTTTACTATTAAGGTATACCTAGTCCTTTCAGGGTATCCATAATATAAAAAAACTTAGATAACCTCCCTGAATATAACAAAGTATATAACTTTTTTCACAGATAGCAATTGTATCGCTCACAGCGGGCGTTGCCTTGTTAGGAGTTCTCGCACGGTTTTTGCGACGGAAAAAATCGAACCGGCCTCCTAGACGACCGCGAAAACCTGGAGGGCGACGTACACGAAACAGCATGCGAAGTCCCAACGATATAATGTCAGTAGCTGGATCAAAGGCCTCAGCTCGTTCGGGAAGCCCCCTTGGATCAATAGTAGCCACCTCTGACCGAGCTTCGTTAATTTCAGTAGATGCACCGGCTGGGACAAACCAGCAATTGACAGCACAACAACTGGGAGTTCTGGGTATGGAGGCTCTCGAAACAGTCATCAACCATTGGGAGGATGCTTTATCTGCTCATTATTCACCCGGTGGAATATCATCTGCTCTCACATCAGCGGAAGACTCTGAATTTTGTCGAGAAATTCAAAACCTTATTGAAATGGCCTACACTCTACAAGATCAAAGTGAATTGTTATTCCTAGATCAAAGATCAGTGCTATTTCGTGATGATGCTGCTGTTGAGTCCGACGATCAAGATAAAGTGGCCCTTGTTCGCGGTCGTAAATCAACAATAAGTCGAACTGGTTCTGATCCAAATTTTGATTCCGCCGAGAGTTTTGCTTCGGCTCTTGATCAAGTAGCCGATCTTCGAGAGTTCGAAGAATTCTCTGAAGCATTTGCCGAATTTGAACAATATCCTTTGTACCAAAGTGCTCTTAAACAATCCGAAGAACAACCAATTCCTTGCCGCTTGGTTCGAACAGAAATGGTTCACTGTACCAGTGACGCTGAGTATTTAGCCAAGCTGCACTGTGTACGATTAGCCTTCCAGTATTTATTCAAGGTGAGAACTCGCAAGAAGATTATTTGTAGCAATCATTAAAGCAGAATCAATTTCTTCATATTTAGGATCCAAGCATCGGTGTGTGGTTGGCTGATACAGGACGGCAAATTTTAACAGATCTACTATGTCTGGGTGACAAGGATTCGAAGGATTTTCTTGTCGGGTATGAAGCCATGATATCCTACTTGCATGACGAACTCAATTGGGATTACATCGAAAAGGAATTAGAATCACGGAACGTGAAGGCCATGACTTTCTACGATATCTGCATTGATTACATCATTTTGGATGCATTTCGGGATCTGGATGCTCCTCCGTCTAGTGTAACAGCGGTGGTTCAAAACCGCTTCCTGTCGAACGGGTTTAAGGAAACGGTAAGTAAGAGATCATAAATGTTCTGTTCTCTAATCAGTGTGATCTTTACTTTAGGCTTTAACCACAGCCGTTTGGTCGGTGTTGAAAGCAAAACGACGAATGCTCAAGTACCCGAACGGCTTTATGTCGCATTTCTACGTAATATCTGAACAGATATCGCCGTTGATGGCCTGGGGATTCTTCGGTCCAGATGAAAACCTTCGCAACATCTGTCATTGTTTTCGTGAAGAAATACTTTGCTTCCTTATAGATATTTTTAATTTTCAAAAGACTCGCTACACCACCGTCGAAGAACTCGCTGAGGATATTCTGCAACACATGCGGACGAGAGCTGACAATATTGGAGTGAAATTTTGCCAATAGGTTGATTTTTAAGGAGCCAAACGATGAAGGAACATCTCAATATATATCAGTATCCTTTAAGTTTTATTTGTGGTAGTAAAACTGTGCGACGTTCGAAGCATTTTGTTAATGTTCCATGATTTTCCGGTATACATAGGTCGTCTACTCAGGGGCAGCCATTCATTTATTTTGGTTACTTTATTTCTGTGTACCGCGATTTTATTGATCGTCCTAACATGCGCGCATCGCACCCTAAGCAGATTGCAGAATGCTTTGGAAACCAAGCATCTTCATTCATTTTTAACAGCAACAAAGAAGTACATAGTATGCGAACCTGTAATTTTGTTATTTAATAAGAACTTTTTTAAATATACGATAATCTGAATCAAATAAACCCAAATGAACTGCAACATCTACATTCGTAGTCTGGTTGATGGGATGTGGTTTCCTGAAAAAGACGCAACCCCTGGAAGCGAGATGATTCCGTGGGATGAGAAAGTAAAGCAAGACGTTGAGTTTCTTCCTACGGAGAGATATTCTTTAGTCGAGGATTAACAGTTGAAAAGCACCAGTCAGGAATATGTTTTTTGTTTGTTCTTTTCATCATCATCATCATTGGCACTACAGCTGGGAGCCGGTCTTGGCCTTATTTAGCAAGTCCTGAGGGTTGTTAAATTTTCCATAATGATTTGTTTTTTTCCGGGCAAGGTTATTAGTCTTGCGCCAGAGGCTCCCTAGTCTTGCGCCAGAGGCTCTCCGACGGGGAATCGAACACCGGTCTCCCGCGTGGCAGGCGGGTATACTAAGCACTATACTATCGAGGTTCTTTTGGGAATTTATAAATAATCGAGAAATAGTCATGGGAGAGTCAGGTGTTCTCCCAGAAGCGCCGTGTCAGAAAAACAAGTTTATTAATACGGAAACAACAATTATGAAAATAAACCATTTTCTTGTTACACTAACGCGTGCACTAAGGGGATTTTGGAGTATCCTCAAATTTCAAAGCACAGTGCGAACGGGCGGAGAGAAAGTGGACAAGGATAGGAGGTGTTGTACATTAGTCTTAAATGCCTGTACATTACATCGAAAAGAGACAGGGATGATACGATGCGCCTATGTTCTAACGACAGAATTGATCGACTTACGGGTGGGTCTCCAATAAGTTGCACTGCTTGTTTTTGCTTCCTGTCGAGCACGTGTAGTGCAGTTTTGAATGCGCTTAACCAAGTATGAGAGGTGAACACCATGATACGAATGGATGCCTTTTTTTTAATGTACTTCTCTCGGGAGAGGCGAACCTACAGCGCCGACACGGCGCCCCGTGATGCCACCAAATAACTGTTGAAATTCTTTTTGAACAGTTGCATGTTGTAACGCTCCGGGAACTCTTACGTGGGAAGGGAGTTCCACATCTTTCCCGCTCTGTAACGAACCGAGCACTGATACAAGGATTTTCCCGGCGTCGGGAGATGAACCGCAAACTGGTGCGATCGGCGGACTGTTTCGTGGAGCGCATATAAACCGAATTGCGCCGAACAATACCACGATTCTCCGAAGAACAGTACCCGTGATAATAGACAAAGGTCGGCTACGCGCCTTCGATGTGGTAGCGACTGAAGTCCCGACGTCAGTGCCGTGTTCCCGATCAGACGGATCGCTTGTCTCTATACTCTCAAGTAGGGCGAGGGTATGTTTAGAAGCAGAGCTTCAAAAATGAGGGCAATAATCAAGCGCGGTTCTAATTTGGGATTTATATAGGAGAAGTTGAGCCGGAGTAAAATATTTCTTGGCTCTAAAATTATAGCTTAGTTTTCCTGAGGCGGATCTGGCAATGTTTGACGCGTGTTTATGCCACGATACATTCCCACAGATCGTGACGCCGAGCAATTTCAAGCTTTCTCCAGATTCAAGGGCCCGGCCATTCATCATCAGCTGTGGAACCGATGGTCCACTTTTCTTTATGAATGTTGTATACTCTGTCTTCGCCGCATTGAAGTCGACGAGATTGACCTTTCCCCACTGCAGGACTTTATCCAGATCCCGATTCAGAGAGTCAATCTGTCTACATCTCAGCTGTTGCGACGTTGATGCACCAATCGGCCGATCACTCGAAAAAGTGAAAACAGGCGTACTACCATCCGCAAACTGAACACTTTGTTATCCGTTGTCGTCAACAAATCATTTATGTGATGCAATAACAAGGTTGGAGCCAGAATAGAACCTTGAGGCACCCCGGAATCAACAGAATACAGCCGTCCACAACAACCTAGAACGATCGAGGAACCTCTTCGTCAAGTCGCAAAGCTGCTGGGAAATTCCGTATGAACGAAGCTTGCTCAGAAATGCCCCGTGCCAGACGCCGTCAAAAGCTGAAAATATCCAATGCGACCGCCGTTGACTCACCATGCTCCTCAACCGCAGATGTCCATATATCGGTGTTACGTGGTAGGCTTCCCCATTCCCGCTATCCCACCGAGCGGGGAGATTGAATCTTGTTGGGTTATTCTGCCATTGAGGATGTGCAGAGATGGAGGACGGATTGGAGCCCACAATCTACATTGTGGATTGGCATTCATCGCAAGCGAATGTACGTTGAGTTGTGGATTCCGCGGAAAAAGCTGCGGCGCGTTTCTCTTCGGAGAGATAGAGAAAGGTAGGAGTAGTGAAGTGTCATTCGGTGTGTGAACACGTAACGATTAAGATCTGGTGCGTTCTGGCCCAGACAAAAAAAAGGAAAAGAGATTTTAAAAAAGAATAAAGCGATACGGAAGTTTCTTATAGTTAATTTACCGTGAAGTTATGTACTTGTATGAACAAATAAATGTAATGAAAACTTTTTCGTGAAGAAATACATATAGTAACCAGTGTAACTACCTGTGGAAACGTTTGTCGTTAAATGTTGACAAGGAAAAAAAGAAATAAATTGGATGTAAACTAAAGTTGGAGGTGTTTACGTGTTTCACTGTTCGGGCTGGATCTTCCGTGGGGTCGGAGCCGCAAGCTGCTGGATCAATGCAGCTCTAAACGGGTAGCCAGTGAGTTTTTCTAGCGTTCTGTCCGCAGGGGATAAAACGACCGGTCGGTACCTGTGTGTGACTGGCAAAAAGAACGGAAAGGCTGCCGTAGCGGAACCCAGACTGGCGAAGGTGTAACTGTGCAAGTGGAAGAAGATTAAATTCGACATTTTCGGTGTTGATGAAGATGAGAATTTGTCGTATGGAATCGAATTCAAGGAAAGAACAAAATAAAAACCTGCGGTTGGATTGATTGAGACTGATTCGTAGAACAACTACAACGTGGAATTTACGCCAACTGATTGCCACCATTACATACTATTAACACTATACAACAAAACACACCCCAACAACGTATACTGTAGCCACTGGCGCAGCCCAACACCCCTGCATCTTTATCCTCTAAGAGCATTTTATTGAAATTTAAATTTTTGTTGCGTCCCGTATTTCCATTCGGCAACGACTGCATCTGGTGAGCACCCTTTTATTACGTTCGACAACTGTAATCTTAATTTTTACTTGAACATTATTTTATTTTCCGTTCCAACTTTACTTTCTGTTACAATAATACAATATGTTACAATTTATTCTCTACAATATGCTATGTTACAACTGGCAAAGGGGATATAGGATGTACGTTGCAACTGGCGCAACCGGTGTTGCAACTTTACATTACAACTTTACATTACAACTTTACATTGCATTACAACTGGCGCAGCCGGCGCCCATCATCTGGGGGAGTACTGCATCATTGCCATAGGAGGTATTTACCCAGTGGCGGGGGTAGCCCTAGAGGCTCCGTACGCCCCTACGTTCCCGCACAACGCCTTCGCGGTGAACTGACACAAGTGATGAGTGCAGTGAACTTGACCTCGAGATTGATGACGATTGGCAATGTTCCCGGACGGGCCCCATTTAATTTTTTTTTTTAGAGTTTTCTTTTGTTTTGTGGTGCCACCTCTCTCTCGACTGTAGGGGATCGCGTTTGGCTTTGGGTTTCCTGCCCCTCTGATGCTGTCTTTGCTTTTTTTTGCCCCGACGATTGTTGAGTTGAGGAGTCTGGTTGTGTTTCTTTTTGTTTCGGTTTGCCCGTGTGAACGTGCTGGCAACTGAAGTTCTTGTTGTTTTTGTGTTGTGGTTGAAATTCGGTAGAGCTGGTGGTTGGGCGTGGGTGGTAGTGAAGTGCGAGGAGCAGTCGAGTACCCGTTCCCCTTGCATATAATCAAGTTGTAGATTCAGGGCGTTCCTGAAGTGAAATCTCCGTTTCCGCACGTTGAAATTGGTCATGCAGTATCCACGTATCCACGTCCGCCATTAATTCGACTACTTATAGCCGCTGTGATTGATTGTTGATAGAAAATCGATTCCAGTACGTCCTCAGTTGTGTTTTTATCCCGAAACTATAGTGTCGTCAGCTAGGGCAAGCTTCCGATGGGTAAATATTGAGCACACAATAGGGGTAAAGTATCCGATCAGGGAGTTTCTTGTTTGCATTTATCGTCACTTCGTGCCGCGATTTCCTTTTGAGTTTAAAACAGATTATTTATTTAGTATCCCCTTTTGTTTCTGAATCTCGTAAGAATTGGTTTGTTGCTCGGAAGTGGTAGGTTTTTGATTGTCCTTTGTCTGTTGTCTGTGTCCCTCACCCGGGCCTTGCCCCGGGGGTCGGTGATCCTGGACGTCCCTCTTCCGTGGCCGAGAAATTGTTTGTTTGCACCCCACCCCCTCTGGTGTTCCGAGTTTTCGTCTTTTCTCTTTGGTGCTGGCCGGATCGTCTGTTCCAACCCGGATCTGTGGGTTGATTTTCGCCGGAGGACTGATGAGGTTCCCGAATCTATACAGGCAGAATATTTCGGTCTGGTGTTCCTGTTGCGTTTTGACGGTGCTTTTGGTTTGTCCCGGGTGATTTGGCGCTAGGGTAAGGTTGGATTGGTGACCTGCTGATGTTGACGAGACAGCAGCGTGGTTACGGTTAGTGAGGTCCCCTTTCATGTGCTGGTGGCCCATCTCGTTCAGCTCGAACGTTCGAGGAAGGATATCCTGCGTTTCGGTTCTTCGCCCCGGCCGCTCCTCGACGTTTGCGGGACACTTTTCGTCACCGAATGTATCGACTTTGAACCCACGGGCGCCATCGTTTGTTGTCCCAGCCCCGAAAAAACAACATTACCACCGAACTACAGGTAGGATTTTCACTCCTAATCAATCATATTGCCCATCAGGGGATACGCGGGAGTTTTGCCAGCCGAATTCCCCCGCGAACACCCATACACATGCGTCGTTCTCTTCTGGTGGAGGAGCGTGGAGCAACACCACGTCTCCATCTGACCGGACTGGTTTGCCGCAGGAGCCAGTTCAGAGGCGATACATATCCCAGATCCTCGCGAGTCAGGCTACTGGCGGTGCGTTTGGTGTGCCCTTCGACCACACCCAGACCCCATGGGGTCAACCCCCGTATGTCCCCGGAGAACCCGCACGGCATTTCCCCGATGAGGCGTCACGAACCCAACCACGGGGCGGCCAGGCACCCACGGGCCCTGGAACACATTTCCCATCCCAAACTGGAGATGGCCAGTTCAACCAACGCCAGCCCACCCAGGTCCCAGGCACTCGATTGGTGCACCCTCTAGAGGCGCAGATGTCTTGCAGCTTCTGTAGAAAGAAGGGTCACCTGTATGCCGAGTGCCTAAAGAAGCGAAACTCGCCCTTCTGCTGGGAGTGCTGGCAGTATGGCCACGACATTGCAGACTGCGGTGCCCATCGAGCACAAGCTCGCAATCCTGGACCCCCATTCCAGAATGGGCGACCGCGGGACTGAGGATAACATGATTGTGTTAAGTGACGATCTGCCATCAACCGCAACTGAGGAGCCCCTCTTGTTGAACGGCTTTAACCCTTATGTCAATGATCAACGTTACCGACAGTAATCATTTTGTCGCAATTTCACGATTGCTCGGCCTAGTAGACGAATTTCGGTCCCATGTCTTAGATCATCTCCATTCAAACGTTTCTGAATGATAATTACGAAATTTCAATGAAAAAAAAAATTGTTTTTACTTTCAAATTGACATCTTAAAAAATCGAAATGGGTACCCGGGTACCCGGTCATTGACATAAGGGTTAAACACCATTTTCACCAGCAAACGGAAGACAGTCTGTTCCGGGGATTCGAGGCTGGGACGTCACAGTACCGACGATAGACAGTCGAGAGCGATCTATTACAGGGTCCTTCCACACGTAAGAACAATTAGTTAAATGTTATACCTTTCAGAACTGGCGATCAATTGATAGTCCCGTCGATCCAAATAGTGTAGCAACCTGTTCTCCACGACGTTGCATGCCTTACCAGGAACATCTTTCAAACCGCCCATCTGTGTGACCAGGGAAAGGTCTCCCTTTTTTCCGTTTGTAGTCGTCATACCACCCCCGAGTTCACAACAGGTAAGCGAACTTCTTAGCAGATCTGAGACCAGAGGCATCGGCCTGTTGGCCTCTTGTGCGTTAGTTCGTCATTCCTGCCCTTCCTCCAATTGGAATCCCATCTGACCTTCATTGTTCTCTCTATCCCTTGCTATCCGATCTCTTCGACAACCTATCATCTTCGCAACTCGAACTCGGTAAACGTCGTCTAAAGTGGCGCCCCGTCAGTCCCCCCTGACAGATTGTGACAACAGTCTTTTGGCTTACTCTGTCAGAAAGCTCGGTAATTTTGCCTCCGAATTTAATCGTTCCTTACGCATCCCCTGTCAGGTTGCGACACCAGGAACCTCGGAAATGGACGCGGTGAGAAGACCTACGTAAAAGGGTTCTCGATCAGTTGCTGGCCAGCACATCCAGATCATAGACCAAGTCATTTCGAGTCCATTTCGAGAGAACGGCTTGGACCACCCACCGAGTCCGATGGCACAGTTGCCTCCATCACCTATTCTAACCGACGTCCACTCGTCTCGGTCCTCATAACACCCTCCTCTCCGTTTCAGGAAGACTCATCACTCCATCGCTCCGTGAAATCTCCTTCTGCTTGAGATCACTCACGGCATTAAACAATGAAAGTCCTCTACATCACTACATATAATACTAATTTTTGCATTATTGATGCGTTTGGATTTAAAATTCTTGCGTGTTAACTTACCGAGTTTTATTACGTCCTTAGTTTCTATGTGACTCACGATGATGGGAGGTACTTTCTCCTTCTTATCGATTTGCTGTTTCTGTTCCTTTCTTCCTGCCACAGCTGTTGTTGTTGTTGTTGCTGCTGTTGCCATTGCTGTTGTTGTAGTTGTAGTTGCCGCTGTTGTTGCGGTTGTTTTTGTTGCCGTTTTTGTTGTCCTCGTTGTTGTCGCCGCTGTTGTTGTTGTTGTTGTTGCTGCTGCTGCCGCCCCTGTTGCTACCGTTGTTGTTGTTGTTGTTGTCGTCGTCGCTGGTGTTGTTGCCGCCCTTGTTGTTGTTGTTGTCGCCGTTGCTGCCGCCGCCGCTGCCATTGCTGTTGTTGCTGTGGTTGCTGCTGCTGCTGCTATTGTTCTTGTTATCGCCGCCGTCGTCGTTGTTCTTGTCACAGTTGTTGTTGTTGCTGTTGTCGTCGTTGCTGCTGCTGCCGCCATTGCTGTTCTCGGTGTTTTTGTTGCTGTTGTTGTTGCTGCTGTTGTTGTTGCTGTTGCCGCCGTTGCTGTTGTTGTTGTTTCCGCTGTTGTCGCCACAGTTGTTGTTGTTGGTAGTGGTGGGAGTGTTGTTGGCGTTGTTGATGTTGTTTTTTGTTCACATAATTGCAAACGCCGCATATTCCTTTTTTCAGAGCTGCTTTTACTTCTCTGCACACCTCATCTCTTTTTTTGATAAGCTCGGCAATAATGTTGTCGAGTTCTTCATCAGACTTATTTTTTTCCACTGGCTCCTTAACGGCCAGGTCTTTGTATTTGTTCCCTGCTCCAGACTACTTACCACTCAGTAATCATGCCGAAATGCACAATAGCAAGAGTCGTCAGCTAAACCTAGGTTTGCACAATCAAACACCCCCAGAAACAGGAATAAATTAGACAATGAATTAATTTGGATCGCTTTTAAAACCTAAGTATCCCATGACACATTATTACATTAGGCTATTAAAAACGAACGCACTGGTTAACCATCCTCCTGGTTTATTGGTAATTTTAATAGAAGACCTGTAAGTAGTAGGGAAATTGGTGCTGACTACTGGATACTAACACCGCAATTGATTGTAAAATCACATAACTAAAGAAATATAAATTGGTTTCTATTTTGAATTTGAATGTGATCTATCTGGCGAATACCTTGAGTCAATTGTACTGCCATACGTAAGAAACCCCGAAAGACGACTCACCTTACTACGATTTTACTTATTGTCTATTCCTGTAAAATTCTAACAAATTTCATAGCCCTAAATTACCGACTTATAGTAAATTTGTTAACTCTATAAACTGCGAAACCAATTGCTTTATGGTGAATGTTAAACCCCCAAAATGAAATACAATCACCACTATCTGCCATAAATACAAAATTGTAAATTTTTAGTTTATCGTTCAACCGACTCAATTATGTTATTGACATTACTTTGAGTACTTTTCAAAAATATCAAATTAAACAAATGACATTTTTGTTGAAAATTGTATTGAACGTGTTTTAAAAACTGTCCATGTAAAAAATTTTGAAACGAATCGTTTTTACACCATGAAGATCGACATCATTTTAGGCATAACACATGGATTATTGAGTGTAAGACTCGTTCCCATAAATTGACGGATTATATTTTATTCCTTTTTCAGTGTTTGTGCATCATTGATATAATACTCTTAGTGTGGAAGGATTTGTATCCCCGATATCTATGGGGATTGTATTTTGAAATGTCGTTGGCGACCACATTCATTATGAATGGACTTTTTGCTGTTGATCTTCTCCTTTTCAAGCCAAATGATTACGTAGAAAAGCACGATACAACTTTATTTGTGAGGATCTCCTCTGCAGTATAACCTAAAGGAATTTTTTATTTTCAAAAATTATTTTTTTTTTCCAATAGGCTGGTGTGGTGTCCCTTTTGTTGGGATTAGTGTTACTTCTCACAGCCTTAACATTTTATGATAAATATTTTGTGGACTCGAATATCGTTGAAGACTCTAAATACTTTTATCCATTTACACTTTTTATCCTGAAAATCTGCGTCATTTTGGCAATAATAATTGTTGTATGTTTAATCATCATTGTGATTGTTTACGGATTATTGTTTTTTGGAGTTTTAAAAACAGGATAAATAAAATTTTAGAAAACATTTTGCACCCTTCGGTCGATTTAATTGACAGGAGGGATTTTGGATAAAGCACTTACATTTGTGACAGTTCGAAACTGCCCCCAACAGTTGGAAAATAGCGTTTCAAGGCGTTGATTATATGTTCGCCTTCCTTAAGAGATGAAACAATAAATAATAATAATAATTACTGGCAGAAAACGTAACAATGAAATAAATGATAGCTTCTCTAAAGTATCATTAAAGGACATTAAAAAAATGTAGATGGGCATTTCAAACCAGTTCCTAGTCAATGGGGAGAACAATATGTAGTAAACGAAAATATTCTTGTTGCAGTGCAACAACACAATCAAAAACATTAAGCAGACCAGACTTGGTGAAGACGCATTTATTTTACAGCGTCTAAGAGTATGCAGTGGGGGAGTGGAAGCGAACACGCAAGTCGCTAATTGCTTTCAACCCGGCGAAGTCAGGACGATCCTTGTCCCTGTTAAATCCAAGTTGACATGCAGTCTCCACCTGACACCCCTGCACCCGCCAAGTAGTGAACCAATGCATGCAGCGACATCCTGAGATAAGTTGACGCAAAGCTAATAACCGTGCCCGTAAAAACAAATTATTATGGAAAATTTAACAAGCCTCGGATATGTACCGGCTACACGACGAGAACCACTGACACGAAAATGGCTAAACGATTTGAGAATTTTTTCATGGAACGTCCGCTTGTGGCAACTCTAACAGATACACACAATTCACAGTCAAAAATAGTGAAGAACACCGAACGAAAAATCGAATAAGAAAAATACATCAGAAACGTATACCAAGCGATAAATAACAAAAAAATAATTCACACCAGTGGAATATAGTCGAGTTTGGAAATCAAATTCTAAACACGGTCAGTAGTCTGATGCTTCACTGCTTCGCTTTTCAATCGTTTCATCGTGTGTTCAATTCATCTTCTTCACTATCCTTGCTTAACGCTACACGCTCACTATACAGAGCTCGAGCAGCACAGCAGCTAGCCGATGCCCTGTACGAATATAAGGCTGACATAACAGCATTACAAGAAACAAGATGGAAGAGGAGTGGTGTTATTCAAAGAAACGAATATGACATTTAATACAGCTGTCATGTAAAACACCATGTGCTCGGGGTAGTCTTTCTAGTCAGCCAAAAACTGAATCCTGCCATTATCGGCTTTAATGCAATAAACGAAAGGCTGTGCACTCTTCGCGTGCGAGGCAGATTTAAGAACATAAGCCTCATAAAGGTTGACGGACCTACAGAGAAGTCCCCTGACGACGAAAAGGAAGAATACTACGAGAACGTCGCACGGGCCCTCAATACCTGCCCAAGATATGATGTGAAAACCGTTCTTGGTGATTTGCTACTACTATTTACAGTTGAACATGAAAATGAATGAATATTGAACTAATGAAAATAAAAAATTTAATGTTCTTGGTGATTTGAATGCGAAAATAGGTCGGGAGCCGGTTTTCAGGCACTACGCAGGTTCCCAGAGTTTGCATAATAACACAAATGACAATGGAATACGAGTCATCGAACTGGCAGCATCAAAAAACACAGTCATTACGAGTACCAGGTTTCCGCGTAAATACACCAACAAACAAAGCTACCTGGGTATCGCCTAATGGTGCCACTCGGAACCAAATTGACCACGCGTTGATAGATCGCCGCCACTCCTGGAGCCTGATGACGGTACGAACGTACCGAGGTGCCAACGTCGACTCGGATCACTATCTTGTTGGTACAGTTTTCCGAGCGCGGATTGCCCTACGGAGACGCATTGCATCCTCTGATCAGGTTCGAATCAATCGTCATTTCGCCAACACGGTAGACCTGTTTCTCCCCTCCCACCCAAACAAATACAATATTGAATTTCTTCGCCCTGGGGCCCTTCAGACTCACACAACCTCTGTGTTGTGTCAACCAAATTTGCTCTAACCAACAGTAACGTTCATGAGAAAACTCCCAAAAGAACAGTATGGTTCTACGAGAAAGGCAACTGGGAAGGTCTGAACGACTTTTCTGGGAGGTTAAATTGGTCTTTATTTTTCCTTAATAACGATGACTCTACAACTGATACATTGACAGATGCGATTCTACTTGGCATGCGAACCTTTATTCCACGCAGGGTAAAGAGTATCAAACCAAATATATGGTTCGATTCCGGATGCAGAGAAGCCATTAAGGCTAAAGAGTTGAGTTTCCGGTTGTATAAATCAAACAATACTGAGGACAACCGAAAAGGATTTAAGAGAGCTAGAAATGACTGCAATGCATATTCAACGCACAAAGTTCTTGCATGATCAGAGAGTGAGACAAATAATACTACACTCTCCGACAGGTAGTAGAAACTTCTCGGCACTCTTGAAAAACATTCAAAACTCGGTCTCTTCATCCATTCCATCGCTTATAGTCCAAGGCAGACCAGTCACTACTGCAATAGAGAAAGCGAATCTACTTGCTGCACATTTTGCAGCCAACTCAACGCTGTCTGATACCACATCAGTTCCGCCTCAACTTGAGCATAAGCAGCACACCATGAGCCAGATTCACTTTCGAACGCGTACTGTTGCCAGCGCACTCAAAGAGCTAAAGGCAAACAAATCCGCTGGTCCGGATGGCATTCCCTCAATCCTCTTGAAGAGATGTTCCTCTTCACTCGCTAAACCACGGCGGAAACTCTTCCATTTGTCTTATTCCAATGGCCGTTTCTCAATTAGATGGAAGTCAGCAAACCTTCAGCCAATTCCCAAAAAGTGTGACAAACCATCTCTTTCTTCTTATCGAATCATAGCACCATCTTCTATTCTCTCCAAGGTAATGGAATCACTTATCAACTGTCAACTTTCAAAATATCTGGAATCAAATGACCTTCTCAATGACTTCCAATATGGCTTTCGTAGCAACAGGTCCACAGGAGATCTGATGGCGTACCTTACCGAAAAATGGAGCCATTCCATCGGCAAGGTAGTCGCATTGGATATTTCAAAAGCTTTCGAGAAAGTTTGGTATCGAGCCTGTGGCGATTCCGCCAGATCCCACGGCTCGCCTTCCTGAAAAAAACCCCCATAACCATAACCCGGGTCTGCACCAGCTTTCGCTAATGCAATTCGCATTAGCATCTTAGATGCTTCACGCATCAAACAGACCCAATTATTATAACCCTAAAATCCCTATAAAGAAAACTTACCTTCATGCATCCCTTCGCATACAATTTTTCATAAGATTTCTTTGTTTGCTTATTTGGTATTCTGAACCAATTCGGTACCAGACAAATTCCATAAATATCGCGCCGTCTATTTTCCTAGCCGCGCCATTTACCTTTTCATATACATTGCCTGGCAACCTTTTTTGTTTGTCTTACCAACAAACAACCCAAGCAGCTGCATATAATTAGCGCAATAGACGCTGAAACCAAATTCTCCAGCATTTCCTAATGCAAATATGAACCCGGTTTCTATTGCAGCCAGAGATGCCATAAACATCCAATTTGCTTTTAGCACCTTTTTCTCCTAACGTCGAAAATAGCGACGAGGCATCGTATAAACATGACCCTCATTAAAGAGCGAACCATTTGGTCGCTTTTTCTTTTGTCTTTGCCGCCTGCCTGTTTCGCTGTTCCACTGCACGTGTGAATAGCATTGATCTCAACGATCCCACCTATACCACCATGAGAGACTTTACGTTTCCCTGGTGGTAGTTAAAAAACGATATCCTTATTGGAGAGGATATCGTTTGAGTGGTAATTCAATCTCCGTGGCGGTCGGGTCGCTCGCCATTCACCGTACCTCCGCCGGGTACGGTACGAAACCAGTTTAATCCGAGTCGAGTGTTTTCCTTTGAAGAGGTTAGTGTGGTGTAGTACTTTGTGGTTTTTAAAAGATGCTGGGCGATTAGATAACAAAACAAGTAGTTATTCAGATTGAATCAAATGAAGCCATTCGTTAAAATACATCCAATAAAAATAAAATTCATTAACTGTTTGATTTTCAAAATTTAAAGTGAACAACTGTTTTGGTGTTTCCTTTTGTGTCGGCGGAACGACGGATTTCCTTCGGTGGAATAATTAGTGACAATTGGATGGAGGAGGAAGTGAACCGTGTGCCCATGTCAGGTACAATACTTCCTCCCCACATTGGTGACTCCGAGTTGGAACAATCGCGCCTTCGGGAAAATAAACAGTCGGCGAAAACAGTGCGCGTTTTTGTGAAGCACGAACTTGCGTTTCTTGGTGTTTTTCGTTCCAGTAACAACAGTGAGCAATTGTGGCGGCAATTGCCGGAAAATAATCAATGGGCAAAACATCGCCCCAACGCCAGCCTTCCTTACAGCACCAGCAGCCAACACGCACCAAAACAACAACCACCTCAACAACAATAGCCAGGAGTTGGTAAGATAAGTATCCTTCCTTCTTTTTTTTGTATTCACCAGCCTTATAAGTGTCGGAACTAAGCCAATCAGATGCCTTCGAATTAATACGCAATTAACAAAAGACAATTAAAAGGATACCCACTACCCAACACCGCTTTGCCAACGACGTCCCAGCGATGCAGCGTAGCCACCTGTATCACCGAACAGCAGCACAGGACACATGCTCAACATCACCAACGTAAACAAGACACGCCACTAACGACACACAGACTAAACGCGTGTATAATACCCCTTGGTGACATTTTGACCAGTATGGAATTTTATGCCAACAGCTTCCTCGAAGAAGGCTACAACGTTAACATTACCGGATGGCTGGAAACAAAACCTAAAGGCGCATTACCAGCAACTGGAGCAAAATTTTACTTTGTCCGTCTTACCAAATGACTGGAACGGAAATTTGGAGCAACAAATGTAGACGACAATGAACCGGAAAGCATCGCTCCAACGTCCCAGCGACACCACCTGACTCAACACTTTATCCAACAACATCGCATCACAGGTTTGCCTTTTTTTTTTTTTTTTTGTTCATTAGTTTCATTTTTATTGTAAGCTCCTTCTGAGCGAAATCAAAATTTAAAAATTTCAATAATACTTTTAAGAATTAAATAGTGGGTTATATCCAATACAAGGAAACATAGATATAATTATTAAGCTTGTTTTTTTTATGCAGAAATTAATTAGTGATTTGAAGTGCAAATTTTCACATACAGTTCTCGTTGGTTAAAACCTCTTTAATTTATTTATAAAAGATATCGGCATTCGTATAGATGGATATATGTCCGGAAATATGTTCGTTTGTATGAGTGCGTTTCTTTTATTTTCTTTTGAAATGTACAAACCAACATGAACAATTGGAAATATCCAACAGCACGTATTCCACATAGATCTTCCTTATAATAAATATGCAAAGGAACTTCTATTATTATTATCATTTTTTTGTTCTTCTACTAAACATATACATCACTTATATAAAGATACATACATACAATCAATTCTTAGACAACTTAACCAAGTTAAAAGAAATCATAAACAATTGAGGGGAAGTATATATTAAAATACCACCTTGTTTAGTTTTAATATAAAAATGGAATCTTACATATGTACCCACATATACATAATTATTCATCTAAATGAGTAACATAAGACCAAGAGTTATGTACTGATTAATTTTTGATTTCCCCTGAGAGTACCTTATATCCTAATTACGCGGCATTATGTTCTTCTCCGTCTTTAACATAATTTTTACTTTGTATTAGCATTAACAATGAAATAAAACAAAAAAACAATGTACCCCTACCACGAAAAAATTATAATAATAATAATAATAATTATTATTGTAAACCCCTTCGGGGTACAGCGCAATATACATGTACAGTTTTGTTGATTGTTTTGGGTCTCCAGCAAACATGTTTCCTTTTAATAAATTACGAATTGTAACGACAACAATCTATAGTACACACTCTTAATACCAAAAAAAACAAAACAAAACAATCACGGAACATATAAATTAAAAAAAAAAAAGAAGAAGAAAAGAACCGATATATTATGTCTTTGGTAGTTTATAATGTAAAACAAATTCGCATGGTTTGAAATTGGCTTAACATCTTAATAATTCCTTATGAGTGTGTACCAATCAGAATAAAGTAAAAACAAACAAGCAATTAAAACCAACCATGCGTCATCCATTTCATAATGTATTAAGTATCGTGTATGGTTATTTACAATTCAAAAACGGGATTTATTGCGTCAGATCCTGGAATCATGTTAAAATTAAAAAGGAAAACTACCTAAATTAAAGTCGAAATGACCAACTTCCAAAGTACAGAAAATCAAAATATAATAATTATTGTAAGCCCCTTCAGGGTTTTGATTAAGTGCAACCTTTTCCAACACTACTCGACTCCACACGACTCCTTTTCAACCTCTTCTGACTACATTTAATTTCTTTTTCGACTACACGTAGCTCACATTCAACTCTCTCGACTCCATTCATTTCTCCACAACCGACTCCTCTCTTAACAGCTCGTCTCTTACATCGGGACACAATGCCCCTTAAACACTGGACCCCACCCAACCTCACTTGACCCCACATCGGCTCAATTTATTCCTTCAAACCGGCTCCTCATCACACTTTTGCTACTCCGCGTAGCACATAATCAATAGGACGCCTGGTTTTGTCCCGCTCGTAATACTTCAACCCCTTTCTGGCCCTCCTTAAATATTGGCATACAATGCCCTCTATTTCAACATCTTCTTTTTCGGTCCTTTCCTAAATATTGGCGCACACTCTCGCCATTGCTCAACACCCATTTTTTGCAAACCGGCCCCTTAGCTAACAACAGCTACTACGCGTAGCATATAATCAATAGGACGCCCGGTTTTGTCTCGCGTGAAACACCTCACCCTTTTCTGTCTCTTTTCTGAAGGTTGGCGCTCACGCTCGCCAACCACAGCCTTCACGCAACCCCATGCATCCCTTCTCGACTCTGCTTGACCCCTAACACCTTTTTCTGTCTCCGTTCATATATTGGCGCCCATCTACGCCAAAAACAGTTATCACGCGAAACTGCTCATCAATGCTCGACCTTCTACCCGATTGCAGCAAGCCAGCTTCCCTCGTTACCACAGCTACTACGCGTAGCATCTATCAGGGCACCTGGTTTTGCCCCTTTATCTAAATTTCAGGACATTCGTCCTTAGATCTCCTACGTCTCCCAAATGTCTCAGCAACACCGGTCTACAAATCAAACCGATACCACCGGACTGAGACATTATACCTGATCCCCCAATCTTTAGCCACCATGGCTCCCCTTTAGCGGCAACTAAAGGCTATACACGCCCCTCTACGCCGCCTCAAATACCGAGGTGCATAATACTTCGGAGCGCACTTCTAATAACCCTAGGGCGCCCTGGGGTTGGACACAATCAACCACCCACCAGGAGCCCCCTAACCAAAATCCCCTATTTTTTTTTTTTTTTCTAAACAAGAGCGACGGCCGGCACCTCACAGCAAGTTTCCATTCGGTCGAGGTCGCAGCTACCGCTACATTGGCACCAATGTACCGGTCCTCCCTCGATAGGTAAAACGTGCAATTGAGGGCCCGCCCTCCTTTACCAGTCCCAGCGGCAAACAAATTGCCATACAAACGTATGGACAAAAGACACCCGCTCTGGACTTGGCCACTTTCCATTCCGCACACGGCAACCCGTCACTGCGGATGGGAATTACCCTGGGATAAGTTCCCCTCCATCTCGTACACGCCATTTCGTCACTGCGGATGTGAGCGGATTTCCGATGGGTTCCGACCTATTCGGACGATAAGCCTGTTGGTCCACGAGACCCATAACAGGCCTATGGACCACGCCGCACACCCTTGCCCTTGATGGCATCAATCGGTAACATCTGTGTCCACCTTATTATCGACAAAGGCCCATACTATACCTGGAACTAGTCACCATGACAGTTCCCCCAATTTAATTACAGCGCCTACCGAAGTGCGCAGGGCCACCTTGTTCGTCAAGTGTTCAGCCCTCCGCCTATCATAGCACCATGCATTCGAGCACCCCTACAGCCCTACCTATTTTTCGTGACTACGTCACTGGGAGGGGAGTACTGTGGCGATTCCGCCAGATCCCACGGCTCGCCTTCCTGAAAAAAAACCCCCATAACCATAACCCGGGTCTGCACCAGCTTTCGCTAATGCAATTCGCATTAGCATCTTAGATGCTTCACGCATCAAACAGACCCAATTATTATAACCCTAAAATCCCTATAAAGAAAACTTACCTTCATGCATCCCTTCGCATACAATTTTTCATAAGATTTCTTTGTTTGCTTATTTGGTATTCTGAACCAATTCGGTACCAGACAAATTCCATAAATATCGCGCCGTCTATTTTCCTAGCCGCGCCATTTACCTTTTCATATACATTGCCTGGCAACCTTTTTTGTTTGTCTTACCAACAAACAACCCAAGCAGCTGCATATAATTAGCGCAATAGACGCTGAAACCAAATTCTCCAGCATTTCCTAATGCAAATATGAACCCGGTTTCTATTGCAGCCAGAGATGCCATAAACATCCAATTTGCTTTTAGCACCTTTTTCTCCTAACGTCGAAAATAGCGACGAGGCATCGTATAAACATGACCCTCATTAAAGAGCGAACCATTTGGTCGCTTTTTCTTTTGTCTTTGCCGCCTGCCTGTTTCGCTGTTCCACTGCACGTGTGAATAGCATTGATCTCAACGATCCCACCTATACCACCATGAGAGACTTTACGTTTCCCTGGTGGTAGTTAAAAAACGATATCCTTATTGGAGAGGATATCGTTTGAGTGGTAATTCAATCTCCGTGGCGGTCGGGTCGCTCGCCATTCACCGTACCTCCGCCGGGTACGGTACGAAACCAGTTTAATCCGAGTCGAGTGTTTTCCTTTGAAGAGGTTAGTGTGGTGTAGTACTTTGTGGTTTTTAAAAGATGCTGGGCGATTAGATAACAAAACAAGTAGTTATTCAGATTGAATCAAATGAAGCCATTCGATAAAATACATCCAATAAAAATAAAATTCATTAACTGTTTGATTTTCAAAATTTAAAGTGAACAACTGTTTTGGTGTTTCCTTTTGTGTCGGCGGAACGACGGATTTCCTTCGGTGGAATAATTAGTGACAATTGGATGGAGGAGGAAGTGAACCGTGTGCCCATGTCAGGTACAATACTTCCTCCCCACAAGCCCTCTTGTCAAAATTACATTCCTATGGAGTGGACAATTCCCTGATCCAATGGATAAGAGACTACCTTTCTGGCCGTTCAATTCAAGTGGTTCATGATGGTGTCAAATCTGTCTCCCACCAAATTAATGCAGGTGTTCCCCGGGGCTCAGTACTCTCACCTGCCCTCTTCCTCAGCTTTATAAATCTCTTGTCTATTACCCATAACCCAATTCACTCGTCTTGTGATGATAGCACGTTGAGTTTCTCATACTCATACAAACGTTCCCGACCAAAGTCCTCGAACGTCATTACCAATAAGCAGGTTATGCTTGATACATTGAATTTCGACCTCAAGAAGATATATCAGTGGGGAATATCTAACCGAGTAGAATTCAGTGCCTTAAAAACATATTATTGCCTCTTGTCATCAAATGCGAACCCCAAAGTAAATATACTGTTGATGAACGGCACTTGGATCGACAAAGCCAAGGAACTACAAATCCTCGGCACTTGAATTAATGCGAATCCTAATTGGAACGACCATATATTTGGAGCTGCAAAAGTGCAGCCAAATGTATGGGATTCCTTTAGAGATGCAAAAGGTACTTCACTCCATTCAACCTGGCCACTATTTACACTGCCGTATATTCGCCCAAAAATGGAGCTCAACTCACATATTTGGTCAGGCGCATCCAAAGCTGCACTACACGACCTCGATAAGTTGCAAAAACGAGCAGTGAAACTTATTGGCGACCCAGCTGTGAGTCGAGCAATACCGTCGTTAGAACATAGGCGCAACGTATCATGCCTATCTCTTTTCTATAGGTATTATCACGGTCGTTGCTCAACTGAACTTGCTGAATGTGTTCCGCCCTTTCAGATATTTTCCCGCGGTACCCGTCAATCTGTGAACGCGCATCAGTTCACGTTGAAAGTGGACTTCATCATCATCATCGGCACTACAACCGGGAACCGGTCTTGGCTTTATTTAGCAAGTCCTGCGGCTTGTTAAATTTTCCATAATGATTTATTTTTTCTGGGCAAGGTCATTAGTCTTGCGCCAGAGGCTCCCCGACGGGGAATCGAACCCCGGTCTCCCGGGTGACAGGCGGGTGGACTTCAGGCGCACAAATAAACATAGAGAGTCATTCTTTAGCCGAACCACACGAATGTGGAATGTTCTACCTGATCGTGTGTTTCCTCGTCGTTGTGATGTCCACGCATTCAAGACCAATATACATTGACACATCCTTTCCCTATCCGTTTCCTCTCCATCCGCTCGCACTGTGCTCTGACATTTAAGGGTATTTCAAAATCCCCTTTTGTGTGCGCGTTAGTGTAAAAAAAAACGCTCCAGTAGATCGTCTCGTGAAATATCTTCGTATATCGAAAGAATATTCTTTTCTATTTCTGGGTGTAGAGAGGCTGCATGTTCCCCAACTTTTCAAAAAAGAAACTAACAGACTTGTTTGGGTTAGAAACTAAACGGTATAGGCCGCAAAGAGCGCTCGTTCGCTTAACTGCAATCAGTACTTTGCGCACCACTTTGGTGACTTTCTAGGGATACTAAAGACTTTCTGTTCGGCCCCAAACTTTGAGAATAAATTCTTCAGATGCTAAGTTAATTATTAACTAAAAAAAAATTACAGGGTTTAAGTCGGATAGAGCAACATCATATTAGAGAAATACTACCGCCATGATAGCAATGGGATGGTATTTGGTAAGTCCGTGCAATTTGGAGGCATTGATGTTTTTGGTATATCGCACAGTGCTGTTAATGGTGCGTTAACAATAATAGAAGTCACAAAATCGTGAATGACAGTATTAGTATATACATCCTATCGTAGGCCGAAAGACAATAAGAAATATATATAATACAATTTAGAGTTTGTGTAATATAAGAAAAATAATTGTAAGGGGATTTATCATTTAGTCCTAAGTAAAATCTTTAAATGAATTAATTACTTGTTGGATAAATGTGTATTTTAATCTTTAAAAAAACATTCTATCAAGTAGAGGGTCTACGCTCAAGAAAAATCTCATTGTACAGTCTTACTCTGTGTCGTTAAGGATTTATTCCGCAGAAATTGACGGGAATTAAACTTGCCAGCTGTTATTTCTTTGCCCTGAGAGGCAATAACATAGTTTAATATAGTACAGGGTATTCTGATACCGTCTTTCTAATGACGGAAAAGCATGAATATTAAATAATTCGGATGAGGACATCTTTAGACGTTTCGAACGCGACGAATTGTGTAATGTGCGGTTGCATTTGAACCAAAGACATCTGAAATAGAAGATATAAAAATAAAATTGAAAACGAACTCTATAATATTTACCTGAGAAGGATTGTGATAGTAACCGACGAGCAACATTCCAGCTATAAGTTGTTGGTTTCCACTATGCTTGGTAAGACAGGAAAAAGCATCGTGCCAGGGGTGACACTTAAATGGAGGGAAAACTCGACCAATAATACATAAGAAACTACAGGCGACAGAGTGATTTATAAAGAATACTAAGGGATTGTTGATTGCATTGTGTACCGTGGACTTCAACGCCTTCTGAATAAGAAAGTACTACTGCTTGTGTACTGTTGGGTTACGGTTTTGTTAGAATTGATCTTAACTCAAAATGCAGTAAGCCAATACCTAAATATGATTTACTTCGCCCCTTGCCCGACATAAATGTAGACATCGGACACGAGACTAATGAATAATTCGGAGACTTCATTATATAGTCCCTAATCTAGGGTGTTACGCGTCACCATGCCCATTGGATGGTTTGCAGCCAGGGGTATACCGGCTGTATTATAACGGCGCCTCTCTGACACCGGGTCGAATCAGAGCAGTAAGCAGACCTTACCATATCAAAGAGCGGCTGTGATATGGCGGACCATTTGAAACCCCAGAGTGATCCAATGAAATGAATGATCAATACACAAAAAACAATCTCACAAAAAACCCGGTAGGCGTAGGTGTGAAGAGCCAACACTACCATAAGGGAACAAATCATCAGGAAAACACCGACTCGGCAAAAAGAAGACGCAGGGAGAAACGTAAAAAGCGGGATATACGCGTCGGCACGTGGAATGTTCGAACGTTATATAAACCAGGTGCGATACAGACGGTCGTAGAAAACACGAAACAATATAAATTGGACATCGTCGCGCTTCAGGAAGTCCGACTCCCACATCAAGTAATCGAAACAAACGGATTTACACTGGTGTGTGCAGGTACCGATACACATAACCTCGGAACCGGCTTCATCATAAGCAAGAAGATTACGCCCCATGTAAAAGATGTGAAATTTATTAATGACCGAATGTCTGTGCTAAAAATACAGGGCCGATGGTAGAATTATCTACGAGACCCTAGAGGATGTATTTCATGGGATTTCATCATTCGACGTTAAAATCCTTCTCGAGGACCTCAATGCGAAAATTGGAAAGGAAGATATGTTCCAAACAACTATAGGTAAAGAAAGTCTACACGACGTTTCAAATGATAATGGAATTCGAATTATCACGTTCGCGGCGCCAAAAGATCTGTTAGTAAAAAGCACGATGTTCAAGCACAAGGAAATTCATAAAGCCACATGGATATCACCCGAAGGCGTAACGCGTAACCAAATAGACCACTTCCTCATAGACAAAAGACACCACTTGAATATCCTTGACGTAAGATCATATAGAGGAACAGATTTCGACTCCGATCATCTTCTAGTGATGGGCAAAATCAGGAGTCGCCTCGCAGCAATCCCACATGGGCAATCACGGGAGACAAGCAAAAAGTTCGACACTGATAAACTGAAAGACCTACGCAAAAGGGCTGAATATCAAGACGAACTAACGAATAGATTTAGCATTCTAGAGAATGTGAGCAGTGAGGATGAGGAAGCTAATAGTGTGGACACTAAATGGACATCGATTAGAGACACAATCAAACTAGCAGCCCAAAAGGTATTAGGATTTAAGAAAACAATTAAGTCCAAACTTTGGTTTGACGATGAGTGCAGGGCGAAGATCGAAGAACGTGAACGCCTCAGAGTGATCCACTTAGAAAGATATGATGAAGTCAACGCATAAAGATACGCAACAATTCGGAGAGAGACAATGAGGCTCTTCAAACGCAAAACAAAACGAATGGGAGAAGACTCGGATCGAAAAAATCCTAGAAAATTATAGGGCAAAAAACATCAAAGGTATGTATGTCGGCATAAATTCAATTAGAAATGGCTACCGAGGGAGAGTCAAAATAATTCGAGACGCAAACGGCTGTCTGGTCACAGAAATAAACAATGTCGTGACAAGATGGAAGCAGTACTTTGAAAACCTGCTCAATGTACGCACCCATCAACCACAGATAAACGCACCAAGCGTACATACAGCCGAGCCTCAGATTCCAGAGCCGTCTCTCAACGAAGTTGTAGGCGCAATAAAGCGATAGAAAAACAACAAGGCTCCCGGAATCGACTGCAGACCGGCAGAGCTTGTGAAGCATGGAGGAGAGGCAACCGCTCGAAAGATCCACCAGCTCATCCAAACAATATGGGATAAGGAAGTCACTCCGGAAGAATGGAAAACCTCAATAGTCATCCCCATTTTCAAAAAAGGCGACAGATTTGACTGCGAAAACTACAGAGGAATATCATTGCTCCCAACCACATACAAAATATTAACAAATGTCATTCTGGCGAGAATCACACCGTACGCAGAAGAGATACTGGGAGACTACCAATGTGGATTCTGTAGTAGGAACCGGTCAACAAGCGACCAAATGTTCACAATAAGACAACTGCTGGAAAAGAAGTGGGAATACGGAGAGACGGTTCACCAACTGTTCGTTGACTTCAAAAAAGCCTACGACTCAGTCGCAAGGCAGAGACTCTACCATATTCTAGTTGAGCTGGGAGTCCCAAAAAAATATGCCGCCCTCATTGAAATTTGCATGAACGAAAACAAAGGGCGAGTCAGAATAGAAAACCACCTCTCAGAACCATTTGAAACCCGGGACGGACTAAAGCAGGGAGATGGTCTATCACCGTGTCTTTTTAACCTTGTGCTCGAGTATGTCATCAGAAAGGTGGAAACTCCATAACCACGAATTGGAAGAGCTATATCGCAAACCTACAATTGTGAGAGTAATCAAGTCGCGAAGATTAAGATGGACCGGACACGTGGCGCGAATGGGGAATGATAGGACCGTGGATAGAATTCTTGACGGTAGACCAACGGGAAAGAGACCGGTAGGACTGCCGCGACGGAGATGGGAGAACAATGTTAGGTTTGACCTTGAGGAGATCGGATCGAATGGTCAAGCGCGGAAGGAGAGTGCCCAGGACAGGGAACGATGGCGAAGCCGAGTCGGTGAGGTCATGAACTTCCGGATTCCTACAGGCCAATAAATAATAAAAAAAATAATAACATAATAAAGTCTATACATAAGTTATACATAAGTATTTTTGCGAAATATATACAACGAGAAAAATCGTTTAGATAATGATCAGTATAATTGTTAACATTTTTAAACATATAAATATAATATATGTTCATCATAACACAAATATTCTCACAATTCTTCTTCGTTACTAGGTATTGGTGAGAAGAAAAGTTTTAGATATAATAAAGCCGCAATGATGAAAAAGACAAAAACTACCAGTCCAAATAATGTGATAAGTTGCAGTATGTGATACACTATCGGATGCCACAAATATTCTTCGGGAGATAATTCCGAGGTGCCAAAAAAAACATCTTTAAAATGAATATAGGAATGTAGTATCATACAAGCCATTATTATACTCAACGCAATTCCCTGTAAAGAAGACACAAAAAAGGATCAATTCTTCACTTTCAAGTTCGTAGAAATTATATTCGCATTACATAGAAATAGGAATTCCGGATAGCTCGTTTTTCGTTTGGAGGAAAGTAAATTAATTCTAACCCTTGTATTATACTCATAGCGCTCACTGTCACCAGAGCCATCTCATAGTGTGCACTTATCAGATTTTGTGGATAGGCCCCATGATACACCAGGAACGTATTTGCCACTAAAGACAATCCCTACCCAAATGAGAAATATTTCAATATTAGTTTAGGAAAAAAGCAAACGTTTACCCCAATAACGAAATGAAGTCTTCCTAAGTAGTTTGCGATGTCCATTTTTTATTTCGAAAAAAGTCAAAACTCGATAATGTCAAATTTATAAGAATCGATGATAAAAATGCGGGAGCTGTTAAAGGTTTAATGGATGATAATAATATACGGACTATTAATTATTTATCGCACGTATCACAACCGTATTGCCTTGACGACCTGTAATTGTTTGATATTTTCATTGATATGCTTGGTCACTTTGTTGCTTATTTTAATTATATTATGTTTAATAAGGATTTTAAAGTTACACATCCATTATAAATAAAATATGAGGTAGTGTTACTCGGTCATCCCCTATTTAATAAATATGCAAACTCATGACGTAAACTCACAAACATTTTGCCCATAAATCAAAATGACTAGGATTTTATTCAGATCCCGGTGCGGAGAGTCGATCTGGATATATCTCAGCTGGTGTGTTAATAAGCGGTTCACTCGAAAACCGGGAAATAAAGATTTTGTTACCCACTGATTTTGATAAATGATTAATATGAAGCAGAAATAGGGTTGGGCCCGAAATAGGACCCCTTGGGCACGGAATTAATTGAGTCGTTTGATGGGATATGAATTATGATCTTCCATACCGAAAAGAAAAATGTCCGGGACTGCCTCCACGCAGGAGAGTTCCCAAGCAACAGCGAGTACGTCGTTACATTCGTTATTAATTTATATTATGGGTGCACCCCGTTCTATTGTGCAACAATTTCAAGGAGCCTGTGGCGGTTACGCCAAACCCCACTGTACACTTACCCGAAGAACCCCCATAACTACAACCCAGCCATAATAACTTTCGCTGATGCAATCGCATAAACACCTTAAATGCTTCACGCATCTAGGTTATCTAAGGTATAACCTAAAAGCCCCTGTAAAAGAATTCTTACCTTTCATGCATCTCTTCGTATACAAATTCCCTACAAGAATTCTTTCCATTATACAGGATCATAAAACCAAAACCTATTCGGTACCTTCGGTTGCCAGGCAAATTCCAACCTTCCCATGCCTGCACCGCAATCTCCCGGCAGCAAAAACATTTCCTTCCCAAGGACAATTTATGCTTTCAATGCATTACCTGGAAATGCTTGCAAAGAATTTTTCCTACAAAGGCAATTAGTGTAGATATTCACACTAGAGTTCGACTCTGGCATCACCATAGATGCCATGCACAATTGACACAGATGGTATACACAACCGTCATTGTGTAACCATCTAAATTACTTCCCAAAGACTTGCAACTATTGATTCAGCTGCAAGAAACTTCTCTCGGAAGTACTTCTTTGTTTGAATCTTCAAACAATCACCAACGTCCCGCTTAGCCGCCGGATTGGATTCAATAGCATAAACATATGCACAAAAGAATCCGATTCTTCTAGTCGGCAGAGATACGATATACGATCTCCATTGTATAAAGTATCGCCATCCCTTTTAGCATTTAATGAGTGGCTGCTATTTACTCAGCTGACCCTCATTACCGAACGATGCCTTAGGTCGCTTCTTCCTTTGTTCTACATCCCTTGTCTAGGTTTCGTTTCTCTTTGACCTGCCAGCGTTAGTAAACAATCTTATCTCGACGATCGACTTCACGCACACCACTACAGAACCTCACCACGTGATCCTCTTTCCTCGTTTTCACCACGGGAGGAACACTTTCTCTCTCGGGGAAACTCATCCCATTAGCAAGTCGGCTCTGCATGACCCGTTTATCGAAGAGTCCTATTACATCCGCCGACCGAGCGGGTCGGTTTTTCTCTCTCTCCCCGTAGCCCTCGCGGGGAAACGTTTATAGGATGGGCCGCTATTTAACCATCGAGGGGTGCGATCGGAGCTCGCACCCCTGTGAGTCGTGAGTGTGCAAAATGGCAAACGCCAATATCAACCGTCCTGCCTGTTGAATGTGACATTCAGATCGCATACCGTTAAATAATTTAAATCGCATAAAGTAAAACAACTCCCAATTACGTGCAAGGTGTTATTTCAGTAATAAGTTTGTTGTGTAGTCTGATAAAGTGTGATATCTACATTAGCGGGGACATTAATTGAGGTGGGCGAGGAGCATATAGCGACGGGGCGGCTATGAGCAGACCGCGGCTAGGGGAGTCAATGGAACGATGATTAACAATGTCATCGTGATATACAGTAAAGGAAGGAAAAAATAACTCTAGATTGTTAATACTAGGGATTAGGTTGGTTTCAGTTGTGCGCCTGGACGAAGAGCTTCTTCAAGAATCGATCGATCCGGATTGCTGTGGACCACGCATCTTCGGATTTGTATCCTGTTAATTCCGGGGTGCCTCAAGGTTCAATTTTGGCTCGCACCATGTTTTTGCTTCACATGAGTCAGCGGATAACAGAGTGTTAAGTTTTACGGCAGATAGCACGCTTATTTCCTCTTTTTGGAGTGATCGCCGATTAGTGTGTGGCGGTTCCGCCAAACCCCACGGTTCACTTACTTAAAAAAAACCCACAACCCATCCAGTCACATAATTTCGCTAATGCAATCGCATTAGCACCTTAAATTCTTTACGCATTTAGGATTATCTAAGGTATAAAATAAAAAGCTTCAGTAAAAGAATTCTTACCTTTTCTTGCATCTCCTCGCATACAAATTCCTGTAAGAGTTCTTTCTTGCCTTATCATAAATTCCCTGTAATAAAATTCATCGGTTCACATATCATACGACCGCATATCAGGGAATCTTACCTTTGAGTTGGCTAATCCCAGCCTCAATATGTGTACATAAAAACGATCTATGCACACATCGGCTGTCGACCCTTTTAGCCAGCGATAAATAGTCCAACACCAGCTGCATGTAATTAGCACCATCCCCGTTGAGACTATTTCTCTAACTCGCACCATGAGTAAACAAAAGACCGCTGTCCTTCATCAGGCATCCTGGCGATACGCAAACAATTCAATCATTCTAGTATCCCAAATGCACCTACCATCTAATGAGTTGCAACTTGTTTACTCAGTTAAACTCTCAGGTCATAAATTCCTTTTATCCTACATAGTTCTGGATTCGCTTCCCAGTAACTTTCTCACATAAACAAAGATCTCCACGATCCCTTTTTCCTTTCTTTGTTTCAGGTTCATTCCCATGGCCTTGTGTATGAAAAAAACCAATGTGATCCTCACTCACACATACACATACATTGCCAAGTCTTTCTTCCTTGCTTTCACCACGAGAGAAACACTTTCTCTCTCGGGAAAACTCACCCCAAACGATTGAATATCGTTCAGTCAAAATCCATCCCTCATGACCTCGACGCATAATCAAACACAAACCATTAGCATCCCACGAAATTCGATTTGTTTGTTTCAATGAACACACATCTCCTGGATGCACATTATGCCCCTCCTTGGTGTTTCAGATTCGTTATCATGGCTTCGACCCATGAAAAGAACCGACGTACACATATACATGTGCACCATGACGATCTCCTTTATGAGATCCGGTTATCACCACAGTGAAAGCGAATGCACCCAGAATTTCCTTAGCCAGCGAATTGAATCTTTGAGTCGAATTTCATCCGCCGACCACGCTGGTCGCAGCGATATCTCATTCTCCGTCGCGCGGCGGAGAAACGTCAAATAAGTAACTACAACTGCGATATGTCAAAATTAACAAAGTGAGTTGTTATCAATAAGTTTGCTGTGAGTTTTCATTTCCTTTTTTTGGAGCGCTTTTGGTCAATTTGTCCCTAAAATAAATTAATAAGTGAAAACGGTTTTTATAATTGAATAACAGTTTGCAATTGTTTTGGTATTAAAAATTACGCAATAGAAATAAAATTAAACAAAATGACGCCAGTGTGTTTGATTTTCCGGCTGCAGTTCCTGGGTGTGTTCTCGTCATTGGTGTTCCCTTGAGGCTCGTGTTTTTGTATACAGCGGACCTTTGTGATAAGGGAACTTGTGGCGACGGAGTAGAACTCCGCACCCATGCTGGTGCCACGACTTTGCCCCCACAAGTGCATCAACGTCGCATCAGCTGAGATGTAGCCAAATCGATTCTCTGAATCGGGATCTGGATAAAGTCCTGCAGTGGGGAAAGGCCAATCCCATCGACTTCAATGCAACGAAAACACAATATACAATATTCACAAAGAAAAGTGGATTGAATCTGGAGAAAGCTTGAAACTGCTCGGGGGCACAGTCGGTGGGAATATATCGTGTCATAAAACACGTGTCGAACATCGCCAGGTCCCTCTCTGGAAAACTGAGTTATCTTTTTAGAGCTAAGATATATTCTACGCCGGCCCATTTTTTTCTCCTGTATAAATTATAAATTAGACCCGCGCTTTAATACTGTTATCATGTTTGGAGCTCCGCTCCTGAACATACCCTCGACCTACTTGAGAGCATACGGAGACGAGCGACCCGTCTGATCGGGGACACGGCGTTGGCGTCGGGACTACAGTCGCTATCACATCGAAGGCGCGTAGCCGACCTCTGTCTGTTTCACAGATATTATTACGGGTACTGCTCTTTGGAGATTCGTGGTATTGTTCTACGCAATTCAGTTCATACGAGCTCTATAAGACAATCTGACGAATCGTACCAATTAGCGGGTCTTTTCCCTACGGCGC
The DNA here is from genome assembly GCA_963931805.1 of Microdon myrmicae. Taxonomy (NCBI): domain Eukaryota; kingdom Metazoa; phylum Arthropoda; class Insecta; order Diptera; family Syrphidae; genus Microdon; species Microdon myrmicae. Next base: position 40,964,185 of record OZ007501.1, on the reverse strand, counting down.
GAACAGCCCTGTATCAGAACTAGTTCTGTTAGCTGTGGAATTTCCTCCCCACGCGAGTGTTTCCCGAGTGTTACAACCTGCAACTGTTCAGGAAGAACTGCAACAGTTATTAGGTGGCATTTTGGAGTGCCATCTCGGGGCGCTATAGGTTCGCTTCTCCTGAGAAAAGTGTATACGAAGAAATAAAACAACAAAAATACTGAATTTCGAGCGAGTCAATATGTATTTACATTATTTTGATTGATTACTCAGTGAACTTACGTTTATTTTTTTATTATTTATTTATTGGCCAGTAGGAACCCTGAAGTTCAAGACCTCAGCGACTCGACTCCGCCATCGTTCCCTGTCCTGTGCACTCTCCTTCCACGCTTGACCATCCGATCCGATCTCCTCAAAGTCAAACCTAACATTGTCCTCCCATCTCCGTCGCGGCCATCCTACCGGACTCTTTCCCGTTGGTCTACCGTCAAGAATTCTACGCACGGTCCTATCGTTGCCCATTCGCGCCACGTGCCCGGCCCATCCAGTGAACTTACGTACGACTTGTTTTCTCACGCACTTTTTTCAATAGATTTGCCTCCAATTTGCAAATCTCTGGTGAGTAACAATTTCTCAGAAGTGCCAAGTAGAGTTAATAATACACTCGGAAGACTCAACTACATGTTTGCCAAATCCTTCCTCGAGACAGGGGTAGTTTAGTGTAAATACTTAAAGCAGATCTTTATTATATAAAATCTTTTGGTAAAATTACATAAAACAACTTTAGTAAAATACATTTATAGCAAAGTGTTCTGTATACTACAAAGTTACAAAAAAATTATTACAGTCATTACGGTGAACGAGTTGAATCTGTGCGAGCAATCTCTTGATAACTCTTACGTATCTAAATAAATAAAAACTTAAACATCTACATAGATAGAAAAATTAAAAAACAAAATAAAATACAAAACTTTGTAAATTGTAGAATATTCGCATGCATGCATCGGTACCGTCGAATTTGATGGGATAACATCATTTAAATACCACGGGATGATCTGTGTGCCAAGAAGGCGCTAATGAAGTACAGAACGCAATTGACTAATCCCATGATCCCAGCCGCCAAGTAGGCGTCATATTGTTTATTGCCTCTGTAGTTCCTCTTGTTTAATTCGATAGTAAGCAGCAGCGATGATATCAGTAACAAAATACCTGCGATGCCGTGATAAATAAATTCCTGAAAGTCAATAGAAACATTTGTACAATTGCTTGAGTTTCCGTTAATTAATTACAACTTACGTAGATAGTTTTCGAAATTATTCCGCCTGTACTTAGTGATGTGAGACATGCGAGTAGGAGACAAAACGTGCCTACCATAAATGTGGTCACCATCAGGAAGAAGAATATGTCAGGTGAACCGGTGAGGAGGATTCCCCTATCATAATAGTACGAGAAAATACCAACGCATGCTGAACCAATGATCTGAAATCAAAAATTCGAATTAGAAAGGTAGATGCGAAGAAACGTCTTTGAATATGTTACCAGTTCGGCCAGTTTAAGAAGTCCAGCAAATGTTTTGAGGTAGCCGGTGTTAAGTACAATATATGAGGTATTAGTGGTGCTGGTGGTTGTTCTAGTAATAGTTACCGAATGAGACATTTTGGTGACTTATGGATTTATCTGTAATTAAACAAAAGTGCTGTATTAAAAATAGTGCCAAAAATCGAATTTATTAATACTATGGTTTTATTTATTATAATACTGTAAAAGAGACGTTCGGACACTAGCTATGAATGAATCCAAATTGACCTAAATAGCTCACAATTCAAATCAGTGAGTCATTTTCTTTATTAACACACTCGGTCTATGGGCCTAAAGTAGCGTTCTGAGATGATGTAGGGGTTTCTCTATCCTATAGGAGAAACAGCCCACAATTCCAACCACAATACCTACCCATTTCCTCGATAGGTATTTATCTGTAAAACATGTCAAAGGGACGCATAGCTAAACTCATTATTCTATACAGATAATGCATAATTGAGTTTAGCTACAATCAACAACATACGGCAACACTATTGCGCTAACCATGGGATTTCCACCGGAAATTCCATTCGTATTGGTTAGCAACAACCAAGTCAAACCAAGCGACGCGGTTGCGTCATAGTCCATAGGCTTGGGTATTATTGAACATTCCACAGAATGGAATTATATCCCCAGCCGATGCGGCGTCCTATTGATTTTTCCCAGATCACCCATTCGCTTGGGATCAATGATCTCTTTTTGCTGGTGAATAGCCTTAGCTATGTTTGCCCTCTCTCTCGTATTTCTGTCTTGCTATAGTGCGTTGACCTAAGAGATTGTCACTAGGTCAGTAGACCAGCCGTATACACGGCATTGACGCACACACACCTAGCCAGATCAACCCTGGGTTATTGTGCTTTCCCTTTTGATTTCTCCATTCTGGCTACGCCCATCGACGTCGAACGAATACACAAGTCCGTTTCGACCTGGATGAGTGTGGTGAGTTGGGGAACACACAAGAGAGCATGATTACCATTGGCAGATCAATGTGTAAAAGGCAGAAATTACCATTTGCACCCTAAATAGAGCCAGTCGCTATTTGTATCTGAACCTGGTTGTGTCTGCGGATGAGATAGTTCGTTTAGTTCACGGAACAAACAGTCCAAGGAGTCGTTCGATAGAGTTGGTGTACAAGTAAAGTTTTTTTTTAGTTCCCGAAGCCTATTATTGACGGTTCACCTATATTCGCGATTTGCGTACGACCGACCAGCTGAACAGTCTGGCGTTTCCGTCGCGTACTGCATTCCCTGCTTGACAGAAGTGAAATAGTAAATCTCTGATTAATCCAGTGAGGCTGTGATTCATGTTGGCAAATACAATTAAGACCAATTTTTAGCTGTGTAATTAAGTTCAATCGCTATTGTGCCATTCACCAGAAATAAAATTAAATAAATAAGAACGTGTTTTTTTTTCATTTCTTCCTTCGGAGTAACAAGTGTCGGGGGTTTGTAAGTGAATCCTGTGCCATACGTCGGCATCCATACTTCTACCCCCACAATGCTAATGGGTAACTATTAATGCAATTTTTGAATAACTACAAGTTGAAACGATCTGGAATTACTCGTGCTGGAAGGAAGTTTCAGAGAACTCCCATTCTGTTTACAAAATGAATGTTGGTAAACAGGTGTACGTGCCGTTGAGGATTGAATTTCAGTTTAATGGGATCTATCAGATTGCTTTATGGGGCACAAATATAAAAAAAACTGCGAAGATCTGCCACGCGACTTCGATGTGTGTGTGTGACATTGATATTAGTTCTGTGTTGTCAATAAGTTGGTTTGCTTTGTATGGTATTGTTGCGGTTCTACGAACCACACAATCCATTATAGGTTGAGATATTGTCGTTCCACCAAGGAACATACTCACCTATAACCATTACACGTGCCCACAGACACGTTTTCCAAAAGTCCTTTCGTCCGCCTGAAACAAAAGGTAGCATTCCAAATACCCCACATTGAATTCAATAGTAAAACCCAATCAAACTAACGTTCAAAATTTCCTAATATTAAATTCAACGCATCCATTCAATGCATCCATTCAATTCAATTCAATGCAATTTACTCAATCCATCCGTTAAACGCATTTTTCTGAAAACAAACAGAATAACGCATATCTTCTCATGTAGCTAATAGCAATTAGCACCCTAAATACCTCGCAAGATTCCAAACCGACGAGCGCACGTGCGCAAACAAAGGCCTAGCGATTCGCCCGCCGACCAACACCTCTTGCAATCATAAACATCGTAACGCCTATCCCACGCTAGATGTTTATGACTGGGAAATGAGATCTACAAACCAAATCCCACGGTTCCTTTGTTATCCATCTGAAGCACACAAAAACTCTTGTTGTCGTAAGCCAGATGAGTAACGCAAACAAACCTCATGAAAGGATCGAGAAATGTGTGGCGGTACGCTCGATCCTTCGAACAAAAAAAAAAAAACAGATAAGGAAATGGGAATGATGATCATGACGGGAAATTTCTTTTACAGATAAGAGGATTAGAATGAAAAGTATGATGGAAAATTTCCTTTACAGATGAGGGGAAGAGAATTGAATAGGGAAATGGGATTTTGACAAAGACAGTCTACTTCGGGCATACAGTCTGAGAACCCCACCGAGGAGGTCGATCCGTGCCACGCCATATAGTTGAATAGTTGAAAGTAACGACGTTCAACGCACACTAAGGGACGCAAGTAACTAAAGCATTTTACCGAAATGCCACCGATGGCAAACATCACAAACATGTATTCGGTTTTCAACGCGCGCCGACCCGTGATCCTCGCGCAGGACATCAGAATTGTGTTTTACGGTTAATTACGTTGTGTGCAAAATTAATTAAGTGTGATTCGAGTTTTCATATTTGTTGTCGCATACAATGTGTCTTAAAAACGATAAGAACATTCCCTTTGTCGAATAATTACTCGTCACTTATTTCATAGGAAAACCAGCGAAACTTGTAACGCGATATAGCCAATTAAGTGCATGTCTTTCAACAAAAAAAAAGAACAATAAAAGGATCAAAATAAACAACCATAACTCCATGTTTTATTTGTAATTGAATCCGCTCCGGTGTTGTTTTGTGTTTCGGTGAACAGTGTTCGACGGAACACCCCAGCAGTAACCACAAAAATCCGCTACGGTTTCGAAAACGTCAAGGGTGTGTTTTTGTGGTTCCCTCAAGCAATCAGTAGGATTTTGATTTTGATTTCGTTTTTGAGCTCCCGAGACATTCGTGCATTCAGGACTCTCCACGCTCTTAAATTGCACGATTATACACAAGTGGTCTAAAAACATCACAAAAAACGTGCTTAATAAGCTGAATTTACCTCACATTGTCTTCCGCCCTCATCAAGATAGCAGAGTTCCCAAAACCAATGCTAAGATCGCGATTAGGAAGCAATGTATATAATCATACAAAATAATTCCTGTATTGTGCTGTGGGGTAAAGGTATATATGCCGACGTACGACATGGATTCACCAATATCCCCAACACTTTCACTTGTCCCTCGTAGGTTGTTCCGCAGCAGCAAACAGTTGACAAAATATCCAGGAAGTACTCGTAAATAAAACACGAAACTGGAGAATTTGGTTTAATAGATTCCTTTATTGATGTTTTTACAACTGTTCACAAATTTTTTTACTTCGTTTCCGCGGTTCGGATAAGAAATTAGCTAAGTGACACTTGTCACAGTTTTCTCATTAAAAGTGCGATATAGTTTTCTTTGGCGACGCTATTACAATTGTTCACAATTTTTTTACTTCGTTTCCGCGGTTCGGATAAGAAATTAGCTAAGTGACGAATATTAACACTTGTCACAGTTTTCACATATAAAAGTGCGATATCGTTTACTTTATCAAACTGAACTCTGACACCGATCGATTAAGACCCCCTCGACTCTATGGCACGTTCGCACACTTCGGGGGTAGAAATCTGACTCCCCGATGCAATCCATATCCGTCAGATTCAACGGTGGTGGATTACATCGGTGTGAGAGGATTCTATATGTGTCCGTATAGGACAAGAACGATGCCCTCCAGCCTGCACATCGGCAACGACGAAAATGCACCTGAATAAACATGGACTGGTGTAATAATTTGCAGCCATTTTTAAGATACGCGATATGGAAGATCGCCGAAGGAAGAAATAGGTTTCTGTGTCCTAAATAAACAGAAACGCTATTTCGAGGTTCAAACGAAGCGATGCACATTATTTGTGATTTAGGCGATGCTACATATGTGTTTGTTTGTTTTACAGGCCGGAGCATCGTTAGGCATGATCTAGTGCCCAAATCCCATGATCGGTAGATAACCGATAAAGGAAATTGGTCGCAAGTGTTGCGAACCTCGGGATTGGGACAGTAAATGGTTATGAACCGTAGCAAAACCATCGGATACAGCTGTGTCAACAATTACGCTGGCTAGCGAGTGTTTATCTATTATAATTGCTGATGAGTCGAGCCGATGGGGATATGGAATGGTTCATATAATATGAAACGGAAAAATTCATTGTGATGCATCCCTTGATGAGGTTTAACTTCCATGTGAAAGTTATTTGAAAGACGGCTTACGCTGCTCGAATGCAGGTAAGTATAGTGGTTTATGGAGTGAGGGAAAAGCGGTTGATTTAAAGAAATGGATGGTTCTTTGGGAAAGCTTTAAAGAACCGCCACAGTGCCACTTGATTTCCTCTCAAAATCAATAAAGAAGGCGGATTTTGGAATTTAAAATGCGAATGTGATCTTGATATCGCGCCGTGTTGTGTTTTTCCGACCTAAATTCGGCCGATGAAAGCGCAAATAAAAACCCACATATGGTGATATATATGCGGCATTACTAACAGACACACATACAAATAGTGTAACACCGAGAGAAAGTCGGATAATTAAACCATACAACTATGTACCATGGCAATTAACATAGTAATACTACATCAATTGAGTGTACTTGAGAATACCAATCGATTTCGTACACGCGCCACATGGCTTCGGTTTTATATTTTAGTGATTCTATGCGTCATGGCGTCGGTTCGAATCGCATGCTCTTCACTATCGTCGCAAAGGCGACGATCCTTCACTCAAAAACCCAGATCATAAAACGCGGACAATTTATAGATGAAAATTCGTGCTGGGCAATTCTTATCGATCTGTCATTGACGCAGGTGTTAATGTGGGCATACATAAGCACACAGAAAAGAACAATGTGGAATATGTGGTGACTTTTTATCTTTTTACAATAAACTAAAACACTACAACAAAATGTTTAAAAGCAAAACTTCAGACGTATTAATTCGAGCGCGCTTCAAATTTAACATTTGTAGTAGAGAAGAAATTATACCGAAGTGATAAATAATTGAGTTTATTTGAGACGTACCGGCGACTTTGGATACATGATAATGCATGCTAACTGAGATGCTAAGCATAGGCATTCTTTCCGCAAGCAGTTCATAATAAGTATTTTGTTTGTGTTTTTTTTTAAAATACTTCTCTCGGGAGATGCGAACTTATAGCGCCGACTGGGCGCCCCAAGATGCCACCAAATAACTGTTGCAGTTCTTTTTAAACAGTTGCAGGTTGTAACGCTCCGGAAACACTCACGAGGGGCGGGAGTTTCACAGCTTCCCCGCTCTGTAACGGAACGAGTTCTGCTGCAGGGCTGTTCGCGCCGTCGAGAAATGAACCCCAAATTAGTGCGATCCGTCGGATTGTCTTGCCGGGTGCATATAAACCGAATTACGCCGGATAACGATCGAATCTCCGAAGAGTACCCGTCATAATATCTGTGAAACAGACAGAGGTCAGGTACGCGCCTTCGATCTGATAGCGACTGTAGTCCCGACATTAACGCCGAGTCCCCGATCACTCGGATCGCTCGTCTCTGTAAGCTCTCAAGTAGGTCGAGGGTATGTTCAGGAGCAGAGCACCACACATGATAGCAATATTCAGGCGCGGGTCTAATTTGGGAGTTATATAGGAGAAAAAGTTGGGCCGAAGTGAAATTTTTCTTGGCTCTAAAAATATAGCTCGGTTTTCCCGAGACGGACCTGGTGATGTTCGATACGTGCTTATGCCACAATATATTCCCACAGACCGTGACGATGAGCAGTTTCAAGCTTTCCCCGATTCGAGGGCGTGGCCGTTCATCATCAGGGGTGTAACCGATGATCCACTTTTCTTTATGAACGTTGTATATTGTGTCTTGGTTTCATTGAAGTCGACGGGATTGGCCTTACCCCACTGCAGCACTTCATCGAGATCCCAATTCAGAGAGTCGATCTGGCCACATCTCAGCTGGTGCGACGTGGATACACTAATCGGGAGATCACTCAAAAAAGAAAAAACAATCGTACTATCATCCGCGAACACATTGTTATCCGTTGACTTTAACAAATAATTTATGTGATGCGAAGACAAGGTTGGAGCCAAAATAGAACCTCGAGGCACCCCGGAATCAACAGGATACAGATCCGAAAACTCGCCACCTACAACAAGCTGGATCGATCGAAGAACCTCTTCGTCAAGTTGCAAAGCTGTTGGGAAATTCCGCATGGACGAAGCTTTCTCATAAATGCCTCGTGCTAGACGCGATCCAATGCGACCGCTCTTGACTCACAATGCTGCTCAATCGCAGATGTCCATATATCGGTTATAAGGGTCAAAAGGTCTCCCGTGGACCGCCGGTCACGAAATCCGTATTGACAATCATTCAGAAGTCCGTTGCACTCCAAACACTTAATTAACTCGACGTTGATGACCTTCTTCATTACTTTAGATAACATAGACAGTAGTCGTATAGGTCGGTAATTTTGTGGGTGACACTTTTTTCCCCCTCTTCGCGATTGACCGAACTCGAGCGATTTTCAAGGAAATGTTCTCCGTGCACAAGATAGGCAAACGAGTCTGCCAACAACCGGCGAAAGTTCTGGACCACAGTTCTTAAGGACTATTGCTGGTATTCTGTCAGGGCCGGTTACCTTCTTACAGTCCACTCCACGTAGAATGCGCTAAATAGTAAGCAGGCGGAAACCACATCACGCATCGAAGACCGTCCCGGTGCGATGACAGATGGTTCCAAAAGACCGGCATCGAGGTTTGAATTCTCGGAAAATAAATTTGCGAACAGATAAGCTTTATGCTTTGAATTTGTGACTAGTGTCCTGGTGCCCGTCACTAACGGGGGAAAAAGAGAGGAAGCGAAGTTACTGCTGACAGCCCTTGCCATTGACCAGAAGGAGCGCGAACCAGTTGGGTACTGAAGGAGTTTATTGGTCGCTCCGTTGTTGTAAGCCTTCTTCGAGGTATCAATCGCCCGGTTGCACGCGTTTCTGATTCTAACAAAATTCGGTCTGTTAATCTCGGTGGGATTGAAGCGCTATTGTTTAAAACCTCTATTATTTGCCGATGTAATCTGTTCACATTTTTTTTATCAAACCAAGGCTTATCAGATGAACTTCATTTAATGGAATACGGAATGTAGATCTCCATCCCAAGAAGAATAATCTCTGTGACCGATTCCGCGCAAGCGTTAACATCGGATTTTCCGAGGCACATCTCCGACCATGGAAATAATGCTGAGAAATCTCATAAACCGTCCCAGTTAGCAGCTCCATACCTCCAAAAATGGGAAAACTACTTAGGTCGGTTATTGGTTTGAGATGAAAGTGGCTGCGCGACCGTTCCCAAACAGTGATCTAAGTTCCCCAGTGGCCCAGAATCCTCTACGGTATAAATACTCGGTTCGGATGTCGAAACCAGGTCCAGGGTGTTCGCATAATTACCTCGGGCATCCGGCATTCACGTAGGTTCCCCCACCAGTTGAATCAAATTGCGGTGGTCATCCGGGGAGCGGCAAAGACAACGACGAAATTTAACAGAATTCCTCAGCACGACCCTTAATCACATGATGTCCGTGTTATTGGGTTCCAACGCCTCCATCCTCTGGCAAGTCAGATCTCGAAGATGCAGACTCCGATCTCGAGTGTAAGTCGTATCTTGAGCAACGAAGATATGTCGAATCAGTTGACGAATCGACCTGGGTCTCGGTTAGGGCAAGGATATCAGGTTTAGTTCTTTGCAAATAGTGGTGAACGGCATTTACATTTTCATTGGTGAAACCGATGCTCTTGATGTTACAAAATGCCGAAATCACTGATAGCTTTCAACCCGGCGAAAGCCATGACGATCCTTGTCCCTGTTCAATCCAAGTTGACATGCGGTCTCCACGTGACACCCCTGGATAGCTACTTTAGTATCCGCCAAGTAGTGAACCAATGCATGCCGCGACATCCCGAGAAAGGCTGGCGGAGGCTAATAACATTTCCCGGAAAAACAAAATAGTATGGAAAATTTAACAAGCCTCGGATATGTACCGAATACACGACGACGACCACGGAAATGAAAATGTCTAAACCATATGAGAATATTCTTATGGAACGTCTGCTCACTATACAGAGCTCGAGCTGCATAGCAGCTAGCCGATGCCCTATCCGAATATAAGGCTGACATAACAGCATTACAAAGAAACGAGTATGACATTTATTGTAGCTGTCCTGCAAAACACCATGTGTTCGGGGTAGGTTTTCTAGCCAGCCAAAAACTGAAGCCGGCCATTATCGGCTTTAATGCAATAAACGAAAGGCGATGCACTCTTCGCGTGCGAGGCAAGTTAAAGAACATAACCCTCATAAACGTTCGCCGACCTACAGAGGAGTCCCCCGACGACGAAAAGGAAGAATACTACGAGAAGTCGAACGGGCCTGCCCAAGATACGATGTGAAAATCGTCCTTGGTGATTTGAATCCAAAATAAGTCGGGAGACGGTTTTCAGGCACTACACAGGTTCCCATAATTTGCATGAGAACACTAATGACAATAGACTACGCGTCATCGAACTGGCAAGATCGAAGAACTTGGTCGTTGCAAGTATCAAGTTTCCGCGTAAAGATATCCACAAAGCAACTCGGGTAGCACCTGATAGAGCCCCTCGCAACCAAATTGATCACGTGTTGATAGATCGCCGTCATTCCTCGAGCCTGATGACGGTATGAACGTACCGAGGTGCCAACGTGAACTAGGATCACTATCTTGTTGGTACAGTTTTCAGAGCGCGGATTGCCTTACGGAGACGTATTGCATCCGCGGATCAGGTTCGGACCAACACGGCTGCCTTACGCAATAAGTATACCAGTAACACCTTTGGTCATGCGCTAGGACTCACCCTCGAAGAACTCGACGGAGGGAGACTAAGTCTTGGGGCCAGAATGCCGGGTGTAGTAGAGAAATGGACACGCCTTAAGAATACTGTCATTAGTATTGCCAACTCCATCTTAGGCACTAGTCGTAGAGATCGGAGCGACTGGTTTGATGATGGGTGCAAACTAGCGACTGAGCGTAAGAATGCTGCATACCAGGAATTGCAGACGCGGGTACGCGAGGATAAATACAAAGAGCTCAGGAGATCTGAAAAAAGATTTCACAGACAAAAGAAAAGTGCATGGGAAAAAAACCTTTCGTGTGAAATAGAGAAAAGTAGAGAGCTAGGTCCGCACCAGGCGCGGAAGTTCTACTAAATAATCTGCAGTATGACGCGGTACACACCACGCTGCACTTACAGCAAAGATAAAGAGGGTAATCTGATCACCGATCCTGAAGGCATTCTCGAGCGATGGGAAAAAGAAGAATTGGAAGCTCCACTAGTGATGATCTAGATGACATCGACATCATCCCTAGATCCTATTCGGGTGTACAGGACGCTTTCACACAGATCGTGCAGGCGGCACAAAAACCGGTGGCAACTTCTGCGAAGAGAAGACCTAACGTTGGTCAAACTATCAGGGTAGCGCAGCACGAGGTTGAAGTAGTGCAATCCTTTAACTACCTTGGGTCAATAGTAGCAGCCGATAACAATATGGAAGAAGAAATACGCGGACGGCTGATCAGATTCAACAAAGCGTACTATGGTCTACCAAGATTCTTTAAATTCCGAAATTTAAGACAATGGTCTTACCAGCACTCATTTATGGATCCGAGAACTGGGTGCTCAATAAAAGGCACTCTGAACTCTTAGCCGCGTTCGAGAGGAAGGTCTTAAGGAGAATTCTTGGCCCCGTATGTAAGGGGGGACGGTTCCGGAGACGCTACAACCATGAGTTATACGCGATCTACCTTGAAGCTAATGTTGTAAGACAAATCAAGCTCGGTAGACTCGGTGGGTGGGACACCTAGCTCGAATGAGCGAAGAGGGGGCTGACGGGAAAGTCCTTTGTGGCAGGATGTATGGAAGAAGACAGCGCGGCAGATCTTGTCTGCGATGGAGGGATGGCGTAAACCAGGACGCCCAGAGCCTGGGAGTGCCAAAGTCGATGACATCGGCTCAAAATCGGGACCAGTGGAGAGACTTGCTAAATAAGACCAAGATCAGATCCCGGTTGTAGTGCCGATGATGATTATGATGATGATGAATTGGCGTTCCATATGCTAAAAGCCCGTTTCTTAGCTGATGTCATCTGGTCACACTTTTTATCAAATCAATGGTTATCGACTTAATTTCTCAATATGGCGTATGAACTTCCATACCGAAAAAAATAAAATTCGTCGCTGACTCTCTGCAGGCATTACTATTGGAGTTTCTAAAGTGCTCCCGTAAACACAGAAAGGACGCAACGAAATCCCATAGATCATTTCATTTTATGGCTCCATAAATTCATGCTAAGCTAGGGACCTTATTCTGGTCGGTAGATTAAGATGTAAGGGATCGAAAAAAATACGTCAGACAATGGCTCGAATTTCTCAGTCATTTATACGGAATAGATGCTTCGTTCAGATGGCAAAAACTGTCCAGCGATCAGCTTGGTTAACCTACACTCGCGTAGGCTCCTCTACTACTACTAGGATTATGACTGATACCGAATGTTTTTGCTAGTTTCTCAGCCTTATCGGTTTTAGCAGAACGTTTAGGTCGGTTAGAGCTTTGTACATTACAGTCGCCAAGAATAATACTCTTAAACACTGATCGATTGATTTGTGTTCAGTCGATGTTATGTGAAAAATTCTTCAGTGCACTACTAATGCATTCGTTTTTTAATTGCTATCGACGCAACAAAATCGTCGTAAAGCCTTTCTGCGACTGTTGTCTTAAATAACTCGGCTGAGACGCATGGTTTATTCTTCAACCTTATTAATGGATCTTTCCGAACCTTTATAGTGAAGTTTATGAAGTATGGTTGAATTAGAGTTAATTGATGTGGCATAGCAGTGAAGTATTCTTTCCGAACAAAGTAGAAAAATTTCCTAAAAATGTTACCTTTTAGTGATTTCCGGCACTAACATATATTTGTTGAAAGAACAAAGAACCAGATTGTAACAAAAGTATCTTCTGAGGTCAGAAACTACAAAACAATTTAAATTCATATATTGCTGTTTTAGCGAAGTCACAAATAGTGCTGCTGTCAGCAAATTTTTGTATTTTGGCAACGGACGAAAACTTATTCTCACAGCTAATATTTCATAAAATCTTCACTTACAAATGGGAATATTTTCCATTTCCAATTTCCCTATAAAGATTCCTGTAGCAGAATAATAGAAGAAAAATATATTCATCGAAATGCGAGTGAACATTTTCCTGGAATACTGAGGAATATGTCAATGCGAGACTGCATGTTCTGAATGGTTTTAGAGAGTAAATGTATATATAGCGTAAGTACATCTGTTTCTGTACCACATATAACTTCTTTCGGTTTTCATTTGTTCTATAGACGACTGTCAGTATTGTATTGCTAACAGGAGTCTATCTAAGATAGATGGCGGAAGGTTAATAACCTTGCCCGGAAAAACAAATTATTATGGAAAATTTATCAAATTTTACTTGCTAAATAAGGCCAAGACCGGATCCCGGTTGTAGAGCCGATGGTGATCTAAGATAGAGTTGTTCTTAAATTGAAAAACCTGGCGAGAATGATTTCTCCATACATTTAATTCCCTCTTGCATTTCTTACGTAAAGTATTTCTTTCATGGGGCAAAATATAACAAAAGAATTTAGCAGAATCGGCTTCCAATATATGGATACATTCTTCTAGCACGTTTTGGACAGGAAGGTTACAACCCTAATATAGTGTGCTACATCATTGAAGTCATACCCATTACAGCATATTGCACTTCATTATATGAAATACTGTAAATAAATCCAAGGTATATTTGTAGCAATTGCTTAATGAATCGTTCCATAAGTGTATACCTTGCTCTGCTGAGAATCAAAAACACCTCATGCGAATCTATTATCCAAATTTAAAACACCCAGCATTACATAAACATGTGTAGACATCCGCAGAGTTCGGAAATTTTCTTCAGAAAGGCCCCTGACTAAAAATACGTTCTACGAATTCTAAGAAGGTGTATGCCCGCCAATATTGGTTGTATGATTTGGTAATACATTATTAAATGGTGATGCAACCATCGACATTGATTGTGGACTCGCAGAGAGCTCCAGTAGGAAATAGTATAAGTCTGCGTCATACGCCATGTTTGCGCTTATCAATCACATTCGCGCCCGAGTATGAGGTCATCAAACAATTTACATTTTTATTTTTACACAAGATCCCTCGTAAATCGAATAAAAGATGTCTCTTTGAATAATACAAAATAAAGGCGGTTTGAATCATGATAGTATAATATACCATAAGATATTAAGTCTTCAGCAAAGTGTGTTACATTTACGTTTACATACAAACAGTATGGTTCGCATGGTGTCTTAGATGACATATTTCTTATAATACCCCCGCACAAAAGACATCTTTTGATTCCTTTAAAAGTCAATGCACTGTGTGGGCGTAAGAAAAAAAAGAGAGGCGAGATTTTGCGTTATTATTAGACCAGGGAGAATTTGTTCACCTGCCCTATTCAGTGAAACGAGAGTAAGAACGAACTTACCACGTATTGCCCCATCTTCGAACTGTCTATTATACCCAAGCTGTTTAAGAACAATACTAAGTTCATCGACTCCATGTATATTTCACAGACGGCAGCAATCGCACGCACTCTGCAATAAAGTACACGTATACTTTAGTTTTTTTTCTAGTCTCCAATCTTCAAAACATTTGTTAAGGTGGATTTCAGGAATCCTATCCAAGCGTACCTTTCATCTTCACAATCGTGTCGAAGCGTTGTCCTCAGACTGGTCTTTTGAATTTAGAGAACATGTAGAAATCGCACCGTGTTGAATCAGGTGTAACAATGGTGAATTTTTAGCGAGAAGCTCTCGAAAAACCGATGACTTTAAGGGGACATTCCCTTTCGAAATCGAAAAAATAAGATTTTTTTTTTGGATAAAAGTGTTCTAAAATTCTAAAATATCACAAAAATACTCTCCTAAAAACGTTTTGAGAAATTCGACATAGAAAAAAATGTATACACATTTGTAGCGGTACTTAACCTGTGAATGGAAACCTGTTTTGGTGCCAACAGGAGGAGCACCGACAGGTCAAAAGAAGCTCGAATAGAAAAAAAGCAGGCCCTGGAGAGCAGGACTCAACGTCTGGCAGAAGTTGAAGCCTACAGTATTCACTAGGTATAGCATACTAAGGTAATGAATCGAAATAATACAATTGTATATACTGTAATAAAATTTGTCCTGGTGCACCACCGTGCTTCCGGTTGTCCGGGAAGAGTAGGGTACCGTTGTCGTCTTCAGTTTTAAAAAAAAAGGTCCTTTGATTTCCTCACTTTGTCTTTTTTATTTAATTTAATCTTTTTAGTTTACATACACAGGACTGAAACTTTTTTATTTACAAAACTGTTACTTTGGAGTACCGACCCTCTTCTTTTTAAATTTTTTATTTTAAGTTTAAACTATAATATAATATCGAAATCGGGATATATCTTGCCTCGCATGGCATCCACTCGTCTGTCTTTCGTTGTCCAACACCAAATCTAGACTGCCTCAATTGCCGCCCGCCATTCAATTGTTTTGTTTAACTTTTGGAATCACAAAAAGGAAAAGAAAGGAACAAAGGTGTTACCTCCGATATAAACATTTAAATAATTAGTTATCAGAAGGTTAATTGGGTTATGTTTGTTTATAATGGTTATTGTTATTGTAATGTAATATCTGAGCGTAACCCCAGATATTATCATTTATTATTTAATTATTAAAATGTAACACCTGAGCGTAACCCCAGATGTTATCATTTGTTATTTAGTTATAGGAGAGTGGTTGCTTTTTAGTATTTACTTTTGTTATTACCCCACGTTGGGTGCCAAAAGGTTATATAGGATTTTATTTAGCTTTATCAGTCGTTTAGATTTACTTATTCGTATATAGTTTTCATATTTACGTATGAATTAAAGGATGCTTACTGTGTCTCGGGCCTGTGGCTGAAATCGGGACGTGCCTTCCTTGGTTGTGGTTTCTTCCTTGCTTCCCTCTGGTTTAGATTAAAATATCACGTTTTCCTTACTCGTACTTTTATTTAGATTTTAGGTTTAAACTAACACTTCTAATTTTTACACAAGTTTACTTTACTTTAATGTTAAACCATACTGCTAACACACTGCACTGTTCACTACCCTATAGAAATTTACTGGCAAGAAGACTCGCTCTACTTATAGGGTCCGCAGTCTTCTTGCTTTCAATTTCTGAGCGCTTTGCAACTCACTCGCAACCACTTTATATATCATTTAAATCTGCTAAATGTGCAGATGTTACATTTTTCTTACCCAGTGCGTGTAACCTATTCCGAGGTTAATTGCCTGTCATTCTCAATTCGCAATTTTCAATAGTCGTTTAATTGTTTTGCAAAAATTGCAGCAGAATCAATTTATATATTGATTCGATTTGCAGCAGTAATGACCGAACCAATTTCAGTGCATTGCTCTACGTGCAAATCGTATCATACGTTTAATTTGCGACTTATCGCTGCGTCCCCCATTTTCGCTGCGATCAGCATTTCGTTGCCGCTGCGCTAACGTCTTTGATAGTACCGCTCGTGTCCCATATCATGTAAAACATCGTGTTAACATGTGTACCTGTAATATAAAACCGTTTAGGTCTAGTTTTGCTTTTCGTAATGCGAAACGAAATGCAAGGTCAAGTGCACGATGGATATATGCTTTGGACAATTATCGCAAGGTATGCGATATGTTTTGATTTGGGGAAGTCTTTACTTCTGAATGAACGCGGATTTGTATATTTTGCATTGTATGCAGAATACGAGTTTTAAATGGCTGGAAAAGCACGCAGAATACTTTGATTAATGACTTGATTATTGGATGCTTGTGATATTAATTGTATTGTTAACTAGGGGTGTGTAGTGAGGTGTAACAAAGGTCATAAATGCACTTCGGCAGGAAACAATAGATAAAGGATTTTGTGGATGCGCATTTATGATCCTAGATGTTAATGTGCGATAAAATGAACATGTGGTTCGTTTTATGGCGCAATTTGTTTGTATTTGAATTTGAAAGGTGTGAATAGATATTCAGTTTTGTGGGACCAAATTTGTGCAAACAAATTCTTAGGGGATCATAAAATTGCAGACGCGTATTTTATGATTCTCAACAATATTTGTTCGAAAATGGCGCATCTGGTCCGCACATTTAGTTTAGGGATGTAAATCTATAATTGAACATACAATGTATATGATTGCATATGATTTAAGGATTTCTGGGAATTGAATCAATGCGACAATTGAACGTTTGATTCAATTTGTTCAACATTGGATTCAGTGTTGATTTGGGGATATGGATGGAGTTATAGGAAGAAGGTGCAAAATGTATGGGGGACGGTAATGGTGGGGCATCGTGGGGCGACAATACAATACAATACAATACAACAAAATTTAATTGCGTTTTTTCGACACATTTTTTGAACTCTTCAGACTTATTTCTCCAGTTCTAATCGCCCGATTTGAAAAAAACGAAAAAGCATTTGATTCTTTGCATAAGATATTAGGGGGTATTCCTCTAAAAACTCTAATATGTATATATATATATATATATATATATATATATATATATATATATGTATAATATATATATATATACTTTATATATATATATATGTGTATATATATATATATATATATATATATATATATATATATATACATGGGTGGGCTGAAAAGTTTCCGACCTCAACGTACAGATAGCAGCACTCGCCAATAAGAGAAAAAAAAATAGCGAATGTAGTTGTGCATCTTTTACCATATCAAAGAGCGGCTTCTGATATAGCGGACTATTTGACACCCTAGACTGTTCCCACGAAATGAATGATCAATAAGCAAAAAATAATCTCACGAAAAACCTGGTATGCGTAGGTGTGATGAGCCGACACTACCATAAGGGAACAAATCATCAAGAGAACACCGACTCGGCAAAAAGAAGACGTCGGGAAAAACGGAAAAGTGGGATATACGCGTGGGCACGTGGTATGTTCTAACGTTATATAAATAAGGCGCGATACAGACAGTCGCAGAAAACGCGAAACAATATCAAATGGACATCGTCGCGCTTCAGGAAGTCCGACTCCCACATCAAGTAATCGAAACCAACGGATTTACACTGGTGTGCGTAGGTACCGATACACATAACCTCGGAACCGGCTTCATCATAAGCAAGAAGATTACGCTCCATGTAAAAGATGTGCAATTTATTAATGACCGAATGTCGGTGCTAAAAAAAAGGGGACCATGGCACAATTAAGTATTTATTAATGTACACGCCCCAACAGAATCTGCGGTCGAAGAAACGAAGGACGCATTCTACGAGTCCCTAGAGGAAATATTTGATGGGATCTCATCATTCGAAGTTAAAATCCTGCTCGGGGAGCTCAATGCGCAAATTGAAAAGGAAGATGTCTTCCAACCGACTATAGGTAGAAAAAGTCTACATGACGTTTCAAATCATAATGAAATTCGAATTATCACGTTCGCAGCGTCAAAAGATCTGGTAGTGAAAAGCACGATGTTCAAGCATAAGCAAATTCATAAAGCCACATGGATAACACCCGACGGCGTAACGCGTAACCAAATAGACCACTTCCTCATAGACAAAAGACACCACTCGAATATCCTTGACGTAGGATCAAATAGAGGAGCAAATTCCGACTCCGATCATCTTCTCGTGATGGGCAAAATCAGGGGTCGCCTCTCAGCAATCCCACATGGGCAGTCACGGGAAACGAGGAAAAAGGTCGACATTGATAAACTAAAAGACCTGCGCAAATGGGATGAATATCAAGACGAACTAACGAATAGATTTATCATTCTAGAGAATGGGAGCAGTGAGGATGAGGAAGCCAATAGTGTGAACACTAAATGGACATCGATCAGAAACACAATCAAACAAACAGCCCAAAAGGTATTAGGATTTAAGGAAACAATTTTTGGTTTGACTACGAGTGCCGGGCGAAGATCGAACAACGTAAACACCTCAGAGTGATCCACTTAGAAAGATATGATGAAGTCAACGCAGAAAGATACGCGACGATTCGGAAAGAGACATTGAGAATCTTCAAACGCAAAAAACGCGAATGGGAGAAGACTCGGATCGAAAAAATCCTAGAAAATTCCAGAGCAAAGAACATCAGAGGTATGTATGCCGGCATAAATTCAATTAGAAATGGCTACCGAGGGAGAGCCAAAATAATTCGAGACACAAACGGCTGTCTGGTCACAGAAACAAACAATATCGTGACAAAATGGAAGCAGTACTTTAGAAACCCATCAACCACAAATAAACACACCATACAGCCGAGCCTCAGATCCCAGAGGCCTCTTTCAACGAATTTGTGGACGCAATATATCGATTGAAAAACAACAGCTTCCGGAGTCGATTGCATACCGGCAGAGCTTGTGAAGCATGTAGGGGAGGCGACCGCTCGAAAGATCCACCAACTGATTAAAACAATATGGGATAAGGAAGTTACTCCGGAAGAATGGAAAACCTCAATAGTCGTCCCCATTTTCAAAAAAGGCAACTGTTTGACTGCAAAAACTACAGAGGAATATCATTGCTCCCATCTACATACAAAATATTAACAAATGTCATACTGGCGAGAATCACACCGTACGCAGAAGAAATACTGGGAGACTACCAGTGCGGATTACGTAGGAACCGGCCAACAAATACCCAATTGTTCACAATAAGGCAACTGCTGGAAAAGAAGTGCGAATATGGAGAGACGGTTCACCAACTGTTCGCTGACTTCAAAAAAGCATACGACTCAGTCACAATGCAAAGACTCTACCATATTGTAGTTGAGCTGTGAATGCCGACAAAATATGCCGCCCTCATTCAAATTTGCATGAACGAAAACAAAGGGCGAGTTAGAATAGAAAACCACCTCTCAGAACCATTTTAAATCCGGGACGGACTAAAACCGGGAGATGGTCTATCACCGTGTCTTTTTAACCTTGTACTCCAGTATGTCATCAAAATGGTACAAGACGGCAACATGGCCGGATCTTCACTGAACGGGGTCACACAAGTGCTCGCAAATGCGGATGACATCGCCGTTTTGGGCGATAATCTAGAAACTGGAAGTGAAAACAGTGAAATCATCATGCAAGCGGCAGAAGAGGGGGGGCTAGAAATAAATGACGACAAAACAAAATACATAATTACGACGAGAGCAGGTGGAACTCAGGGAACACAGATAAATGTCAGAGGCAAGATATTTGAAAAAGTTAAAGAATTTAAATATCTGGGAACGATACTGACGGCCAGTAACGAAATGTCGAACGAAATTAACAAAAGACTGCATTCCGGCAACGCCAGTTGGCACCCAGTCAGTAAACTGCTGAAATCCAAACTGCTATCACGCAACATAAAGCGCCGTGTCTATACAACCATAATCATGCCCATTGCTCTATCATCATCATCATCGACACTACAACCGGGAACCGGTCTTGGCCTTATTTAGCAAGTCCTGAGGTTTGTTAAATTTTCCGTAATGATTTGTTTTTTCTCCAGGCAAGGTCATTAGTCTTGTGCCAGAGGCTCCCCGGCGGGGAATCTAACCCCGGTCTCCCGCCTGACAGGCGGGTATACTAACCACTATACTATCGAGCCGGTTGCTCTATACGGATGCGAAACATGGGCCCTCACAAAACGGGAAGAAAACAAATTCCGCGTATTCGAGAATAAAGTTTTAAGGGGTATCTTTGGAGGTAAATATGACGAGGAGCAGGACAATGGAGGAAACTCCACAACCACGAATTGGAAGAGCTATTCCGCAAACCTACAATAGTGAGAGTAATCAAGTCGCGAAGATTAAGATGGGCCGGACATGTAGCGCGAATGGACAACGATAGGACCATGCGTAGAATTCTTGACGGTAGACTAACGGAAAGAGACCGGTAGGACGGTCGCGACGCAGATGGGAGGACAGTGTTAGGTTTGACCTTGAGGAGATCGGATCAGATGGTCAAGCGTGGCAGGAGAGTGCACAGGATAGGGAACGATGGCGTAGTTGAGTCGGTGAGGTCATGAACTTCCGGGTTCCTACAGGTCAATAAATAATAATAAATAATAATAATAAGTTGTGCATCTTTTGCCAGTTACTCACCAAAATTTTAGCCATTTTTGACGAGTAGCTTTTATTTGAGAGTCGGTTGAGTGACACGATGTGAGTGTTTTTGTGAAAATGGACTGCACCGATAGAGCGTTGGAAATGTTCATTCGAACACGTTTTTGGTCTAACGTGAGCAAACGCGGCACCCGACGCGCAGACAGCTTTCTCATGTCTAAATCTTGATTTACTATGTGACAAACGCGTTCTTTGGACATTTTCATAGCCTCTGCTATCTCTCTCACTTTA
Source organism: Microdon myrmicae (assembly GCA_963931805.1). Taxonomy (NCBI): domain Eukaryota; kingdom Metazoa; phylum Arthropoda; class Insecta; order Diptera; family Syrphidae; genus Microdon; species Microdon myrmicae. The sequence goes on along the minus strand of OZ007501.1, from coordinate 40,942,820 downwards.
ATTCGGTGGTCGTCTAGCACCATTTGGTGTGCTTTAGCGATGTTATCGTCCGTTGTTGCAATTTTTGGACGTTCCGAAAGTGCATCGTCTCCCAAGCTCGTACGGTCAGGTTTAAAGTCAGCTGCCCAAAATTTCACTGTGATAAATGATGATGCAGAGTCCCCACACACAGAACACAAACAATCCAAAAATAGCCGGATTGCTGTCCAAACTAATAAACATCTTTAATGGACAACGACAAGGGGGCGGTCTGGCCTGCCTCTCCTCAGCCTGGCGTTGGAGAAAGCAATCCGTGACTTTGGCGTCACAACTAGAGGGACTATTGTCACCAAATTCAGCCAGAAACTTGCCTACGCAGATGACATCGACATCATCGGTAGATCCGATTCGGCTGTATAGAATTCCCTCACCCAGATCATGAGGGGAAAACTAAGTACATGGTGGCAACTTCTGCGAAGAGAGGACCTAACGTTGGTCAAACTATCAGGGTAATGGAGCACGAATTTGAAGTAGTGCAATTCTTTAACTACCTTGGGTCAATAGTATCAGCCTATAACAATATGGAAGAAGAAATACGCGAACGGCTGATCAAATCCAATTGTTGCGGATTCGCAATTATATGCTCGGGGAGAATCTAGTACGTTCATCGTCTAGTACACTCCCCGACAAACATATTCACCACACCTGTTGACAGTGTATCATCAACTGTCAATCAATGGATTCAATTTTTTTTCGCACGCCACCATGTGGCGTTTGGATTTGTAAAAGAATTGGGTTGTTAATTTTGCGTACAAAACCATGTACCTTTTTGCTGTAAAAGTTACTGCGGTGATAGTTGTAATTCAGATGATAGTTTGCATTAAATTTGTATAATTAACAAAAACAAGAAACGTTCTATTTATTATCCTGGTGTAATTCGTTTTAATACAACCCATCAACCAAAAGTCGAAGTGATCATCACTGCATACGGAGGGACAAGCAAGTTCATCAAATACATCGATTCAGCTCGGGAACTTCAAGCCGGAAGATTGCGAAAAGAAGTAATTGACCGAAACACAACCAGGTTGTATTGAAGCATCTGGACGCGGCGGATTTCTACAAAAAAAGTGATTGCTGTTCCTTTCCATTCTAAACCCATTTGGTTTCAGGCATCGTTGACCCGGGCGCCATTGCGTCAACCTATCGACACCGTGCTCATCTTTGGCTATTCCCCGACGACATTCCGGGGAAGCTCAACGATATCGACCGACCACATTCCTCTCTTGGCAACGAGATATCGCACACAATAAAGGCAACTATGGTCTATCAAAGCTCTTTAAATCCTGAAATTTATCTAAAACATCGAAGCTGCAACTGTACAAGACCATGGTCTTGAGACCTGGATGCTCAATAAAAGGCACTCTGAACTCTTAGTCGCGTTCGAGAGAAAGGTCTTAAGGAGAATTGTTGGCCCCGCATGTGAGGGAGGACGATTCCGGAGGCGCTACAACCATGAGTTGTACGCAATCTACCTTGAAGCTAATGTTGTAAGAAAATCAAGCTCGGTAGACTCCGGTGGGCGGGACACCTAGCTCGAATGAGTGAAGAGGTGCCTACCCGGAAAGTCCTTTTTGGCAGGATATATGGATGGAGACAGCGCGGCAGACCTTCTCTGCGATGGAGGGATGTGGTAGACCAGGATGCCCAGAGCCTGGAAGTGCCAAACTGGATGACATCGGCTTGAAATCGGAATCGATAGAGATTGGTTAAATCAGGCCAAGACCGGATCCCAGTTGTAGTGCCGATGATGATAATGATGGTGAAAGGGTAGTTTGAAAATAAAAAAAAAAAATTTTCTTTGCGCAATGTAAAATTTCAAGGAGGACAAGCTTCAGCAGATGTACAGGCTGTCCAAACATGTATACTGGAAATACCACAAATTATTGAAGAGAGAGATTATTCAGCAGATCAAATTTTCAACACCGATAAGACAGCTTTATTCTAAAGAAACTACCGTCTTGAACTTTTATTTCAAAAATTGAGAAGCAAGCACCAGGTTATAAGCTTTGCAAAAATGGTGTTACCCTTAGTCAGTTAAATTTAATTCATCTGCAAGAAGGAATAGAAAATTTTTTCGGTGCAAAAGATCTTTCAGTAGTACGCAGCGGAAAACTTAAAAGAGAATTTAAAAGAGCAAAATTCTCTAGATCCTTATGGAGAAATTCTGACAGAATTGCAGGATCGAAATAGGCAGGTAATTGCAACTACGCCAGATAACATTTGTCATGGTAAAGAACAAGCTAGTGAAGAGGAGTTTCAAGCAACTTTGAGAACAAAAAAATAGATCAGCTGTAATTTTTCATGAAAGTGATGATGAGAATTCTGCCGCAAGACTAATGATCTTGCCCGGAAAAAACAAATCATTATGAAAAATTTAACAAGCCTCAGGACTTGCTAAACAAGGCCAAGACCGGTTCCCGCTTGTAGTGCCGATTGATGATGATGATGAAAATTAATTTTGTAATTGTATTAACCGGTTTCTATTAATTTTATAATAATTATAATTATTATTTTTTGTTGGATTTTTAATTTTTGTATTTAATCGTTATGTTGAATTTAATTTTTTTTTAATAAAAACGAATTTAACTTACTTATTCATTTATATGCATATTTGGAGCGAAACTTGAGTTATAAAATTTTACACTCTAAGACTTGGGTTCGATATAACACGGTACATGTTGCCTTGATTTATAACATTTCAAAGTTCCATATAACAGAGTTTCGATATAACACAAAACAGGTTTCGATACAACACGGTACCTAAGTTCATTATTCTATATTACATCTTAGTTTAAATAAATAAATAAAAAAGCTTCTTACAACACGGTTACGATATAGCACGGTGCGAAATAGCCGCGTTGTACGAGAGACGCCTGTATTCAGACACGGCTATACGATAATCCTTCTATCTCAGCCTGGAAAAGGTGCCACAATCATTCTGAACAGCCAATCATTTCGTATGTTCACCCATCAGGCTGTGAATGAGTTATTGTCGTTTAGATTTGAAACTAAAATTAAAAATACTCCTTTTTAACTGTAGTTAAAGTCGGTAATAAACTAATTAACTCGGAATTGTTTTCAACCTAAAGCGTTTCAAAAGCCAACGTTGACCCAATTTTATTAAAGAAATCCAGATAACTCTTTGACTCTAATCGAACATTTAAATAAAATTCAATTCATCTGATGATTATTTTATTCAACTTCGATCGATGACTTTCAATTTCCGTTTCAATTGAACTTCAAGTCCATTTCAATTGAATTCTATAAAATGTACTTATCTTCCAGTCGATATCAATTCATATCAACACACATGCAAATTATTAATAGTTTAACATTGTTTACATTACAACGTAAGTGCAAGAGAAATTACTGCCCCGGGAGTCCAGCATGCTGTTAATCTTATCTGATGCCTTCAAATTGAAATCGAACGCCAACATTTCGATCCCCATTCCTTCGAACATCAAGCATAACATCCGCAGAATAATCTCACGAGTTCAGGAGCTATAAACACTTATAAATAACATCTTAATCATATGACGTCATGCAACTAGTAGACAAGTAGTATATATAGAAAACTAGCCGATTCTGTTTGTTATCACGTTCGTGTTTTTTTTGTCAAGAATGATGCAATTTCCGATGACTCGTTGAGGTGAAGCCTATTTAATGATGTGAATATAAAGTAGTGGCTAGAGTGGTCAGAAAATGATCGCGATTGGATTTGGACATTAATTAGTCACAATAGAAAAACAATGTATGAAAGGCTGTTAATTTATTTGTAGTTTTTTTTTATCTATTCAATTCTTTCTCGTTTTGTTTTCATGTCATTTGATCATTTCTTATTTTTTGGTAATAAAAATGTATTGCTCGAAATAAACCACTCTACTAAATATTTTCAAAACAATCGAGCCTACATATTTATGACATCATCCCACACATTTGCCACAATTTCACATAACTAAACAGTATCGCTACAACGCCACAATACACCCACTCGTCACTGGAACACACGTACTCAAAGTCACAATCGCCTTACTCTCATGACCGTCAAGGCAGGTCCATTTTATACCCATTTTATAAAGCTCAACAAAAACCTCGATGTGACCTTTTTATGAAATAATTACGATTTGTTTTTGACTTTTTATATTGTTTCAACAAATTTAAATTAAGAAGTGTGTTTCGTTTTATAAAACTGTGTGAATAAAATATGTTACACTATTATCTCTTAAGGTGAAGGTTTCCACTATGATCAAATTTTAAGTGGGAATACCTACCAAATGTAAATTAGAAAGTACCCTTAAACTTCAGGGCATTAAAGGCGGATAACTGCAACCTATTTGCTGTGCGGCATGGAAGGGAATTAATTCAAGACTTATTGATTGAGACCCTTGCTATCAGAGACCTATTTCTCTCGAACACCGGCTTACAGTTTTTTAGAGACAAGGACTTTACGTAGCCTTTCTTTTCCCGCTACCAGCACATGTTTTTTTTGTCCATCTCTTCCCAATTCCATCAACCATCACTGCGTTTGACAGAGAGTTAATGCGTGCGTATTATAACAGAAAAGGTCGGGAATTGAACCTACGCCAAAATATGTCAACTGCTTTACTGTTGTAATGTCCTTGATGTACGTTGGTAGTTAATTGGGAGCAACGAAGGGTTTGACACACGATGACTGGTGACGCATAGCGTGCATTTGCATTTGAGTCTAGTTATTACATTTATCAACCAATGGGTTTCCAAAACAAAACGTTTTTTGTTTTATTTTAAAGTACAACTATCTTGCAGTCAAACAGCACTAAAGATAAGTGGCAGCCCTTTTAAATATGGTTGCAACAATGTTTTTAAAACACAACGTTATTCTTGGGAAACCCTCTACATTATCGAAATAAAATGGAATGACCTATAAACATAACTACAGCCAAAAAAAAAATTATTATAATAATAATAATATAAGATTGGCAGCAGGCAAAGGGTTCACATACTGTTGCGCGAACGTGCTTTCAATTGCCCCCTAAGTGATTGTTTCAATACGTGGTAAGTTTTGTCTTACTAATTGAATTTTGGAATTTTAGAGACCCGTCCTATCATCATGATCATCGGCCCTACAACCGGGAACCCGTCTTGCCCTTATTTAGCAAGTCCTGAGGCTTGTTAAATTTTCCATAATGACTTGTTTTTTCCGGGCAAGGTCATTAGCCTTGCGCCAGAGGCTCCCCGACGGGGAATCAAACCCCGGTCTCCCGCGTGACAGGCGGGTATACTAACCACTATACTATCGAGGAGCCTGACCAGTCCTATAGAAGTACACAAAAGCTGTACTGTCCCGACAGCAACAGAGAGGTTTTCTCACAGGTGAGTTCTGTTATCTACCCAACAGGGCTCGCTGTATTATGGCAGACATACAGCTATACTCACCTACTGCATTTTAGTTGTGTAAAGGAAAGTTTTTTTTCTTGAATAACTTATAGCTGCAACTAGCAGTGGTGTTTTAGAGACGAGCGCGGATCATAACCGCAGTGTTCTTTTTAACAGTTGCAAGTTGTAACGCTCCGGAAACATTCGCGAGGGGAGGGAGTTTCACAGCTTCCCTGCCCTGATACGGAACGATTCTGATGCAGGAATGTTAGCGCCATCGGGAAATAAACCCCAAATTGGTACGATCCGTCAGATTGTCTCGAAGAGCACATAAAAACCGAATTACGCGGAACAATACCACGAATCTCCGAAGAACAGTACCCGTGATAATATCTATAAACCAGATAGAGGTCAGCTACGCGCCTTCGATGTGATAGCCTAGACGTCAGCACCGTGTCCCCGATCAGACGGATCGCTCGTCTCTGAATGCGCTCAAGTAGTTCGAGGGTATGTTTAGGAGTAGAGCTCCAAACATGAAAGCAACATCCGAGCGCGGGTTTGATTTGGGATTTATACAAATAAATATAAAATATTTCTTGGCTTTAAAAAGATAACTCAGTTTTCCTGAGGCGGATCTGGCGATGTTTGACACGTGTTTATTCCACGATACACTCCCGCCGACGGTGACGCCGAGCAATCTCATTCTTTCCCCAAATTCGAGAAAAGAAAACGCTCCATTGCATGAGGTCTTATAGCGTTTGGGATGATAGTGAAGAACGTGTGATTCTTTAAAATCGCCACGGACGACAATTTCGTAAGCCGGGTGGTTGATCTGTTTCCATTGGACGGTACGGGAATGATTTTTATAGCGTTTGAAATAATAGTGAAGAACGTGTGATTCGAACTGACGATATGACAGTTAGAATCACCAAAAATTGAACCAAAGCGTAACACATCAGGCTACTGGCCGTGTTTAGAATTCGATTTTTAAACGCAAGTATATTCCACTGCTGTGAATTGTTATTTTATCGCTATGGTATACGGCTCTGATGCATTATGTTATTCGATTTTCGTTCGGTGTTCTTCACTATTTGCTTGTGTATTGTGTGCGTATCTGTTAGAGACGCCACAGTCTCACTAGTGAACCGTGGAAGAATGCGGTCACAATTAGAACTCTCAACCCCAAGAGAATGGCAACGAAGGTGGGATTAATCCACCAAAGGAAGATGGACCCACACCATGATACCTGATGTAGAAACCCGGGTGAAAAGAAAACATGGCGAGCTGAATTACCACTTGACTCAGCTAATATCAGGACATGGATGCTTTCGGCAATACTTGCACAAGTATAAGCATGTAGATCACCCATACTGCTTATTTTACGAAGGCAAAATAGAAAATTGAGAACACATACTCACAGATTCCGTGAGATTCGAGACCGCACGAACGATTTTGGAGAGACATATGAGACAGACAATTAATCCGGGAGGAGTAATAGCCTATATGCTGGATCTGGATCTTTTGCGTCAGAGTTATCTTTTGAAGATTTCCACCTTCTTACCGAAACAAAAAAAAAAGCCCCCCAGAAACATATACAGCTTACGACGACGAGATGAATAATTCCGGAGTTAACTAGTTCCCCATTCGGATCTCTACGGGGACTCTGTCAGGGTGAACATATTGCAAATATTATGATAAATAACCGCACTTTAAGGAATTCGTCACCGCATGATCGGGTTCGCTCTCAAGGCTCTTTTAACGCTCGTCTAGTAACGGCATTTTGTAACATCGAGGGCATCGGTTTCACTAATACAAATGTAAATGCCGTCCACCACTATTTGTAAGCAATTAAACCTGATATCCTAGCCCTAACCGAGACCCAGGTCGATTCGTCAACTGATTCGACATATCTTCGTTGCTCAGGATACGACTTACATTCGAGATCGGAGTCTGCATCTTCGCGATCTGACTTGCCAGAGGATGGAGGCGCTGGAACCCAATAACATGGACATCATATGGTTGAGGGTCGTCGATCAACCAATGACACTTTACGAACATGTGGCGTCTCTAACAGATACAGACACAATACACGCAAATAGTGAAAAACACCGAACGAAAATCGAATACGAAAATAGATCACAGCCGTATGCCGTAGCGATAACAAAACAATTCACATCAGTGAAATATACTTGAGTTTAAAAATCGAATTCTAAAATCGGCCAGTAGCCTGATGTGTTACGCTTCGGTTCAATTTTTGTTGATTCTAACTGTCATAGCGTCAGTTCGAATCACACGTTCTTCACTATTATTTCAAACGCTATAAAAATCATTCCCGTACCGTCCAATGGAAACAGATCAACCACCCGACTTACGAAATTGTCGTCCGTGGCGATTTTAATGTATATAACTTCGGCTGTTTGGTACATTCTAACAGAACCGACGATGCTGGGAGGCTGGCGGAGATGTTTGCTATTAGCCGCAGTTTGACTCAACTCGTGGAGGAACCTACGCGAGTGCCAGACACCCGAGGTTATTACGCGAACACCTTGTATCTGTTGGTTTTTTTACATTCGAACCGAGCGTTTATACCATGGAAGTTAATGCGCCTGCTGGTATCTGTGGCGCAATCACTTGCATTGCAAACGAATACCCGACCTAAGCAGCTTCACCACGTATGGAGGTATGGGTTGGTTATACCTTTTCCCGTAAGCGTTTTGACTCGTCCACATGTCCCGATACCCTTCGTAATCAACCCCTGACAGTTGTCCAATGTATTCGAGATCTTGGGATCCTATGCGACAGGGTGCCTAACTTCCTCTCTCACATTAATGAGACCACCTGGAAAGCGAATTCTGCCCTCGAATTAGTGAAACGATGGTCTAAGGAATTCTTCGACCTATACGCTACTCGATTTACCCCACTCTCGTCCGTCCACTGCTTGAACTTGCTAGACAGGTACGGTCTCGTTATCACAAGATCCATATCAAATTAATCAACCTCAAAACTCTTGAGGAGCGCAGGGTCGTGTCTGACATAATGTTCATTCACCGGGTCCTTTTTGGGGCGGTCGACTGCACCTACCTCCTTAATTTAATTCCTCTAAGCACCAACCCTCGAAATAGGCATAATCCCCGCCTTCTCTAGATTCCCCCTCAACGCACCTCTTATGGTCTCAATGAACCCCTTTCGGGGATGGTGAGAAATGTCAGCTCCAATTCCACCTTGTTCGACTTCGACCTCTCCACTCATACTCTCAAGCACCGCCTCTTAACCATTTTCACCACCAATCTAAAGCGGTGCTTTTACACTTCATTATGCCCTGCCCCCACCTCTCGTTCCTACTCCGTCCTTCTCTATTTGTCCTGGTTACCTTAGGTTAAGCCTAGTTAAGATAGTTCTTAAGCTCTCTAGTTTGTAACATATATATACTTTGGTTGTAGGTAATTATGTTGCTTGAATCAAGCTGTGGCGACTCTAACAGATACACACACAATTCACAAGCAAAATAGTGAAGGGCATCGAACGAAAAATCGAATAATAAAATACACCAGAGCCGTATACCAAGCGATAACATAACAATTCACATCAGTGCAGTATAGTCGAGTTAAAAAATCAAATTCTAAAATCGGTCAGTGGCCTGATGGGTAACGCTTAGGTTCAATTTTTGGTGATTCAAACTGTCATAGCGTCAGTTCGAATCGCACGTTCTTCTTCACTATTAGTTCAAACGCTATAAAGCCACTAAATGGGGTGGTAGCCCCACTAAACACTAACTAGAACGATTTGCGAGATTCGCCCCCCCCCCCCCCACCCCACCCCTTCCGTAGTCAGAGGTATGCTTTAGAGGCTCCGACATTAACGCATGTGCAGAGTCGGTCACGGAGACTATTCCTCTCAGAATGGAGATTGACATTCCATCCAAACGAAATTCATCTGATAAACCTTGGTTTGATAAAAAATGCGAGCAGATTACAGCGGTGAAAAATAGAGCTTTTAAGGAATGACGCTTCAATCCTACCGATGCTAACAGAACGAATTTTGTTAGAATCAGAAACGCGTGTAACCAGGCGATTGCTACCGCGACGAAGGCATACAACGACAGAGTGACGAATAAACTGCTTGAGTGCTCAACTGGTTTGCGCCCCTTCTGGTCAATGGCAAGGACTGTCAGCAGTAACTTTACTTCCTTCTCTTTTCCTCTGTTAGTGACGGGTAGCGGGACATTAGTCACAAATTCAGAAGATAAAGCTGATGTGTTCGCGAATTTATTTTTCGCGAATTCAAACCTCAATGCCAGTCTTTTGGAACCACCTGTGATCGCGCCGGTACGGTATTCGATGAGCATGAGAGGTTCCGCCCGCTTTATATTCAACGAATTCTACGTGGACTAGACTATAGGAAGGCAAACGACCCGGAGGGAATACCAGCAATAGTCCTTAAGAATTGTGCGTCAGAGCTGTCACCGGTTCTTGGCAGGCTCTTCCGCTTATCTAATGCACGAGGGCCATTTCCTACTTGCTGAACAGTAGCTCGACTGCAGCCAATCCCAGAGAAGGGGAAAAAGGGTTCTCACAAAATTACCGACCGATAGCATTACTGTCTATGATATTTAAGGTAATGGAAAAGGTCATCAATGCCGAGTTAATTAAGTTTTTGGAGTGCAATGGACTTCTGAATGATCGTCATATGGTCTCAGCGGTGTCCCAAGGTTTAATTTTGCCTCCAACCTTATTTTTGCGTCACATTAATGATTTGTTAGAGTAAATGGATACCAAAGCGTTCAGTTATGCGGATGATAGTACGCTTATTTCCTTTTTTTCGAGTGATCGGCTGTTTTAGTGCATCAACGTCATAACAGCTGACATATAGACAGATCGACTCTCTGAATCGGGATCTGGATAAGGTCCTGCGGTGGGGAAGGGCTAATTTCATCGACTTCAACGCAACGACGACACGATATAATGGGTTCTCCAATAGGGACATTGCAACTTTTTTTTAAGTAGTAAATTTTTATAATTTGCAGACCGTTCGTGTACTTAACCATGATGAAAATGTTGAGTTTACTGAATAAATTGACAGTGACAGTTCGATGATTAGTGCAGACCGTTCGTGTACTTAACCATGATGAAAATGTTGAGTTTACTGAATAAATTGACAGTGACAGTTCGATGATTAGTGAAAGGATGCGTTCAGAAATTATATTCAATGTCAAGTCCCTATTGGAAAACCCAATACAAATACAAGATATACATTCACAAAGAAAAGTGGATCATCGGTTCAGCTGATGAATGGCCAGCCCCTCGAATGTGGGGAAAACACGAATTTGCTTGCTGGTACGGTCTGTGGGAATGTATCGTGGCATAAACACGTCCAGAACTTCGCCAGATCCGCCTCACGAAAACTGAGTTATCATTTTAGAGCCAAGAAATATTTTACTCCCGCCCAACAGTTTCTTCTGTATAAATTATAAATTAGACCGGCGCTCGAATATTGCTCTCATGTTTGGAGATCTACTCCTAAGAAAACCCTCGACCTGCTTGAGAGCGTAGAGAGACGAGTGGTCCGCCGGGTCGGGGACACGGCGCTGACGTCAGGACTACACTCGCTATCACATCGAAGACGCGTAGCTGACCTCTGTCTGTTTTACAGATATTATCACGGGTACTGTTCTTCGTGGTATTGCTCCGCGCAATTCGGTTTATATGCGCTCCACGAGACAATCTGACGGATCGCACCACTTTGCGGTTCATCTTCCGACGGCGCGAATATCTCTAGATCAGAGCTCGTTCCGTTACAGAGCGGAGAGGGTGTAGAATTCCCTCCCGGTGCGAGGGTTTCCGGACCATTACAACCTACAACTGTTCAAAAAGAACTGCAACAGTTATTTGGTGGCAACTCAGTGTAATAAAAAAAGCGCCTTGATAAATTCAGCCACATTTATGGTAAATGGTCATGGAAAGTGTCCACAAAAGAATACCTAGGTGGCAGCAATGCCGTGAAGGCAATTTCCCAGTAATAATCATCATCATCGCCAGTACAACCGGGAACCGGTCTTGGCCTTATTTAGAAAGTCTTGAACCTTGTTAAACTGTCCATAATGATTTGTTTATTCCGGGCAAGGTCTTTAGTGTTGCGCCAGTAATAATATTGTGACGCATATGACAATCAGTACTAGAATATTCGAGAAAGTCCGAAACGAAGTACTAGAATATTCTAGAAAGTACTGGGAAACTGGAGACTATGAACAATAGAACATTCAAGGCAATGGGACGGACGGAAATGAAACGCAGAATCAGAATGAGGAAACGGTATAAATACGCCGCACACAGATCATGGAGACAAGTAAAGAGTAAGAAGTAGAAGTAAAAAGTAAGAAGTAAGCAGTCAAAGACGCGATAAGTACGGAAGCGATAAGTTAAGAAATCGTTAAGTGTACGGTAAAAGTAACGGTTGTTATTAACGGACTCTGGCGCAAGACTAATGACCTTGCCCGGAAAAAAACAAATCATTATGGAAAATTTAACAAGCCTCAGGACTTGCTAAATAAGGCCAAGACCGGTTCCCGGTTGTAGTGCCGATGATGATGATGATTAACGGACTAATAAAGTGTTAGATTATATATTAGATATCTCAGGACCATTTCCAAAAACCGACGACGACAACAAATACATGTTGGTCATCATGGATTACTTCAGCAAGTGGGTGGAAGTCCTTCCAATTCCAAACCAAGAAGCAACAACCATCATTGAGCAGCTTATCAATAATTGGATCAGCAGATATGGAGTTCCCTGTGAGCTACATTCCGATCAAGGTCGAAATTTCGAATCACAGATATTTCAAGGCACTGGGCGTAAGGAAAACCAGGACCACACCCTTACATCCGCAGTCAGACGGAATGGTAGAAAGGTTCAACCGAACAATGAAAGAGTATTTATCGAAGGTCGTTAGTGATCACCAACGAGATTGAGACAAATATGTACAAACCTTTCTCATGAGCTACAGATCGGCCAATCACGATACGGCGGGCCATTCTCCAGCAAGAATTATATTTGGACGAGAGATGCGATTACCAGCCGATCTGCGATTCGGAATACCTCCAGACGCCATAGACAAGACGGAAGACTACGTAGCCGAATGGAGAAATCGCCTCGATGAGATTCATCATTTGGTTCGAAAGCAAATCAAGGTATCCAGTGACAGGATGAAAACAAGGTACGACGTTCGAGCCAACGCATCCGGATTTAATGCTGGCGATAACGAGTGGCTTTATAACCCTCATCGGCAAAAAAAGGGTCCTCGAAGTTGCAACAACATTGGGAAGAACCGTATAAGATTCTCACAAGAATTAACGACGTTGTCTATAGGATTCAGCGAAGAACGAACGCCAAGATGAAAGTGGTACATCGTGACCGACTGGCGACTTCTGTTAACCCAGGAGACCAGTGAACTTAGTTCGGGACGAACTAATCTAGGCGGAGGGTAGTGTGACGGATATGACAATCAGTACTAGAATATTCGAGAAAATCCGAAACAAAGTACTAGCATATTCTAGAAAGTACTGGAAAACTGGAGACTATGAACAATAGAACATTCAAGGCAATGGAACGGAGGGAAATGAAACGCTGAATCAGAATGAGGAAACGGTATAAATACGTCGCACACAGATCATGGAGACAAGTAAAGAGTAAGAAGTAGAAGTAAAAAGTAAGAAGTAAGCAGTCAAAGACGCGATAAGTACGGAAGCGATAAGTAAAGAAATCGTTAAGTGTACGGTAAAAGTAACGGTTGTTATTAACGGACTAATAAAGTGTTAGATTAATCCAAAATCGATTTAACGGCTCTTATTTATTAAAAATAATTAATCCAGCGAAACCTAAGCTCGCTACAATATTCTCCATATAAAATCGCATTCTTAATTAAAACACGTAATTTCTATCAAAAACAGTTCTTGGATGAATTTAAGGTACTTTACAAAGTTTTAGCACGTCTAGTAAAACACATCTTGGATAACAACTGTGGCAACAATAAAAAAATATGGAATTCGTTTCTACACGTTTTGACCATACATGCTCTGTAAAGTCTGATAAATCTGATAGACAGTTAGCAAAGTGAAGTGCCTGATAAAACTAATATAGACTTAGCAAAGTGAAGTGTGAATTCAACGAGAAAATCATTTATTGTAATCGTTAAGTAGCAGGCACAACTGCAAGATTATATGGTAGATTGGTCGAAATAGCGGAAAACAATGGAGCATTACCAAATCATCAGTATGGTTTCAGGAAGTCGAAACTAACCATGGACGCCATTAAACCAATGGTACATATGGTAGTCTGGGCTCCTCGATAGTATAGTGGTTAGTATACCCACCTGTCACCCGGGAGACCGGGGTTCGATTCCCCGTCGGGGAGCCCCTGGCGCAAGACTAATGACCTTGCCCAGACAAAATAAATCATTATGGAAAATTTAACAAGCCTCAGGACTTGCTAAATAAGGCCAAGACCGGCTCCCGGTTGTAGTGCCGATGATGATGATGACATATGGTAGTCTAAAAGGAAAGATAGAGAAAAGAAGCTAAGAAATACTGCGTCGTTGGATGTAAAAAACCCCCTTAACCTGGCCAATTGGTTGCCCCTCAGAAGGACTTTTAGCTTAATGGCCACCCGCCCTATCTTCTAAAAATCGTTATAAACTAAATTGACGTAGCGTACAGAGGACAACAAGATTAAGAATGTACAACCGAAAAACAGAAACTCAAAACTTAATCGAAACGAAAGACAAAACAAATCAAAAATTGAAAATGTTGTTTAGTTTTATGAAACGAAATTCCTTTACATAAATCATGCGACTCAAATTGTCACAATATATTGACGAGATAATTTTTCTGAGCATCATGCATCTGGCACGCTTAAGTAATAAAATAGCTAATTATAGTGACTTATTGGCCAACCTGGAACTAATTCCAGAAGTTTATGTAAATAACTGAAAATCTTTTCCCTAGAACACAAAATTCAGTATTTTTGAAAAATTATTAACGATTGATTTTCTACGGTAATGCGTATAGTTAAAGAAAATTTTAAAAAGCTTGCTGGTTTGCTAGTTATTATTTAGCATTTAGCGTTGCAAAAAAAAAAAAAAAAAATTAAAAAATAAATAAATAAATAAATTAAAAAAAAATCGGTTATTGAAAAATTATAAACGATTGAATTTTTACGATAATACTGGCCAGACTTCCGGTAAACAATCCGCACAATATATTACAAGGATATAGATAAAACGAAAACAACTTAAAAAGCTCGCTGGTTTTTGTTTTTCTTGTTTAAAAAAAGGGAAGGTTTTTGAAAATTAATAAGTACCTGACTTTGACTAGACAATTGTCAAAGAAACCTAGTAAATGCTAAGGTTCTGAATACATTATTTTAAAAATATTCCCAAAACATCTTTTACAATTATTTCTGACGCATTACCCAAAACCGAATGAAACTAGCTGAATATAATCCAAACGCTATCCACAAGCCAATTGTAATCATTTATTTTCGCCTGTTTGTTTTAAAATGTTGACCTGATCTTCGATTAGAGATTCTTCAGTTTCTTTAAAGCAAGTTTGATCACACAATAATTTAATAGAAGTCCATATTTATGAGTCATTTTCTTGTGATACAAACCAACACCCCGAATACCAACCCTTCGCACATACATAGACATAAAACTCGTTTTCTTTTTAATCAGCCACAAGTCGGAAGGCATTAAATTCACTTTTCGTTTATTTATCCCGTTCCAATGAGAATGTCGTCCACATTTTTACTTGGACTAAATATGCCTTCACAAGAGCTATCACTTTCATTCGAATATATTCCACACGCAACTCGAGGAGAAACTGCCACAAATGACGTCATTTGAGAAGCATTTACCTTCCAATATACAAGGAGAGCAACAACGAATCGTCCCCAGAAAACGATGACACACCACCAGCAACAACACTTCGGCGATAAAACACAAACAATCAACTTACACTCGGCACCCCGGCCAAGTCAATCGTCTAGCCAAACTCATGGTGGTTACATGTTGACTTGTATATACACAAGCCGTACTTATATTCTGCCAAACAGAACTGCGGTGTAGATGTCACACTGAGATCATCAGTGCTGAACAAGGACTCGACACTTATTGCACTTTACTACCAATGTTGCATCTCCCAGGGACATCGCTACGATGACCCTTCATCAACAGCAACCTCTCTAGGCATGAGATCATCGAGGTAAATATATCTCGGAATCTTTGGAAATCTCATGAGCATCCACGAGCAAAAGGACCGTCAGAGCCACACCCACGCACTTTTCCATTTTCTCAGTTTTTCAGTGTCTCAAATGGACAGTTTAGAAAGTAAAAAAACGCTTAAAATAGATTTTACTTGACCATTACAGGCGCTTGAATACGTAAAATAAGTAACGAATGTCTAGTAGAATCAAATAAACATTACCGTGATGTGGGAAGATCAACACTAGGTGGATTGGCACGTTCGTTAAACGTCAAGAGCGTAAATAACTTTTTGTAACGTTCGATTTAGGTGTTAATATCCGTTGGAATGAGATGACGAAACGAGAAACACTCGCGAAATATCTGGTCTGCACTTTTAGTTGCGTCGCTAACTAGACTGAACTGAGCTCTTATAGAAAACCGCACTGATAGCAAGAATTCAATATTTAAGTTAACCGCACCGCTACTTGTATGGGGAAGCTTTTATCGCGATTTAGAGCTTAACATTTTTCGACAATAGTCGGTGTTGGTATTCGCTTAGCCAACGTTATTGCCAAACGTTTCGAATGAGGTAACGGCCGCGGACTTTTGAAAGTCGTTCCCTTTATACTAAAAGGTCATCCTATTAAATTATTAAAGAATTTATTTATATGGCTTTCCCTCCCTCTTCTTCGAGAACTCTCCACACTCTAGATTACCGAATCAATGTTGTGATGATGACGCTATTAATATACATAATTATAACATTCGTTTTTATGAATTTCTTAATAAAACTTTGAGAGTGTAATTCTGACTAAATTACTTAATCCCAGTAATAGAAATTAGAACCTTTATGACATACGAACGTGTTCGCTAGATTCAATAATAATCACACGACTTTTTGAAAGGATAAGAGAACGCAATTTCATTAACTTTTGGCTGTTAAAGACGTTTTTCTACTTTTTCTCATGAAAACTATTCTACTATTCTGATTGGCCTTTAATAAAAAAGAAGTTGAAATACTATGATGTTGATTTACTATTCAGTTACCGTTGGTAATTGTATAGTGAAATTAGCTTTTCTCTTAATCCCGACATCCATATTTCTATTACCATATGACTTGACTTTACTTTTACTTTATAAACGCATTTATTTCTTTGTTTAAATTACATTGTGTCTTATTATTAAGGATTAAATGCTAACCCTATTTATAAAATTCCATTTTTTTTAATTAGCTTACTGGCTCTTCGTGAGCATGTAGCGTCCTACGAACGCACAATTCCGCCCAGGTAAGGTTCCAAACCCTCAAGGAACTGAACTTACCTTATCCAGTACACGTGCCCACAGACACGTGTCCCCAAAGCTCATTAATCAGGCCTGTAACAAGGGCATAGGAAGCTGAAACAATGTCGAAACCGACATCAAAAAACAAGGAACTTAACGTTCAAAAACTTTCAGCATCGAGTCAACGCATCCATTCATAGTATGCAAAACAATTCCAGATTACAGGCCATAAATCTTCCATCCAAAGCATCTGCACGATGTACCAGGAATTGCATTTTCGATAAATAAATAACGGATGCATACGCCGGCAGCTAAACGCAAGAAAGCATATCGCCTATCCGCGGCCAAAATTGTAAACAACCGAAATTATCGCAACAAGATAATTCGGAAGATTTACAAATCCAACGACAACAAAGGAAATACTCCGGTCCCACGATTCCTTTGTAAAAAGTTCACACCCATTAGAAGGATCTAATGGATTTCGGTTGTGTTTACAAAAGGCAAACAACCACGGGCTGTACGCCCGAAAAATCATCTCGGCCTTCGCGCCAGATGTTCTGTGCAAACAGAAGGCCGTGAAAAAGGAAATGCTATTTCAACGAAGAATGTATGCAGGATGACTTTCCCTTTCTCAAAAAAAAAAAAAAAAACTATGAAATATCCCCGGGGATACGGTAACATGCTGCTAACAGGAATCCGGAAATTCTGTTAGCAGGGAACTAGGAAAATTTTTGGATAGTGTTACAGATACAATCCGTCTCAGAGAGATTTGAATCGTCAAGGAGAAGACAGAGATTTTGATCATCGAACCGCGAGGATCTCTAACGAAGAGATAACCGAATGAGGTCGTGAATAGAATTGTTCGAGAACGTCGAGTCGTACGTGTGCTTAATTTCAAAAATAATTAACTTGTGTATTCTAGACGATAAGTGCAAAATAAGCTTTTTGGATTAATAAAAGTCACCGTACAAATAGAAAAACAGTTTTTCGTGTTTTATTTGTGCCGTTTCCGCTCAGTGTGTTCTTCCTTGTGTGCGTACAGTGTTCGGCGGAACAGCTACGACCGAATCGACAATAACCGCCAAAAGCACTCTAAGTTATATCGGGTGGGCTATCATCATCATCAGCGGCACTACAACCGGGAGCCGGTCTTGGTCTTATTTAGCAAGTCCTGAGGCTTGTTAAATTTTCCATAATGATTTGTTTTTTTTTCGGGCAAGGTCATTAGTATTGCGCCAGAGGCTTCCCGACGGGTGGGCCATACATTTTTGCAAATGGCAATACTTGATTTGTTAAAAACCGTTAGAGGGAGGGGCGCGAGTGGCAGGGAATTGTGCGTCGCTTCATGCAATTTTAGTCACGATGGAACGCTTCACGGGACAACAGCGTGCTTTTTGTGTAAAACAATTTTACAAAAACAACGATTCCTACGATACTGTACGACGTCTATTTAGAATTGAATACGGATTACGCCCCCCCCCCCCCGATTATTTTTATAATTAACTTAAATTATATAACATAATTGTGTAGAAGAGAAGGTCCTCTTACATTTTCACTCATTAGTATATATATTACGTAAAAGAAAAAAGAAGTTTTTTTTTTTAATATAGGGAAGTCAACAAGCAAACGAATTACAACCAAACGAAACAACCAATAAAACAATAAGGGGATTAAGGGTGTATTCTGGTCCAGACGCACGAATTTAACACAATTTTTGAACTGCTGTAAAAAAAAGCAATCAATATTTTTAATATTCATTTTTTTATAGGATGTTTGTTAATATTTCAAAAATAAAGTAAAAAAAAATTGAAAGTAAAAAATTCAAAATTCAAAAAGTTAGCAGCTGTTGAAGTGGGGGATCTCAAAAAGTTGGCACGCGACCATACCCACGATTCAACCCTGCTAGCAATCTGAAAAAAAAGATTATTAATTTACAGAAATGCCCCTATTGTTGGAACTAAAAAAAAAAATTTTTTAACAAAATGGGCATTGTTTGAAAAAAAAATTTATTTTTGTACCACTTTTTTTTTAGTTTTTCGAATTTTTAAAAATTGAAATTTGGGGACGAGGATAGTTCATGCAATGAAAAGGCCTATAAAGAAAACATATACTAAATTTGAAGTAAATCGGTTCAGTAGAACTCGAAAAATCGTGGGTATTGTTTTAAAAAAGACAGTTTCGAGAAAAACGCGTTTAAAGTTTCACGTAAAGTTTCTCGCGGTCTAAGTCATGAAATGGTATTTTAGGCTTACGTTTATTCAATCTGCCATTACTGCTGCATACATTGGACCTTACTCGACTTCGAAATAAGCATCTTTCGTGAATTAAGTAGTCCGATAATGGGTTTTTTAATAAAAAGATAACTTTATTATTTCTTAAACTTAAATTTAGGACTACTTATTTTTAATATTATAAATTGCGGCTATGCCGATCGGTGTCTCTAAGCGAAGTGATTTACTTAAAAAAGAACCATGCTCACCATCTCAGTATCGCAGCAGAAAAAGGAAGTAGAATCGCTCTACCACCATTATCTGACTGTCGATTCGTTAGGATTATCCGAGGCGACATCTAGTAGTTTGTATGGTGATGCATTTTCGTTAAGTTGTATGGAATTAGAGGATTCGACTTTTGGGTGTCAATAAATGATCACCGCTTGGGTGATTCATATTTTTATATAATTCTATATGTTCTATAGTCTCACAAAGATATGAATAAATGGAGCCTTAACTCGCGCTTCTCTCATCCAACCGAGTAGTTCTGGCCTCCTTTGATGCATTAGACGCTCGTATCTCTGAGCGACCAATCAGGCCATTGTCTCGTTTCCCAGCGAATGAATAAGCTTCTGGACCAATTTTGACTCCCATAAACATCATTATTTTTAAAAGAGGAATGTAGCCTTCATTGAATATGAAACAGCAATAAACGTAGCACTTTCAATGATGTGAGTTCCGGAATGAACACGTTTCGGCGCGAAAGCCCAAATCAAAGAGTTTAGAGACTCATTATTATTTTGAGTTTCTGAACCTAAACATCGAGTCAATAACTCCTCCGACGATAAACTTTCGTAAATCGGCTTCATAATATCCAATACCTTCGCACATAGAGGAGGATTTTCGTGGTCAAACTCGTAAAACTGGTGTCTTCCTCTACCGTGAAATCGCATTTTTTACTTCGGTCCGGACGCGTAATCCTTTTCGCTGAAGATTTTCGATCCATTTCACTTGAAACCACTTGAAATATTTTTATTTTACTCACAGCGCATGCGTTCAGTTGGCTTGAAGGTTAGAATTCAACTGTTCGCAACTGGATGTAAGCTCACACTAAATATAAAAGATAATTTAAAAATACATAAAGGTTACCTTCGGTTATTGTATTTCAATATATATTGTTACAAATTCAAAACCGACACACTTGTCAACCGTTAGCGTGACCTCATGGCGTCGCACCGAGCCTTAAGCCAACTAATACGACATCAACACACCGATTCTGGAGCCATCTAGAGGAATACTGGAGAATACACAAAACTGACAGAAATGTCAGAAGCAGACGGAACGACAAAAAGAACACGTGGTGAAGGCCAGGATTTGAATTGCTGATCGTTTGGAACGTAGAGTTTGCATTGATACACAAGGAGATTTGCTGATCGTTGGAACGTTGAGTTTGCGTTGATACACAAGGAGATTTGCTGATCGTTGGAACGTTGAGTTTGCATTGATACACAAGGAGATTTGCTGATCGTTGGAACGTTGAGTTTGCATTGATACACAAGGAGATTTGCTGATCGTTGGAACGTTGAGTTTGCATTGATACACAAGGAGATTTGCTGATCGTTGGAACGTTGAGTTTGCATTGATACACAAGGAGATTTGCTGATTGTTGGAACGTTGAGTTTGCATTGATACACAAGGAGATTTGCTGCTCGTTGGAACGTTGATTTTGCATTGATACACAAGGAGATTTGCTGATCGTTGGAACGTTGAGTTTGCATTGATACACAAGGAGATTTGCTGATCGTTGGAACGTTGAGTTTGCATTGATACGCAAGGAGATTCAAAAGGAGAGCTAGAGAACACGGATTAAGGAATTTAACGGAGGAAAACAGAGGTTGCCCTTGAAAACACTGAAGCACTCCTGCGATCCAGATGTCGAACCCGCGCAAAGAAACGTGTAGTTTTAAACTGGACATAGTTTAACGGTCGTGTGCGGAGGAAAAACGTAACAATATATAAAGGTTTTACGAGGAGACAGGGTCGCAGGTTGACAGAAAGTCCCTAATGTCTTTTGTTCGATTCGTTCCGGCCGAGCCGGTTTAGACGGCGCGTCAGCAAAACAGCCATACCTCCGAAAATAATTTGAATTTCCTGAAATCTCCTTAAAGACATACTTTTAGAGGGTTAAGCTTTGAAAATATGAAAAAAAAGATTGTTTTCAAATTTCTAGACCAGAATACCCCCTTAAGAGAAAGGGGAAAGATAAGAACACGCCCTGTGAGTAGGGCGTTAGAATATACTCACAGCTAGGCCGGCTTGTCGCAAGAGGCGACTAAAGGTCAAGTGGTAGATGGGGTCCCAACGCCCAATCGCCAGGTGAAATACCCCCGTCGGGGAGCCTCTGGCGCAAGACTAATGACCTTGCCCAGAAAAAATAAATCATTATGGAAAATTTAACAAGCCTCAGGACTTGCTAAATAAGGCCAAGACCAGTTCCCGGTTGTAGTGCCGATGATGATGATGATGATGATGAAAAAGAATGCAGATATTATGATAAATAACCGAACTTGAAGAAATTCGTCATCGCATAATCGGGTTCGTTCTCGAGGCTCTGTCGACGTCCGACTGATAACGGGATTTTGTAACATCAGGGGCATCGGTATCACCAATACGAATATAAACGCCATCCACCAATATTTGCAAACAACGAAACCTGGTATCCTTGCCCTAACTGAGACCCAAGTCAATTCGTCAACTGATTCTACATATCTTTGTTGCTCAGGATACGACTCACATTCGAGATTCCGTTTTAAGGGTGGAGTCTGCGTCTTCACGTGGTCCGATTTAGATTGCCAGAGGATGGAGGCATTGGAACCCAATAATATGGACATCATATGGTAGAGGGTCGTGCTGAGGAATTCCGTTAAATTTATTTGTTGTCTTTACCGCTCCCCGAATGACGATCGACCAGCGAAATTTTTCGAACATCTTTCACCTACCGCCGACTGGATACAGATTAACCACCCAGCTTCTGTAATTGGTATCCTTGGTAATTTTAATGTGCACAATTCCCGCTGGTTGGTACATTCTAACAGAACCGACGAGGCTGGGAGGCTGGCGGAGATGTTTGCTGTTAGCCACAACTTGAACCTATTTTTGACATCCGAGCCGAGTATTTATACCGTAGAGGTTTCTGCGGCACTTTGAAACTCTGATCAATGCTGGGTATTTGTCGCGCAACTACTTGCATTTCAAGCGAATAACCGGCCTAGGCAGCTTCGGCTTGTATGGAAGTATGGTGCTGCTAAGTGGGACGATTTGCGAGATTTCTTCGCATCGTTTCCATGGTCGGAGGTGCGCTTCGTGGACTCTGATGTTAACGCATGTACGGGGTCGGTCACAGAAATTATTCTTCTCGGGATGGAAATCTACATTCCACATTCCACCAAACGAAGTTAATCTGATAAACTTTGGTTTGATAAAAAATGCGAGCAGATTATAGCGGAAAAAAATTGAGCTTTTAAACAATGGCACTCCAATCCTACCGATGTTAACATAACGAATTTTGTTAGAATCATAAACGCGTGCAGCCAGGTGGTTGATACCGCAAAGAAGGCTTTAAATGACAGAGTGGCCAATAAACCCCGTGTCAACCCGACTGGTTTGCGCCCCTTCTGGTCAAGGCAAGGGCTGTAAGGAAAAACTTCCCTCCCCCCTCTCTTGCACCGTTAGTGGCGGGCAGCCGGACACTAGTCTCAAATTCAAAAGATAAAGCTTATCTGTTCACGAATATATTTTCTGCGAATTCAAACCTCGAGCTCGGTTTTTTGGAGCCACCTGTGATCGCGTCACTCGCACACCATTCAACGCATTCTACGTGGACTAGACTGTAAGAAGGCAACCGACCCGGACAGAATACCAGCCATAGCCCTTAAGAACTGTGCTCCAGAACTATCACCAGTTCATAGCATACTCTTCCGCTTATCTTATGTACAGAGGACATTTCCTACCTACTGGAAGGTGGCCCGAGTTCAGTCAATCCCAAAGAAGGGGGAAATGTGTCTTCCACAAAATAACCGGTCGATAGCATTACTTTCTATGTTGTCTACGGTGATAGAAAATATCATCAATGCTGAGTTAATTAAGTATTTGGAGCGCAACGGACTTCTGAATGATCGTCAATACCGACTGCGTGGCAGGTCCACGGAACACCTTTTGACGCTTATAACCGATATATTAATGGCGTCTGGCACGGGGCATTGCTGAGCAAACTTCGTTCGTATGGATTTTCCCAGCAGCTTTGTGACTGGACGAAAACCTTCCTCGAAAATCAATCGATTCAGGTTGTTGTGGACGGCGAGTGTTCGGATCTGTATCCTGTTGATTCGGTCGTACCCCAAGGTTCCATTTGGGCTCCAACCTTGTTTTAGCTTCACATAAATGATTTTTTAGAGACAGCGGATAACAAAGTGTTCAGTTTTGCGGATGATAGTACACTTGTTTCCTCATTTTTGCGTGTTCGGCCGATTGGTGCATCTATGTCGCCCTAGCTGAGATGTGGCCAGATTGACTCTCTAAATCAGGATCTAGATAAGGTCCTGCAGTGAGGAAGGGCCAATCTCGTCGACTTCAATGCAGCGAAGACACAATATACAACATTCAAAAAGAAAAGTGGATCATCGGTTTCAGAGTTGATCATGAATGGCCAGGGCCTCGAATCTGGGGAAAGCTTGAAATTGCTCGGCGTCATGGTCTGTTGGAATGTATCGTGGCATAACCACGTGTCGAGCATCGCCAGGTCAACCTCAGGAAAACTGGGCTATTTTTTTGAGTCAAGAAATATTTTACTCCGGCCCAACTTCTTCTCCTGTATAAATCCCAAATTAGACCCGCGCTCGAATATTGCTCTCATGTTTGAAGCTCGGCTCCTAAACTAACCCTCGACCTACTTGAGAGCATACAGAGACGAGCGGTCCGTCTGATCGGGGACTCAGCGCTGACGCCGGGATTACAGCGCAATTACATCGAAGGCGCGTAGCCGACATCTGTCTGTTTTACAGATATTATCATGGGTACTGTTCCTCGGACCGTTACAACCTGCAGCTGTTTAAGAGGCACCTAACGGATTTTGGCGGCATCTCAGGGCGCCCACTCGGCCCTATAGGTTCGTCTCTTCCGAGAGTAGTGCAATAAAAAAAGAAAAAAAAAAGAAAAAAAGCAATGGGAAAGGGAAGCGCTGCATCTGATATACGTTCCATATTTAAGGACGTTCAGGCCCTTCTTCATTACTGAGCCACCACCAATTGGGTTGGGTCTTATCTTTTATGGATTTATCTCTTTCGATCTGGGGCGGTAGAAATTTCACTACTATGGAGAATACGTTTATTCCTGCCACCACAGGAAGCGTGGTAAATAATAGGGACTCCATGTTTGTCTTGGATAAGGCCTTTTTTATCCAAGAAGGATTCCCTTTCTGGAGGAATAAACCCATTCTGAAGCGTACTCTCCAGATACACGCGTTGGCTCCTCCACGAGTTGAGTCAAGTCGTGACTTACAGCAAACATCTCCGCCAGCCTCCCAGCCTCGTCAGTTCTGTTAGAATGTACCAACCAGCTGGAATTGTGCACATTAAAATCGCCAAGGACGACAATTTCAGAAGTTGGGTGGTTGATCTGTATCTCTTCGGTCGGTCGTCATTCGGGGAGTGGTAAAGACAACAAAGAGATTTCACAGAATTCCTCAGCACGACCCTCAACCATATGATGTCCATATTATTGGGTTCCAATGCCTCCATCGTCTGGATCAGAGATCGGACCACGCGAAAACGCAGACTCTGCCCTTAAAACGGAGTCTGGAATATAAGTCGTATCCTGAGCAACGAAAATATGTCGAATCAGTTGACGAATCGACATGGTTCTCAGTTAGGGTAAGGATATCAGGTTTCGTTGTTTGCAAATATTGGTGGACGGTGGTTAAATTCGTATTGGTGAAACCGATGCCCCTGATGTTACAATATTTATCATGACATCTGCATGATGTTCCTCCTGACATAGCCCCCCCGGAGATACGAATGGGAGACTAGTTTTCCTCCGGAATTTTTTATATCAGAAGGTACCATCATGACTTATCCCCGTGTCAGTCCGGGGCATCAGCCACACATCCGAAACACCGTCGAAGATTTCTCTCGACGATATCGCGGAATGTACAGCGTGACGGCGTGGTATCTTACCTTGAAACCGACTACAACCTAACCAACCTTTTCTCGAACCGGTCCATCAGCCAAGCTCCGAAAGATGGCCGGGGATTCCTCCCGACCATTTCACGGAACCTAAAGCTTGATGGGGTGGTATTTCACCGGGCGCACAGGGCGTTGGGACCCCGGCTACCACTTGGCCTTTAGTCGCCTCTTGCGACAAGCCGGCCTAGCTGTGAGTATATTCTAACGCCGCACTCACAGGGCAAAATCATTTTATCATACTGAAACTTAAACCCAATTATCTTGAAACTATTTTCCAAAATTGCTCGTGCCGTAATTCAAAAACTTACTGACCGATTTAGCTGTAACTTTGTGAGGCCTTTCTCTATATTATTATCGGAAGGATGTACCGAATGTTTTAAAGATTTCTTGTAAATAAACAACATTTTTGCGATGAATAATGGCGAAAAAGAAGTACAATATTTGAACAATATATTAAACACTGAATGTTGCAGATTGGCAATTAAATGTGCTGGAATGTACTGGAGAAATCTAGTACATTCGCATGTATACCAGTTGCGCAGCAGCTGGCACCAACTGGCTATCATTGTCACCACGATGATGTCATAGCGTCGCCTTTTGAATTGGCAGTTATGCCAGTTCGTCAGTCTCCATTCAACCTTCAACGGGCTCGTTACATCGGAGCAAGCATCGTCATCACGAGTAAAACGGACAAGAAGTTAATCATTGTCGTTGTTGTTAACATAACTTAGAATGGTCAATAAATTAAATCAATATCTTTAAAGGGTAAATTCCTCGAGTTGTTTTGTTCTTTCATTTGCCATGTTCGTCGGCCAACCTTCACCGCGCTCACATCATCGGAGAAATCATCGCCAGGTTAATCTCCTGAAGTGAAGATCTCGGACTTTGGTTTGTGTGGTTCCTTCCTGCCTTTCATTGGATTCCTCTCGTCAAGGGTAACGTCATACAAGGCTTACCACTCAACATTTTCTGAAGGGAACAGCGGACAACTACGAACACTATTACAACACTGTACTTAGTTTATAATTTTATACTTTTTTTTTTATCATTTTATAAGTTTATCTTTCGCGTGCATATATCAGAAATAGAGTGTAATTTTATTTTTTTGTTTCAGATCAATAGAAAAAGAGTGACAAGGGCAGCGCTTTTGAACCTCGCACCAGAGTAGCCTGAAGAACAATTTTACGCAGCCGCCATTTTGTAAAAAAAAAAAATTTATTAATAAATAAGGTGTTTTTATACTCTTGAAAGTTCAAATAAAATGATGTTAAAAGTCCAAAATGATACGATTATTTTATCACCTTTAAAACCTCTGAAAAAAATTACTCATTTTTAGGTGTCAAGTAGGCGTCCGCCCCTGAAGAGAATGTCTGATTACCCCTAAAATATTATCTTGATTTGGCTCCACCACAGTGTAGAATAATATGGAGATTTGAAACGTTTGTGGTGAATATGCGTGTGATTGAACTTTCGCTTTGACGTGTTCTAAAAGACATGTTCTGAGGTGAATACACGAAATACATCTGTCGGGCTGCGAAAAATACTGTCGGTATAACACTCCCACAAACCAACAAGTCACAACTTGGAAATGCCCAGCCTAAAAGCCGACTAATAGATTATTAATATTTATTGGATGAAAAGCGTTAAAGTCTCAACCGCACAAGTTCATTTTTAGTACATCATCAGCTCAACTAATTTCCTTCAATTTATTAGACGCATATGTTTACAGTGGATGTAGTTCCTTATATCAATTAAAAGCTCATCAGAAACAACAAATGTTGACTGTACTGGGTGTGCGTTCCAATGACAATAACCGCAAAACCGTTAATTTTCAAAGTTCCGACACAGACTTTTTTGGCTTTAACTCCATATTATTTCCAATGCAATTCCAGATTTCACCTAAGACTAAATGTTAAATTCTATTTTATACATATATATCATTTTTACATTAACTCACTGGCTTTTCGCGACCACTTTAAATTATACAATATCAATTTTTTTCTTGTGCCTTTCGGCATACAATTATAGCGTTTGCGACGATAGTGAAGAGCGAGTGATTCGAACCGACGCTATCACGGTTAGAATCACTAAAAGATAGAACCAAAGCTCTTACCCATCAGACCACTGCCGCTTATGTGAATTCGATTTCTAAACTCAAATAACATATATTCGACTAATGTGGAAGTGGTATATTATTGCTATGGTATACGGCTTTAATGTTGTTCTTTACTAGTCATGTATGTATCTGCTTGAAACGCCACACAATTATTCATTATTTTTTAACATATGATAATAATCGATGTGTCTATGTATACCGTTTGGGAAGATAGTAAAGTGTGTGATTTGAACCGTCGCTATCACGGTTAAAATCACTAAACGATAGAACCAAAGCTCAACGCAGCATGCCACTGCCGCGTGTGCGAATTGGATTTGTAAACTAAAATAGACTCAACTGATGTGGAAATGCTTTGTATATTGCATGCTATGGTATACGGCCTTAATGGATGTGCTTCGAATGTTCCCCCCGTTTGGTAGAAACCTTGACGTGGTGCGGGGGCTTAAACTACAATGAATCACTCAGGCTATGCTGACGGAAGCATATGCTTCAAAAAGGGCCACCCATGTGAGACAGGCTAGCGAGGAGTAACACACAATGATCTACCACCAGGGTGCTACGCCTCACCATGCCCATTGGATGGTTTGCAGCCAATGGTATACCGGCTGTATTAAAACGCTGCGTCTTTGACACCGGATCGAATCAGAGCAGTAAGCAGACCTTACCATATCAAAGCGCTGCTCTGATATAGCGGGCTATTTGAAACCCCAAAAACTCGTGTGAACAAAACTAAATAATCAATATACACAAAATAATTCCACGAAAAACCCAGTAGCCGTAAGTGCGATGAGCCGATGTTACACACAACGCCTACCCTCCCCTAATACCCACCCTTTTTGGGGGCCACCCTCCACCGTTAACAGGATTCACCTCCATGTGAAGCCCCATATGTTGATTAATCCAAATCAACATATCCAACCCAATGAGTACCTGTAAAAGTGCATTAGCTACAAAATGCATATACGGGCAAATCATGGAATCCAGATACCACATCTGGGAAAAATCCATGACGGCACAAAGAAAAGCTCCTCAATAGTATACTGGTTAGTATACCCGCCTGTCACGCGGGAGACCGGGGTTCGATTACCCGTCGGGGAGCCTCTGGCGCAAGACTAATGACCTTGCCCGGAAAAAACAAATCATTATGGAAAATTTAACAAGCCTCAGGACTTGCTAAATAAGGCCAAGACCGGTTCCAGGTTGTAGTGCCGATGATGATGATGGCACAAAGAAAATAATGTGCTGCTCAAAACAGAGAATAATTCTATGGTAATGAAGCAATAAAGTATACAAAATATCTTTGCCATCGTTGACCATAAATGAACACTTGTGTAAATACAAGATTCTAAATTGTATACACGCATCCACACAATCAGATCTCGCAGATCATAAACATTTTCAATGTTTATTATTTTCAAGAAATGTACTGCAAAGCATACCTCATGGGTATCAAAAAGGATCTATTGTGAGTAAACAATGGATGGATGTATATTTCGGTCTACACGACCGAGAGAGAGATAAGGATGTCGATGTATGAACGTCGTCCGGTTTGGACATTGATAAATTAAAAGAGTCTGAAAGAAACCATCGTCCACAACGGACACAGTAAAATATAAAACCCGTCGCGTGAAAAAACTGATAGTATCCATCGTCCTAGACGGACAGAAAACAAAAGACCGATCGCGTTTTCATAATTATTACCCGTCATCGCAGACGGAAGAAAAAGTCGCGAGTAACTCTTTGAGGGCGCTTACCGTACGACTTCCTCGAGTGCCTTTCACGGAAAATATTCTATGTAAAAACATCGTGCTCAAAAAAGTGAACAATAATTCGAATCTTTTGGATACGCTTGCTAAATCCAATTCAGTGTCAGTGTTGTGTTCTCGCAGAATCCCAACATAAATTAATAAATGGATTCAACCCCAAAAACCGCATTTGACTGTGTTCGCTGTGAATAAAATTCGGTGTACCCAATTTAAAAGGTTTAAGAACAGATTTCTGTAGATCAATAAAGTGTCAGTTAAATTAAGGCTAGTTTTCTTTGTTTAATTACGTGTGTTTTCATTCTGTGTGTGCATATATAGTTTAGTGCACAATTTCTTTAACACC
This sequence comes from Microdon myrmicae, assembly GCA_963931805.1. Taxonomy (NCBI): domain Eukaryota; kingdom Metazoa; phylum Arthropoda; class Insecta; order Diptera; family Syrphidae; genus Microdon; species Microdon myrmicae. The sequence continues at coordinate 40,913,235 of OZ007501.1, read as the reverse complement.
GACACTACCACAAGGGAACAAATCGTCAAGAAAACACCGACCCGGCAAAAAGAAGACGTAGGGAAAAACGGAAAAAGCGGGATATACGCGTCGGCACGTGGAAGGTTCGAACGTTATATAAGCCAGGCGCGATACAGACGGTCGTAGAAAACGCGAAACAATATAAATTGGACATCGTCGCGCATCAAGAAGTCCGACTCCCACATCAATCGATGCCAACGGGTTTACACTGACGTGTAGAGGTACTGATATACATAACCTCGGAACCGAGATCATCATAAGCAAGAAAATTACGCCTGATGTAAAAGATGTGAAATTTATTATTGACTGAATGTCTGTGCTAAAAATACAGGGCCCATGACACAGTTATGTATTTACACGCCCTAACAGAATAGCTAAAGAAAGCCTGCACGACGTTTCAAATGGTAATGGAATTCGAATTATCACGTTCGCAGCGTCAAAAGATCTGGTTGTGATGTGGTGTTTCTAACAGGTATACACACAATATAATAGACCGGGGTTCGATTCCCCGTCGGGGAGCCCCTGGCGCAAGACTAATGACCTTGCCCAGACAAAATAAATCATTATGGAAAATTTAACAAGCCTCAGGACTTGCTAAATAAGGCCAAGACCGGTTCCCGATTGTAGTGCCGATGATGATGATACACACAATATACAAGCAAATAGTAAAGAACACCGAAAGAAAATCGAATAAGAAAATACATCAGCCGTTTACCAAACAATAACATAGAAATTCCACATCAGTTGAGTGTACTTGAGTTTAGAAATCGAATTCGTACGAGCGGCAGTGGCCTGATGTGTTGAGCATTGGTTCCATTTTTAGTGATTCGAACTGACGCTATGACATTCTTCACATCGTCGCAAACGCTATAGTAAAAAGTACGATGTTCAAGCACAAGCAAATTCATGGCTATCACCCGACGGCGTAACACGTAACCAAATAAACCACTTCCACACAGACAAAAGACATCACTCGAACATCCTTCACGTAAGATCATATGGAGGGGCAGATTTCGACTCCAATCATATTCTAGTGATGGGCAAAATTAGGAGTGGGCTCGCAGCAAACCCACATGGGCAGTCACGGGAGACGAGCAAAAAGTGCGACACTGCTAAACTAAAAGACCTGCGCAAAGGGTGTGAATATTAAGACGAACTAACGAATAGATTTAGCATCCTAGAGAATGGGAGTAGTGGGGAAGAGGAAGCCAATAATGTGGACATGAAATGGGCATCGATTAGAGACGTAATAAAACAAACAGCCAGCACCGTAGTAGGATTTAAGAAAACAATTGTGTCCAAGCCTTGGTTTGTCAATGAGTACTTGGCGAAGATCGTAGAACGTAAACGCCTCAGAGTGATCCACTTAGAAATATATGATGAAGTCAACGCAGAAAGATACGCGACGACTTGAAAAGAGACAATGAGAGTTTTCAAATGCAAAAACGCGAATGGGAGAAGACACGGATCGCAAAAGTCCTAGAAAATGCCAGAGCAAAGAACGTCAGAGATATGTGGGCAGGCACAAACTCAGTTAGAAATCGCTACCGAGGGAGAGCCGGAATAATTTGATACGCAAACATCTGTCTGGTCACAGAAACAAACAATATCGTGGCAAGATTGAAGCAGTACTTTGAAAACCTGCTCAATGTACGCACCCATCAACCACAAATAAACGCAACAGACGCACATACAGCCGATCGTCAGATCCCATAAGCCCTCTTTCAACGAAGTTGTAGACGCAATAAATCGATTGAAAAACAACAAGGCTCCCGGAGTCGACTGCATTCGGTATGCTTGAGCTTGTGAAGCATGACGGAAAGACAACCGCTTGAAACACCCACCAACTGATTAAAACAATATGCGATAAGGAAGTCACTCCGGAAGAATGGAAAACCTCAATAGTCGCCCCTTCTTCCAAAAAAGGCGACCGATTTGACTGCGAAAATTACAGAGGAATATCATTGCTCCCAACCACATACAAAATACTAACAAATGTCATACTGGCGAGATTCACACCGTACGCAGAAGAAATAGTGGGAGACTACCAATGCGGATTCCGTAGGAACCGGTCAAGAAGCGACCAAATATTCACAATAAGGCAACTGCTGGAAAAGAAGTGGGAAAACGAAGAGACAGTTCACCAACTGTTCGCTGATTTAAAACAAGCCTACAACCCAGTCACAAGGCAAAGACTCTACCATATTGTGGTTGAGCTGGGGATCCCGGAAAAATATGCCGCCCTCATTCAAATCTGCATGAACGAAAACAAAGGGCGAGTTAGAATATTACAACACCTCTCAGAACAATTTGAAATCCGGGACGGACTAAAACAGGGGGATGGTCTATCACCGTGTCTTTTTAACCTTGTACTCCAGTATGTCATCAGAAAGGTACAAGACGACAACGTGGCCGGATCATCCCTGAACGGGGTCACACAAGTGCTAGCATATGCGGGTGACATCGCCGTTTTGGGCGATAATCTAGAACCTGCAAGAAAAAGCAGTGAAATCATCATCCAAGCGGCGGAAGAGGTGGACCTAGAAATAAATGGAGACAAAACAAAGTACATGATTACGGCGAGAGCAGGTGGAGCTCAGAGAAAACACATAAACGTCAGGGGCAAGATATTTGAAAAAGTTAACGGCTTTATATATCCGGGAAAAATACTGACGGCCAGTAACGAAATGTGTAAGGAAATTAACAAAAGACTAGATTCCGACAACGCTCGTTGGCACACAGCCAGTAATCTGCTGAAATCCAAACTTCTATCACGTCATATATGGTTGGCCAAAAATGTTTGCAAATGGCAACATTTGATTTCTTAGAAACCGTTAGAGGGAGGGGCGTGCGAGTAGTGGGGAATTGTGCGTCGCTTCATGCAATTTTAGTCACGATGGAGCACTTCACAGGACAACAGCGTGCTTTTTGTGTAAAACCATTTTACAAAAACAACGATTCCTGCGTTACTGTACGACGCCTATGTAGAGGGTGCCAATGACGAGACGGGGCACATCTCGACGAAGTCATATTAAAAAAAATGTTAATAATGGTTTATTATGTTAAATAAATGATCAACAAAATAACATTTGTAGTTTTATTTCTATTCATGTTTCAAATGTGCGCTAATTAATGGCCCACCCTTTATAAAGCACCGTGTCTATGGAACCATAATCAAGCCGATTGTTCTATACGGATGCGAAACATGGGCTCTTACAAAACGGGAAGAAAACAAATTCCGCGTATTCGAGTATACATTTTTAAAGAGTATCTTTGGCGGTAAATATGACGAGGAGGCAGGACAATAACGAATTGGAAGAGCAATACCGCAAACCTACAATAGAGAGAGTAATCAGGTCGCGAAAATTAAGATGGGCCGGACATGTGGCGCGAATGGGCAACGATAGGACCGTGCGTAGAATTCTTGACGGTAGACCAACGGGAAAGAGACCGGCAGGACGGCCGCGACGGAGATGGGAGGAAAATGTAAGGTTTGGCCTTGACGAGATCGGATTAGATGGTCAAGCGTGGATGAAGAGTGCACAGGACAGGGAATGATGGTGGCCAATAAATAGTAACAGTAATTGTTGGGAGATAATATGACTAAGATAGATTCGTTCTCTTTTCAGAAAATTGCATTTCTCTGGCTGAAGTTTTAAGTTATGTTGATTATACTCATAATATTCATAGGGGGTGCTGAAACCAGTTTTGCATCGGTCTTACTTATCCATGATGATTAGTTATTCCCATTAGCTAAATCGAGTGTACTGAAATATTTTGCTCTGCCTAATTGATCTAATATATCTGTAATATTTGGCAGGGGATATGCATCAGCGACTGTCAAATCGTTTAGTTTCCGAAAGTCGACTACGACTCGCCAGCGCTGATTGCCTTTTTTGTCTGGTTTTTTTCAGACGTATTGCATCCGCGAATCAGGTTCGAATCAATACGGCTGCCTTACGCAATGAGAATACCAGTAACACCTTTGGTCATGCGTTAAGATTCGCTCTCGAAGAACTCGACGGAGGGAGAGTAAGTCTTGGGGCAAGAATGCCGGGCATAAAAGAGAAATGGACACGCCTTAAGAATACTGTCATTAGTACTGCCAACTCCATCTTAGGCAGTAGTCGTAGAGATCGGAGCAACTGGTTTGATGATGAGTGCAAACTAGTGACTGAACGTAAGAATGCTGCATACCGGGCAATGCAGCAGTCTCATATGACGCCGGTACGCGAGGAGAAATACAAAGAGCTCAGAAGATCTAAAAAAATACTTCACAGACAAAAGAAAAGTGCCTGGGAAAAAACCTTGTCTGTGAAACAGAGACAAGTAGAGGGCGAGGTCCGCACCACACGCATAAGTACCAAATAATCGGCATTATGACGCGGTACACACCACACTACACTTACTGCAAAGATAAAGGGGTAATCTGATCACCGATTCTGAAGGCATTCCGGAACGATGGCAGGTGCACTTCAATGAATTGCTAAATAGTCAGCTCACAGAAGAATTGGAGGCTCCACCAAGGCAAGATCAAGGCCAAATGCTGCCGCCACCAAGCATCGAGGAAACATTAAAAGCCATAAGACAGCTCAAATCAAATAAAGCCCCTGGAGCTGATGGAATACCAGCTGAGCTGATCAAACAAGGAGGGACAGCGTTACATCACGCAATTCATGAGATCGTGGTGCACGTATGAGAGCAAGAGGAGATGCCGGAAGATTGGCGTCGCGGTATAATTTGCCCCTTACATAAGAAAGGATATATCACACTGTGCAGCAACTATAGGGGTATAACATTGCTGAGTACCGCCTATAAGATACTCTCCACTATCCTACAAGACCGGATAGCCCCATACGCTAAAGCCATCATTGGTCAATATCAGTGTGGCTTCAACCCAGGCAAATCAGCAATTGATCAGATATTCACCCTTAGGCAGGCGATGGAAAAATGTCAGGAATTTAAGATTCCATTATATCATTTGTTTATAGACTTTAAGGCCGCTTACGACAGCATAGCCAGGGTAGAACTATATAATGCCATGAGAGAGTTTGGCACTCCAAACAAATTGATACGACTTTGTAGGTTGACCATGACCAACGTAACTAGTCAAGTAAAAGTAGCGGGATTGCCCGGAAAGTCCTTTTTGGCAGGATGTATGGAAGGAGACAGCGCGGCAGACCTTGTCTGCGATGGAGGGATGGCATAGACCAGGACGCCCAGAGCCTGGGAGTGCCAAACTGGATGACATCGGCTCGAAATCGGGACCGGTGGAGAGATTTGTTAAATAAGGCCAAGACCGGATCCCGGTTGTAGTGCCGATGATGATGACGATGATGCTCTTTGTAATTCATATGACAGTGAAACTTTTCCAGGAATTCGTTACCAATTATTCCGCCATATGCCAGATGTGTACGCACGGGCATTGCTTGCAAATGGAATTCCAAAAGAATCAGGTGTTCTTCGAGCGTTCCTAAAATTCTGCCTATTGTGTTTAGTAAATCGATAGTTGATATTACGCATTCATTATTTATTTGGTCAGTTTTCTTTACGTCTTTTGTCTTTATCAGGCTAATGTTAGCTCCTGTATAGACCCAGAATGCGGATTGGATTTTATTCGTATCACTGGTATTTGATATTCGGGACAGAACGATACGCATATATTTAAATTTAATTCTGTGTTCTGTGGATGTCGCCCTTAACATTGTCGACGCCATCTTTCCGAGTGAGGTCGTTCTTCGCGTTAAACTTATGTGAAGTATAACCTTCGTTGCTAATGGGTTGTACCACATGAAATGACTGATTTTATAATAAACATTTAAAAGCCAATATTATTTTTCCGTAAATTTTTATACAATCAAAATAGGATCCGTTGGCATCTAATATTAATTTTTGGTAGAAGTGCTGACTTTTTGAGGCAATGAAATCTTCAAAGACTTTTATGACCTCTGCTCGGTTCCGGAAGACCATCTGCCGGCAAATTGAATCCAGATTGCGGAAAAGATGGTAGTCCGTTGGGGAAATGTCAGGAGAGTATGGTGGACCCGGCAGAATTTCAAATCCCAACTGCAAGAGTTTTTGCACCGTTGTTATCATGCAAAACGATCGGATGAAAAGTGAATTAGTCCTTTCGATTTCCACCAAATTGTCACCTTAACCTTTTTTGCGTGAAGATCGGGCTTCGGGGTGTGTTTTGGTTTTTCACCTGAATCCAACCCTGCCCAGGTTGGTTTTACGGTTATCATACAGAATCCACTTTTCATCACAGGTGACTATCCGGTGCAAAAACGGTTCAGTTTGGCTTCTTAATCTAAGCGAAGCGCCGTAGTTTTTGGGACTCGTTAAGTCCATGGGGTACCTGTGGGGAAGAAGTATGGTGTGCAGGCGTACTGCACCGGGTTTCCTTCTTCCTCCATCATAATACCGCTGTAAATAGTCAACAAAGATCCTACGGTCACGCACCTAACACCGCAGCAAAATGTTCGCCAAGAAAACGTCACACACAGGAGAAATTAATTGAAACACACTGGTGTATTTTTTAATGATAATGTTTTTTCTTTATTAATCTCAACTCCGACTAAAACAATTGTTAAAATACGAATTCAAGTTGTTTAAAGTACTTAAACTAATGGTACAATTTTGTTTGCAATATAAATTCGCGTTTCTTAATATCACTCATTGAATCGTTCAAACGTACACAATACACGAACTAACTAAACACTCCGCAGTGCGCACCGGAGAGCGAAGGAAGATACGATCAGCTCGGTCGGAGAATGGATAAAGACTCGGTGGATGGCGGGCGACCCGACCGCCTCATTGGTTGAATTACTACTCCCCGAGGATAGAACTCGGACTTGAATTCAATCCTCAGTTAAGGGTGAGATTCGGAGGAGAAAGAAAAAAATTTCTCTTTAGGATGTGGCCACCAAGGAAATGCGATCTTTCCTTACTGGGTGTGACCAATGGACGGTGATCTCTTAATGCAGTGATGTGTTTGTGTGATCGTACACATCACCGTGTTTATCGATGCATTTCAGCAAAGGATAAACGAAACCTACAACGAGGGATAAAGAACAAAGGGAGAAGCGACCTAAGGCATCGGTCTGTAATTAGGGTCATATCGTATCGCCAGAATGCCTGCGGAAGAACAGCGTTCTGCTGTTTGCACATGATGCGTGCTGAAGAATTTGGTTTTAGCGGCTATTGCGCTAATTGTCTGCAGCTGCGCCAATAAGCTGCTTGGAGTTGCTTTGTCGCTGGACAAAAGAGTCGCCAGCCAATGTGTATGTGGGGAACATTGTTGTACACATGGTGAGACTGGGAATAGCTGACTCGATGATCATTATCCCTGATTATGATGGTTACATGGTACTGTAACCAATATCTTTTCTTTCAGGAATATGATGTTTGTTCTTTAAGGAATTCTTCTAGGAAAGTAAATATGATGCATTGAATTATGAATGCTAAGAATTCTTTGTTGGGAACATTTTGCCGATGCGTTGATGCATGGAAAAACGCCCTTGTTGGCGAAATTCTTTTTAGGAATTTCCAGTTAATGCGTTGGAAGCATTAATTGTCCTTGGACAAGGAAATGTTTTCAGGTGCCAATACAATTCCATTGGCGAAAAACAATGGGAGTTGGATTGCAATTAAGGCGGGTTCTTTGGGTAGGCTTAAAAGAACCCCCACATACCCATTTATCGAGTTTCTTTACCTTTCCTATGAGAGAAATGCTTTGTCCAATCTCCCGCACCGGTTTCGTTGGGTCCGCATCTACCGTTGCTCTTAAAACATTGTCCTCAACTAACGTTTCCGGCTTCCCATGTGGTTCATTTTCGAGTCGGATATCTCCCGAAAGGAACTTTCCAAACCAACGTCGTATAGTGAGTGCGTTCACCGTAACATCTTCAAATGCAACATTAATGTTTTTCATTGCCAATGATGTATTATGTCCGATTTTATATTCATAAAGGAAGAGGGTTCGAATTTGAACTACCGACAGCATGGAAAACAATTCGTAGAAAAAAAAACTGTACTTGTAACGAATCCTAAAATTCTCACACGTTAAGCACACGTACCACTTTACTTTATAAAAAAAAAGAAAATTTAACGTTCTGACACAGATGTTCACTCGAGAACTTCTTATTTCCGACTGTGCGAAACTCGGACATTTCATTTGGTACAACCCAATACTTTGGTAACAGTCTTATCGCGTGATGTCCTACGCTATGGCGTGTATGATAGTTCGAAGCTGTTCCGTTTAATTAGTTTTTGGGATGTTCTTCCCGAAAAGGACTTTGTCTTGGGCGTTACGTTTGTGTTCTTGCATTAGCCATCCTTGTTCTACAGTCGTTTAAAGTATGGTTTGGCCTGTTGCAATACTCACATCTTATGAATTGTACTTCCCATTTTATGTTAAGTGATACGAAGTCAGGTAAATTAGTATTTTTGGTAACAAGTAGCTAAGGTATGTATCATTTGGTTACATGTTTGACAGACCGGTCTAGAATTTTGTGCAGGAGTTTGGTTTCTGCAGCAAGTAGTGAGTGTGTAGCCAACCTTGTTCATGTTTGACATGCAGGGTTAACATTATGACTACTAGTAGGAAAATGATTATCTAAGGCTTCTAATCCTATTGATTGTTCTATGGCTTAGCTTATGGCTGAATTTAAGTCTGCCATGCCCTGTGCTTTTACTAAAATTTTGAGAGCGGGGTTCTTAAGTCCATCCTCGAAAGTTTGTACAGCTAGTTTTTTATTCTCAGATATTAGGTAATGTCGTACGTTTTGCCCGTCAATGGTACTGTATGTGGTAGTATCTAAAGCAAACAATAACCGAGTTACTCTGTCACCATATCTTTTATTGTTTTCCTATGCTTTTGGTTAGCGGACTCAAGTTCGGTCTCTGCAACAGATTTTGATCTTCTGGATTCCAGTTCCATTACTAAGTCTTTCAATTTTACAATATTATTAACGTCATTAAGACTAATCTATATCTCCATGTTGGGATGTGTGAAGGGAGGGGTTTCGGGTATAAAACTTTCGTCAAAAAAGGGTAGAGCCTGAAGAAGATCTCCCGGCCGTTTATTTTTCCGAGTCAAAATGTTGAAGTCCGATGAGCACAATAGGTTGGTTTTGTCTTAATTTCTAATTAAAACAAAAATTCTCTTAAGATTTATGCCACCCCCCTTTTAGTAAAAAAAAAAAAAGAAAAGGAAATGTATAAAAATATATTACTTGCTTCTAGTGCCGTGCTGGTAGTAGTGACTGTGAGACTTCGAATTGCTGCTGTTTCTTTCTATTCTGGGGCTGATATATATCTCTTTTCCTTGCCGTTCCTTTTGCTCGTCAAGTCTTCCCCGCTGGTGCTGATGTTGCTTTGTTTTGCCAGGTACGCTTCACGCCCTATGGATGAAAAATGGTACACTGCTCCTTAACACCGCTCAAATTTTGCCTCCGGCGTCCTTTTTTGGTCTTCGCTTACTGTCTTGAGACTTTTTTTTTGTAATTTGTCACTGTTCCTGGTGTTTGAGCCCCAGGTACGGTTTTGCTTATTGTTGTTGTTGCTTTTTTATTGTTGGTAGCGGGATCTATGGATATCCCACCAGTACGGATAACCCACCAATGATTTGTTATGGCGGCCAACCGTGCTTTCTTCAGAAAAGTTGGTTCGCGGAGAGTTTTATATATATACATACATATATATATATATATATATATATATATATATATATATATATATATATATATATATATATATATATATATTGTAGCGAGCTTAGGGTTCGCTGGATTAATTATTTTAAAATAAATAAGAGCCGTTAAATCGATTTTGAATTACTCTAACACTTTATTAGTCCGTTAATAACAACCGTTACTTTTTTTTACCGTACACTTAACGTTTTCTTTATTATCGCTTCCGTAATTATCGCGTATTTTACTTCTTACTTCTCACTCGAGACGTATCGCTTGCTTCACTCTCTTACTTATCTCTAACTTAACTTCCGCTCTGCGTGCGACGTATTTATACCGTTTTTCCTCATTCTGATTTGGTGTATCGTTTCCGTCCGTTCCATAGTCTTGAATGTTCTATTCCAGTTTTCCAGTACTTCCTAAAATAATCTAGTACTTTGTTTCGGACTTTCTCGAAGATTCCAGTACTGATTGTCATATGCGTCACACTACCCTCCGCCTAGATTAGTTCGTCCCGAACTAAGTTCACTGATCTCCTGGGTTAACAAAAGTCGTCAGTCGGTCACGATGTACCACTTTCATCTTGGCGTTCGGTCGTCGCTGAATCCTATAGACAACGTCGTTAATTCTTGTGAGAATCTTATACGGTCCTTCCCAATGTTGCTGCAACTTCGGAGACCTTCCTTTTTGCCGATGAGGGTTATAAAGCCATACGTTATCGCCTGCATTAAATCCGGATGCGTTGGCTCGAACGTCGTACCTTGTTTTCATCCTGTCACTGGATACCTTGATTTGCTTTCGAACCAAATGATGAATCTCATCGAGGCGATTTCTCCATTCGGCTACGTAGTCTTCGGTCTTGTCTATGGCGTCTGGAGGTATTCCGAATCGCAGATCGGCTGGTAATCGTATCTCCCGTCCAAATATAATTTTTGCTGGAGAATGGCCCGTCGTATCGTGATTAGCCGATCTATAGCTCATGAGAAAGGTTTGTACATATTTGTCCCAATCTCGTTGGTGATCACTAACGACCTTCGATAAATGCTCTTTTATTGTTCGGTTGAACCTTTCGACCATTCCGTCTGACTGCGGATGTAAGGGTGTGGTCCTGGTTTTCCTTACGCCCAGTGCCGCACAGATGCCTTGAAATATCTGTGATTAGAAATTTCGGCCTTGATCAGAATGAAGGTCACAGGGAACTCCATATCTGCTGATCCAATTATTGATTAGCTGCTCAATGACGGTTGTTGCTTCTTGGTTTGGAATTGGAAGGACTTCTACCCACTTGCTGAAGTAATCCATGATAACTAACATGTATTTGTTGTTGTCGTTTGTTTTTTGGAATGGTCCTGAGATATCAATCGCAATTCGCTCGAAAGGGGCACCCACGTTGTACTGCTTCATAGCGCTCCTTGGTTTTGCCGTTGGTTTCTTGGTCGCAGTGCAAGTTGTGCACTTCCTACACCAAGACTCGACGTCATCTCTCATGTGAAGCCAGTAGAAACGAGATCGTAATTTTGAAAGTGTCTTATTAACTCCCAAATGTCCACCGGAGGCCCCGTCGTGCATTTCTGTTAGAACATCTTTCACTTTTGATGGTGGGACTAGAATTTGCATTCGATGGGATTTTCCGTCCGCGGCTTCCCATTTACGCTTAAGAATACCATCTTCCACTAGCAAGGAATTCCATTGTGCCCAATATGCCTTAAATGTTCCACTCTTGTCGGAAATATTGTTCCAAGTTGGCCGCTCGTTCTTTTCTTTGTATTCCAGAATTAGCGACATATCTTCATCCTGAAGTTGAGCTGCGCGTATAGCATCACTCGTCCACCCATCTAGTACTTCTACTTGTACATTTCGCAGGTCGTACACCTCTTCTTTCTCTTCCGCTCTATGACAATGTTTACAATCTGGCTTACATGGTCTTCTTGATAGAGCATCAGCGTTATTATGCACCTTCCCTTGACGGTGGGAAATTTGGAAATCGTACGTTTGAAGTCGTTCGATCCATCGAGCTATTTGTCCTTCCGGATTCTTAAAATTTAGCAACCATTTCAGGGCCGCATGATCCGTCCGAAGGTGGAATCGACGTCCGTAGAGATATTTATGGAAATTCTTAACGGCTTCTACGACAGCCAGCAGTTCCTTTCTTGTTGCGCAGGAATTTCTCTCTGGCTTAGATAGAACTCGACTATAACATGCGACAATTCTCTCTTTACCATCGACTTCCTGTGACAACACTGCTCCGATTCCTGTGTTACTTCCATCAGTATCCAATATAAATGGGCAATCCGCTCTTGGGAATGCCAATGTTGGTGTCTTACATAACTCGGCCTTCAATGTGTTGAATGCTGCCTCACACTTTTCTGTCCAATTGAATTTCTTGTCTTTACCCGTTAGTTCATGTAGGGGTTTTGCCACATTGGCGAAACCTTTAACAAACCGTCGGTAATATGTGGCTAATCCCATAAAGCTTCTCAACTGCTGCTTGTCTTCTGGAGTAGGCCACTCACGGACGGCTGCTATCTTGTCAGGATCCGTTTGAACTCCTGCAGATGAAACGATGTGTCCCAGAAATTTTACTCTCCTTTGGAAGAGTTCACATTTCTTCGAATTGAGCTTTAAGTTGGCCTGTCTTAGTCGTTCGAAGACGGAGCGCAGATTATTGATGTGTTCTGGTAAATTCCTTCCAACAACGATGATATCATCCAAGTACACAAGACACGTCTTCCATGTAAGTCCCCGTAGAACACTTTCCATTAATCGTTCAAACGTTGCTGGGGCATTACACAATCCGAAGGGCATCACGTTGAATTGATATAGTCCGTTTCCGGTAGTAAACGCTGTCTTCTCCTTGTCCTCCTCCTCCACTTCCACTTGCCAGTAACCGCTTTTTAGGTCCAATGTTGAGAACCACTGAGCTCCAGAAAGGGTATCTAGTGTGTCGTCGATTCGAGGAAGTGGGTAACTGTCTTTCTTCGTAACGTCGTTTAACCGGCGGTAGTCGACACAAAATCTAGTTGTCCCATCCTTCTTCTTGACGAGCACTACCGGCGAAGCCCATGGGCTCGATGATTTCTCGATGACTCCTTGCTCTTCCATCTCTCGAATCATGTTGCCTACTTCTGATTGTTTGGCCAACGGTAGTCGACGAGGTGGCTGTCTTATAGGTCTTGACTCACCCGTGTCAATGCGATGTTTAACTATACCGGTGCGTCCGAATTTATCATGTCCTGTCACAAAAATATCAGAAAAATCGTTCAGGAGTGATTTAACGCTTGCCTTTTCTCTGTCTGTTAATCCGATTTTCCGGGATATCAACCTATTAACCACAGCCGGTGCACCAGAGGGCTGTTGAATTGAATGGTCCTCTTCCCTTGTCGGAATTGAGCTTATCATTGACACGGGTGCACATTCTGCGATTACCTCTCCTTTTCTTATTACGATCGGCTCTTTGGACGCATTTAGTACTCTGACGGGTACGATGTGCTTCTTCGCATCGATAAGGGCTTTCCCAACAAGGATGTTCCCCTTGCGCTGATTTTGTGCAGCTTCGGTGATGTAAAACCGATTGTCACCGGGATCACTCTCGAGACTGGTCCAAATTACCGAGTCTGAACGAGCTGGGATCTCATCCTCCTCACGCACATAACATTTCAGCCTTCGCAATTGTTCGTCCTGCAGTGTAATAGCAACCTCTAAGTTACCAATTCGCAGTGTTCTTTGCCCGATATCTAGAACAACTTGGTGCTCCTTCATGAAATCCATTCCAAGAATGCATTCGTCCGTAATATCGGCAACCAAAAATTGGTGGGAGATGGAAATATTGCCCAGCACTATTATTCTCTCGACTTCTCCGTAGACTGTAGAACATTCTCCTGTGGCAGTCCTCAAAGCGTATCTTCTATTTTTATTAAGGGCAATTTGGCCCACGACATCCGGCCGAATTATGGATCTCGTTGCTCCAGTGTCGATTGTCACTGTTGTTGTCCTTCCATTAACAATCGTAGTTATAACCAAACTTTGGTTATCCCGTTGGAGTTGTGATACAGTTACGATGCTGGGGCTGCAAATTCCACCAGGCGACTTTCGCCCCGTAAAGTCTGCCCTTACAAGTTTCCCGAGCTATTGACCTCAGGTTGGTCCGTTGATAGTCTCCTCTTATGATTAGCGCATGAATAACAATTCTCACTTGATGTTTCATTCATTCGTCGACGTTTCCTACAGTCAACAGAGATGTGGCCGACTTCGCCGCATGTCCAACACTTCATGTCAGTTCTCGGGGTTCTCCGTTGTACATGCCCGATTCTTTGGCAGGAACATTCTTGGACGGACGTTTCTCGAACTCTATATGTACTCCTGGTAGCCAGTTTAGCAGATTCATATGCCAATGCGAACGCCAGTATTTCATTAGTCGTCTTCTTTCCTGCCAAACGAACGGCCTGTTGCAAGTCCCGATCTTGGAGTGCGTTTATAAATGCATCCATTGCTACCTCGTTCAGAAATTCTTTAGTCATATTTGTATAAGCCAAGTTTGCCAATCGCTCAATGTCTGCCTGCAACTGTTGAAGATTTTCTCCCGGTTTCTGCGTTCTGCTCCGCAGTTGCATGCGGTAGACCTGCTGCATGTGGTTGTCGCCATACCTAGCTTCAAGGCCGTCTCTTATCGCTTGGAAATCTGTTTGCTTCTCTGCTGGTATGGTTTGTAGCAATTCTGCAGCCGCCCCGCGGAGTGACAGGATTAGTGATGTTGACTTTTGCTCATCCGACCACTTATTATAATTGGCCGCGGCGTCAAACTGACGTATAAATACGGAGAAGGGTCCCGTTCCATCGAAGGTTGGCGGTTGCATCCTTGTATCTTTGTAGTCATGTTGATTGCCTGGCGATGTCTTATTTCTCTCAACACAATCAAGTCTCTTTTCGATTCGTATTATTTCATCGGTGACTTTCTTGAATTCAGTTTCGTTTTTTAGATCTAGATTTTCTACTTCGTTTCGAATTTCGTCCTTAAAGTGTTGAAAATTACATTTCATCCATTGTGTTTGGGCATCCAACTTTGCATTGACATCTGCAGCTTGCGCGTCCAATTTTGAATTTACGGCGTCGAATTTTGAATTTTGGGCGTCGAATTTTGTCATCATCATCCGGAACATCTCCGAAATGTCTAACAGTGGCGAACTCTTCTCCGTTACATTGCAACCATCTTGACTCGCTGTTTCTTCTCCATCCGGACAGTCTGGACCAATCGTAAAAACATATGTGTCGACATCAATACCCTCTTCCTCCATAGCTGCTTGCAGACGTTGTCGAAGAATTTGCTTCTGTCCTCTGCTATCCAGATTCCGGTCCTCAAGTTCCTTCTTCAACTCAGGAACGCGAAGATCCTCCAAATGTCGATCTGACATCGCCACAACACACTTTCACACACTTATTCACTTAAACAATAATTAATCCCACTTCTGACACCAATTGTAGCGAGCTTAGGGTTCGCTGGATTAATTATTTTAAAATAAATAAGAGCCGTTAAATCGATTTTGAATTACTCTAACACTTTATTAGTCCGTTAATAACAACCGTTACTTTTTTTTACCGTACACTTAACGTTTTCTTTATTATCGCTTCCGTAATTATCGCGTATTTTACTTCTTACTTCTCACTCGAGACGTATCGCTTGCTTCACTCTCTTACTTATCTCTAACTTAACTTCCGCTCTGCGTGCGACGTATTTATACCGTTTTTCCTCATTCTGATTTGGTGTATCGTTTCCGTCCGTTCCATAGTCTTGAATGTTCTATTCCAGTTTTCCAGTACTTCCTAAAATAATCTAGTACTTTGTTTCGGACTTTCTCGAAGATTCCAGTACTGATTGTCATATGCGTCACAATATATATATATCCCACGCTTGGTAGAAACCTTGACGTGGTGCGGGGGCTTAAACTACGATGAATCGCTCAGGCTATGCTGACGGAAGCATACGCTTCCAGTAGGGCCACCCATGTCAGACAGGCTAGCGAGGAGTAACACACAAAGATCTACCGCCCCTAATCCAGGGTGTTACGCGTCACCGTGCCCATTGGATGGTTTGCAGCCAGGGGTATACCGGCTGTATTATAACGGCGCCTCTCTGACACCGGGTCGAATCAGAGCAGTAAGCAGACCTTACCATATCAAAGAGGGGCTCTGATATGGCGGACCATTTGAAACCCCAGAGTGATCCAATGAAATGAATGATCAATACACAAAAAACAATCTCACAAAAAACCCGGTAGGCGTAGGTGTGATGAGCCAACACTACCATAAGGGAACAAATCATTAGGAAAACACCGACTCGGCAAAAAGAAGACGTAGGGAAAAACGGAAAAAGCGGGATATACGCGTCGGGACGTGGAATGTTCGAACGTTATATAAACCAGGCGCGATACAGACGGTCGTAGAAAACGCAAAACAATATAAAATGGACATCGTCGCGCTCCAGGAAGTTCGACTCCCACATCAAGTAATCGAAACCAACGGGTTTACACTGGTGTGTGGAGGTACCGATACACATAACCTCGGAACTGGCTTCATCATAAGCAAGAAGATTACGCCCCATGTAAAAGATGTGCAATTCATTAATGACCGAATGTCTGTGCTAAAAATACAGGGCCGATGGTACAATTATGTATTTATAAACGTACACGCCCCAACAGAATCTGCGGACGAAGAAACGAAGGACACGTTCTACGAGACCCTAGAGGATGTATTTCATGGGATCTCATCATTCGATGTTAAAATCCTCCTCGGGGACCTCAATGCGAAAATTGGAAAGGAAGATATCTTCCAACCAACTATAGGTAAAGAAAGCCTACACGACGTGTCAAATGATAATGGAATTCGAATTATCACGTTCGCAGCGTCAAAAGATCTGTTAGTAAAAAGCACGATGTTCAAGCACAAGGAAATTCATAAAGCCACTTGAATATCACCCGACGGCGTAACGCGTAACCAAATAGACTACTTCCTCATAGACAAAAGACACCACTCGAATATCCTTGACGTAAGAGCATATAGAGGAGCAGATTGCGACTCCGATCATCTTCTAGTGATTGGCAAAATCAGGAGTCGCCTCGCAGCAATCCCACATGGGCAGTCACGGGAGACAAGCAAAAAGTTCGACACTGATAAACTGAAAGACCTACGCAAAAGGGCTGAATATCAAGACGAGCTAACGAATAGATTTAGCATTCTAGAGAATGTGAGCAGTGAGGAAGAGGAAGCTAATAGTGTGAACACTAAATGGACATCGATCAGAGACACAATCAAACTAACAGCCCAAAAGGTATTAGGATTTAAGAAAACAATTAAGTCCAAACCTTGGTTTGACGATGAGTGCAGGGCGAAGATCGAAGAACGTAAACGCCTCAGAGTGATCCACTTAGAAAGATATGATGAAGTCAACGCAGAAAGATACGCGACAATTCGGAGAGAGACAATGAGGCTCTTCAAACGCAAAAAACGCGAATGGGAGAAGACTAGGATCGAAAAAATCCTAGAAAATTCTAGGGCAAAGAACATCAGAGGTATGTATGTCGGCATAAATTCAATTAGAAATGGCTACCGAGGAAGAGCCAAAATAATTCGAGACGCAAACGGCTGTCTGGTCACAGAAACAAACAATGTCGTGACAAGATGGAAGCAGTACTTTGAAAACCTGCTCAATGTACGCACCCATCAACCACAGATAAATGTACCAAGCGTACATACAGCTGAGCCTCAGATCCCAGAGCCGTCTCTCAACGAAGTTGTAGATGCGATAAATCGATTGAAAATCAACAAGGCTCCCGGAGTCGACTGCATACCGGCAGAGCTTGTGAAGCATGGAGGAGAGGCAACCGCTCGAAAGATCCACCAGCTCATCCAAACAATATGGGATAAGGAAGTCACTCCGGAAGAATGGAAAACCTCAATAGTCATCCCCATTTTCAAAAAAGGCGACAGATCTGACTGTGAAAACTACAGAGGAATATCATTGCTCCCAACCGCATACAAAATATTAACAAATGTCATTCTGGCGAGAATCACACCTTACGCAGAAGAGATACTGGGAGACTACCAATGTGGGTTCCGTAGGAATCGGTCAACAAGCGACCAAATGTTCACAATAAGACAACTGCTGGAAAAGAAGTGGGAATACGGAGAGACGGTTCACCAACTGTTCGTTGACTTCAAAAAAGCCTACGACTCAGTCGCAAGGCAGAGACTCTACCATATTCTAGTTGAGCTGGGAGTCCCAAAAAAATATGCCGCGCTCATTCAAATTTGCATGAACGAAAACAAAGGGCGAGTTAGAATAGAAAACCACCTCTCAGAACCATTTGAAATCCGGGACTGACTAAAGCAGGGAGATGGTCTATCACCGTGTCTCTTTAACCTTGTGCTCGAGTATGTCATCAGAAAGGTACAAGACGACAACATGGCCGGATCATCCCTGAACGGGGTCACACAAGTGCTCGCATATGCGGATGACAAAGCCGTTCTGGGCGATAATCTAGAGACTGTTAGTAAAAACTGTGAAATCATCATGCAAGCGGCAGAAGAGGTGGGCCTAGAAATAAATGAAGACAAAACAAAATACATGATTACGGCGAGAGCAGGTGGGTCTCAGAGAACACATATAAACGTCAGAGGTAAGATCTTTGAAAAAGTTAAAGAATTTAAATATCTGGGAACGATACTGACGGCCAGTAACGAAATGTCGAAGGAAATTAACAAGAGACTGCATTCCGGCAACGCGAGTTGGCGCGCAGTCAGTAAACTGCTGAAATCCAGACTGCTATCACGTAACATAAAGCTCCGTGTCTATAGAACCATAATCATGCCGATTGTTCTATATGGATGCGAAACATGGGCTCTCACAAAACGGGAAGAAAACAAATTCCGTCTATTCGAGAATAAAGTTTTGAGAGGCATCTTTGGAGGTAAATATGACGAGGAGGCAGGACACTGGAGGAGACTCCATAACCACGAATTGGAAGAACTATATCGCAAACCTACAATAGTGAGAGTAATCAAGTCGCGAAGATTAAGATGGGCCGGACACGTGGCGCGAATGGGGAACGATAGGACCGTGCATAGAATTCTTGACGGTAGACCAACGGGAAAGAGACCGATAGGACGGCCGCGACGGAGATGGGAGGACAATGTTAGGTTTGACCTTGAGGAGATCGGATCGAATGGTGAAGCGTGGAAGGAGAGTGCCCAGGACAGGGAAGGATGGCGAAGCCGAGTCGGTGAGGTCATGAACTTACGGGTTCCTACAGGCCAATAAATAATAATAATAATATATATATATATATATATATATATATATATATATTGTAGTGCGCTTAGGGTTCGCTGGATTAATTATTTTTTAATAAATAATTGCTGTTAAATCGATTTTGAATTAATATAACACTTTATTAGTCCGTTAATAACAACCGTTACTTATACCGTACACTTAAGGACTTCTTTACTTATCGCTTCCGTACTTATCGAGTTTTTTACGTCTTACTTATCGCTTGCTTCACTTTCTTACTTATTACTCATCTCCATGATCTGTGTGCGACGTATTTATACCGTTACCTCATTCTGATTCAGCGTTTCGTTTCCGTCCGTTCCATTGCCTTGAATGTTCTACTGTTCAAATTAACTCTTGATTTATTCAATTAACTCTTGATTTATTCCTAAGCAAAAGATCCACTGTTCTTTCGCTGGGCTGCGATCTTTTGCTTCGATTTATTAACTCTGCCCTATTCCCTTTGGAACCATTCTTTTTATACCAAAATTGTTTATGAAAAATCGTAAACGATGCACTCAATTCTTCCCTACCCAGCATTACTTCGTGCATAAGTGATTTAGTGTCGCAGTTTTACCCAGTTGGCTTTGACCAACATTGAATGCAATTGCACAGCACGAGTCATTCGCTTCACTTAATTGATATTTCCAATTAATCGATCCACTTAAAGTGCAGTGACCTCGGTTCAAGCATTAGTTTCGTCACTTCCAAATACCGGTGGCGATTCGTTATTATCCATATGCCTTTCTTTTGTAGGCGTAAGCATTTCTAATGGGAATTCCCATAAACGGATGCATGACACCTGGCGTACGCTACTTGTCATTATCCGTACGTGGTATTTTTACAGGCGCCTGTATCATACCACCTGGTGTTGCCCTTGATTTTAGTATTTGGATATGCTGATGCGTGCACTTGTGGGCATGAATGATTCGTAATTGGATAACGCTAAATTGGGAAATGGCTAAGCGACACAAGTGCGTAATTAAAAAGGAAACGATTGTGTGCGATATGTTTATTATGTTAAATGGAGTTTATGTAGTGGGATACTACACGGTTTTTTCCTTACTATCCCTCCATCTTTGTGGTTAGAACCGTATGAACTCACCTAGTTAAAACTATTATTGCCGGTGAGCCTTTCCCTTTACAGATATTCTAAAACCAAGCATAATATTCTAATGGATGTGGATGATTCTGTTGGTCGCAAGACAGCCAGGAGAGAGAGACACGATGGAAGATATACTTGTCGCAAACCGGCTTGCTTTTCACCAATTTTTTTGCTTTCTTTTAGCATTCGAGTTCTATTCTTGTGTAGGTTGTCCTCGCTAGATACGTCTCCTTAACTGGACTGGAAAATAATTGTAGTTGAGGTCTTGGGCAAAATATTTGAACGAACTTGTAAACATTTAACAATTGAACACTGTAAATACAAAACTCTTAATGCAAATATGCGATGTTCTACAATTAAATTTAACATGCATAATTAAGATAACATGCATTCTGATTCGCTTGTATTTTCAGGTGTTTCAAGAGCAGTTCCCTCTCCTAACAGAGGAGATGCTCAAGGTTAAATACTTCCAGGTACTTTAAAATCGTTTCCCCACCATAAGGGACGCTCTGCAAGTGCAAAGATATCAGCGAGTTCTAAACAGGTGTATCTTAACACCATAAGCTATGAAAGGCGACGCATTTTCGGTCTTGGGCATTAGCAGGTTTTAGTTCATTTTCAAACCTCCAATAAACAATAAATTTTAATTTTACGTCTGCTACGGAAGTAGGTCGCGGGGTTCCATCTTGGCACATTGTCGGACGACGTACACTATTCTAATGAAAATATAGCTTTCCACAACTATTGTGCTTATAATTGAATATGAATTATTCACTACATCTATTAACATATCATAGGGAAGGCACCGCAGACCGATTAGTTGATTGTTTATAAAAGAAATTCAAATCCAATACTAAAATGACATTGAAGGCAATCTTAAGAAAGACAACACCGGTGTTTTGTGGTTTTTAATTTGTAGGCACGTATGTTAGTGCGGTATTTTATGATTAGGTGTAAATAGTTAACAATTTGTCAATTGCCACCATGACCGATGATAATATGAATGAAATAACTCGTCGGCATAGACAACTGGCACTTTTCAAATCCAATTCTGCTCAACATGGTGACCGTATCTTAAATATGTTTAAAGTACGATCCCCTGTGTTCTACGGGAGACATTGGCCGTAATACAATATCTTGTTTATTTTTAGATCGTCGCTTCGAGGGGTGTATTCCGATATAGCTCCAATGCAACTGGAATACTATCTTTGAAATTAGTTCGAAATCAAAACACTTCGCATGAGTATTGAATTCAACAACGCAGTTTATCCCAAATTACGCATTCAAATGGCTTCTTTCGGTATTCGTGGATTTAATCAAAACACGGGAGTCAAGCTGTGTTGTTGTCACATTTGCACGTGTGTTAACTTTAGTTTTCTTTCTTCTAAAGTCGGTTTAATTAAGTTGTTAGAGGTGTTCTTAGCGACAATATGTGAAGGACTCCTTATCAAATATGGAATTCCAGAAGCCAGTAATGTAGGGCAGTCACTGACAAGTTTTCTAACAACAACCGGATGTTGTTTCACCACATCCGGGTTATTGCTTTTGTGTTACTCTCTCTCGGAAAAATCATATTCCCTCATTCGTCAAACATTATTTGTAAGCGAATTTGTTGTTTAAGAATATTGACTCAGTTTGTAAATTCTTAGGAGGCCCTTTTCAATGCAACTGCATGTGGTATGTATTTGAGTTCTGCGAGTTACATGGCGTTTGCATGTGTGGTGTGGTTGCATCCGATCTTCTTAATTAAACCTGGATTCTGGGCGTATCCCGCGATGGTATCTGCGTATGTAAGTGATCATTTGATTACCGCTAGTTACTGACAACATGGGTTAATTGGTATTCGTTTCAGTACCTAGGATATGCTGCTGCCATTGTGCATGGAATAGATGCGCTTTTATCATTTCGACAGTTCAGAGGATGTCGATGATTAAGACATTGTATCTAGGATATATCTTTTTCAGTGTATAATATTTTAGTGTGGATATCGATCTTTTAACTTCTTTACTCCACAGCTAAACATCCACCAGTAGTTCTAGATAAATACCTGGGTATTTACTAAACTCCCGTTCTGATTCATCTTTATAGACTTATTATTTTAGTATTATTGAAAAATGTATGTATTAAAATTAATGTTTACCAATCAGTGCCCGAAATTCGCGAAATACTATTAAATAATTGTTGGAGTTGTTTTTAAACAGTTGTGTATAGTAGTGTTCCGAAGACACGACGGGGAGATTCACAGTTTTCGCGTTCTATAGCAAAACGAATTTGGTTATATTGTGGTACGCCCCATTGAGAGATGAATTGCGGATTGATACATTTTATCTACAATTCGCGTTCGAATACGACATGCAACTCAACCATTTTAATTTGGCTCACTTGCAGGAGTTTTTTTTATTATGGCTGACGGGAGGTAGATAGTAGCATTTTGGGTACTTCCATTTCCTTTCCATAGCGATACGATGTCTGTGGAGACATGTTGCGGATACCAAGCTGGGAACCTGTGGCGCTTGTAACAGATACACTGACAGTATACAAGCAAATAATGAAGAACAATACCGAAAGTAAATCGAATAAGCAAAGGCATCAAAGCTATATACCAAGCAATAACATAGCAATTCCACATCACATTCCACAGAGTGTATTTGAGTTTAGAAATCGAATTCGTACACGCGGCGGTGGCCTGATGTGTTGAGTACTGGTTCAATCTTTTAGTGATTCCATTCATCATAACGTCGGTTCGACTCACACGTTCTTCACCTTCGTCCCAAACGCTATAAACCTACTGCCTCACATATGTCAATCTTCGAGGTAAGTTATCTATATATCTAGGAATTCGATGTGTCAGACTTAGACATAGTTGGTTTTACATTTGGAAACCAATATTCGACGCGTTATTGCCAGAATACGATCAGCAATGCTCCAAAGAGTGATTGCAAATTATACTGTTATACTCCGGGCCGTGCTTTCCCAAACGGTGGGAGAAGAGCCCGGAGTGCCGAGAAGTAGGTAAAATAAAAGACCGGAAAAGATTTGGCGTATATAAAGATGGATTGATGTTTATTTTGTTCTTAAATTTGTGACATAATTATGACCGGTCATTTGGCCAGCGGTTCGGGCTTTGAGAAGAGACTGATCGCATTTATTATTTTGTTGGCCAGAGGTTCGGCCTCTGGTGATCTACTGATTATGAAATAAAAAAAAATAAAAAAAATGGGTGGCGAGAGTGCCGACTTTGGCGAGACAGGGACAGACGTGTCCTTCATCTTGTCTCTGGCTTCTGGTCATCTTGCGATAACCAGAATCACCCACATCCGTGAGGATGTTAGGCTCGGTCTCGAGATATCTGGAAAAGAAAAAAGGGGGGGGGGGGGGGGGGGGGGTATCTAAGGATAGTGTGGACATGGTTAGTTCGGATGTTCTCTAACTACTTGGATGGAGGGATTGTGGGAAAGAAATCGTACAAGACCGGTAGGTCTTGAGTGCGGTAGTAAACGCAGATCACGTCTTTGGCGTCTGATAATCTGCGCTTTGGCCGGTGTGAGTGTGTGTGTGCTTGTGCTGTCTTGTACTGTGCGTGCGTGTTTGTAGTGTGTCAGCAGTAGACCCTATGGGATGGGTCCAGGAATCCTCTATTATAGAAGAGAATGTTGTTGGGAAGGGTGCTTTCTTCAGTTTTGTACTGAAGAAGAAATTGTGGTGGTCTGATCCGAAGAGATTGAGAGAGATAAGGGTCAAGAACGCAAGATTGCCGTACAAGTGGGTTCTCACTGTTCTGAATGCTTTCGAGGTTCTTATATGCTAGTTCTAGCAAGTACTCGTCGATAGGAATAATGGATGCACCTTCATATAGGTGAGAGTTCGGATAGTGGCGGCCGTTAGGCCTTCTAAAGTGGTTGATGCATCTTCTGGGGAGTTTTTTTTCGAAAACTCGAAGTCTTTCCGTTTGGGCCGAAGATATGCAGGACCATATCGGAAAGCCGTACGATATTCCAGATCGGATTAGCTGCTTATAGCAAAGAAGCTTAACTTTGGTGTCAACTTTGTTGCTCCACTTCAAGATGTTGTGCAGTTGCTTAGACCGGCCGAGGCCCCTTTGGAGAATGTGGGTCACATGTTTGATGAAATTCATTTTTGGGGTATAAATGACCCCAAGATATTTCATCTTGCCCTGTGGTCTAATCGTAGTACCTCCTATTTGTATTCGGATATTCTGTGAATATCGAGAAGTAAGTTGGAAGTGTTTACTACTCAGAATTATAGGTACTGCTTTAGATGGGTTAATTCGAATTTTCCATCGACTGTAATACTGATACAGTTCATCCAGATGACGGTTGAGTCGGTTTGTTGCGAGTTTTGAGCTTTTAGATGACGTGTACACTAAGACGTCATCCGCATAGCAAATCTGGTTTACTCTACCACCCACAGGGCGAGGAATATCTGAGGTGTAGATATTAAATAAGATGGGGCCTAGAATGGAGCCCTGTGGTACGCCTGCAGCGGCGTTGAAAGTTCGGGAGAGCTTTCCATTCACTCGAACTTGGAAGGTTCTGTTTAAAACGAACTGGTGGATGATACTACACAGCGTTTTACTGAGGTCAGTATTCAGTAATTTAATAACGAGACCTTCGATCCAGGTTGTGTCAAAGGCCGTTTCAATGTCCAAGCTCACCGCAATGGTGGGTTCCTTATTAAAGAGGCGCACGCAAACGTGGTTTTGAAATATGTTGAGAGCCATAGTGGTGCTGTGCGCTCTTCTAAATCCAAATTGGAAGTCAGGTATTAGGTTCCTGACACTGATAAATTTATTTAGCTTCTCGTATATGAACTGTTCATATATTTTGCTGATGCAGGTGAGGAGCGAAATAGGACGAAAGCTTGAGGAGTGATGATTTGGTTTCCCAACTTTTGCTATTGGGCAGACAACAGCATGCTTCCAAGCTTGGGGAAAATACCCCATGTTGTAGGCATGGTTGAGCAGAATGGAGAGCTTTATAAAGAATAAAGCAGAAAGCCTTCGCAACGAGTGGTAGGACATATTGTCGATACCGGGTGACTTCTTGGGGTTTCGAGATTTAACTAGGTTCTGTAGGGTATTTTGTGTGACGAAGCCGTGACTATTATCACGTGTGTCGTCGAAGTATGACTGATTATGAAATTGAAATGCACTCGCCTTTTATAGGTTTTGGATTTGACTTTTGTCAACTATTTTAATGTCAAAATTCCAAGAAGCGTACACAAGGCTTGGCGTGCTTCGATTGGAATTTTGTTCCGAGAATTTTTTAAAGGTTTTTGTGGGATAGATTCTGTGAAGGGAATCATGAAATGCGTTTTGAATCTAGCATTTCATGATGTTAGGATTTTTAGGAATTGAGTCAATGTATGATGAATTAACTTTTGGTTAAATTCGTTGTACATGTGACTCAATATGGGATTTGGATGTGTTATGTGGAATTTGAATCAATGTGCGATAATTAACTTTTGTTTAATTTATCGCTCATTGATTTGATATGAAATTTGGGCTTTTTGTTATGGGATTATGGATAGGATTTTTGATGTTATTGGGGATTTAGATAGGAGTAGCGATTTAGGATCGCTACAATACCACCAGATTACGCCATATACGTCTTACCCACAGTAGCCCTATCCCCAAAATCATATGCAAAAATTAGTAACAACAAGTATAAAAATGTATGGCATATACACATACACCCAAGCTACAATACATATATCGTGCAAATAAAGTCATGTTTATGGCCATTACAATTATTTTGCTGTATTTTGTAAAAAATTCCAAGTGGCATACCTCAAAATGTAGCACCAAGTGTCATACCTCGAAATGAAGCGTACGGAATTGTCGAAAAATTGGTTTTTAGATTTTTTTATTAATAAACTATTATTTATGATTCCGGAGACGCTACAACCATGAGTTGTACGCAATCTACCTTGAAGCTAATATTGTAAGAAAAATCAAGCTCGGTAGACTCCGGTGGGCGGGACACCTAACTCGAATGAGCGAAGAGGATCCTGCCCGGAAAGTACTTTGTGGCAGGATGTATGGAAGGAGACAGCGCGGCAGACCTTGTCTGCGATGGAGGGATGGCGTAGACCAGGACGCCCAGAGCCTGGGAGTGCCAAACTGGATGACATCGGCTCGAAATCGGGACCGGTGGAGAGATTTGTTAAATAAGGCCAATACCGGATCCCGGTTGTAGTGCCGATGATGATGATGATTATTTACTTTTGTGGCGGTTCCGCCAAACCCCACGGTTCGCCTTCCTAAAAAAACACCCATAACCCTATCAAATCACATAATTTCGCTAATGCAATCGCATTAGCACCTTAAATGCTCTACTCATCTAGGATTATGTAAGGGATAATCTAAAAAGCCCCTGGAAAAGAGAATTATTACCTGCATGCATAACTTCGCATTTAAAATCGCCTATATATATATAAAATCCAAGCTTATCATAAATTCCCCGAAAGAAAATTCATCGGTTCATATATAATACAACCGCATAATCAGGAAATATTACTATTGAGTTGGCTTATCCCAGCTTCATCATATGTATCATGAATTACTAGACAAACACATTGGCTGGCGACCTACACGCAAGGGACCAAAACAAATACACGCAACTCTTGGCACCAATTAAATCCTACAGCATAAGCAAATGCAAATAGGAATTCAATACTTACCTTTACCAGTGATGCCATAAACACCATTTCCCAGTAATCTAGCTAAAATCCATTAACACCATTTCTTCGATACGTTGCGTCTATTTATTTAGCCGCGACGCACATCTCAAACAAAGACCCAATTAGCATCCAACGAGTTTCGGTTTTGTTTGCTTTACTAGATTCGCATCCCATGAATGCACATTATCCCTTTCTTTATTTAGAGTCTTTCCCATGGCTTTGATCCATAAAAGAACCAGTGTACACACATACATGTGTACTGTGGCGATCTTCCGTATGAGATCTGTTGGCTTTACGTCTCTCTTGAAACAGGAAATGCATCTTTAATTTAAGAGAACCAGTTTCACTGGCTGAATTTCTTTTAACAACGATTGAATATCGTTGCGTCCATTTCCATCCGACGGCCGCCATGGTCGTTGCCGCTCCCGCTCACCAGTGCGCACGGTGACGCGAATAATAGTCGAAGTGAAAGTTAGTGGAGTGTTTTAGAGTACTTAAAAACAATTTTATTTAAAATAGAACACACGAAATTAAAGAACATTCGTTACGACAAATTCAACGGTGTAGTTTATCGTCAATTGCATCGAATCGAGATAGAATAAATAACGTCGTTTAAACTAAATTCACAAACAATAAAGTCAGTAACAAATAACCATATCAGGGTATTTTATTCTTGTACTGTGCCCGCTTCGCTTGTTGATCATCCGCCTTGCCGTCTTCTCTGTGGTGCATCTAGTGAAAAATTTGTGGGGACGTGGTAGAACCCAGCGTCCATGCAGGCGCCCCGACCACGTACCCCTACACTTTTGTGGGGAATTGTTGAACTCAAATGCTCTCCAGTCATTCAATAATCAATATTTTCAAAATCCTATGGGAAGTTGTATACATGCAAATTGATAAAAAAATTGTTATTTTCTTTTATTTCTTTTTTTTTCGTTGTCCGTATTCAACCTTGCAACCGCTACAGTGCGTACCGTAGAACATTACAAATTCTACCCGGCCCATGAGATTGGCTCTAGCGTTTACATTTTGCATTGTTTTTAAGGCGTTCAGCGATTTTCGAAGGCTCAGAAAATCATATTTTTACTAATTTTTTTCTAATACATCAAATAATATATTTATTCAAACAATCTAATATATCAAAGATACACATTTTATAAGCACTTTGTGAAATTTTCATTTGAAAATTTTGAAAACTCAGCCATTGGGATCTGATTTCCCTTGAAAAAAGTTCTCTCATCGTTGTCGGAATAACTCATGACAGATTTATCCCATTATGACGATTGTCGATTGTAACGATTATGGAAGGGCCAATTGTAGCCGATATGAAATTGTGACAAAATTAAAATTGTTAAATTGCTACAAAATGATGGTGCGTAACGTGGTGATCATTCAAGAACTACTACGCCAGTTATTAACTAATTATGTAATCGTTTCAATTCTAATAAATAATTTTGTCTGCAACAGAACTCCAATATAGTTGTTGCGCAAGTTAGATTGTTACAGAACAAACGGCCGCGCCAGTCGTTGTATATATAGTTTGCAGTCGTGGTATATGAATGGTGTTACAATTTGGTATCGACAATCGTAATATAATGTTTCCAATATATATGTAAATGCGCCAGTTGTAATGTTTTGACTTTATAATAATTTAAGTTAAGTTGTAAAGTTGTTATGTGGGGCTTCTCAGGGCCCGAAGAGCCACGCATCGCTCGATCCCCACCATTACCAGCAATACAACTTACCTTAAAGTTGAAATTTCGGCAAGATTATACAATCTTGCTAAGGCATTAACCGCCACCCAATAAGCTGGAATCAATTCGGTTATCCCTACGGATAACCGACATAAATACATATTAGGCAGCTTACCTTTTTGGGCTGTTCCAAGCCCTCTTCACCACGGGCATTCCTGAAAGCATAATTCATGGCAAGATTATCAGTTTGCCATGACATCGATCCAACATCAATCGATTTTCATCGGTATGATCTTTGATCTATCCTTTCCAAGGAGAAAAGGTTCAAATTATCATTGGCCTTGCAGGCGCGCGTATTCCTGGGCTATCAGCATGATCGATGCTACGATCCGTTGCCGTTTCTTGGAACGATCACCAGCATCGGTCATGACCATCAATATTTACTTACCCAATGAATAGCCACGATTCACACAATGGGTAGCGAAGCCGATTTCGTTTACTTAATGTAGACACCTAAGCGGATGCTCTTGCCTGATGGCACCAGAGCGGGAGTAATTACCCTAAAACTCATGCATCTGATTGTATCTGGCCGTTGTGTGTTAGTTAAACAACAATCCTGTGTTCGTTTACAGAATCCAACGTGCACCCATGTCTATTGGGATTGTTTGTCTTCAGCGAGAGTTTCTGTTATCGGTCGTCAACCGTCCGCGGACCTAGGAAACATCATGTCAATCAACTAAACGTTGATTTATGGTTTCTCAGATGTGCTGGCGGATCTTCGGTGTGTTTTCACACCCGAAGGGTCCGCCGCCGGCAAGCGTTACACATAGCAATTGTGTACACAGCTGCCGAACCATCCAATGCCGGCGAACTCAAACGATCCGCATTCCCGTCGTTCGATCATGAGAAATAGCGTTTCTGTTGACATTAGATCGCAGAGACCTTTTCCTTCGGCTAATGATCATTACGATGGGATGCAATAAACACGCCCGCATCCATCTATGTTCGTCCGTTGCTGGTCTTGTTTAGCAGATACACATACATGGGAAATCCACCCCATGTTAGCTAACCCAACCACGATTGACTGCCTCGAGTTGATCGTGTGGCTCCTCCCCTTTTGAGGCTATTCGCGACCAGTTCATTCGTATATTGACGAATGGAGTTAGTTAGTCAGAGTTTCATCTTCCAACGGGGCAGAAGTTTAAAGGTCGTCACGATCACCAACATATTTTGTACATTCGAGCATCGAAGTGGAGTTCGTGTCAGTGTAGAGATTAAATTAAATAAAACACAAAATATATTGTACATTCGAGCATCGAAATGGAGTTCGTGCCAGTGTAGAGATTAAATTAAATAAACACAAAATATATTGTACATGCAAGCATTGAAGTGAAGTTCGTGCCCGTTTAGATTAAATTAAATAAAATACAGACAAATTATCATCCCAGTCGAACATTAAATTAAATAAAGAGCGAACTTATGTCGCGAAGTTTGTTAACATTAAAAATACGACCTGGGACCAAATTGTTGTCCTCTCCACTGATTACAATAAAGAATTGTTAACAATAGAACCAGACTGCGTTTTTGTATCATATTTCCTTCCTCGTCGGTGATAGTTCGGAGTTCTGTTATATCGGAGTTTGTGAACAATTTCCAGCGTAACATCAGTGGGTGTTTTTTTTATAGAACCCGCATCCTTGTCGATACCTACGTAAAAAACTACCACAGTTATGTTTTGGTATATATAATATAAGTTGTAATGTTTGAAATGTAATGTTGTATATATATATATATATATATATATATATATATATATATATATATATATATATATATATATATATATATATATATATATATAAATATATATATATATATATATATATATATATATATATATATATATATATATATATATGAGTTGGAATAACAAAGTTACTTGGAGTCCGTGGGTGCGCCGGAGGTCACCAAAATGCCGGTTGATAAATCACACTCCACGTTAATTGGCTGCTCGCACCGTTGAATTTCGGTCCCTGTGCGTAGGCATTTACTGGTACGGATCACGAACTCTTTGTCTCCCTGATCTTCCGATATGTCCTCCAGCATTCACACAGCAATCAGTTTCGATAATTGAAAACCACTTGGTTGCGAGGCATCGTTGAGTACCTCTATCACCTGTGAAATCCAGTTTACCTGGGTATAACGCAACGAATGTGAATAACTGCTTCGCCTGGTAAACCGCTGCTGGGCCAAGATACC
Organism: Microdon myrmicae; assembly: GCA_963931805.1. NCBI lineage: Eukaryota > Metazoa > Arthropoda > Insecta > Diptera > Syrphidae > Microdon > Microdon myrmicae. The sequence continues at coordinate 40,882,443 of OZ007501.1, read as the reverse complement.
CCAAGTTGTGGCTCCAATTCGTGAACAACTTAACAGAAAACAGTAAAAGAAACAGCGCCTTTAAATTTAACTCAATTTATTTAACATGACTTTTTTCACATTGAACTTCATATAACATTTTATGGCCAGACCACGAATTAACAGATTCTAAGACCTTTTACTACACTTTTACATTAATTTACCCAATTACGAAGCTTTCCTTTTTTATATTTAGTTGTGGAAAATGTTCTCGTATCGTTTTCCCCTCTTCTTTATTCTTTCACTTTTTCCTCTTCGAAGCGACCAGCACGCACTAGATCTTTTTCTGGACTCTCTCGAACAAAGACCAGACTCTCACTACTCCGAAAAGCAATGCGCCACAGCTGTTTCCACAAGATCCACAACCTGACGAATGTAAGTTCGTACATCCAACATGTGGATCGTGGGCTATATGCTTTTGCCTTGCCTCTGCATATCTTTATTGTTAGACTAACCTAACAAATATCTTCGCTCGGTGGGATAATGGGGTTGGGGGAGGTTACCACATAACACGATATTAAAAAGCCAAATATTTTCTGTTAGTAGATGTGCCTGAACAAATGAAAACAAATTAAAATTTGAATTTTTGGCGGAGCTGTAAACAAAAATTTTATTTTTTTGGTCAAATTTGCATCACCTATTGGCTCTTGAAATTGGTTTGATAAAAAAAGACCCCTCCTTTCAAGCACTAGATAATGTTATCTTGACAAGTGTACAAAATTTGAACAAAATCAGTTCATAACTTTTTGAGAAATCATGACAACCGGCTTCGAAAATAGACTTTCGAAAAAAACGCGATTGAAGTTCTAAACTGAAATCACATGTAGAAAAAATATTTTTTCCAACTTACATATTCCGTCACAATAAAGTAAATAACCTGCTGCAGCGGCGAAATCCAGTGCATCAATTTGCCCTTGCTGTAACGAATTTTGGCTCCTCGAGTCCCAACGTCAAGACAAGCAAACAATAACTAAGCGCTGCCCCAATATACCTGTGAGGCGCTAGGCAAACCTGGCTTGATGGGCGGAACTTCCAAAGGCTTTATCTCTTACAATTTTACTGCAATCAATTTAAAATTTTAGAAGAATATTCCAGACGTATTGTACTGGCCTTGTGAGTAGGGCGTTAGAAATAGCCGGTTTGTCGTAAGAGGCGACTAAAGGCCGAGTTTTTATTTTTTATTTTTGTTTTTGCCAGGTTTCAATTATCTTATTTGTCAAGGGCTCTGTTGGTTTTAATTGCGATTACACACTCCTCGTGGCAGGACTTTAAAATTGTACACAATATAAGTAGTAGATGGTAGGTGGGGGCCCAACGCTCTGTCGCCCGGTGAAATAGCACCCCTTCAAGCTATGGGCTCTGCGGAAAGGTCGGGAGAAATCCCTAGCCATCTTTCGGAGCTTAGCTGATGGAGCAGTTCGAGAAAAGGTTGGTTTACGTGGTAAGTCGGGCTCAAGGTGACATATCACACCATCACGCTGGACATTCCGCGATATCGTCGGGAGAAATTTTCGACTATGTTTCGGACGTATGGCTGATGGCCCGAACTGAAACGGAAATAAATCATGATGGTACCTTCTGGTATAAAGAATTCGGTAGGTAAACTTGTGGGGATATGAAGTATTGATGCCAACGTATGGCATAGGATTCACTTAATCCCACAACACTGTTGCACTGATAAAAATAGTTCAACCAGAAGACAGGAACAATTGAAAACACACTGGTGTAGTTTTTTTGTTTGATTTATTCTATAAAAGCACGTGCAAATTGAAATTAAGAAAGTTCACTTCTTCTTTAGAACATGAGGTTTTCTTGTAATATTAGTTTTCTTATCATGCAGATTTTATCTCACGTTCTGCTTCATTAAGTACGGAAACAACGTATGTCTTGAAAATATCACTATTACTATCCTTAAGCACTTTCCTCCTTATGTATATATGAAAAGTATAAAATAAAAGAAAACCGAGCGACTCGACTTCGATGTACGGCGGAACTAATCTCTATAGTGGTTGGATAGCGACTCTTAACGCCAGCGAGACTGACCACAATTACGGTTGAATAGCGACTCAGGAGACGTGTGCTCCGTTTGGGTGATGGCTAGCGACTGGTGTGAATTAGGATTGAAATTCATATTTCTTTCTACACACAGGACAACCAAAAGAGACCACGCCTCTGCTCTCTCAACCTCACGCCCGTCAAAGTATGAGTAACTTTTGTTAATAGGGTAATTGACGGACATGAAGAATGAGAGAACAGAAAACATGATATGCTGTGATCTCGGGGTAGCTTTGGTTGTGTGTGTTGGTATCAGATGCAGCTACTGACATGACCTACTGACCCAGTGGTACGGCTATGGTGTAGTTAGAGCGCATTGAACCGTGGAAAGAAATACGAATGAGAGGGAAACCTAGCGGATGTTACGCCCCTGCAAAAAGAGATCATTGATCCCAAGCGAATGGGTGATCTGAGGGAAAGTCGATAGGACGCCGCTGATGTTTGGGAAATAATTCGCGTGAGAACCAGACTCTAAGACGCTGAAATTACCCCAGCTATTTTGCTATGATGCAACAGCGTCGTTCTCTTAGACTTGTTGTTGCTAACCGACATTATGAGATTTCCGATGGGAAACTCATGGTTAGCAAGAATGGAGTTGCCGTATGACATTTATGTAGCTAAACTCAATTATGCATTATCTGCAAAGGATGATGAGTTTAGCTATACGTCCGTTTGAAATTTTTTACAGGGGAATACATATAAAAGAAATTGGTAAGTATGACGCGCTGAAAGCGGTCGAAATTAGGTGGAAATGTTGGTTGGAATTGTGGGTTGTTTCTCATGTAGAATAGAGAAACCCCCCACAAACTAGTTTCCCAATCGGATCTCCGGGGGGAACCATGTCAGGGGGAACATCATGCAAATATTTTGATAAATAACCGAACTTTAAGAAATTCGTCACCGCGTAATCGGGTTCGTTCTCAAAATTCTGTCAACGTCTAACTGATAACGGCATTTTGTAACATCAGGGGCATCGGTTTCACCAATATGAATGAAAACGCCGTCTACCAATATTTGCAACAGCCAAACCTGATAACCTTGCCTTTACTGAGACCCAGGTCGATTCGTGAACTGATACGAAATATTTTCGTTCTCAGCCAGTAAGTTAATGTAAGAACGATATTTGTAAAATAGAAGTTAATCTTAAGTAAAATCTGTAATTGAATTGTTAAATAAATGTGGATATAAAACAAAAAACAAAAAGACTCGTGCGCAACGCTAAATTCAAATAGCAAATTTCTGGATTGGGGGGAAGTGTTGTTGTTTCTATGTGTATACAAATAAATTCCTAGGTAGGTTAGAAATTTTAAAACTTGCGATTTAGTGTGGGAAAATGAAAAGTTTTTGCATTGATCTGCAATGGAAGTTTTGGCCAAAAAATATCAAGTTGTTGGGATGGGATTTTGTATCGTAAGGGATGATTATTTTACAAAATGTGTCTATTTTATGGTGGAAATGTTATTTACAGGGATTTGCTGTGTGCGGATATGGATATGAACTACTGAAAATTTTAAGATTGAAAAGGTGGGGTGATAATTAACGCACGTTAATTATGTAACATGGTTATGGCCGCTGCCTTTTGGTACGCGCATGACATAATCTTCATCGATTACCTGTAGAAGAGAAGAATAGTCACAGGAGAGTATTATGCAGCGTTATTGGACAAACTGAACGATACAATAAAGAAAAAAAGGCTCCATATGGCGAAGAAAAAATGTTCTGTACCATCACGGTAACGCATCGTACTTGAAAACGATGGCCAAATTGGACCAATTACGGTTTGAAATAGTTCCTCACTATCCGTATTCTCCAGACTTGCCCCCAGCGACTATCATCTGTTCCCAGACCTCAAGCGGTGGCTCCAGGGAATGATATTGAGTTCAAATTGGGAAGATATCGCGGAAATTGAAGCGTATTTCGAAGGGTTGGACATTTCGTACTACAGAAAGGGCATCGAAATGTTGGAAAATCGCTATACAATGTATCGCCCTCGATAGCAACTAAAAAAAATACCGGGGCTTTTCAGCCTATGTAGTATGTCCGATAACTCCGTATATATTTAATATTTTTCTACATCAAACGCAAAGTACAAACTCCTTATCAAGTCAGCCATTAAGGTGCCTATATAACGATGTCACTCCTATTCCCTATCGGCCACTTAAGGCTCACATACAAGTCATCAGAAGGCAGATTATTATATCTAACATCTCTTACCACACAATGCCAGTATAGTATAATTTTCTTCTCACCAACCTATCAAGTTTATGCAGTTAGACAAATTATCTATGGTAATAACGTAGAAATTAATTAGCAGCACGTCTTATCTTACCGTGTTCAATAGGGTCGCCAGTTTGATTAAAAACCAACTGTGACAGCCGTAGTTAGTTCTTCGAAATCGCTGAACAAACCTTCGGGCACAAGATGGTTTTAAAAAATCCTTAATGAAAATTCGTTGGAAAATTACTTTTGGTTTTTCTGTCTATCATAAACCTACCTCTGGTTCTCTTCCTTCTTCACACATTATTTAATTTTTACGCTTAACTTCTCTTTTCAGATTTTATATAAATTTCCGCAACTGCATATTATAAATAAAAAAGAAAAACTATTCAACAATTTTATTTTGTTATTAACTTTTCCTTGAATTCAACAAAAGCTTTAAATGTGTGTTATTACATTCATATATAATATGATTTACATCAAAGACAGATATACAAATGTTTGACCTGTCTGAAATAAATAAATAAATTGACCGATCTGAAATAAATAAATAAATGATAATAAAATGTTGCTGAAAACGAAATCAGTTAGTACTCTAATCGTATTATTATCGCTTAATTAATTTGTTAATACGAGAGACGCTGATAGACCCACGAAATTTGGACATAAACGGATGTGAATTATCCATCACCCTATAACATACAATCGCTATACAATATTATCAATATGTAAAAATGGTTAAAATTTCTAAACTCGAAAAATAAAAGATATTGTGGAATCATATTTTTAATATGAAGTACAACATTTAGAAAATTTACATTTGCTAAATAAAGTCACAACAAATAGAAAATTTTCTCGGTCGTGTGTCACTCATGTGTATTTTCAGTGTCCTTAGTCAATCAAAACTTCAACACTATACATAACTTTCTTGATAACCCTCAATTTTCCGACTGCAAAGCGCAATAGCATTTGAAGAGTAAATTATAGAAGAATTCAGCAATTATATTGTTGTCAAATAGTCGTCGTCATTTTTGTAAAAGACAACAAAACTGTCTCATCAACAATTGTGGATTCTAACTTTTATGCCAAGCAGGAAATGTATTCAGCGTATGATGCAACAATATTCGTTCTGATAATTGCAGCGTTATCCATAGGGAGCGCGTGAGCTTATCAAACAGAAAAACGTACATGTAATGTAAGTTAAATTGCCAACTGCTTTCTGATTGCCCCTTGACTGTTTTAGCAGATAGAAGCAATTAGACTAACAACTAGCTTTCTCATTACAATTGCGGTAATTGAATAACTTCATGTAACTGTTTGAAATGATAATTGATTGTGCGGGCGAATTTTATCATGACTCGTATCGTGTGTTGGAATTTGGGAGCTTTGTGAGGCCTTAACAAGAGTTGGTATGAAAACTATATGCTATATAAAATCCTACAAAACACATTGCTGTCAATTTTTTTATTTTTTTTTTCTCTTCTCTCCTTCTTTCTATCATTTCTTTTCTGTATTTTTTGTTATTTATTGCTTTTTATTTCTTGTTGCGTTTGTGGCGGTTCCGCCAAACCCCACGGCCCACTTACCTGAAAAACCCCCATAGCTTCATCCCAGTCTGCATAGGTTTTCGCTAATGAAATCGCATTAGCACCTTAAATGCTTCACGCATCAAATAGATCAAATTTATAATCTAAAAGTCCTTGTAAAGAATCCTTACCTTTCATGCATCCCTTCGCATACAAATTCCCTATAAGAATTCTTTCCTAACTTATCAGGAATCCCAAAACCAATTCGGCACCTTCGGTGCCAAGCAAATCCCCCTAGACGAATTCCTGAAAACAAAATGATTTGGTTTACATACAATGTAACCATCATAACAGGGATCATAAACATTGCGTCGCCTATTTCCCGTCCTCACCAAGTCTGCACGAGCCGTTTATCGCTGAGTCCAATTACATCCGCCGACCACCATGGTCGTGCCGCTCCCGCTCCCCGGTACGCACGGAGACGCGAAAGTCAACCGCGAGTCGTGTGAGTAACAGTTTTTTGTCATACAAAGTCATCGGTTCATTACATCGGACGTGTACGCGTGATTTCATTGTCTATTTAGATTAATTTACGACTTCGACCTGTAAAATTACAAATTATCCTTCACAATTTAAAAGATAATGACGAATATAACAAAATAAATGCATCAAAATACTTGGATACATCCAAACCAATAAAAAGAACATTTACTTCAACAACATCACCAGTGTTTTAATATTCCAGCTGCAGTGCCTGGGTCTGCTTTTTTCATTGTTGTTCCCTTGGTGCTCGTGTTTTTCAGCGGTATTTGTGATGGGGTTGAGAAGTGAATCAGCGTCGTACGCCGGCGCACAATACTTCCACCCCACACGTTCGTTTTGATTAATATATTATATTTTTTTCTTATTTATTTGGTTTTTTTTTTTAGTTTTCATTTATTTATTGATTTTATCTTTGATCTGTTTTCTCTATTTCGTTTTCTATCTTCAATTTGTCATCTCAATTAACCATTTTTCCGTTATTTCTTGTATTATCACTTTACTCTTCCGACTTTTTACTTTTTCTCTTTTCTTTCATTCATTTTTCTTTAGCTGCGAATATTCCTTTACAGTTGACGTCTACTCTTTGATGGAAGGCTGTGGCAAACCGGAGTGCATTGCCACCGAGACCGGCGCAAACCTATCCTTTGCGGTGGATTATGTGGTAAATCCTTTCACCCTCAGTGCACTGGTCTTGTGAAAGGAGCCGCTTTGTGTATCAACGGGTACTCCCCTAGCTATACTTTCTATTATGACGAATGCAATAACATCTCTCCATCCTGCTTGCTCTAAAATACCTTAACCAAAGTCTCACCCAGATGTCTGCAGACTCTACCACAAAAGGGGCTGAGGGGAGCTCGAAAGACTAGACGAAGTAATAAAATCTTCTGAGGAGGTAAACACACCCTCTGAATTCTGCGCCAACTTGTTTAAAACGCACACCAAACGCGTCGAAGATCGAGTTAGATCTAACTGTGAATCTTTAAAAGCCTACGTAGACGATCGCATTAACAACTTGTTTTGTGATCTTCGAGCAGATCTACGTACGCAACTCAATCCCTGTGACCATTCCAAGGACATAACCGGAAGTATCAATTCCGTATAATGAATATTGATCTTTTTCTCCAAAGCTTTTCCCCAAAGTCTCCACCCCGCCCCTGCCTAGTTGAACCCTTACTTCCAAACTTATAGATAAAATACTGGATATGGGGACCGATCTTGCTCTAATGGGGGTTCTCATTAGCAACCAAACTGACGAGATCAAATCTATATCAAACCATACATCCGAAGTTCCAGATAAGGTCAGCCCTGCGCTTTACAATGTTTCCTTACTAGCCGAAATCGAATCAGTGCGTTGCTTTAATGCCGACGAACTGACACAAAACGTACCTCTCCCGCACGTGGAACAACCCACCTTAGCTCAGGATGGACCAGAGATTACTGTAAAAAAGCTCCTGACCAGGCACACCTCCAAAGAAAGGCATATGAAATATCATATGCCGAAAGGCATATGAAATATCATAATGTATAATTTAGAGTACTTGCGAGAGCCAGTAAGTTAATGTAAGAATGATATTTGTAAAATAGAAGTTAACATTTAGTCTTAAATGAAATATGTAATTGAATTGTTGAATAAATGTGGATGGATATAAAACAAAAAAAAAAGTACATCGGTTCGGGTCAACATGGACCCTTGACGAATGTAACGAGAGGCTCCGTAAATTGGGTAATAATAACCTGTCCGTCTTTATTATTACAGGCATCACCAAAACCACTGACGCTTCTTAGGTATCCAATTATTCCCCTTTAACTTCGCCATTTGCATCAAAAACCTCAAAAACATCTCGAAAGTCAACTCTTTCCGTTTCCACATTCAATCTCCCTATGAATGGCTCTTCATCAGCCCAGGTGGAGCTGCACTACATATGGGCAAATATACCGTAACTAAAGACGGCATCAATGACAACAAGACATTCCACCACAATTGTAACTACTTTATTTATTGTAACTACTAACCATCCCAACCGTTACCACAATTCCCCCATATTCGTCGGCAAACCCTCGCAAATACAAAACCATCTTTTCCGCCGCAGCCCCTCATCCAATCTATCTAGCTTGCACGTTTTCACCCACCCCTCAAAATCTCGTAACCGACCCAAGTCTAGAAACGGACTCACTTCTAATCCCACGCGTAAATCAGTTTCCTTTAAGCCTAATCCCACCCATCGTGCAAAGTCAAACAAAACCTTTGAATCCATGGCCAGTGCCCCACGTCTAACTCTCTCCCTTTTTTCGACCTCAAAACAAGAGCTAAATGTCCCAACTTCATCAGCGCCCTCTCTCCTAACCCTAAAATCTCCTTCGTCACCAGTTCCTCCCACGCGTCGGCCATTCTGAGAGCATTTCCATGTTCTCTTATTTCAACTTCTTCTTCTACTTCAGCCTCAAGTTCTACTCGCCCAACAGTCTTCTTCCCCCAGTGGTAAAAATCACTCAGCAAACGATTAACTCGTCTAATTGTCGCGACGCGCTCTCTAAACTGAGAAACACTTACGAAACACCTATGAAAATGTTCGTCTCTTCCTGGCGTATCTCCCTGACAAACCGGGCACAGTTTACTTCAAAGGAAAAACCAAAACCAGCGTTATGGTCCCCATTCAGTAAGAAGGCTTACCCACTGATGTCCTTACCCTCCGTACATTTTTCCTCAAATTTCATGTAAATCTCAACTTATCACCACATAAAGTGGCTAAGGACCTCCAGGCTTTCGGCCAATACGCTCATTCCATGAGTTTAAATCCTAAACGCAATACAGCTGATCGTAATTTGATTTGTGATTTGTTCGACCTTGAACTGTCACCGTATCTTTCTCCTACCATAACCCCTCATAATCTCTCTCTTACCTTCTATTACCAGAATATGAGCGGTCTTCGTTCTAAGCGTCGAAAAATCTTGCAGATGATTCACTCCCTCCCTTTCGAAATATAGGCCCTAACTGAAACCAACCTAATCTCTAGTATTAACAATCTATAGATATTTCCTCTTTCTTTTATTGTATATCGCGATGACGTTGCTAATCGTCCTTCTATTGACTCCCCTTAACGCGCGGTGCTCATAGCCATCCAAAGTAATCTTGACTCAACTCTCGTCGCTATACCCTCCTCGCATAATCTCTGTTAAAATAAAATTACCCCTCAAATCATTATAGGCCTGGATCTACATTTCGCCAATCCCAGCCCACTGAAGTATTGGACCACATTATTGAGATCAGCGACTCTCCGGACGAGGTCGTCATTGTTGGCGACTTTAATCTCCCACATCTACGAGGGTGGGCTGAAATGTTTCCGACCTCAACGTGAAGATAGCAGCACTCGTCAATAAAAGCAAGTGAATGTGGTTGTGCATCTTTTGACAATTACTCACCAAATTGTCCGCCATTTTGAACGCATAGTTTTTATTTGACAGTCGTTTGAGTGAGTCGGTGTGTGTTTTTGTGAAAATGGACAAAATTGAGTAAGAGGTGTCATTAAATTTTTATTTTTGAAAGGCAATACGCCTACACAAATCAAAGGTGATTTGGACTCTGTATATGGGGAGTCTGCACCATCATTTACCACAGTGAAATTTTGGGCAGCTGAATTTAAACGTGGCTGTGACAGCTTGGGAGATGATGAATGTTCGGGACGTCCAAAAACTGCAACAACTGACGATAACATCGCTAAAGTTCATCAAATGGTGCTAGACGACCGCTGAATTAAAGTGAGAAAGGCTATGAAAATGTCCAGAGCACGTGTTTGTCACATATTAAATCAAGATTTAGGCATGAGAGAACTGTCCGCGCGTTGTGTGCCGCTTTTGCTCATGTTAGACCAAAAACGTGTTCTCCCACCTCAGCGGTTGCCATGGCGAAAATCCACGAATTACGGTTTGAACTGCTTGACCATCCGCCCTACTCGCCAGATCTGGCCTCAAACGACTTCTTTTTGTTCCGTAATCTAAAAATTGCGCTCGGTGGACAGAGCTTTTCGTCAAATGAGGAGGCAATCACCTTCGTGAACAGTTATTTTGCAGAGAAACACGCCGAATACTATTTGAACGGGTTAGAGAGATGGGAGCATTGCTAGGAGAAGCGTGTAGAGTTACAAGGATACTATGTAGAAAAATAAAAATAAATTTTAAGACAAAATGTCTTATATACTTGGTAGGTCGGAAAATTTTCAGATCACACATGTACAATGGTCTCTGTCAGATGACCATTCCTTCTACATCACCACACGCTCCAGTGCCAAGGAATGTCTCTTCATCGACCACCTAACTGGTTCAAGTCTATATCGAGTTAGTAATGTCGCAAACCACCTAGGCAGGCAAGTAGACTTCACGACAGACCGTATTAATTCCTCACCAGCTCCCCTCCCCTTGTTCTGTCTACCATTATTCCGCGACGCCTATCTTTCGGCATCTCCTCTTGCTCCCATACGTACACCACGATCCCATGAATTGCGTGATGTAACGCTGTCCCTCGTTGTTTGATCACGTCAGCTGGTATGCCATCAGCTCCGGGGGCTTTATTTGATTTGAGCTGTCTTATGGCTTTTAATGTTTCCTCAATGCCTGGTGGCGGCAGCATTTGGCCTTGATCTTGCCTTGGTGGAGCCTCCAATTCTTCTGTGAGCTGACTATTTAGCAATTCATTGAAGTGCACCTGCCATCGCTCCGGAATGCCTTCAGGATCGGTGATCAGATTACCCTCTTTATCCTTGCAGTAAGTGCAGCGTGGTGTGTACCGTGTCATAATGCCGATTATTTGGTAGAACTTATGCGTGTGGTGCAGACCTCGCTCTCTACTTTTTTCTATTTCACAGACAAGGTTTTTTTCCCAGGCACCTTAATCTACTATCCCATAAAGAGGAGTCATTTTCAGAGTTTTCACCATTCCTTCGATCCGATAAGTCGCTGGACGCTTCAACCTATGCGTTTCAAGACTGTGACACCAGCCCCGGCACATTAACCTCGAAGACACTGCCGCACTATGTTTTCCAGCTATTGATATACTCTTTGGATCGGGTATAGCCCTCTTGTGAAGTAGCGATACATGTGTTGCTCTGTTCTCTCTACACATTTATGGAACATACAGCCGATAGCGACTAATCGACACAACGTCTAGAAAACCTCAAAGAAGTATAGTCGAAAAGGAGCAGCATTAAACGCTATAACCCTCTGTCATCGTTAATACTACCATTGAAACAGCGAAGTCGAAAACGTTCGCTAACGACCACCCCGTTCCAACTCAGTCGCGTTCGGATTATCCACTCGCCATGAAAATTGGTGAAGACGAAATCATCCTTTATACGCAATGGTCTCAATGCCTATCTCAACTACTGGATTATCCACCCGCCATGAAAATTGATGAAGGCGAAATCATCTTTTACACGCAATAGTCTCAATGCATATCTCAACTATGTAAGAGCATCGCCAACAGTGGCGGAAATATACAGGTGGTGCTGCTTGGACACAAGCAAAATTCAACAACGCAACCACCTTTGTTATAATGAAGCATGAGAAGACTGCATAGTCAAAGAAATCAAACCGCACAACGATAACTAGACCACAGAGTTCCTCAAAAGCAACTTTTACATATATCTCCATATACCAAATAACGACCGTTGTCATTATCTTGAGACAAAAATGACCGCACATATCATAGTAGTTTACGAAAGTGGCGACCCATCATTACTCCTGTCCGGTTTTCTTTGTCTTCTGAAAATCAATGGCAAAAAACATTACACGAATCATTCATTTCCCGGCAACTATCAAGAGCCAGCCTCAGCAGATTTAAACACCAAACAAAATTCCAAGGAAATACCATGATTATGGGAACATTATATTCCTGATACATCCTACTCTCACCACCGTTAACTACACTTGTAATTCGACGCATCAATTATTTGATTGTGTCGATCAATCCACCTCTAAAAGGAAACGAAACGGTAGACAAGGCGCCATCATTTCAGCATCAAAGTTCAACTGAACCGACAGCAACTGAACTCTAGCTCGCCAGCACCTCCGATTAAATTCTGAGTTGCAACGATTAAATGACTAATCGGTAAAACCCGCCACCTCCTATCACGCCCGAACGAAGGACGTTTCGATGACAGGGTCAACGAAGGCGGGCGGAAAATGTTGAAAGTTCATTCCAAGCCACGCATACGCTGCGTAAACAGAGTCGTACATACCCACAGCCGTCGACCCCATTGCTAATACAAGGAACCCAAACGAATCGCCGTTCATCTTCTCCATTGATTACAATACGCAACCCAACAACAATCAATACGTACGTTCCCAATCGTTGGAGCTGTTCCACATAATCTGCGTCCTCATCGTCCATACACAATCTCATAAAAGAATACGGTCCGATTCTGAAGATTACTGCACAAAATTGACAGCCTAATACGACCCGTAGCAACTGGTCTCATGATCTCGTCAATTCGAATCAAGTCAGATGTTGGTCCCGTACCCACAATGTAAACATCTTTAGATCAAGTCAGCTCAAGTGAGAAACCCATGCGACGTGGAACGGCTGGCAAGATACTGAGTTTGCTCTGATGAGAGAGTGGAGCAGATGCAGACAGCAAAACAATATCAGCCGAGATTCGGCTCCAGTTATCCAGTAATTCCATTCCTCAATACGAAGTTAATGTTTTATAGATACAATTAATTAGATGGTGAATTGGCCGGGAACTAACAAGCATCTTACAAGCATGCGAAAGAAAATGCGTGTATTGAATTGTGAAGATTGTGTTATAAAGGTCCAACGTTGTTGATCCTGGGGGGATTCTCTATACCACATGGAGAACCAACCCGCAATGCCAAACAATCTTGACCGCCAACAGCGCGTCACCTCAACCCAACCCCCCATTCAAACCTGAAATATACACACATTCGCAACCATGCAAAACCTGCAAGCGCACCCAATTCCCCATGCAAAATCCGCAATAGCATACATTCCAAAACCCGCAACAGAATATAATTCAACAGAATATATTCTAAATCACCCCAACTACATTTTCCCAAAATTGCTCCGGTCAATTCTCCACTTAATTCATATTCCCCCTTTGCGACCAAGCAATCCTAATTTCCCCGAAATTCATATGCCGTAATAAAACGCATATTCAAATCTACAACGAACATTAACCATCTCCCTCAATTACATCACCCCACATACATTCTCCCAAAATAGCTTCGGTCAATTCTCTACTTAATTCATATTCCTTTTCGTGACCAAGCAACCTTAATTTCCCCGCAATTCGTATGCTATAACAAAACGCATATTCAATCCACAACGGAACATTAACCATCGCCACCAACTATACCAAACCGCATACATTTCCCCGAAATTACTTCGGTTAATATCTTATCCAAACGATATTCCTTTCTTGCATCCAAGTAATTTCAATATCCCGGCATACACAACCAACGAATCCAACTCAGCTTGTACGGCGAGGATTCGCTGGAACTGAATTCTTATGCGAGCATAGCAAATCTTCTCGAAATTCCTCGGGAGTGGCAGCAAGTTTATTTCTGCTATGATTCAGGCGCCACGACGCGACGAATAGACATTTTTTTTCATTTCGTTAGTGAGTCGAGTAATAACCGCCGCAGAGGACAGACGTCCCTCCATACCCTCCAGTGCGCATCCCTGAATAGTAGTGTCGTTGAGCTCAATGAATCGTAATCGCAAATTAATGGGCGTGTATTTAAGATAGCGTGTACGAGTGCAGTCTTTACACTACTTACCGGCGTTATTAATTCAAACGGTTGTACTCTTCCCATGTCACCTGGTTCGGAATCCCTACGCGCGACGTGTGTACGCAATGTTTAAACGGCTAGGTGTTCGATTAACTACGCTCACCATTATGTGAGATTGTGACACTGTAATTTTGAATTACCAAGTACCTAAAATTCACGAACTTAATTGAATTAGAATTTGTTCCGAGTGGGAGGAATTTACACATTTTGTAAAGTTCTTGTAAAGTTAATACATGATACGATTTTGTAAAGTTAATATGATATGATTTTGTAAAGTTAATACATGATAAATAAGTGAACGTCAATTCGAACAACATTCCAGTGTTTGACTTTTGTTACTTTTCGGAAGCCCGCGAACTTGGTGCCTTTCGCTCTCGGTGGAACAAGTGGGTGGGAATATCGATGAACCCAGGTCCCTGCCGACACACATACCTATTCCCCACAATCCCTTAACGTGGTGGGCTATTCAGGTGCTCTCGGCGATTACCGTCCGTTAAACAAATTGTTTCAATCGTCAGTAGTATACTTTTCTCAGTTGTTGTATAATCTAATCCCGACCTTTATCTTGGGAAAGAAAGTACTGTGGAGTTGGAATATCCAATTGTCCTGTGGTAGAATTCTAATAAGTAACAAGCACCAATTGACTCAGACACATTGGTGACATTGGCGACAGCCAGCAGCCAAGTTAACAAACGTGTCAATCCAGTGTTCTGAGGAAAGGTCACATTTAACAACATGAACCCAAGCCCCCGGATATTAGTGATCACACTGTAGATATGGTGCACACCTTACCAGCTACAGGAACCTGGAGTTCATCAGCGACGGATCATCGTATCAAATACCACCGTGGATAGACTGGAACCAGGCAGATGTGACTTTGTATGCAACGAGCACCACGGACCTCAGTTGCAGTGTGAAGCCCTTATACTTGGAAGCGATGTGGTTTTTTATAGGCGACGGCTTCTCGCCTAACGAAAAGTCACAGCCGTACGGTTTCAACATAACGCCAACGGAGTTGACGATAACTAGGTCATCTACCGACCAAGTGAGATGAGAGCTCACTATCAACCAACTTCAACTGTGTTAGCTACGAGGGTTGCCTCTTATGTTTCGGGATTTGGCAGCCCTAGTGTTGCAATCCGGCAATTGACAGCTCTGTCGTAAAGTTGGACATTTTTGAGGTTATACGCACTCAGAACGTTTTGACATCCGAGCGCTATTTGTGTTGTTTACAGTAACTTAAAAGATTCATCTCGGCCCAAAAATGGAATTTAATCGTCAACATTTTCGTGCGATTATTTTTTACAACTTTCGGCGTGGATTAACTCAGCAATAGTGCATGGATGAACTTAATTCAATTTTTGGCGATGAAGCTCCATCAAGGACCAGTGTTTATCGATGGTATGGTGAATTCAATCGTGGACGTAGTTCACTCCAAGATGAATTTCGTGAAGGTCGTCCAAAATCAGTTGTTGTTCCGAAAACCATTGATTCTGTGCGCGAACTGATATTGGAAGATCGTCATGTGACCTATCGTGAGATTGAGACAACCTTAGGCGTTAGTGGGGCCAGCATACATTCAATATTGCATAAACATTTGGCTGTCAAAAAATTTGTTCGCGTTGGATCCCACACAATTTGTCAATCGCCCAAAAAAAGGCTCGTGTCAATTGGTCGAAAGAAATGCTCAAAAAATAGGGTCGCGCTGCTTCGAAACGAGTCTATGACATCGTGACAGGTGATGAATCGTGGATTTACGCGTAAAAGCCCGAAAGTAAACAGCAGTCGACTGTCTGGGTGTTTTAAGATGAGCCAAATCCAACAAAAGTTGTTCGCGCACGAAGCACTTCCAAGCAAATGGTCGCCTGTTTTTTCGGAAAAACTGGACATGTCGCAACCGTACCACTAGAACAACGCAGAATAGTCAATTCTGAGTGGTACACAACCATTTGTTTGCCAGTTGTCTTCCAAGAAATCAGGAAAACCAACCGCCGAAGACGGATCACTCTTCACCACGACAATGCGAGCTCTCACACATCGGCTGCGACAACTGCATTTTTGAGCACCCAAAACATCGATTTGATGGGTCATCCGCCGTATAGTCCTGACTTGGCACCGTATGACTTCTTTTTATTCCCGTACGTAAAAAACAAACTGAGAGGTCAACGTTTTTCGACACCTGAAGAAGCGGTTGCTGCATTCAGAATGCATGTGTTGGAGATACCTCAATCAGAGTGGCAAAAGTGCTTCGACAATTGGTTCAAACGCATTCAAAAGTGTATAGATCTTCATGGGGAATATTTTGAAAAACAATAAAGTGATTTTCGATGATCAATATTTGTTTTTGTTCTCTAATCCCGAAATATATAATAACCCTCGTACCCGACCACCATACTGGAGTCCTGCCAGTGGTGAACATTCGGTGATGACCTTCAGTGACCATCTCCACAGGTACTCCATTCATGCTTGTACTTTTCCAGATCATCATCCGTCCGAGCCTTCCCGAATCCCGAGGATACCTCTTGGATCCTCCAAACGCATGCCCATAAAAGCAGATCACCTATTGAGTTGCTGTACTAGTGGCAGCGGAGCCAAGCAATCTATTGCTCAGTAACATACAGTTCACTTCATATCAAGTGAGGTAAGGGAGACTGTTTCTAAACACTAATAAAACACGTATTTTCCTCCATCGTTAACCACAGCCGGCTTATAAAAAATGAAACGGAAGTGCTGCGCGCATGTCATGTCGAAATTGAGAACATCATTTTGCCGCCACTCCACCGAAACCACAACATGGATAAAAAGCGTTAAAAGATAAAAATACACCAAAGAGAAACCAAAATAATAAACGAACCAAGAAATCAAGATTTGGTTTGCATATAGACGAAGACAAAGCTGGCGTCGAACTACCAAATGTCGCTGAGTAGAACTCTGATGTGGATTTTAATCGGGAAGTTAAGTCCAAGGAAAAACAATCAGCAAAGTGGTAGTTCCAGCATGATAGTTATGTTAACTTTTTAGAGAACTCTTATACAAAACAAAAATAAGACAAATAATAAAAATAAAACCTAAATAAAAATTAAAAACCAAGCCATGTAGTATGAAATGTGTACTTTTGTACCCGACGTTAGCAATGGGCATGATAATGTGTCTACAGTCCCATAAGTGTTTGCCGCATCACAAATTACACGCTAGATGATCCGGGCAAAATATCAATAACTCATTACTTGTCCAAAGTCAGCGCTACTACCGACTTCAACAAGATTCGATGAGAGCTAAGTAGCTTACGCGATTGACCAGAAATATTGCGAGAATGATGTTATGCAATAATTGAATTACTTTGAATTACTCAACATCGAACGTTTTTGGTGTTAGTTTACAGATTATTATCGGTCGTGTAATTGGTAGCAATTGTAAACATGAATCTATTGTGCAATACAGGTACCTACGTCAATTCGGCTGAACGGAGATATTCATGAACCTTGCTGGATTCCTGGTCGGGTTGAGTGCCCATTCTGCATCCGCGTCCATAATGCGCTGGGAAATTTGCCTTTAGCTCCATTGGTTGTACATCGTCCACCAGATGATAAGGTCATTCTTTTATGACGGCTGAAACATTCTCGAGTATTTAGGAATAATATGCATAGAGAATTTAATATCATCAACTTTCAAGATGTAACGAGTTTATATTTCACTTATTCTCATGAATAAACAAAGTTCGTGGAGTTTTTTGACGTTCTTCCGATATGCTCACGATATGCTATAATTTACAAATGACACCATATACGACATTTGGAATTATTTTGACGAAATCCTTAATGTTCCTGGTGGACATTAAAAGCATTCCTTTTTTTGCTGTTTCTTTTTTTTTAAATAAATGAATTCAATATGAATTATGTTCAGAAGTGTCTTGTTTACAAGAATGAAACTCTTAGAAACACGGTTTCCGCAAATCCCATATCTACTGCATAGTTTACGGCAAATTTTGAGGGTTTGTGGCGGTTCCGCCAAACCCCACTGTTCACTTACCTAAAAAAATCCCATAACTTCCACTCAATCTCAACTTCGCTAATGCAATCGCATTAGCACCTTAAATGCTTCACGCATCAAATAGATCCAATTTATATAACCTAAAAGTACCAGTAAAAGAATTCCCTGTAAGAATCCTTTCCTAACTTATCAGGAATCCCAATCTCACCAAGTGCATTTCCCCCTAGACGAATTCCTGAAAACAAGATGATTTGGTTTACATACAATGTAACCATCATAACAGGGACCATACATATTGCGTCGCCTATTTCCCGTCCTCACCAAGTGTATCATAAATCACCATACATACACATTCGCTGGCGACCTACAACCAAGAAACCAAAACAAATATACGCATCTCGCGTCCCTTGGCACCAATCAATCCTACAGCATAAGCAAATGCAGATAGGAATTCAATACCCTACCCTCAACAGCGATGCCATAAACACCATTTCCCGGTAATCTAGCTAAAACCCATTAGCACATTTCCACATTGCATTGCCGCCTATTTATTTAGCCGCAAAGCACATCTCAGACAAAGACCCAAACGTTCCCTTTGTCTTTTCATATTTCGGGATCTGCTTCTCATCAGCAGCGGCAAGAGCAAACAGAAAACCAATTATCATCCAATGAGATTCGGTTTGTTTGCTTTACCGAACTCGCACCTAATGAATGGACATTTTCCCTTTCTTTGTTTTAGATTCGTTCCTTTGATCCATAAAAGAACCAATGTACACACATACATGTGTACCGTGACGATCTTCTCTATGAGATCTGTTTGGTTACCCCAAATAGAGACTTTACGTCTGTCTTGGAATAGGAAAATGCACCCCTTTATTAAGAGAGGCAGTTCCACTGGCCGAATTTCTTTTGACAACGAACGAATATCGTTGAGTCTAATTCCATCCGCAGACCACCACGGTCGCGTGCCACTCCCGCTCTCCGACGCGCGGCGGAGAATCGTAAACCTATAAAGTCGTGCTTAGCGTTGCGTTGAAAGTTTAAGTTGTTTTCCAGACTTTCTGTAACTAATATTAAAAATAAAAAAAAGAACCTTTATTACAAATTCCAACAAGTGTTTAATTTTCCGTGCTGCAGTGCCTGTCAGTTTCCTGAGTGTTTGTTTCATTGTACTATTGCTTTTCCGGCGAAACAGCGGACCTTTGCGACAGTGAAAGTGGTGGGTTGGGAGTAGAACTCGAGTCGATGCTGACGCCACCACTACCTACCCCACAAGTTTTTGAAAAAGTTCTGGATAATTTACCATATCGGTCAACCTCTAACGGGACAACAAGTGTGACGTTTCCGCCACAGAAAATTGGATGTAAATACAAAATTGGTTACCTGGTTAGTCCCGCCCCCTGCGTTGGGCATCCAATGCTTCGTCTACAGAGATTTCCTGTAGCGGCAGCTTGGGCTCTTCTTCTCGATCAATCTCGTCCAGTAGCACCACAGTCTCTAGGCGAATCACAAACACTCCTCTGGGGATGTCTCCATATTCGTTTCCAACATGAATCCTAAGTTGGCAATTTGAACTTCGATAATGTTCTGGTTCCCCGGACAAATTGTTAAACACACGTCGTTTCAGTAAAGTTTCCTTAATAATCTCAATTTATTGTCTCTCTTTCTACATTCAACCTTTACTTTTACAATTTTACTTTTTAAATTTTACAATTTTAATTCTTTACGTGTTACAATTTTAATTTTTAATTTTCACAGTTTCAATCTTTTTTTAAGAACGGAGCGTTACTGCTTTCTTTTCTCCTTCTCTCAGTTAACGAACTGTCTTTTTTTTCAACTGTTTTTAAAAGCCGTCTCGAGCAACAACAAAAACCAAAAACAACCGGAACCAAAATATCATCTTTCTCTCCCTCTCCATCAGCATCCACTCCGAAAACGGAATCAGCTTCCACACGATCCACACTCGAACAGGAGTATGTTCGCACATTCAACATGTGGATCGTGTGTTTTTCTCACCACCTCACCATCTACTATTAAATTATATTAAAACGAATTAAATGACGTAACACAAGTCCATTCTCGACAGCTGGGCTACTAAAACAGTAAAATTTGCATTCGCACATATGATACCTATGTAATGATCCATCATACATCATCATACGATATCAAGTCATCCCAAACCATTCTGATTCATCTGTTACGAACCATTTAGGAACCCGATCGGTTCCTCTGGGCGGTAACATGCTTATCATTACACAGCAATTCCACTGTGTTCGCTCTTCTCCGGCAACCGTTGGTCCCACGATCAAGCCATAGTGTAGCGATTCTAACAGATACACACACAATTCACAAGGAAAAATAAGGAAGAACACCGAACGAAAAAATCGAATAAGAAAAATACATCAGAACCGTATACCAAGCGATAAATTAAAATAATTCACACCAGTGGAATATAGTCGAGTTTGGAAATCATATACCAAACACGGTCAGTAGCCTGGTGTGTAACGCTTAGGTAAAATTTTTTTCGTGATTCGAGTTGTCATAGCGTCAGTTCGAATCACACGATCTTCTTCACTATTATTTCAAACGCTATAATAGCAAGTCGCTTCCTTGTATAGCTGAATGACTGATTGCATGATCCGTCGCCTTAGCGAGGAACGATCATCGCATCGGTCATGTCTAACAACGAACAGCCACGATCCACTTTCTGGCTATCAAACAGAACGCTTCTGTATACACGACGTATAAACAGAAGAAGCTATTTTGGCCTGCACGGCAACATTCTATAGCTATTGATCTACCATTCGTTTGCACAGCTGACCTGGTTGAACTCCCTTCTTCGCATCCAATCTCTGATGCAATTCCGTTGGTCCAAAGACAAGCTGGGTAAGTGTACGCTTGCACATCTACAAGCCAAATTCATCATGATCGGTCGCACAACCGATAAACGATCATTGGATAGGACACGACCCATAGTTGTTTATCCAAACAATCATATCAATGGTCATGCCCTACGATTCGGTTCCCAAACCAAACATGCACCCATCCATCCTAGCCTTTGCCATCGTAAGCGAAGTTTTGTTGACTTAACATCAACAGAAAAATTTATCCTCTATTGGTTATGGTCGCAATGCAGGCAGCCACCGTACACGAACATCTATTTGACCAGCTGCGGGTTTGGATTCCCTTCTGAGCACCCTTCGCGTTTTCGTTTATCCGCACTTCCAGTGTATGGACATCCAACAAAGTTCTGCACGCTCACAATGGAAGTCCTTCCAATCAAATCGAACTGGTTTTTCATTGGTCGCCACACGAAAAGGATAGCTGATTCGCTTCCCAACACAGCGGTGGAAATCCTCCGCAGTGGCGATCGATGTTACGATAGACTCAATGTCTCAGTAGTCAGATTTCAGGAAGCGAGTCGATACCAACGGTCAACAAGTGAGTCGAGTGAAGAGTCGTGGCAATCGAGTCGAAGTCTCGGTCGAACGGAGTTAAAGGGGTCGGCGTCTTTTTGTGCTTTGAACAGAAGTGATAATATCAAAGTAAAGATTGTGTTATATAAAGTGGTTCTGTGTGCAATTAAAACAGTAATAATATCAAAGTAAAGACTGTGTAACATAAAGCGGTTTCGCTAGCAATAAAAACAGTACTAATATCAAAGTAAAGATTGTTTTATATAAAGTGGTTGCACTAGCAATAAAAACACTAAACTATTTCGAAATAAGAATTGTGTTGTGAAGTAGCCCTGTCAGTATTAGAAACATAGTGGAGTAATCAATAAATTAAGAACAAATAACCAACAACAATAGCGCGTTTTATTTCTTCTTGTGGTGCTCGTTGCCTGCGATTTTTGGTGGGAGTGTTACTGAACCCACGCCCGTGAAGGTGTATGAGTAACACTAACCACACACCCCTATCGACGAGTACTTGCTACAATTAGCATACAAGTACCTCGAGAACATTCAGAACGGCAAGAACCTACTTGTACGGGAGTCTTGCGTTCTTGACCCTGCTCTCTCTCGATCTCTTCGGATCAGAGCACCCACAATTTCTTCTTCAGTACAAAACTGAAGAAAGCACCCTTCACAACAACATTCCCCTCTATAATAGAGGATTCCTGGACCCATCCCATAGGGTATACTGCTAACATAGCACACGCACACAAGCACGCACAGTACAAGACAGCACAAACATACACACACACCGACCAAAGCGCAGATTATCAGACGCCAAAGACGTGATCTGCGTTCACTACCGCACTCAAGACCTACTGGTCTTGTACGATTTCTTTCCCATCATCCCTCCATCCAAGTAGTTAGAGAACAACTGAACTAACCCTGTCCACACTATCCTTAGATACCTCCCCCGTTTTTCCTTTCCAGATATTTCGAGACCAAGCCCAACATCCTCACGGATGTGAGTGATTCTGGTTATCCCAAGATGACCAGAAGCAAAAGACAAGATGAAGGACACATCTGTCCTTGTCTCGCCAAAGTCGACCTCTCGCCACCCGCTTTTTTTTTTTTTTTTTTTTGATTCGTGATCAGTCGAAATCCGGAGGCCGAGACCATGGCCAAAAAGTATCATCATCATCATCGGCACTACAACCGGGACCGGTCTTGGCCTTATTTAGCAAGTCCTGGGTCTTGTTAAATTTCCCATGATAATTTGTTTTTCCGGGCAAGGTCATTAGTCTTGCGCCAGAGGCGCCCCGACGGGGAATCAAACCCCGGTCTCCCGCATGACAGTATGAAAAGTATACAAAAAATAAATTTAAACCTTTAAATCAAAACTCATTGCTAGTTTTTCTCTTGTTCACCGTAAAACAGCGGTTTCCAACCTTTATGCTACCACGCCTCCCCGAAAAAAATTTCTTTTTCCGTGCCTCCCTTACCTTTTATTGTTTTAATAGATTAAATAATATAGACATGTTATAAACAATTAAAATCTTTATTAAAAAAAACTGAAAACTACAATCAACAGAATAATAACAAGGTTTAGCTATAACATACACATACGTGTATATTTATTTTTATATAAAATTATTTTTAAACGTTTAAACCAACTACATCTATCGCATAAAAATTTAATGCGAGGGTTGTTGTTGTTTACTGGGACAAAGTTTATCAAATCTTGGGGGCGATGTGGAGAGTGCCACTCGTATCTCTTTTGCGACTACTAACCTGGCTCGATATTTGGTTTTCATTGCAGCCAGTGCCGAAAAGCCCGTTTCGCATAAATACGACGTTACAAACGGTAGAAGCACTTGCATTGCTTTGCAATACAAAGATTCATACTCTCCGCTAAGATTCATCCAAAATTGCATTAAGGTTTCAGGTTTTAGTAGGCAATCGCATGATAATTCTATCAGTTTTTCCTTTTCAATGGTTGTCAGCTCAAAGTATGCTGTGCATTCCGAACGGTATCCGAAGATGCCATAAATGTTTTGACTGGGAGGACACCACTTGACGTTGCAGCTAAAGAAAACGCTACATTGCATGAAGTCTGTAGGGTTATTCAGGGCCCGAAGAGCCACGCATCGCCCCAACCCCATATTAACCTGCAAATACATGCAAATACCACAGACAACTTACCTGATTACTGCAACAGATCCGGCGGAATTAGAAAAACTCCTTGCGGATATTGACACAAAAAAAGAGGAACTCAATAAACAAAGAGAAGCAATCCTCAAATTAAAAGACCTGGTGCAGCAACAACAAAGCCAAGAAAATGCAACAGCACAACGGAAAAATCAGGAACAACATCAGGAAGCAAACAAAAGGCAGCAAAGAAAGGAGATGCAGAAGCAGCAAACAAACCAGCACATCGTAACCAACAAAAAGGAAAAGGCGCCGCCTATAATACTTACGTCCATGGAAACAAAGGACGTTATAAAATTAGGTGAGTTAACTTGCAAAAATTTCAAAACAAAAAAAATTAATAATTCTAAAATAAAATTAATGTGCGATGATATTGAAGGTTATCGCAAAGTAATGACTGCTTTGGGTAGGACAAAAAGCGAGTACTACACGTACACCCCGAAATCGGAGAAAATAATCTCCATGCTCCTAAAAGGCGTTGATCCATGTTTTTGCCCTGAGGAGGTATTAGAGGAATTAAAAAATGTCGAAACCGACAATTTAAAATTTACAGGTGTGAAACCCTTCTCTACCGCCAACTCCAGAAAACGCAATTGCAAATTGCCTTTCTTTATTGTATCACTGAGTCCCAACAGTAAAGTTGATGCTCTCCGATACATCAAACACCTCAACCACCAAACAATAAGTTGGGAAAAAATTAGAAAAATCGATCGCGTATTGCAGTGTATGCGTTGTCAACGCTTCGGGCGCGCGGCATCAAACTGCCACATGCAATTCAGGTGCGTAAAGTGCCTCTCCGACCATATCATTGGTGAATGGCCCTTGGGCAAGGAACAGCTTCCAGATAGGAAAACACTGTCCTGTGTCCTCTGTAAAAATACAGGTCACACTGCTAATTTTAGAGGATGTCCTAAATTTCAACAAATGAAATTAAAATTGGAATCCAAAAAGAAACAAGTTGAAGAAGAGAAAAAAATGAAAACTCGTTCTTACAACAATTTCGTGGCTCCTTGTGTGTCATATGCACAAATGGCCGGTGCTCCTAAGCAACCAGCATCCATGGAACATACATATAGTAATGGGAAAATGCCTGCACCAGAGGCACATTCAGAAATAATAACAATGTTATTAACCATGCAAGGACAATTTGCCGAATTTCAAAGAACACTGACTGAACAAAGAGCACGAATAGATACTCTCTATTCAACCCTGTTCTCAAATAACTCTCCACATCAAAATCTTCAACCTTCCGTCTGAACTTAACCTAAAAATTATAGCTGTGAATGTAAATTCACTAATCCACATCGAAAGAAGGGATAATTTAGGCAATCTGCTCCAAGCCGAATGCCCAGATGTGCTCTTGGCTAGCGAAACTAAGCTAAACCAAAGGCACCAAATGGGCTACAAAAATTATAACATAATTAGACGAGATCGACCACTATCTTAGTTAAGAAAGGTCTTCACCATAAGGTCGTTTACAGCACGGAAGTACACAAATTCCAGGTGCTAGAGGCATGCATTATAGACATTCCGCTGAAAAGTCAAAGGCATCTATATATAGTCGCTGCTTACGCTCCTGAATCTGTTCAAGGTACCCAATTTATCAGTGAAATCGATACGCTTTTCCGAAGTCTCAAGTTAGATTTGGAAAACAATTACTTTTTAATGGCAGGTGATTTTAACGCCAAGCACAGTGCCTGGGGCAATCTGACCTCGAACACCAGAGGCAATGCCTTGTTTGATTGGTGGCAAACAAATGCGATCGAGCATAAACTAGAATTGTACGCTACAAGTACACCGTCTTATCCAAGAGGTAACTCCTTCCCGGATTTACTTATAACAGATGATCGAATTCAGTTACCAGATACCGAGGTAACCACTCGAAATTGTCTTCGCACAATTGAGTACGATAGCGATCATTACGGACTTGGAGCCGTAATACACGTGCCAAACGAGTACCATCTACTTGAGCAGTACGACCAGGTACACTCTTTCGATTTCCGAAAAGCACATTGGTCGCGTTTCGATCGCATAGTAAAAAGAGAAATACGCAACATTGGCATGGACCCACCGACTAATAGAAACCTTCGTAATGATGAAATCGATCATTACCTCCTAACTATGAACGATATTGTTACTAACACAATGTATCGTTCCATCCCCAAAGTAGCTCATATGGATGGCTATACCCACCGATACAGAAATGCAACTATCGATGCTTTGTATAGGCAAAAGAGCACTCTGCTCTCAAAGCTGAAATTGTGCTATAGGCAGTTCAGTGACCCAAATACGAGGGTTGCCTTTTATATTTCGGGATTAGAGAATAAAAACAAATATTGATCATCGAAAATCACTTTATTGTTTTTCAAAATATTCCCCATGAAGATCTATACACTTTTGCATGCGTTTCACCCAATTGTCGAAGCACTTTTGCCACTCTGATTGAGGTATCTCCAACACATGCATTCTGAATGCAGCAACCGCTTCTTCAGGTGTCGAAAAACGTTGACCTCTCAGTTTGTTTTTTACGTACGGGAATAAAAAGAAGTCACTCGGTGCCAAGTCAGGACTATACGGCGGATGACCCATCAAATCGATGTTTTGGGTGCTTAAAAATGCAGTTGTCGCAGCCGATGTGTGAGAGCTCGCATTGTCGTGGTGAAGAGTGATCCGTCTTCGGCGGTTGGTTTTCCTGATTTCTTGGAAGACAACTGGCAAACAAATGGTTGTGTACCACTCAGAATTGACTGTTCTGCGTTGTTCTAGTGGTACGGTTGCGACATGTCCAGTTTTCCCGAAAAAACAGGCAACCATTTGCTTGCAAGTGCTTCGTGTGCGAACAACTTTTGTTGGATTTGGCTCATCTTGAAACACCCAGACAGTCGACTGCTGTTTCCTTTCGGGCTCATACGCGTAAATCCACGATTCATCACCTGTCACGATGTCATAGACGTGTTTCGAAGCACCGCGACCGTAATTTTTGAGCATTTCTTTCGACCAATTGACACGAGCCTTTTTTGGGCGATTGACAAATTGTGTGGGATCCAATGCGAACAAATTTTTTTGACAGTCAAATGTTTATGCAATATTGAATGTATGCTGGTCCCACTAACGCCTAAGGTTGTCTCAATCTCACGATAGGTCACATGACGATCTTCCAATATCAGTTCGCGCACAGCATCAATGGTTTTCGGAACAACAACTGATTTTGGACGACCTTCACGAAATTCATCTTCGAGTGAATTACGACCACGATTGAATTCACCATACCATCGATAAACACTAGTCCTTGATGGAGCTTCATCGCCAAAAATTGAATTAAGTTCATCCATGCACTGTTGCTGAGTTAATCCACGCCGAAAGTTGTAAAAAATAATCGCACGAAAATGTTGACGATTTAATTCCATTTTTGGGCCGAGATGAATCTTTTAAGTTACTGTAAACAACACAAATAGCGCTCGTATGTCAAAACGTTCTGAGTGCGTATAACCTCAAAAATGTCCAACTTTACGACAGAGCTGTCAATTACCGGATTGCAACACTATGGTTGCCAAATCCCGAAACATAAGAGGCAACCCTCGTAACAATGAAATCAAAACAATCAAGTCCTTGACTGAAAATCTTCAAAAACTGATCCGGGATAATTACCGAGCAGTAATAAATGAGGAGTGGAGCAACAGAATTCGAGCTGTCCAAGCAAACGGACCGAACGTGTTTTCACAAATCAAGAAAATATGTCGAAGAAAAGATCACAATGAAATTCCCTGTCTCCGAATTCCACGGACTCCCGAGAATTGTCCGATAATGCTGAACGCAGGACTCACCTTAGAGCACATCAACTCCAATGATGAAGTAATAGTAGTCGAAGATCCGCAAAAGAAAGCGAATTCAATTGGAGCCTGTTTCGAAGCAGTGTACAGAGTTAACGAATCAGTTCATGCTAACACTGAAATTGAAAGCAATGCCCGTCAAAGACATTGCTCGCTGCGCAATCAACTTCACAACTGGCGATCCGAAAACCATAGTTTCATCACATTCGGCGAAAATAATAGGGCGGATTCTCCCGTTAGAAATGAAAATACAAATATGTTTGTGCGCAAGGATGAACTTAGAAACATACTTAGCTCAATAAAAAATAAGAAATCATCTGGAATAGATAGCATTCCAAATGTGGTTCTAAGGCATTTGCCTTGCGAAGCAGTGAACATATACACTACTTTGTTTAACAACGCTCTAAACAATGCACACTATCCAACCCATTGGAAGACGGCAGTAGTCCACCCTATCCCCAAAAAGGGTAAGGAAAAGAGCAATCCAGCTAATCTGGGCTCGATCAGCCTGCTTCGCAACATCAGCAAGGTCTTCGAAAAAATTATAAACAAAGCACTGATGGGTTGGTGTGATGAAAACGATATCATCCCCAACAACCAGTTTGGCTTTCGAGCGCGACATGATACAGTTCATGCAGCGACGAAACTTGTTTCCGATATACAGTGGAACAAGGCAAAGCGACAATGTACAGGCGCCTGCTTGGTTGACTTTGAAAAGGCTTTCGACACCGTATGGTTAGAAGGACTTGTCTATAAGTTAACAGACCTGGGTATGCCGCAATATCTGCTATACATTATTTATGATATGATAATGGACAAACATTTTGTGGTGAAATGCGGGGACATACTCTCCAACAAGACCTTCCAAATTAAAAATGACTTACAGCAGGGAGCTGTGAATTCTCCCATTCTATTCAATATTTACACTAGTGATCTAGTGAGTTCTCTCGAAAACGCCATTGCGTACGCCGATGACATAGTGGTGTACAGAACAGGAGGAAAAATAGACGACATCAATAGGCACCTTCAAGATGACTTCAACAAAATAAAACAATTTTGCGACGACTGGAAATTAAAAATTAATTTCCAGAAAACCGAGACTATTCTTTTCAGAACGCCCCTATCCAGGGCCTCGAGGGATACAAAATACAACTGGAAACACTTCTCTATTGTAGGTAACAATAACCTTCCACTGCAAGTGAAAACTGTAGTTAGATACCTTGGTATCTGGCTAGACCAGTATTTATATTTTGACAAGCACGTAGCAGCGTCCCTCTCCGCAGCTAAAAGCGCATATTCTATGACAAGAAGTCTATTCCGGAGTAGTCTTCTTGACCCCAGAGTCAAAATAATTTCGTACTCGGCATTCATCCGACCAGTTTTGATTTATGGCTGTCCAGTATGGTATAATATATCTCCACTTTATATGGAGAAGTTTCGTGTGTTCGAACGGCAGTGTTTGCGTTCCTGCCTCGGACTTTATAGAACACCAGAGTCGCAATACAAAAAATTCTATCCCAATAAAATCCTGTATAACAAATCATGGTTAAATCGGATAAACAATTTCATAATTAAAATTATTCGTGGTCACACAGCAAGGGCAATGTGCAGTGACAATAATCTTATCGCGGGAGCATTCTATCCCAATGATATGTATCTAGAGAATACCCTCCAGAATGGGTTTATTCCCCCAGAAGCGTTCCCTTTCTTGGATCAAAAAGGCCTTATCCAAGGCGTGCATGGAGTCCCGATTATTTACCATGCTTTCCGTGGTGCTGGGGAGAAACGAATTCTCCATGATAGTGATATCTCCAATGCCCCAGACCGCATGCGTTTCAGCACGGTGATCAGTGAAAGAGATAAATCAGCCAAAGATCGAACATCTCCCAAATGGTGGTGGCTTCTCAACGAGGAGAGGACTTCACTTCCTCGGATATAGTATGCCTCTCAAGAGCAACGCTCTCCTTCCTCTTGTCCCCCCTCCCCCTGTCCTCCTTTCCCCATTACTTTTATTTTTATTTTATTTTTATTTCTTATCTTATGTTTTATTCGTTTTGTTTTGAAGTTTTTGTTTGTTATAATTAAAAAAAAAAAAAAAAAAAAAAAAAAAAATTGTACATATAGATGTAAACGAGGAGTCCCTCTAATATATGACTTATTTCATATATATATGTATATATATATATATATATATAACAAACAAAAAAAGATGTTCGCCGAAAGGCATATATAAAAATCAAGTTGTAATGTGTAATTTAGAGAGCTCGCATAGAGCCAGTAAGTTAATTTAAGCACTGTGATTGTAGAAACGGGTTTAACACTTACCCCTAATATTATACATGTAAAAAGAATTAGGAAAATAAATGTGGTTTAAAAACTAAAAAAAAAAAAAAACAACTTACCTGATGCATGAATCCTCAGCAAGATTACACAATCTTGCCATTGCATCGCCTTCCACCCATTACCTGAAATGCAATTCGGATGTTCCTTTGGATAACCGACATAAACATCCGAACACGGCTGAGAAGCATTTTCCCTAAAACAAATTCGGGTCCCCTGATCGGCATCCATGTCCATTGCCAACCATTAGGAAAACTTCCACGGCCCACTTATCGACATTCATGTCAATCATTCTTTTCTCAAGCAATCGCCGATGCCACGATCACGACATGCAAATCGATGCCTATACAGCTGCAACCAATTATCTCGGATCGGCTGCATAGGCAATCCTAATGTATTTGCATTTGCCTGTTTAAACAAAGCCGCATCTTAGCGCTTGCCCATTTAGATCCCATTTCGGTATATACAATATACCCTCTATAGTTTATGATAGAAACGTTTTCGATCTATGTTTGAACAGCTGCAGGTTTTTTTTATGTCCTTTCTTCAACGCGCGTTCATTTGTCCTTCCTTCCAAGAGGAAGACATTTATTTTCAGTTGCAACGATATCTCTAAAGAACTTTCCAATGACACTCAGATTTTATCCTCAAGGGTGTACACACGCACCTCGAACACAGGAGTCCGGTTTTATCCAGTCGAGTGGTAACAGCAGGAGTGTGGACGTATCATCAAATAGTAACTATTTTTAATTGTGTAACTACTTCAAATTAAGTTAATTCGATTCGGTGTGACAAATACCTCAAATAAATTGAACCCTCTCCCTATAAGTGAGTTGACATTCATAAGTGTTCAATCGTTATGTTCCACAGTGAACCATAAATAAATGTAATCCTTATACTGTGTACATGAATTGACAATAAGTACGTGAATAAGTGTCCGATTGTGAAAGGTAGCAACTAACAATAAATAAATTTTGAATCGCAACCACGGTGTTTTAATTCATTCTCCGTGGGTGGAAGATCCCTGGAGCTATTGGTGTTCTTGTTCTAAACTGTGGTGTTGTGCTCTATTCGACCCCAGGATTAACATTTCCGTTCGTGGTGTGTTTGGTGATTCTTCCCTTCCGCAGTGGTATCTTTGCTCAATCCGCGCCCATGCTTGGAGCAATAGCAAACCATACCTACAAGTCTCCCAAGAGAATCGTCGGAGAATGCAGTCACATTTAAAGCTCTCAAGCCTAAGGGAATGGCAACGAAGGTGGGATTCTTCCGCCAAAGGAAGATGGACCCACACTATGATACCTGATGTAGAAACATGGGTGAAAAGAAAACATGGCGAGCTGAATCACTACCTGACTCAGCTAACATCAGAACATGGATGCTTTCGGCAATACTTGCACAAGTATAAGCATGTGAATCACCCATACTGCTTGTATTGCGGAGGCAAAATGAAAGATGGGGAAAACGCCCTCATAGAGTGCGTGAGATTCGGGACCGCACGAACGATTTTGGAGAGGCATATGAGACGGACAGTTATTCTGGCAGGAGTAATATAATAGATGCTGAGTTCAAAACAGGCATGGTCCGTAGCAAATGATGTTCTATGTGACATGATGCAGCAGTTGCGACGCGACGAACGGAGTGACAGATAAACTCCGTCCCTCCCGCGATGGAATATCTAAAAGAAAATTCCGATGAGATCAACGGGAATATATACCTGGTGGGAGGTGGTTTTAGTCGGACCGGATCGGTCCGGAGGCATCTTTTGAAGATTTCCACCTTCCTACTGAAACCAAAAAAAAAAAACCGCTCTTACATATGCCTGCCCATTATGGTACCACATCTCACCCCCCCAAATGGAGAAATTACAAGTTTTTGAACGAAAATGTTTCCGGTTTATCACTGGCTTACACCGCAAAACCATCTCATATAGATACCGAAATAAGATCAATCTTTAGAACACCGCAGGTATCGAATAACTGGATACACGGATCCTAGAACTGTCTATAAATTTCATAGAAAACCTCCCCAACAATCTCAACCCTATAATAACAGACCTACCATCACCCTCTTCCAATACGGGAACTCACTACCGCCCTCTTCATATCAGGCAGATTGGTTAACGATGTAAACGAGGTCGTGTAACACAACACCTAACTGGCACCCAATCAATTCAAATACAGCAACAACCAACCATTCTACAAGATTCTTACTTTTAACACACAACCGAATGCCCCCCCCCCCCCCCCCCCCCCCCACACTTCAAGAACATACCTGACCGTATCCCTTGCTACCCTCAATCAAAACAAGGTATCCCACATCCACATGAATCAAAATTGTAAATATTAACATATTTTTAAGTAAATTGTCACCTAACATCGCAATATCAAATATTGTAAATTGTAAATATAATTAGATTAAGTTATGTTAAGTAATTTTAAGTAGGCTAAGTTAAAATAAACAGAGTTCCTGGGTTTTTTTTCTGACCTTTTCCAGGAAAAACAAAATTACCAATATATCCATATCCCATCAAATCCTAAGCACATGTAAAAAAAACTGTTCGATTCCCCGTCGGGGAGCCTATGGCGCCTTGTCGGAAAGAACAAATCATTACGGAAAATTTAACAAGCCCAAGACTTGCTAAATAAGGCCAAGACCAATTCCCGGTTGTAGTGCCGATGATGATGATGAATCGTTATAATTAATTAAATAATTCTTTGTAATAGTGAGTAGGGCGTTAGAATATACTCACAGCTAGGCCAGCTTGTCGTAAGAGGCCACTAAAGGCCGAGTGGTAGCCGGGGTCCCAACGCCCTGTGCGCCCGGTGAAATACCACCCCATCAAGCTTTAGGCTCCGTGAAATGGTCGGGAGAAATCCCTGGCCATCTTTCGGAGCTTGGCTGATGGACCGGTTCGAGAAAAGGTTGGTTAGGTGGTAGTCGGTCCCAAGGTGAGATACCACCCCGTCACGCTGTACATTCCGCGATATCGCCGAGAGAGGTCTTCGACGGTGTTTCGAATGTGTGGCTGATGGCCCGGACTGACACGGGGATAAGTCATGATGGTGTCTTCTGATATAAAGAATTCCGGAGGTAAACTAGTCTCCCATTCGGATCTCCGGGGGGGACTATGTCAGGGGGAACATCATGCAGATATCATGATAAATAATGGAACTTTGAGAGGTTCGTCATCGCATAACCGGGCTAGCTCTCGAGGCTCGGCCCACGCTCGACTGGTGACGGCATTTTGTAACATCAGGGGCATCGGTTTCATCAATACTAATGTAAACGCCGTCCACCAATATTTGCAAACAACGAAACCTGATATCCTTGCCCTAACTGAGACCCAGGTCGATTCGTCAACTGATTCGACATATCTTCGTTGCTCAGGATACGAATTACATTCGAGATTCCGTTTTAAGGGCGGTGTCTGCGTCTTCGCACGGTCCGATCTGGCTTGCCAGAGGATGGAGGCGTTGGAACCCAATAATATGGACATCATATGGTTGAGGGTCGTACTGAGGAATTCCGTTAAATTTCTTTGTTG
The DNA here is from genome assembly GCA_963931805.1 of Microdon myrmicae. Taxonomy (NCBI): domain Eukaryota; kingdom Metazoa; phylum Arthropoda; class Insecta; order Diptera; family Syrphidae; genus Microdon; species Microdon myrmicae. Next base: position 40,848,971 of record OZ007501.1, on the reverse strand, counting down.
TCTTTACCGCTCCCCGAATGACGATCGACCGGCGACATTTTTCGAACATCTTTCATATACCGTCGACTGGATACAGATCAACCACCCAGCTTCTGAAATTATTGTCCTTGGCGATTTTAATGTGCACAATTCCGACTGGTTGTTACATTCTAACAGAACCGACGAGGCTGGGAGGCTGGCGGAGATGTTTGCTGTAAGCCACAACTTGACTCAACTCGTGGGGGAGCCAACGCGAATACCGGATGCCCGAGGCGATTATGCGAACACCCTGGATCTGTTTTTGACATCCGAACCGAGTATTTATACCGTAGAGGTTTCTGCGCCACTGGGAAACTCAGATCACTGCTTGGTATCTGTCGCGGAAGCACTTGCACACCAAGCGAATAACCGGCCTAGGCAGCTTCGCCATGTATGGAAGTATGGGGCCGCTAACTGGGACGATATGCGAGATTTCTTCGCATCCTTTCCATGGTCCGAGATGTGCTTCGGAAACTCCGATGTTAACGCTTGCGCGGAGTCGGTGTCAGAGATTATTCTTCTGGGGATGGAGATGTATATTCCACATTCCATCAAACGAAGTTCGTCTGATAAACCTTGGTTTGACAAAAAATGCGAGCTGATTACAGCGGCAAAAAATAGAGCTTTTAAACAATGGCGCTCCAATCCCACCGATGTTAACAGAACGAATTTTGTTAGAATCAGAAACGTGTGCAACCAGGCGATTGATACCGCGAAGAAGGCTCACAACGACAGGGTGATCAATAAGCTCCTTCGGTGCCCAACTGGTTCGCGCTCCTTCTGGTCAATGGCAAAGGCTGTCAGCAGTAACTTTGCTTCCTCCTCTTTCCCTCCGTTGGTGACAGACAGCGGGACGTTAGTCACGAACCCAAAGGATAAAGCTAATGTGTTCGCGAATTTATTTTCCGCGAATTCAAATCTCGATCCCGGCCTTTTGCAGCCACCCGTGATCTCGCCGGTACAGTCTTCCATGCGGGATGTGAGATTTCGTCCGCGCACTATTCAGCGCATTTTACGTGAACTGGATTGTAGGAAGGCAACCGGCCCGGACGGAATACCAGCAATAGTCCTTAAGAACTGTGCTCCAGAACTATCGCCGGTTCTTGGCAGACTCTTCCGCTTATCTTATGCACGGAGGACCTTTCCTGCCTGCTGGAAAATCGCTCGAGTTCACCCAATCCCAAAGACGGGGAAAAATGTGTGTCCCCCACAAAATTACCGTCCGATAGCATTACTGTATATTTTATCTAAGGTAATGGAAAAAGTCATCAATACAGAGTTGGTTAAGTATTTGGAGTGCAACGGTCTTCTGAATGATCGTCAATACGGATTCCGTGGCAGGCGGTCCACAGGAGACCTTTTGACACTTATAACCGATATATGGACATCTGCGATTGAACGGCATGGTGAGTCAAGGGCGGTCGCATTAGATATCTCCAAGGCTTTTGACCGCGTCTGGCACGGGGCATTGCTGAGCAAACTTCGTTCATATGGACTTTCCCAACAGCTTTGCGACTGGACGAGGAGCTTCCTCGAGAATCGATCGATCCGGGTTGTGGTGGACGGCGAGTGTTCGGATCTGTATCCTGTTAATTCGGGGGTGCCCCAGGGTTCTATTTTGGCTCCAACCTTGTTCTTGCTTCACATAAATGATTTGTTGGAGACAACGGATAATAAAGTGTTCAGTTTTGCGGATGATAGTACGCTTGTTTCCTCCTTTTCGAGTGCTCGGCCGATTGGTGCATCAACGTCGCACCAGCTGAGATGTAGACAGATTGACTCTCTGAATCAGGATCTAGATAAAGTCCTGCAGTGGGGAAAGGCCAATCTTGTCGACTTCAACGCAACGAAGACCCAGTATACAACATTCACAAAGAAAACCGGATCATCGGTTCCACAGCTGATGATGAATGGCCGGGTCCTCGAGGCTGGGGATAGCTTGAAACTGCTCGGCGTCACGGTCTGTGGGAATGTATCATGGCATAAACACGTGTCGAGCATCGCCAGGTCAGCCACAGGAAAACTGAGCTATCTTTTTAGAGCCAAGAAATATTTTACTCCGGCCCAACTACTTCTCCTATATAAATCCCAAATTAGACCCGCGCTCGAATATTGCTCTCATGTTTGGAGCTCTGCTCCTAAACATACCCTCGACCTACTTGAGAGCGTACAAAGACGAGCGATCCGCCTGATCGGGGACTCGGCGCTGACGTCGGGACTACAGTCGCTATCACATCGAAGGCGCGTGGCCGACCTCTGTCTGCTCTACAGATATTATCACGGGTGCTGTTCTTCGGAGATTCTTGGCATTGTTCCACGCAATTCGGTCTATATGCGCTCCACAAGACAATCCGACGGATCGCACCCGTTTGTGGTTCATCTCCCGACAGCGCGAACATCCCTGTATCAGAACTCGTTCCGTTACAGAGCGGGGAAGCTGTGGAACTCCCTTCCCACGCGAGTGTTCCCGGAGCGTTACAACCTGCAACTGTTCAAAAAGAACTGCAACAGTTATTTGATGGCATCTCGGGGCGCCCACTCGACGCTATAGGTTCGCCTCTCCCGAGAGAAGTCTAATAAAAAAAAAAAAAAAAAAAAAAAAAAAAAAAAAAGTCTTTGTGCCTGCATGTTTGGCAGCACTTTTTTGGTTTTCGTTACAAGCACCATTGTTATTTTGTTTTCTGTCATTTTTGTAAATATGTAAATTAGAGTTTATCGATTCAATTCAAGTTTTATTAGGTAGATAATTACATTTGTGGTATATTTTACAACTAGTATTTAAGAGTTTTAGGACAGCAATTTCTTTACAACTATAATCTTAAATCTATATAATGACAATAGCACAATTTTAATGAATAATAAATAATAAATTAAGGGAAAACTACAAGAAAAAAACCCTTATTTGAATCTTAAGACTAATATTGCACGAGCTCCCGGTTATTTTATATAGTAATGACCTCGATATAATTTTCATAGACAGAGTACATATGTAGTAATTTAGGATAACGCAAGACGGGAAACGAGAACATTGTCAGAAAAAGAACAATTGACGAAGAAGTTTCGATTGATTTTGTCAATAAGGAATTCTACCGGTTTAGCGTTAGCGTTTTCATGTAGTTCATGTGTCGAATAATGCCATGGCAAATTCAGCAACATTTTCAATATTTTATTTTGACACCTTTGCAATTTTATTTTGTGTGTGCGAGCACAATTACACCATACAGTGGCGCCAAACAATGTGAATAATATGGGACCAACGACCGATCCTTGGGGTACACCATAGTGGATTTGGTGAGTAGAGGATTTGTCAGTTCTTATACTCAGAACATATTTTCTAGAACGAAGAAAGCTCTGGATAATTTTGATAAGCGGCATTGGCAGCTTAAGTTTTAGTAGCTTATAAATCAAGGCATCGTGCCATACCGTATCAAAGGCTTTTTCGATGTCTAGAAGAACCAGTCCCGTTGACTCCTTGTCGATGAATTTACGAATTTACGAGCTATGTGGTTTCTAATGCACAAGACTTGGTGGATTGTGCTGTGACCACTGCGGAAACCGAACTGGAAGTTTGGTAAGATGTTATTGGCTTCCACGACACGATCAACCTTTTCTTTAATGATTTTTTCTAAGAGCTTACTCAGACAGCTAAGTAGACTAATAGGTCTGTAGCTTTCGGGGCTATTCTTCGGTTTGCCGGGCTTCGGGATAGGAATTACTTTTGCTGTGTTCCAACAGTCCGGAAAATAACAGTTCCTAAGACAAGCGTTGAAAATGAACGTTAAATAGTTACTTGCAGCAGGTGGAAGTGCTTTAATTAATTTGTTGTTAATATTATCAAGACCAGCAGCCTTTTTTGATTTAGATTTTTTTATCAATTCTTCAACTTTGCTAATATTAGTTGCGTAAGTACTTTCAGCTGGTGTTTGAGAAAGTACATGGATAGTGTTAGCAACTTCAGCCTCAGTATACGCGTCGCTTAGATGCATAGATATTGAGTGGTTATTACTAAACGTGTTATCAAGTAGGTTCGATTTTTCCACTGAAGACATAACAACTTGTCGTAAACTTTAAACGGAGAAATACTTGACCCTCTCTTTTTCATAATTTTTGATATTTTCCAGAATGGTTTGCTTGCTTTGTCAAGAGAGGAAAGGTGTTTATTCCAACACTTGTTCCTATATGCTGAGATTTCTTTTTTAATGATATTATTTAAGACTTTAACATTAACTAGAAAGCAATCGATTCTATAACGAAGCCATTTTCTTCTTTCAGAGTTTCGTAGCCTAACCAGATGTAAGATATTTTCAGGAAGCGGTGCCTTATCAACTAGAGCAGTGGAACATTTAGTTATCGCAAGATCGGCCGCTCTATTGATAACAGAGACAAAATTGTTAGATAGGATATCAATGTGCTCGCTGCAGGTTATAGAATTTAGGCTGGTATCACCTAGAACCAAGTTCGTGTTTATATATGATTTATAACAATTCCAGTTGGCAGCGGAATAGTTGTGGTATAAACTGGTACGATTTACAGCTACTGTATGATTCACTGTGCGGCTGATCGGAAGGTGGTCTGAACTTAACGCACTTAGAGTTAATGGTACTGAGCAGTAATTTGAAATATTATTGATATATAGATCGAGAGTTGAGGGGTTCTTGTTAGCAGTTGACGGGATATAGGTGGGGAGAAGTGGATAAAGTATGGGAAAACTTGGGCTGGATTCAGTAACATCTAGTAAAATGTTACCCCAGCAGTTTGCCCTAAGACAATTCCACGACTGATATCTACAGTTTAGATCACTGATGTCTACAGTTTAGATTACGTTGTTTCGAGTGTTGACTCTATACAATTTTTGCAGATCCCGCTTGAAGTAAGTAGATTTGTTAATGTTTCCATTTCCTCCAGGGAAATAGACCGAAAAAATACTCACCTTGGAGTTATCACTTAATGTTACATCAATACTAATTTCCTCAATTAATTTAAGGTGCAATAAAGGACTCAAGGTATGTTCTATACATTTCTTCACAAGAATGGCGACACCTCCACCACTAGCATGTACCCTGTCTAGGCGATAACATATTGTAGCGAGCTTAGGGTTCGCTGGATTAATTATTTAAAATAAATAAGAGCCGTTAAATCGATTTTGAATTAATCTAACACTTTATTAGTCCGTTAATAACAACCGTTACTTTTAAAGTACACATAACGATTTCTTAACTTCTCGCTTCCTTAGTTATCGCTTGCTTCACTTTCTACTTCTTACTCTCCATGATCTGTGTGCGACGTATTTTTACCGTTTCCTCATTCTCATTCGGCGTTTCGTTTCCGTCCGTTCCATAGTCTTGAATGTTCTACTGTTCACGGTCTCCAGTTTTCCATTACTTTATAGAATATTCTAGTACTCTGTTTCGGACTCTCTAGAATATTCTAGTACTGATTGTCATATGCGTCACACTACCCTCCGCCTAGATTAGTTCGTCCCGAACTAAGTTCACTGGTCTCCCGGGCCAACAAAAGCCGCCAGTCGGTCGCGATGCACCACTTTCATCCTGGCGTTCGGCGGTGGAAGTTCTTGACCTTCTTCCAAATTTTCTGCTGCTCTCCTTTTCGCGTCAGCCCTAGCCTGCCGCCATTCTTCCTTTTCCTGACGACGGAATTCCTCTTGCATTTTAGGGATCTCATGCGAATAGTATAAGAGAAAATGCATGTGCACACCCTTAAGCTCTTCTGGAGTTCGCACATCACGTAAGCGATCTAGATCTTCATCTTTAATTGCACGCATATCATCTGATATTGGAGCATCTGTCGATTTCATAACCGTATCCAACTGGTAGTTCCGCATCTTTTCAAATAACTGGAGCGGTTTGTTCTTTGGAGCTGACAGTAAACACCAGCGTGCATCGTAGTAAAAGACTTTCCATAGATCGTCGCACGTTAATTCTGGTTTCACGTGTTCTTCTCTATAGAACGCAATGAACGGCACCTCTAGCTGTTGATTACGCCTACAATCTAGGGCTTGCTTGATCTTTCTCCCCGTATGTGGTGGCTTACAATAGCGGTGTCGACCTCCAACATCCGTTGATCTCTCTTGTTCGGAAACAGTTGATTTACAAAACGCCTGTTTGTAAATCCATTCAGCTTCGTCTTGTAGTTCATTGGGTCTCCCTGGAACAGGCGTAACCAGAACTTCGCGTAATTGCATTCGCTCAGGAATGTCCGTTTTACGGATTTCATTGTCCAAATCCGTAAAGTGACCCCTTTCCAATTCACTAGGTTTGTATTCGGGTTCATATCCGTCCTCGTCATCATTAGTGAAATCCTCATAGCCGAAATCTACACCAAAACTGTCGTGACCTTCTTACAATGACGCGTCAGTGACTAGAAGTCGTCTTTTCTTCTTCTTCTCAGCAATTGGCCTTCCTTCGTCGTCTACAATAAAATCCTCAGCATCAGACTCCGATTCCTCATCATCATTGAGATATTTTGCCGCCTCAGTTTCCCTGTGACTACATTCAGAGCGGCGTTCAACATTGTCTTCGTCGTCGAATAGCTGTTCGATTATAGCCTCACGTGGTGAACATTCATCGATATGCTGTTCCTCTCCATCACTTTCTTCGTCCTGTGTACAACGCAGACGCTTGGAGTGCTTTCTGCGTTCGACTTTCAAACCAAGATTCTCTGCAATAAGGTCACAGTCGTGGTCTTCCAGTCGGTCGTCCAACTCCTCATCATCATTGTAAATCCGTTTCGGGGAACGGCCTGAAGCATCAGTGTCTTCACCATCACTGCCGTCCTCTTCGATCGGGTTATCATCGATGAGATCCTTCAGTTCTTCACGTAACACATCATTGTCATCTTCCTCCTCTTCCTCACTGCTGTCGGCCATAGCTTTGCTCTTCCTGAGTTTCTTCCTTTCATGGGGCTCCAATTTCTCCTCATGCTCAGATTCCTGCACTTCCGAGTCCCAGAATTCTTTCATACACTGCCTTTGGGCATCTAATTTTGCCTTAAACTCTGCAGCTCGTGCATCCAATTTTGCCATCATCATCCTGAACATCTCCGAAATGTCCAACGGTGGCGAACTCTTCTCCGTTACATTTGCACCATCTTGACTCGCTGTTTCTTCTCCATCCGGACAGTCTGGCCCACTGTTTATCACTCGGAGGCTGAAGGAACGTTTTATTTCCTGTACTACGTCCACGTGGAGATAATTTGCGGCGAATGTCTATGTACTGCCTTCGGCTAATGCATTAAGGGTCGGTGGATTTATGAGGCCTGTGGGGGGTTTTTTGGTCGGGGCGCCATCAAGGGCCCGGGGTTCACCAAACTCGCACCGTCTAACTCGCTGAAGGTCGTTCATCGCGATTTCACAGAAGAATAGTCGCCCGTTCAGCCGATAACCGCCCACCAAGAAAGAGAAAAAATGAAACACTTGCGGCTTGTTTGGTTGTAAACTTCTTCTTTTTATTGTTATGTTCGTCGTGCGGTGAGGACGATCGTCCTTGTTCGTTTTTAATTCGGCGAATCACTATTCCGGCCCACGTCTTGTTTATTTGCAAATAGTATTACTTATTACGTTAAAACCTCTCGCGAGCACTCGATCCGTTTTGCCTCGCGTGGATCAAAACTCTCATCCGAAATATTTTGGTGGCACTGAGCGGTTGGGACCCGACTGACTCCGTGTGTGTGACTTGGCGGTTGAAGCTCGACTGATTAATGAAAGGAAAAGTCCATCGCGTCGTAGCAGTGGAGTCATAGCTAAAATAAACTCGCTGCCACTTACGAGGAATTTCGAGAAGAGATGCGATGCTTGCATAAGAATTCAGTTCCAGCGAATCCTCGCCGTATAAGCTGACTTGGATTCGTTGGTTGCGTGTACCGGGAAATTGGCTTTGGGAACGCGAGCAAGTGTGGGCATGCATTTTCGGGGAAAGTTGGAATTGCTTGGGTGAAAGCAAGGAATATCGTTTAGATAAGATATTAACCGAAGTAATTTCGGGGAAATGTATGCGGCTCGGTATAGTTGGTGGTGATGGTTAATGTTCCATTATGGATTTGAATATCCGTTTTATTACAGCATATGCATTTCGGAGAAATTAAGATTGCTTGGTCGCAAGGAGGGAATATGAATTAAGTAGAGAATTGACCGAAGTAATTTTGGGAAAAATTATATGTGGGGATGATTAGAATGTATTCTGTTGAATTGTATTCTGTTGGGAGTCTTGGAATGTCTTTTATTGCAAGGTTAGGAATGTATGCTATTGCGGATTTACCATGGGAACTTGGGTTGAGGTGACGCGCCGTTAGCGGTCAAGGTTGGTTAGAATTGTGGGTTGGTTTTTCGTGTGATATAGAGAACCCCCACAGGCCCACCGCAATTGGCACACTTGATGACCTCGTTCGTTTTGCAGTCGAATGTTTTGTGGTTTCCGGAACAGGGTGCACAGAAACTATTTATGTGACAATGCATCGAGCCGTGGTCGTAAAGCTGGCAATTATGACATTGTGTGAACTTTCCTGGACGATGTTTTTTGAAGTCCCAGCGAACGATGGTTTTGAACAAGGTAGGGAAATTACGTTTGAGTTCATTTAATTTAATAGTACCGCGTTGAATGTAGACGATGTACAAGTAGTGTTTGAACAGGGCTTTTGTTGAAGAATTTAATGTGATGGTTTTAACATCTAGGCACTTAATCCCGAGTGTAACTAGTTCATTCTTCACTATGTCGTTGCTGATTAAGTCTAATCCGGATAACACTACCTTTAGTGGGCGATTTTCCTTTCGCGAGTGGGTAAAAAACTCACATTTTAACCGCAAGAGTTCGGTTCGAATTTTGTTTGCCATTTGTGCTATTTGTCTTAATTACATAAACCGTTATATTCACAATAATCAACACAAGCCATTATCTTGTTATCTTGTTTTCTTTGCCTCGCTACCGCAAACTCATAAGTTGATCAAGTGTGAAATTCGTTGTTATGGCCTCTGAGCCACGTGTGTTAAGCAAAAATTAGGGCTTTTAGTTCTATTCAAAAATACGATTTGAAATCAGTTGTGTTTTACTTGCGTAAAAGTTCGATTTGCATTGTTAATCGTTCGTGATTTTTAATTGAGTAAGCTGGAGTTAGCAATTGAAAGCAGACAACTTCGTGAATTTTAACGAAAATGGGATAAAGTGAATTTTGTGTGCTGATTAAGCATAACCAAGCAAAATGGTAAATTGGGCTACGAACTGTTACTCCATCCAACATATTCTCCAGAATTAGCCCGCTGCGACTATTTCCAGTTTCCAAACCTGAAGAAATGGCTGAGCGGTAAGAGATTTGGGTCGAAGAGGTAATCACAGAAACGAACGCCGAGGGTATTGAGGACATTGAGGAAACCTATTGTTGGGAAAGAATAAAAAAACTGGAAAAAGGCTGGACTAAATGTATCGAGCTAAAAGGAGACTATGTTGAGAAATAAAATACTTATTTTCTAAAAAAAAAAAAATCTTTTATGCAAAAAGTCACTGACTTATCAAACTGCCCCCGTATTTTTTAAGAATAACAAACGCATTTTTTTTTTCATTTTATTTTACTGAATAATATTTTATATAACAGTCGTAGAAAATACAAGTTAAATTAGTAAGTCTTACCATAAGGTAGTAAACAAGGCGTTAAAGTTTTTGAAAGCAAATCTTTCCTGGCTCCTTCTCCCTCAATCCAGTAGTGGGCCAACGAATTATGATGTGATCAAAAGTCCTAAGACACGTCTTTAAAATGTGGCATTCATTTCGTTTTTGGTACACGAGTATGCGTTGTTTGAATAGGGCCAGATGTAGGTTCGGGTTGGTTGTCTGGCTGGACGAGGCCCAAAATGCAAAAATAAAGACATAAACGAAACCATTAATTGAATTTTAAAAGCGACTTCATATCATATAAGGTACCTTAAATGAAAAATTAATGAATAAAATAATCAAAAGTGCCTATAGATTGAGACTTTGAAAAATAACTCGGAACTTACAATGTCATGAAATAATTCGGCATACTAAATATAAACTGGCTTGTGACAAGCTAAATAAATATACATAAAATATAGTGCAAACCTTTAAACATCTGCAAAAAATTCGTGGCGATATAAGTCTATATCCAACAACTTTAGTAAGTATTAAGTTCAGTTTTTTGTGATTTGAATCAGGTAACTGATGCTGTTATTCCTATCAGAGACTAGCTGAACTTGAAAAATCATCGGGAGTTGATCATGCAACACTTTTGAAATGTTTGATATTAGGAACGATTCAAAAACAAAACGCATACGCACAATTTGAAGCGTTGCGAACTTATTCAAAGACCTAATAGTTAAAAGGTTTCGTCCTAAAAATAAGTTTTCTCAATCAGCAGTTAAGCCTTGTTACGTGGTAACCTCCCTCAACCCCATTGTCCCTCCGAGCAGGGCAAGGGTAATAAATTTTAATAAAATAAATCTGCGTGTTTGAATCGCATATAGGGCGTTGAATTATACAAAGATAGAAGAAAACATATAACCCACAGTCCACATTTCGGGTTAGCATCCAGTGCGAGCAGATGCACGAACCTTCGTTAAGATGTGGATTCTGAAGGAACAGTAGCGGCAGGTAGGTAGACAGGTAGAGAGGTGGCGAAAAATGAAGAGAGTGTAGATCAATTTTGGACTAAGCCGGTAAATCTTGGCTCGGCAGCAATTTGCCAAGCTGTGTAGCTGCTTAACCGTACATGGAGAGAGCCGTGTGGGGCCGGGGGCCGGATTAAAGAACCGAATTTAAAATCCATATGCGTAGAATAATACTAATGTTGGAGTCCCGGTAACAAAGCTAAACATACCTAACTTTCTCTCCACAGAATATCGAAAACTATTTGTTAACAATTGGGTGGTGATTGGTAACCATAAAGTACATACATCAACCCAACGCAAAACGGTTAAAATACGTTGCAATTTTTGTATGTAAACCAATACATTACCATTCATATACACCCAATACGATAGTCATGAAAAGACTACAGGGTAACAGTAGCCAAATGCAAAAAAGGAAGATGGCCAGAATCGTTGCTGTCCTCTTCCCGCAGTGTGATGAGGTATTGAGAGTGCAAGAGCAGTGGAGGATCACTGAAGGAGAGATACCTCCCGTGACCACCGAAGAGGCACGCTTGGCAGCAAGGGTTATCAAAAAAAAAAGACCGCGGGACTGGATGGTATCCCTAACGCTGTAGTGAAGATTGCTCTAACAAAAAAGCCAGAAGTCTTCAGCAGTCTCTTCACAACCTGCTTTCAAATAGAACAATTTCCTAAACGATGGAAGAAACAGCGGCTTGTGCTTATACCAAAAGGTGTCAAGAATCCAGAAGAGCCGTCGTCTTATCGCCCGTTGTGCATGCTGGACACAACAGAAAAACTACTTGAGCGAGTAATTGCCACTCGCCTGGAAGAATTCATTGAGGGAACATCGGGGCTCTCTGAATCGCAGTATGGGTTCCGGAAAGGTAGATCAACCGGAAAATCACTATCTGTGGGGTGCGATATCGCTCGCAGTGCAATAGCTGGAGCACGATGGCCAGGTGGTACCAAAAAATACTGCGCGGTGGTGACGCTTGATGTTAAAAATGCTTTTAACTCGGTGAATTGGAATCGGATTCTAGAAGCGTTGGGCGATCTACAAGCCCCCACTACTTGATGCGTATATTAGCAAACTATCTCTCGGATTGGCGCAAGACTAATGACCTTGCCCGGAAAAAACAAATCATAATGGAAAATTTAACAAACCTCAGGACTTGCTAAATAAGGCCAAGACCGGTTCCCGGTTGTAGTGCCGATGATGATGATGATGATGATCTCTCGGATAGAAGACTGCTCTATGACACAGATGAGGGACCACCAGAATATAAAGTAACAGCGCGTGTACCTGAGGGATCTGTATTAGGTCCGCTGTTATGGAATATCATGTATGATGGTGTGCTCAGAGTCAATGTACCAGAAGGGGTTAGAATCATTGGGTACGCAGATGATTTGGCAATAGTAGCCGTCGCTAAACATCTAGATGACCTGGAGAATATTTGCTCCCAAGCAATCCAGAGCATTAAATGCTGGCTAGATATGGCCGGACTGAAACTAGCTGGACATAAGACGGAGGCAGTTTTAATAAGCAGCCGCAAGAAAGTTGAACACTTTGATTTGGAAATAGAAGGACAAATAATCAGATCCAGTCCCTATATTAAATATCTTGGTATTATACTCGACAACTGCTCGATAGTATAGTGGTTAGTATACCCGACTGTCACGCGGGATACCGGGGTTCGATTCCCCGTCGGGGAGCCTCTGGCGCAAGACTAATGACCTTGCCCGGAAAAAACAAATCATTATTGGAAAATTTAACAAGCCTCAGGACTTGCCGGCTTTCAGGTACCTAGAGAGGAAGATGACCCTTTTTCCCCAGGTTCGACTTCGTTCATCAAAGAAACTCAACGAAAGGAAACGAAAAAGAAAGAATTTTGTACTTTTGCAGGCAGTTGAGTTTGAGCCTTCAAGGAGTCGAGTAATACCCGCCGAAGAGGGCAGTCTAGTTTCACGCGCGCGCTCACTAGCAATAGACTTGGTTTGTGTTAAAAATACTAAAAGGTACAGTTATAAATAGAATGAGTTATTTTGTTTTTCTCCTTTTCCTCCTCCTCATTATGGAAAATTTAACAAGCCTCAGGACTTGCTAAATAAGGCCAAGGCCAGTTCCCGGTTGTAGTGCCGATGATGATGATGATACTCGACAACAGGTTGAGCTTCAAGGAACAGCTGAGGAAAACGAGTGAAAAAACGGCAAGAGTATGCAAAGTTTTGGCGAGACTGCTACCCAATGTTGGAGGACCCCGGCCCCACATAAGGAAACTCATAACCAGTGTCAACACTTCCACTATAATGTATGCAGCTCACATATGAGCAGGAGCGCACAGTATAAGTCATACATGAGGGGAGTGAACTCAGCGCATAGACTAGCATCACTAAGAGTATGCTGTGCATTTCGAACGGTATCTGAAGATGCCATAAATGTTTTGGCCGGGAGAACGCCACTTGACATTGCAACTAAAGAAAACACTGCATTGCATAAGGTCTCCCAAGAGAATCGTCGGAGAATGTGGCCACAGTTAGAGCTCTCAAACCTAAGAGAATGGCAACGAAGGTGGGATTCTTCCACCAAAGGAAGATGGACCCACACCATGATACCTGATATAGAAACATGGGTGAAAAGAAAACATGGCGAGCTGAATTACTACATAACTCAGCTAATATCAGGACATGGATGCTTTCGGCAATACTTGCACAAGTATAAGCATGTGAATCACCCATACTGCTTGTATTGCGAAGGCAAAATAGAAAATGCGGAACACGTACTCACAAAGTGCGTGAGATTCGAGACCGCACGAACGATTTTGGAGAGACATATGAGACGAACAGGTACTCCGGCTGGAGTAATAGAATACATACTGAGTTCAAAACAGGCATGGCCCGTAACAAATGGTATTCTCTGTGAAATGATGCAGCAGTTGCGACGCGACGAGCGGAGTAACAGGTAAACTCCGTCCCGCCCCGCCATGGAATATCTAAAAGGAAGTTCCGCAGGGATCAACGGGAATATGAGCCTGGCGGGAGGTAGTTTTAGTCGGTAAAAACCCGGCATGCCTCTGGATCGGTCTAGAGGTATCTTTTGAAGATTTCCACCCTCCTACCGAAACCAAAAAAAAAAAAACCACCCAATACCTTACAGCCTAAACAGCAAGGATAACCTTAGGTAGCCTCACGTCTGCACAGCTGCATCTAACAAATGTTGTAACATAAAGAAATTTTCCGTCGGCCTACAACCAAGGTAAAAAGAATTATCATGAAACTTTAGTCGAACGCTTTAACGTTAGATCTCAACTATCTCTAAAAAGCCCAATACATAAAGTAAATGAATATATATACATCATTGTTTGGGCCTCCTTTTTCTACATAGCACGTGCACATCAGCGTTCCATTGTTTTTTACTCAAACCCAAACAAACATTCAAGCAATTGAAACCATTGATTCAAGTAACGCGTAGCAACAGTGAGTTCTATTACTTCAACCAAACAAAACGTACAAACAAGAGTCAACAAAAAACCCCCCTAATTGGAGTAAGACGCTGATTGACGCCACAAACCTCCAAACGATATTTCGATCTAGATACGCAGTATCAATACAATGACATCTCACCGTTTCAGTTTTCTTAAATGATGACATACAATTCTTCAATTTAGTTTTCAGTTTGTTAACCCTTTCACCGCCGAAATCTGGCGTTTTCGTTGCCAGTAATATAAGAATTATTAGATGTAGAATTCCAGCAACTATAGCAAAAGTGGCTGCGACGTCAAATGCGTTTTGAGCTATATTTCCACAATGTGTTATACCAACAGAAAGGTAGTGGCCTGCTATAAAACAAATAACTGCCGCAACCAATTGATATAGTATTCCCTATTCAAAAGAAATTTAAGTTAATCACACCGTTTTCTGTCATAATAAATACTACCTTCTTACAAAGCAACGATTAAAACAGTCTGCATTTCTGATTATCATTACAGTGAACGTAAGATCTGGAATTAATGGAATACTGACAAGCACAACGAAAAGATGGACATCGGATGAAATTTCATGCGCTTGAATACAAATACTTTCGTGGTGGCTGCGAATCCTTTCGACAGCAATGATTTCAAAAACCTGGTAAAGATTTTGAAGAGTTGCATTACAAAAAGTTTACATATTTTATATACTTACACAGCACACGAACGGTAAGATGCAATATAAAATAATTTTTGGTATCCTAGTCCACTCCATCGCGTCGAATGAGGATAACGAAGATTACTAGATCTGAGAGAGTTGACGGAAATATCGCGGCACACTACAAATATCGGGTTGTGAGAACGGCAAGTATTCCAAGGAGGGAGATATAAGTTTCAGCTTTACTGCTGCCCTCTTCCCATGGAATGGTCCAAATCTAATTGTAAGCCCTTGACATATAAAACAGCGATCAAAAAATATACGAAGTTTGAGTATTTAATATTTAAATAAGGCAATGTGGAACAGTAATCACCCGTGCGCATAAATCCTACGATCGCCGAAAAAAAAAACAGGATTTATACAATTTAGCATTAAACTAATATGACTACAGATTGTGGAGAGGCGTCAATTTAAAGAGAAGGCTTTGCCGCTTAATGGTTAGTGTACACATACACAATCTCGTTATAGAATATCCTCACCTCGAAATTTGCTGATGAGTTTCTGTATTCCTTAGAACTTTTTTAATCAGACCACCACCGCAGATATATTTCCACCATATAACTCATGTGATTTGGGTTTGTGGCTGTTCCGCTAAACCCCACTGTTACTTACCCGAAGAACCCCCATAACTGCTACCCAACTTTCATAATTTCCTGCTAATGCAATCGCATTAGTACCTGTAAATGCTTCACGCATCAAGCTTATCAAATTTAGTTATTTAAAAGCTTTTGGAAAAGAATTCTTACCTTCATTCATTCATTCGAATCCAAACATTCCCCATAAGAATTCTATCCAAATTTATCACAGATCCCAATCATATATACGCATTACCTAGGATTTCCTGTAAAGAATTTCTCCCACAAGGACATTCATGCAGGCATCAATGCATCTCTGCATTAGCCACCAAGAACCGAATTCTCGTTTAGTGTAAACGCTCACACTAGAGTTCGACACTTGAGTCGTCTTAGATACCATATACAATTGGCATAGATGTTATACAAACCGTAATTGTATAACCATCTAATTTGCTTCGCAATGACCTGCAGCTATTGATACAGCTGCAAGCAATTTACCCCGAAATGCTCCGTTGTTTGAATCTCCAAACAATCATCGACTTCGCGCATAGCCGCCGGATTGAATTCAACGCATAAACAATGTAAATATAGAATCCGTTTCTTACAACGAATTACCCCGCATATACAAATGCAAACAAGGGATTCGTTTCGGCCACCGACCCAAGATAGGATATACAATTTTCATTGTATAAAGTATCGCAAGCCATTAGCACCTTTTCCCAATATCTATTCATCTATGTACACAAGGGCATCACTCTTCTAAGACTTTTATGATGCCCTCGTCCCATCTTTTCTTTTAACACCATTTCTTCGATGCATCGTCGCTTATTTATTTAGCTGCGATGCACATCATAAACCATGATCTCCCCGATTATTTTGTCCTTGACGCCCGCCTGCTTTGTTTTTCCATTGCCTTCGCGCATGAGTAAACAACACAGATCTAAACGATCGCACACATACCACCATAATCTCCATTACGAGATCTGGATTTCTATTCCGCCAAGAGAGACTTTACGTTTCTCTGGTGGTAAATAAAAACATATCCTTAGTGGAGACGATATCTACCACCAAACCACCAAACTCACCCCAAACAAGGGTTGAATCATTGAGTCGTTTACCATCACTAGACCGAGCCGGTCGGTTCGCTCTCGCTCCCCGGTGCTCGCCGGGGATGCGTACATCACCATGCCGAGTCGTATCCATAGTGAGTGCAATTAAAAGTAGATCAGTGTAAGAGTGGAACAATAGTCAAACTACCTGTCCTCGCCAAACTATTAAATTAAAAGCGCGTGTGATTGGATTAAGAACAGAATCTCTACTGTTGTGATTGTTTCGCTGAATGTCCGCGCTGCACAATTTTCCTATCTTCTTCCGAAATAAAACGTGTATTGACTGTCAAATTAGTGTGCCACCAAAGTTTATACCACAATTAAATCAATAAATAAATGTCAAAACAAACCATCCATCAAAACAATATACAAATAAGCTTACTTAACAATAAAAACCAGTTCTGATAAATAAAAATAGAGTTTCATTTTCTGTGCTCCGGTTTCCTGTGTGTTTCATTTTTCTATTGTTGTTGCCCTGGTGATGGTGCTTGGAACTCAGTTCTTTTGATGTTCGGCGGAACTGTATAATAAACGGCGAGTGGGTTGATAGTAGAACTCTCGCCCATGCTGGCGTCGCGACTATCATCCCCACAGGTTAACATTAAAAAAAAAACATAAAAACTTCCTTATTATCACATCTTTATTTTTCCTAGTTCACTTAATAACTACTTAAATGAATCTTTTTGGCGTCATTTCAGTTATCCTTAATGAAAAGAAAAGGGGAGAGGCGAGAGACCGATTTAAACGAGACAATGAGAAATGTGAGGTTGTTGGGCTCGGTCTCGAGATATCTGAAAATGAAAAAGGCGGGAGGAGTGGGGGTTCTTTAACCTTCACGCAAGAACCCCCCACAATTTCAACCCCAACTCCCTTTGCAAACCTGCAAACATTTCCTTCTTCAAGGACATTTTAATGCACTTAGTGCTTTACCTAAAATTCCCTGTCAAGAATTCTTACCATTCATGCATCCAATGCATTTTCAAAATTCCCTGAAAGAATTCTTTAAATTATACATGCATGATTAAAGCAGAAAACCTTATCGGCACCTCTGTTTGCCAAGCAATTCTGTTGCACACGTGTGCACCACAATTTCCTGGCAATTCATGGCCTCGGCAACCTTTCTGCCCAACCGACAAAGCAAATATACACATCTAGCGTCTAGTGGCCATTTTTCCGCATATAAACATGCATACTGGGCTCTTCGATAGTATAGTGGTTAGTATACCCGCCTGTCACGCGGGAGACCGGGGTTCGATTCCCCGTCGGGGAGCCTCTGGCGCAAGACTAATGACCTTACCCGGAAAAAAAAATCACTATGGAAAATTTAACAAGCCCCGGGACTTGCTAAATAAGGCCAAGACCGGATCCCGGTTGTAGTGCCGAAAATGATGATGATGATGAAACATGTGTACAAAAATTCGATCCTTTACGTTCAGCAAGATATGGTACACAATCACCCATTGTGTACATAAATTGGTCTTAGCATCTATTGCCTAATTGAAATGCGGTCTATTTACGCAGCTGCACCATGCATCTATGCCATGAATAATGTTCTTTGTTATCTTCTCTTTTCTCGATTTCGTTTCCCATGATCTTCGTTGCATGGGTACACAATGATCTATCAGCACTCTCGCTAAGATCAACCGGAGAGATCTTCTCCCATTGGTCACTGGCCAAAAGGAAGATTTCATTTCCTTTTCACCACACCGCCAAACTCGCCCCGAACTGAGGGTTGATTCAAAAGTCGGATTTCAATCCTTGATGAGTCGTTTTTCAACCACCAACCGAGAGGGTCGTCTTCCAACCACCGCAGCGTATGCACGGGGTTGCTCACACCCTCGAGTCAAGATTCAAACGCCGAGGAGACCAGTGTAGTTCGAATCGTGTGAGTCGACTGCGTGGATGTTAGTTAAAGTGGAGGTTGAAAATGTGTGCTACGTACCTTACCTGGTCCCCCTTTTACGTGCATAATAATTTATTCAGTGAATGTTTGTACTGAGCTTTAAAGTAAATATAAATAGTTTTGCATAAAATAGAGCATATGAACAATAACCACAATACTTGAAATCGCGACTGTGAAATAACCTTAAGCGAGATAAATTAAGATCTGCTGCACATTAAATCAAGAAACAGTATCGTGCATAATTATGTATTCAGTGAATGTTTGTACTCAGTTTTAAATAAATATTTTTACATGAAATAGAACAAAAAAACAATAGCGCCGTGTTTTATTTCACAAAGTTCAGTGAACACATTAGTGGGGTCATAGTGGAACCAGTACCCGTGCAGGCACAGTTACTTTTACCGCCACAGAGGTATTTAAGGATAGTGCCTACAGGGCTAGTTCAAATGGCCCTTAACCACTTCGATGGGGGGCTGGTGGGAAGGAAATCATACAAGACCGGCAGGTCTCAAACGCAGATTACGTCTTTGGCGTCTGATAATCTGCGTTGTGGTCGATGTGTGTGCGTATATTTGTGCTGTCTTGTATGCGTCAGTTATTGTGCGGTCTCGAGACAAAATTTAAAAAATAATTTTTTGGAGGTGATGAAGTGGGGGTTCTTTAATACATTCCCAAAGAAACGCCCATCCTCTTAAATTAACCACCTTCCTCTTTGCATGCAAACCACTATACTTACCTGCATTCGAGCAGTGTAAGCTTTCTTACAAATAACTTTCACCTGAAAGTTAAACCTCATCAAGGCATGCATCACATTGAATTATTATATGAGCCGTACCATATCTCCATCGGCTCGGCTTGTCAGCAATTATAATAGATAAATACTTGCTGGCCAGCGTAATTGTCGACACAGTCGTAGTCTATGGGTTTTGCTACGGTTCATAACCATTTATTACCCCAGTCCCGAGGTTCGCAACACTTGCGACCATTTCCCTTTATCGGCTAACAACCGATCATAAATTTGGGCATGGATATGAACATTGTTTAGGTAACCTTACCCATGCCATGCTTATGATGACCTGCCTGAAAACCTAAAGTAAATATACAGTATCTCACTGTGTGCGTTTTACTTACCGGCATATTAATCAAACATACAGCCAGCCAGCCTGACCCTTTGTCGCCGTCGACGAGGTTTCTGCTGACTTATGTCAACAAAATAATTTGCCTCCTTATGCACCGGAGCCATACGGCTAGATTGGATATTGCCTACATCGGTGTTTCCAAGGAATCTTAGGCAAATACCATGACGACCCCTTGTATCATAGGCACATCATTTACATCATTTGTGCCACCATTTGATCTGTGAAATAGAGTTTTTGTATACTTTGAAACAAAAATCTATTTCGATCTCTGGCATACATCATCAACGATGTATGGGTACATCGCCCCCTGATGATCGTACGTCTGTTTAATCAGGTGTCCACCGATCATCGTTTTCATCGCGGGGTTTTGTACTTGTCCTATACGGACACATATACAATCCTCCCCTATCGACGCCATCGAATCTGATGCATGTGAATTACATCAGGGAGTCAGATTCAAACGGAGGAATACACACGCGATTCTTGAGGAGTCAGCTGTATCCAGTCAACCGGACACATCAAAGGGACGTCGCGTATATTACTTAAATCGAATCATTTTATCTGTGGAGAGGTGTTATTTTAGTCCACTGTGACAACTGGCTAATTACATTTGTTGGTCTTTTTGCGTGTAATCCAAGTGTTAATCTCCAAAGTACAGTGTGCGTTTATTAAGTAAATTAAAATAAATTAATTGACTCGAGTGACAATAATACATTTTACAAACTTTAGTGTTCATTTATCTGTTTCGTATATTTGGAATATCGTGCGTGTACCACCAGTATGAAACCAGTATTGTTTGAACAACAAGATATCCACTACCGAGTTTTTATTTTCCTAATCCTTATTGGTCGGAGAACAATTTTTAGTGACAGGCAGTGGAGTTTTTCGGACAAGTGCCAATAAAAGGATTTAGTAAATGTTTCTGTTTCCGCCATCGTTTCCTGTGCGATTAGTGTTTTGTCTTCTACATCGGTGGTTGTTCGCCAGATGGGAACCGCAACTCCAAATGTTGCAGATGGTTCGCCAACTGGGAAAAGCCATTTATGTGTTCTGCACCGATCAGAACACCAAATTCACCGATTGCCGCATTGGGCACACATCGTACAACAAACAAAAAACGACGCGTTGAATTATACACGATTTCAACATTTATTAAAGAATTAAAATGAAACTTGGTTCACAAACGTTACACAGAGACGTAAAAAACTGTCTATATCAATCAAAAAAGCTAAGGTCTTCTTTTGTCAGAAACCAGTTTAGAAGCAATATACTGTTTCTAAAAAACAGTAAAAAAACAGTCACAACTGTTCGTGAACTGTCACCGGTTCACTTTCTCCATTCAGCATTGAGCAGCGGGGCCCGTTATCAATATTGTTTGCTGCAACCGCAAGTGGGATTTTCTGCGGCATACATGCAGGGGCTTAATGCTGTGAAGAAAGTGTATGACAGTTCCGATTCACCAGAGGCTGCCCTGACTTCAATGTTTGTTCCTTGTGCAGCAACATCTTGCCGGGCCGACGACGATGCACCAGTAGTTGTCATTCCCGTTGGTGCTGTCAATGAAGGGGCATGTCAGCACCCACTGGGAACAGCAAGATCAACTCCACTAGTTGGTTTGATGAGACAGCCAACAGCAAGACCAACTCCACTAGTTGGTTTGATAGGACAGCCAACAGCAAGACCAACTCCACTAGTTGGTTTGAAAAATAGTCGCCCACTGGGAACAGCTAGACCAACTCCACTAGTTGGTGCTCGAATGTTTGCCCACTGGGCCCAGCAAGACCAACTCCACTAGTTGCTGCTCGTTGAAACATGTTCGCGACGTGGGAAGTCGCGGTTGATAGTTGTGGTTGAGAACAGAGGCTTTGGTGCTCGTGTTGCTCATGTACCGGTATAGTGCAGAGGTAGGGTGGCAATAATTAATTATATCGACTAGATCTAACTATTAATTGGGTTAATTTGTTATCAAATATAGTTAGTTATTGTTTCAAATCGTAGTCAATTATCAGGGTTAGTGTGTGTGTGTGTGTGTGTGTGGCAGAAGGCCCCATTGGCCTTTGAGTATTAGCGTTGTAGCTATCGTTGACAAAATTGGCATACTCTGTAGTTCGAGGTATGCCATCGTTGTTTGTTGTTGATATTTGTTGATAATTGAAATGTTGGTTGGATTGTAAATCCGTACGTAGAGCATAAGTATATTTACGTAGTCCCATGTTGGGTCGTGGATCCATGAATGTGAGTATATTGGACGTAGTCCCCATTGGATCGTAAATCCATTAGTAGAATATAAATAGTTTGGACGTAGTCCTATGTTGGGTCGTGGATCGTTAATGGTAATTAAGCGATGTGGTCGTCAATATGTTGAAGTTGATGGGTTGTAATTCCACCATCTTCTCAGTATGTCCAGCCTGTGCCGCTACCAGAAATGTTAGAGTTACCGCCAACTGCCTAGGATCATCTGCATCTCGAATCCAAGTTGATTGCTCTGGCTGATGCTGTTGCAGTTGGGAATATGTCTCATCTACGCCGCTAAACCAATGTTCGGCGTTGGGCGAATTTCTTGATGGGAACTGAACTCTCTGTCGGCAGCGTTACCTGGTGGAGTATTTGATCCACTTATAGAATGATGGTGCTGGACATGGTGTCTTTTTCTTTTTGTAATGTTGTGCTCGAATCCTTGCGGCATATTTAATTGAATTACAACTGGCACTGGGTTCGGAATGGTTGTGCATCCAGGTCGCTATTAGGAAGAATACTCTGCTGATCAATAGCAGCCTTCGTTCCATTGTTCCGCAGGATGAAATAGTCCCCAAGGTATCTTTCTTCTTGTCTGGTGGCTGGACCATGTGTTCATTATTCGCTCTCCGTTGATATGATTTCTCAAAGGGGTGCCGGCATCTCTCCTTGTTCCTCATCTTCTATATCCCCTGATCCTGTTACCGAAAGCCCAGCTTAGACACCGACTTTGTTGAAGTGGTGCCCCCAGACACGTGATTCGCGGTGCCTGGGCGGTGATAAGAGGGTGCCCCCAGAGCTTTGCGTCCAGGCGGCGAGAAGTGATGAACCCTAGACACGTGACAGCGGTGTGCCTGGGTGGAGAGAAGCGACAAATCCTGGACACGTGACAGCAATGCGTCCAGGTGACGAAAAGCGGTGCCCAGGAACGGATGTAAATGAAGCGGTGAAGATCGCAATTCCCGGGGTTCTTGGATTTACTCGTCTGCAATTCGAAGTTGGATTGATATTGCAGGTATAGGACCGGATGTGCCCTTGTTGGCAAATTTTTCTTAGTACTGACCGCTTGCGCTTGAAACGCTGACCCGTCAGATGATAGTTTTCATATACAGGAAGGAAGTTTCCAAAACTCCTGTTTCCCTGATGTTGTTGCAGGTGACGCTTGCTTTTCGGTGAGAGCTTCTAGCTATATCGTTGTACTTGATTTCACACGCTTAGGTTTCATTGAATTGTCCTCTCGACTATTCTGCCCGATGGGCCATCGTCCTCTTCTTGAGGTTCTTTCAGTGTACGCGGGGCGTATCTAACTCCTGTAGCGTGGGTTGTGAAAAGTACCTGCAACATTGTTAAAAGAGGATCCGAATGATGTCCTCAATCTTGTACTGGAACCGATTAGAAAACTTCTTTATTTACCTGCGGTGAATTCTGAAGAATTAAATAAATGAACAACCTTGGATATTATAAGTGGACTGTATTTGGCTTTGTAAAGTTGAGTATTAATTAAATTGTTGGTTGACTGTGTTAAAGTTGAGATGATGTTTGATGGATCGTAAATCCATCTATGTCATCGATGACTTCTTGGACGTAATCCTCTTTTGGATCGTGAATCCCTCATATCATCGATGAATCCTTGATCGTAAATCCATAGGCGTTCCACTCGAATGAAACGCAAAAAATGTTGTTTTATTTATATTGGAGGCAAAATATTGGTAAAATAGGAAATATCTATTAATTTATTCTATTTACCGTCGATTGCAATAGAAAAATTATTATAATAAATAAACAGGTGTTAGTTTGTTTTGCAAACCAGTACGGCTGGTATATGTCAGTCCGATTTAAAACTCTGGAAATAGATATGTGGTAAGCATATTCCACTTGACCACGGTATCTTCCGAAGCACATCTGCCAGCGTTTCAATCACATGAAGTGCTTCATCATTTGGTTTATCATCAGCGCTTGGTGATGTACAACCTGGATCATGCTTCCCATTGTTTTAGGTAAAATTCCTTTCTGCGTTCTACCTGATGTTGAGATATTTGTGCTACAGGACGCGGTCAATTAAAATCTGCAAAAAGGCTGAAATCTATTCGAATAGTTCATGCGGGTTGTTTTCCCAGAGGTCTTGATCAGACTCCGCGAACAACATTATCTAAAATATAACATCTTGAATAATTGCAACCATGTGATGTTTAATTAACTTCCAGGAATACATGAAGCACAACATTTTAGGTATACCAGAATATGTGTTACGATTCGCGGTGACACACAAACGCGGTTACGATATTGGTCGAAAACCCCAATTGAAACATCCAGAACACCTGACATGAACGTAGGAAGATAGCTCCAACTTGTCTAACTGGTAGTTTCACATTGTTCTTCATAGCCTGTAGAATAGTTGAAGAAATTCCTAGAATTCTGTGACTCTGGGATAGTTGTTTTTCGGCGAACTTTCGTTGTTCAGGAACAACAGCTATTGCGGCACGTATCAATTCCTTCCGTTTGTTCAGGTTCATTTCCAATCGTTGTTGTCAGGTTCTAATTGAATAGCTTCGTATAAGCGTCTATGGCTTCATCGTACTTTCCTGCATTGAGGTATACATCTCCCATTCGGCCATATGCTATGTTGTAATTTGGATTGTCGAACAACGCAGAGTTGCAGTCTTTAATCGCACTATCATTTTCTGTTACACGGATATATGCTGCAGCTCGATTACAGTAGAATGTTTGATTTTTCGGATCGAAAATAATGGCCCTGTTGATTAAAGTACCACTTCTTCATATTTGCATTCCTTCATCAGGCGGTTGCCTTCATTCTTAATCTGTTCGTTTTAAGGGCGGAATCTGCGTCTTCGCGCGGTCCAATCTGGCTTGTCAGAGGATGGAGGCGTTGGAACCAAATAATATGGACATCATGTGGTTGAGGGTCGTGCAGAGGAATTCCGTTAGATTTCTTTGTTGTCTTTACCGCTCCCCGAATGACGATCGACCGGCGATATTTCTCGAACATTTTTCATATACCGTCGACTGGATACAGATCAACCACCCAGCTTCTGAAATGATTGTCCTTGGCGATTTTAATGTGCACAATTCTGGCTGCTTGTAACATTCTAACAGAACCGACGAGGCTGGGAGGCTGGCGTGGATGTTTGCTGTAAGCCACAACTTGACTCAACTCGTGGGAAGCCAACGCGAAGACCGGATGCCCGAGGCGATTATGCGAACACCCTGGATCTGTTTTTGACATCCGAATCGAGTATTTATACCGTAGACGTTTCTGCGCCACTGGGAAACTCAGATCACTGCTTGGTATCTGTCGCGCAAGCACTTGCATATCAAACGAATAACCGGCCTAGGCAGCTTCGCCATGTATGGAAGTATGGGATCGCTAACTGGGACGATTTGCGAGATTTCTTCGCATCCTTTCCATGGTCCGAGGTGTGCTTCGGAAACTCCGATATTAACGCTTGCGCGGAGTCGGTATCAGAGATTATTCTTCTGGGGATGGAGATGTATATTCCACATTCCAATAAAACGAAGTTCGTCTGATAAACCTTGGTTTGACAAAAAATGCGAGCTGATTACAGCGGCAAAAAACAGAGCTTTTAAGCAATGGCACTCCAATCCCACCGATGTTAACAGAACGAATTTTGTTAGAATCAGAAACGAATGCAACCAGGCAATTGATACCGCGAAGAAGACTCACAACGACAGGGTTATCAATAAGCTCCTTCGGTGCCCAACTGGTTCGCGCTCCTTCAAGTCAGTAGCAAAAACTGTCAGCGGTAACTTCGCATCCTCCACTTTCCCCCCGTTGGTGACAGACAGCGGGACGTTAGTCACGAATCCAAAGGATAAAGCGAATGTGTTCGCGAATTTATTTTCCACGAATTCAAACCTCGATCCCGGCCTTTTGGAACCGCCTGTGATCTCGCCGATACAGTCCTCCATGCGGGATGTGAGATTTCGTCCGCACACAATTGAACGCATTCTACGTGAACTGGATTGTAGGAAGGCACCGGCCCGGACGGAATACCACCTATTGTCCTTAAGAACTGTGTTCCAGAACTATCGCCGGTTCTTGTCCAGACTCTTTCGCTTATATTATGCACGGAGGAATTTTCCTGCCTGCTGGAAAATCGCTCGAGTTCACCCAATCCCAAAGATGGAGAAAAATGTGTGTCCCCCACAAAATTACCGTCCGATAGCATTACTGTATATTTTATCCAAGGTGATGGAAAAAGTCATCAACGCCGAAATAATTAAGTATTTGGAGTGCAACGGACTTCCGAATGATCGTCAATACGGATTCTGTGGCGGGCGGTCCACAGGAGACCTTTTGACACTTATAACCGATATATGGACATCTGTGATTGAACGGTAGGTGACTCAAGGGCGATTGCATTGGATATTTCCAAGGCTTTTGACCGCGTCTGGCACGGGGCATTGTTGAGCAAACTTTGATCATATGGGCTTTCCCAACAGCTTTGCGACTGGACGAGGAGCTTCCTCGAGAATCGATCGAACCGGGTTGCTGTGGACGGCGAGGGTTCGGACCTATATCCTGTTAATTCCGGGGTGCCTCAAGGTTCTATTTTGGCTCCAACCTTGTTTTTGCTTCAGATAAATGATTTGTTGGAGACAACGGATAACAAAGTGTTCAGTTTTGCGGATGATAGTACGC
This sequence comes from Microdon myrmicae, assembly GCA_963931805.1. NCBI lineage: Eukaryota > Metazoa > Arthropoda > Insecta > Diptera > Syrphidae > Microdon > Microdon myrmicae. The sequence continues at coordinate 40,822,517 of OZ007501.1, read as the reverse complement.
TTGTTTCCTCATTTTCGAGTGTTCGGCCGATTGGTGCATCTGCGTCGCATCAGCTGAGATGTGGACAGATTGACTCTCTAAATCAGGATCTAGATAGGGTCCTGTAGTGGGGAAGGACTAATCTCGTCGACTTCAATGCAGCGAATACAAAATACACAACATTCACAAAGAAAAGTGGATTATCGGTTCCACAGTTGATGATGAATGGCCGGGCCCTCGAGGCTGGGGAAAGTTTGAAATTGCTCGACATCACGGTCTGTGAGAATGTATCATGGCATAAACACGTGTCGAGTATCGCCAGGGCAGCCTCAGGAAAACTGAGCTATCTTTTTAGAGCCAAGAAATATTTAATCCGTCCCAACTTATTCTCCTATATAAATCCCAAATTAGACCCGCGCTCGAATATTGCTCTCATGTTCGGAGCTCGGCTCCTAAACATACCCTTGACCTACTTGAGAGCATACAGAGACGAGCGATCTGCCTGATCGGGGACTCGGCGCTATCACATCGAAGGCGCGTACCGGACCTCTGTCTGTTTTACAGATATTATCACGGGTGCTGTTCTTCGGAGATTCTTGGTATTGTTTCACGCAATTCGGCTTATATGCCCTCCACAAGACAACTCGACGAATCCCACCCGTTTGTGGTTCATCTCCCGACAGCGCGAAAATCCCTGCATCAGAACCCGTTCCGTTACAGAGCGGGGAAGCTGTGGAACTTCCTTCCCACGCGAGTGTTCCCGGAGCGTTAGAACCTGCAACTGTTCAAAAAGAACTGCAACAGTTATTTGATGGCATCTCGGGGTGCCCACTCGGTGCTATAGGTTCGCCTCTCCCGAGAGAAGTCTAATAAAAAAAAAAAAAAAAATGCGAATGGTACATGGGTTGTTTCAGAGAAATATACCGTGGGACCTGATCATTGGCATGATTGTTTGAATAACAATCATGATCATGTCCGATTCAATGGGTGTTTATCGCTTATACCAGCGGTAAGCGCTAGTGTGGAGATTTGTTTAGTTTAGAAAAACGATACGTGGGACATGATCATTGGTATGATTGTTTGAATAATAATCGTGGCCGTGTCCACTTCGATGATCGGTTGTCGCTTGAAGGATTGGCATGTGTTTGATGGGCATGTGGGCGCCCATAGGAACCAATCGGTTGGTAATCTTGCCGTGGGCTTATGTTTCAAGTATGAACTGGTCGATGGAGAGCTTTGAAATGCTCATGTCCAGGTAAGACGATTTGGGGGGTACAGTATAGCATGGTTGGGGAAGGGAAGTTGGGTTAGGACGATGGGTGGTTCTTCGGACGAGCCTTAAAGAACCCCCACAGACCGATAAACCAAAATAATGGCAGAATTAAACTGTACTTTCAATAAAAACGGTATAAATTTCGTTCGGTGCAGTGGATAATGAGGACGATTCTATCTCCTTCTCTACGGTTGAACTATATGTGGCCGTATGAATGTCAGTTTAATTGACAGAATACGGACACACGATAAAAAGTAGTTATTAAAATATATACTCAATCTGGCGCTCGAATGAACATCGTCGCATTTCTCGAAAACGGAGTGCGCTCTCAACAGGAACGCAAGTCTTACGCAAGAATTTATTACTTTATTTGCAGCACGCTATCCACCAAGAGTCGCGCTGTAAACGATAACATCTAAATGCAACTAGGTACAATGTGAACGGAATACTTATAAAATACATTTAACGCGAGCGAAAACAATCACGTCCAGCTTCCAGAGTGTTTACCTTATGTAGACATCACTAATTGTGTCAATTTATAAAGATGTAATTTCTAATTAATCAACCTCCAACCGGGAACTTGTGGGAAGGTGAAAAACTTTATGATCCACAATCGGTGGACAAATAGATGGCCTCTGAGTGGAATAAGACGTCGACGAATAAATCAATGCAATGTGAAGTAGCTATTAAATTTTAATTGAGTAAAGTTGAGCCCTAGTATTTTCTAAGATCACATGAACGCTAAATACATTTCCTTACATTGGGTTTTAATCAAACTTTTTGCATATTGCTAGTAAGATGAACTAGGAAATGAATAGAAATATCTGGAAGATAATTTTGATATTCCCCACAATCATAGGAATAGATAAATGTCGTACAGTAAATGAGGAAGATCCCACGATTCACAATCAAATAATTTTTCTCTTGCTTTGGGTGACAAAATGATGTGATGTGAGATATCGTGCAATTTATTACAACAGATGCATGAGAACAAATTTATAGAAGTGTTGTAAGAAAAAAAAATTATGGAATCCCATGTAATTTAACTGCAATCTGTACTCTAAGAGGTTGCACTAGCACGTGAATAATTATACATTATAGGTTTAATGGGCTTTTATCTACGAGGGGTGTTTAATAAATATTGACAAGCGCCATCTTATGATATGCAGCTGAAAGAGTGAGGAATTGCGCTAATTTCAGCGATTATAGCACGAACGTTCTCGCGTTCAAATAACGTACACGTGTAATATTTCGCCTCAAAGCCTTTACAGCTGCACTTGCACTCAATTTCACGTGATTTTCTGAGACGTACCACGACCGATAGAAAAGACATGGAGATATGCGGTGATATTTTCCGCATATGAAAGTACTAGTCTTTAACTACAAAAACATGTTTTATTTTAACTTTACGATATAGAATAGCAGCGCAGCATCGCATGCAAGGGAAAAAATCTCAGACGGTCGGCATGGACGCACTACTACAGGTCACAATTTTTATTCTGGAATAAAAAACCAAAAAGTGTCTAAAAATATAATCCAAAATGAAATAGGGAACATCGTAGGATTTTTCCGAAAAATTGATTTAAATTTAAACTGTTTTCTTGCCTTTTTTTTTTGTCGAAAAAATTGGCCGTTGATCACTTATAAAATCTATAGAACTCAATTATTCAAAAATTCCGACGTTCACTAGAAAATATCGTTTTAAAGTTGCAGATAAAATTTCAAGTCAATCGGATAAAAATTGAGGAGGCTACTGATGCGCCCAGTTTGAAAGACGTGAAGCTGGGATATTTTAAGTTAAAGTTATGAGTAGTTTCGTAGTTTTAACGTCCTTGCCACAAACAGGGGTTTGATCAGCCTTGAAATTGGGGATGGAGAGACATCTATTAGTCGAAAATAAAATCTGGAAACTGATATATTCATATAATCGGAATAATTCATATAAAAAATAATATAGACTCCGTACACTCGAAAACTGCTAATTTTGCTTCACAGCTATGCTTGGAAAAACGATTTGTTGACCCACCCTACAAATTGTTTTTAAGGGGGTATTCTGGTCTAGAATTTTGAAAAAATCGATTTTTTTTTATATTTGCTTATAAGTTTGTAAGTTTAAGTTTAGTGAGGGCAGAACCCTCATTTATTTGGCTTAATTCAAGCTTAAATTAAATGCTATAAAACCTTACAGACTATTATAACGTTTGGGATGATAGTGAAGAACGTGTGATTCGAACTGACGCTATGACAGTTAGAACCACTAAAAATTGAACCTAAGCGCAAGCCACCAGGCCACTGCCGTGTGGAAGAATTCGATTTCTAAACTCAAGTACATTCGACTGATGTGGATTTGTTATGTTATCGCTATGGTATATGGCTCTGATGCATTTTCTTTTTCGATTTTCGTTCGGTGTTCTTCACTATTTGCTTGTGTATTGTGTGTGTATCTGTTACAAACATCACACTATCTTAAAATCTAGAGTAGTAATTAAGACATTATTAAAAACGAAAAAAAGAAGAAAAAACAGGTGAAGATGACTGGGCGATAGGGGAGGCGGGAGGCAAAAGAAGAGCGAGTGTATGTGGGGGAGGAAAATGCGGCATTTGTGAGACAGCGACAGTGAGCGGCATGTGTAGGGACTGGTAGTGGACGGGGTTAGTGAGCTGGAGGGGCGAGGTTAAAATTGTGGGTGGGGCAGGAAAGGTGTAGGGGAGAACTACTTTGAGAGCAGGAGAGGAGAGGTAGGATTACAAGGTAGAGAGGTTATTGGAGGGAGGGGGCAGGGTTAGGACGGGTTTCTTCTGAAACGTCGTTTGAGATCGGGAGTGGAGAGGTTGAAATCGAAGGAGGCGAGGAAAGAGTTGGCTCGTCGTAGCATACGCGAGATGGGTCGTTAGCGCCGTAAGAAGTGTGATGAGCGGGCACGTAAAACAGTCGATGGTTACGTACGTTACGGGGGTTTGTGTGAAATTTTAAAGTGGAGAGCAGGCTTGGACAATTGATTGAGCTTGACAGAAGAAGATGGACAAAATGGATGTCGGCATGGATTCTGCGTTCTTCAAGTGTGTTGAGATTGATTTAAGAGGGTTGGCTTGTGTATGGTGGTAGAGCCAGCGGATTTTCCCAGTTTAGCCTCCGGGGGGCAAAGCGCAAGAAACGACGTTGAACGCCCTTGATCCTACGAATGTGCGACAATTGTATCTGACCTGACTAGCATATTCGAGTAGTGGCCGGACAAAAGTTGTGTAGAGTGATCGAGTGACGTAAGGGTTTAGGAATTCCTTCGACCAGCGTTTGACAAAGCCAGGGGTGACGTTGGGCTTAAGGATTGTGTCATCAATATGTGCGATAAATTTGAGGTCCATGGCGCCCAGGTCGCGAAACAATTCAACCGATGTTATAGGTTGGTTCAGTAAGAGATAGGTGCGTGGCTGGGTGGGGGAGCGCTCTGGAGAGAAGGTGATTGTGTGACATTTGACGCTAGGCATATTTTGGCACCAAGTCGAAAAGCTGTCAAGATCCGATTGGAGAAGTGAGGAGTCTAGAGGAGAGCGAATTGTCTTGAAAATGTTTGTATCACCCGCGTAAATCGTTTATGATTTATGGTTAGGATAAATAGCAGGGCGCCGTGATGACTGCCCTGGGGGGCAGCCGAGGTTGGAAAAAAAACGATCGGAGACGGTGGATTTAATCGCGCGAGTTATGTCGGAGTCAACGACCGCCAACACAACGATCCCCGACGTAATTCTAAGAAGCAATTTCCGGCCAGAAAGCAAACTGCAACGTAGTCTTGCGAAACTGTGAAATGCACCTTTCCCAGGCACTGAACTTGACACGCCGTGAGGTGCAATGTTCTCCCACCGTATCAAGGTCAGTATGGATAACGGCATTTCTCAGTTTTGGATTTCAGACTTAGAGGCAGTTCGTTTTTAATCGTGCAAGTGCAAAGTCGAGATACCTCGAAGATAAAAGTTCCTATTTCATGAGTCGAATCTGTTAATTCGAATAAAGTATAAGTTAAAAGCCGATATATAAAAGTTGTGAAATATTGACAATAAAAGTTCGCGGTGATGAAAAATAAAGTTATTAATTAAAAGAAAGTTGATTTTATATTTTTAAAAAGGCTACGAGCTGAAAGCTCTACGTAATTGGCGCAGTCGGTAGTTCTAAAGTCTAAAGACATTGGAATTGAACAACACTAAAGTGATTTAATAGTTACAAGTGAACTAACAATAGACACTAAAGTGATAGCAACAAGTGCATTAAAGTACAAATCAACGGAAAGAAAAGAAAAACAATCCTAAACTTATATTAAAAAGTTAACTTTAAAAAGCCAGCAATTTTAAGAAAAAAATTTAACGTGATAATACAAGAGTTAATGATACAAATAAAAAGTGAAGACAATTGTCGATATAATATATAGTAATTACGGAAAATTAAACTTATACAAATATACATCGTTTTCCAAATACAAAAAAAAAAAAAAGAAGAACAAAATGCCAAATGAGAACCAAACCGGCTTATCGATGGACGAAATATTAAAGGAATCGTCCAAAATAAAGGAGTTCTGGGGCAACACAGAAGACTACTCCCTATCCTCATTTATACGGGAAGTGGAAATATTCCTTCCTTGCTACGTGGGCGGACCACTGGAAAGATACTTCCTCCAACGACACGTCATCAATAGGATTCAAGGACCAGCGTTGCAGACAATCAGGACATTGGGACAAAATCCAACGTGGGAACAAATCAAGAAAGAACTGATCCGGAACTACGGAGTAAGGGAGAGCTATTACTCCCTATATCATCAGGCACTGGAGCAGAAAAATAACAACGTAAGTCAGTATTATAATAAATTAAGAAATATTTTAGATAGACTTAATTGTAAATTTGAATTTGACGAAAAAAAACCCGTAGAGTTCTGTCACAATAGTAACGAAAAAATGATTCTAAAAACATTTATTAACGGTTTAGATGCTAATTTAGCTAACATAATCTTGAGTAGGCAAATAGAAAATCTTAGGGAAGCATTTTACACACTAGAGGAATCAGGGTTATTAACAAGATACCAACAAAAAACGAATCTGTGTAGCGAGAACCGAAGATACAATATTCATAATCGAGATCAAGTTAGAAACTCCGATAGACAAAATTTTAACGATAATAATTTCAATAATAGACCAGTTAACACTAGGCCAAATTTTAACGATAATAATTTCAATAATAGACCAGCTAACACTAGGCCAAATTATCAGAATGACTTTATGAGACGACAAACATCGGGACAATTCAGGAACAACAATTCAGGTCAATATAGGAATCAGGGAAATTTCAACAACAATTCAGGTCAATATAGGAATCAGGGAAATTTCAACAACAATTCAGGTCAATATAGAAACCAAGGAAATTTCAACAATTCAGCTCAAAGGATAAATAGGTCTCCTGACGCTATGAGCATAGACCATGTCGAAGAGGTAAATTTTCACTTAGTTCCTCGAGGCAAGATCTACCGATAGTCGAACTCAGCATTGGTAACGAAAAAGTCCGCTGTCTAATAGACACGGGATCCTCCACAACATTACTAGACAAAACAAACCTGCAATCCTACAGGAGGATCCCTCTACAAAATAAACTCTTTTTCAATACCCTCTCCGGACAAACTTTTAGCGATAATGAAATTATTACAAGTCTACCAAAAGAATTTAATGAAAACGCATTTATGAGTTGGAAACTTACCGAATTCAGGAACAAAGACTTTGACGGAATTATAGGACAAAACTTGCTTAAACCACTACAAGCAATTGTAAATTTACAAGACGACTATTTAAAAGTAAACGAACAAAAAATAAAATTTTTTAATTCACCCCCATTTTCGTACGAAGAAATAAATGACCTTCAAGAATCAGACGATTCAGAAGAGGCCCTTTTTAGAAACGATCTGAATTCTGAAGAATTAGACAAATTAAAAAACCTCGTAAACAGAAATCGTGATTTATTTTATAAAGAAGGACAGCAACTAACCCATACAAATGAAGTTGAACACGAAATTGTCACTTCAACAGACAGGCCAACATTTTCCAAAATCTATAGATATCCTCAAATCCATGCAGAGGAAATTAATAAACAAATAACAGACATGTTGCAACAGGAAATAATAAAGGAAAGTAACTCTCCCTATAACAGTCCACTCTGGATCGTCCCCAAAAAGATTGACAGCTCTGGAATCAGAAAGTTTCGAATAGTTATAGACTATAGGAAGCTAAATGAAGTAACGATCGATGACAAATTTCCAATTCCCAACATCGAAACAATACTCGAAAAACTAGGACGATCACAGTATTTTACAACCTTAGATCTCGCAAAAGGCTTCCACCAAATTTTAGTGAAAGATGTTGATAGAAAAAAGACAGCTTTCTCTACTCCCATGGGTCACTACGAGTACGTTAGAATGCCTTTCGGACTGAAGAATGCACCCGCAACGTTTCAAAGACTTATAAATTCCGTTCTAAGGGAGTATATAAATCAGATTTGCGTGGTCTACCTTGACGACATCCTAATCTTCAGCACTAGTCTAGAGGAACATGTTAGCAGCATCCAAAAGATTTTTAACAAACTCAGGGAACACAATTTGAAAATCCAGCCAGATAAGTGTAAATTTTTCGCCCGAGAAACAGAATTCCTTGGTCACACTTTGACGACAGAAGGCGTCAAACCAAACATGTCAAACATTTTAGCTATCCAAAAATTGAAACTACCACAAACAGCAAAACAAATTAAATCTTTCCTGGGCATTACGGGTTATTACAGGAAGTTCATTAAGGATTACGCAAAGATAGCCCAACCCCTAACAAAGTATTTAAAGAAGAATGCAAAAATAAACATCAGGGATCCCCTTTACGTGAACGCTTTCGAAAAACTTAAGTTTATCCTAACTGATCCACCAGTACTAAAATATCCAGACTTTGAGAAGAAATTTAAATTAATTACAGACGCTAGCGATTTTGCTATTGGAGCAGTCCTAACACAAGACGGACATCCTATATGCTACTCAAGTAGGTCCCTAAATGAGCACGAAAAAAATTACTCTGCCACAGAAAAAGAGCTCCTAGCAATTGTCTGGGCGGTCAACTACTTCAGACCATACATTTACGGTAGGCCTTTTGATCTAATGACAGATCACCAACCCCTTAAATGGCTCCAAACCAAGCACAAAGGGAAAGATATTAATCCCAGACTTCAAAGATGGTTACTTAAATTGGGCGAATATAATATTAACATCGATTATATTAAAGGTAAAGAAAATGCAGCAGCCGATTTTTTAAGCCGAATAAACGCGGACACTGGAGAAATTAATATCATTGAAACACCCTTAGAGGACGTAGGAGAAAATAATCCACAAAACGACGATGTGAGCTTAGCAAATACCATACACTCACAAGTAGAGGAAGAAAATAACCACTTTTCAATCTTAGACACAGTTGTAAACAGATTCTATACACAAATAATCCTTTCCAATAACAAATCAAGGGAAATTGAAGTAGTTAACAATAAAAGGAAAATTTATGTAAATTCTAGTGACATTGACCAAGGGAAACTAAACGACATATTTAGAAGATTCATTAAAGAAAGAGGAAAAATAGGGATATACTCAGATCTCACAGAACACGAATATAACATAGTTCAACAAAAGCTTATTGAACTGTTCGGCGCTAATAGAAACATTAAATTCTATAAATGTGCATATCAAGCGAGAGACTTAAGCAACGAAGATGAAGCTTACAAACAAATAGCTAGATATCACAAAAACGAAACAGGGCATGCAGGTGTGGTTGAAAATTACGCAGGACTTAAGAAACTCATATACTTCAGTAACCTTAAGGAATTGATTCAAAAATACATAAATAACTGCGACACTTGCACCAAGGCCAAATATGAGAGAAAACCTATAAAAAACAAATTTAAAATCACTGATACACCGTCAGATATTAACCAAACAATACACCTAGACATTTACACCAATAGTAAAAATAATTTTATCACATTTATAGACAAGTTCTCTAAACACGCAGTAATATTTCATTTAGAAGATAGAAGCAGCATAACAGTCAGGGAAAAGTTAAGATTATATTTTTCAATCAAGGGTAAACCAAAATTAATGATTTTCGACAACGAGTTCAGCAGCACCAACATAAAAGATTTTTTGAGAGAAGAGAGAGTTGAAATACATTTTACTAGACCTAATAGTCACACAGGAAACTCGGATATCGAGAGATTCCATAGCACTATAGGCGAGAAAATGAGAATACTCTCAGCAGAAAAATCACGGTTGACAACTCTCGAGAAAATGTATAAATGTGTAGAATGGTACAACAAATCCGTGCATTCCACAACTAACTTTAAACCATTACAAATACAGGAAGGTAGAATAGACAAAGACACCGTTAGAGAAAACATTCATACTAAAAAGATGAAGGTAATATCGAAACGAAACGAAGCTAGGGAAGATTACGAAGAAAGAAGGGAAACAGGTTATGTCAAGAACTACAAAGCACTTAGGCATAAAGAACAACCAAGGTACCGAAAACTCGAACTTTCCAACGTACACCCGTCTAATATTAAACGCCCTTACAAATTTACAGGTCAAATGGATACAAGTAATATTAACCCTACTCCTGACACTGACAATGACCCAAGCGACATTGATGGTTGAACAAATCAACACAAACAGTGGATTTTCCGAAATAAAACTCGGCAATGTCCAGATTACGAAATCACATGACATTATCTTACACACAATTAGCCCAATAGAAATTCAAAACATAATACAAAATTTAGAAGAAAACCTGTCAAATATACAATTTGAAAACGGAAAAGACTTACTAACGGACGAACTAGAATCACTGAAACACAAAATACATACAATCATTCCCCATAAACATAGAAGAGGTCTTATAAACATCATAGGTTCCGGCATGAAATGGTTATACGGTACAATGGACGATGACGACAGACGAAACATTGAAGAACATTTAAAAATTACTGACGAAAACAACCACAACCTCATTACGCAACTTGACCAACAAATTATAATTAATGACCATTTTAACAAAACATTTTTAATGCTCAAACAGACTATCGAAGAAGACAGAGAACGAATTCTAAGCAAGTTTAACACGACAGATGGTAGAATTAGTAAACTATTTAACAAACTTATATATCTAGAAAGTCTATTAAAAATAAGAATTATAAAAGAAAATGTAGAACATATTCAGGCTAATATTGCGTCAAGTCGATTAGGAATAATGACCAGTAGTATACTTAGTAAAGAAGAAATAATTAAGTACAATATAGATTTCGACAAGCTACGGTCAATTAAAATAGGAACAGCAAAATATAACAACGACAGAATTATCTTTGCTATTAAAATACCTAAAGACACAATAGATACCCCAAAATATTTCGTTACTGCTATGACAGACAGTGAATCCGATGAATTAATAATAGAAAACGAAGAGATTGTAAAAATAAATGAAACAATTTATACATTTAAAGAAAATACGGACTTCAAAAATTTGAAAAAAACAAATCTATGCATTTACTCCAAAAACTGCATCAAAATCAAGAATAGTAAAGACCAACTTATAGAAATTGAAAGAAGACTGTTATTACTTAAAAACTACAAAAACGTTGAAATATCAAGTACATGTGACGAAAGAAAAATTAAAATAAATGGAAACTATCTACTTAACTTTAACAATTGTAAACTAACTATTGGAAACGAAATTTTTACTAACGAACAAGAAACATTTGAAGAAAAATTTGTAATACCCTACCAAGATATCTTAAACACAACAAAAAGCCAATTAACATTTGAAGAAATCATGCTAAAACAAGAAAAAAATATAGAACATATAAAAGAACTCAAATTTTCTAGAAAAACTCATGTAATATATAATATTTGTATCCTTTTTACCATCGTTGTTATAATCATAATTGTTGCAATTTTTATCTACTATAAATTATATAAATTAAGAAATAGAATAATCATAACTCAGGAGAGTCATGAGACAAAGGGGGGGCGAGTTATGTCGGAGTCAACGACCGCCAACACAACGATCCCCGACGTAATTCTAAGAAGCAATTTCCGGCCAGAAAGCAAACTGCAACGTAGTCTTGCGAAACTGTGAAATGCACCTTTCCCAGGCACTGAACTTGACACGCCGTGAGGTGCAATGTTCTCCCACCGTATCAAGGTCAGTATGGATAACGGCATTTCTCAGTTTTGGATTTCAGACTTAGAGGCAGTTCGTTTTTAATCGTGCAAGTGCAAAGTCGAGATACCTCGAAGATAAAAGTTCCTATTTCATGAGTCGAATCTGTTAATTCGAATAAAGTATAAGTTAAAAGCCGATATATAAAAGTTGTGAAATATTGACAATAAAAGTTCGCGGTGATGAAAAATAAAGTTATTAATTAAAAGAAAGTTGATTTTATATTTTTAAAAAGGCTACGAGCTGAAAGCTCTACGTAATTCGCGCGGCAGGTTCGATAATTGAGATAGGATGAGATACACTTAATCAGCAGGAGTTCAAAACCGAGGAAGGATAACTTAAAGAGAATGAGGTTATGGGAGATTTTGTCGAACGCCTTGCTAAAGTCGGTAGTGATTACATCGACCTCATCACCGTTTTCTAGGGCAAGGAGTGTGTGGGATGTGAATTCAACAAGGTTGGTAGTAGTGGACCTGCCGGAAAGGAAGCCGTGCTGGTTGGGAGAGATGATTAGTGTGCAGCGAAAACATAACGCATCATATAGAAGGCCTTCGAAGAGTTTAGGAATGTGCGAAACTTAGCAATGGGACGATAATTGGATATATCGGTTTTTGGCCCCTTTTTATGTAAGAGGATTTCCAAATGTCAGGGAATAGACCTTGTACAAGGGATAGATTGAAGATTGAAGCGAGCGGGAGAGAGAGAGAGAAGAGGAACATTTTTTAAGCAGATACCAGGGAGTCCGTCTGGACCGGAAAAAGTTTATACTTTTAAGAATATACTGCCCAAAGGAAATTTTAAAATTCCAATAATTGGCAAAGTTACAGCTGCTTTAGTGACGTGGCAACTAGACCGGACCTGCCGGAACGAATCGAACAATAGACAGTACATACTCGCCAACCACCTATTATACCCAACAGATTTTAAACGGGTTTTTCTTGAAACCACTTTTTACAAGTCTATTTACACGATATCTCAAGTTATAATGAACCGATTGACTTGAAATTCGGTACACACCCTCTTGATATAACGCTCTAACTTTTACTATTTTTTAAAAAATATTAACCGAGAAAAAAATAATGCGAAACTTCAAAAAAAATGTCAAACAGTTGCCATTTTGCGAAAAATGTGTTTCTTATTTCTTCGAGGTAGGGACGATTACAACACCGTCACTGATTAAGAATACATTTTTTTTTTTTTTTTCAGATAATTAGAAGAATCAAAATCATGCCAATCAGGACGCACGCTTTTGTTTCAACCCCGCACTTCACTTCCCCGGAATTTTGGAAATCTTCGACATTTTTGTTTACATTTTTGTATGTTTTTTTATTTGTTATATTATAAATAAGACTGCATTCTATATACTATAAAAAAGGCTGTATTCCGGCAACGCCAGCTGGCACGCAGTCAGTAAAGTGCTGAAATCCAAACTGCTACCACGTAATATAAAGTTCCGTGTCTATAGAACCATAATCATGGCGATTGTCATATACCGAAGCGAAATATGGGCTCTCACAAGACGGGAAGAAAACAAATTCGGCGCATTCGAGAATAAAGTTTTAAGGGGTATCTTTGGAGGTAAAAGGACGAGGAGGCAGTGTGGCGACTCTAACAGATACACACCCAATTCACAAGCAAAATAGTGAAGAGCACCGAACGAAAAATCGAATAAGAAAATACATCAGAGCCGTGTACCTTAGCGATAACATAACAATTCACATCAGTGGAGTATAGTCGAGTTTAAAAATCAAATTCTAAAATCGGCCAGTAGCCTGATGGGTAACGCTTAGTTTCACGCGCACGAGACAGGGAACAATGGCGGAGTCGAGTCGGTGAGGTCATGAACTTCCGGGTTCCTACAGGCCAATAAATAGTAGTAATATATATATATATATATATATATATATATATATATAGATATATATAGATATATACATATATATACAAAGAAGCAAAGTTGTACACCTAATATGAAGAAATGGATTCGTATGCTGCCCGAAAGTAGTGGCCAGCGATGGACAATACTTTGAATCATAAATGCATATATGTATATATATATATATACACTCCCAATCACTAGGATAAAGCCACAAATTTTGCAATTGATTTAGCCGGAAACATATACTACCTGTGAATAAGTACGTATTTTCCCAAAAGAAATTTATAAAATTAAAGGGTAATTAACAAACGACCGTTGGAATTTCCCAAGATGAATGAATAAACTTCTTAAAAAAGGTATAAAAAAATGGGTCACTAGGATGAGGCGTGTTTAAGTCCGGCGAATAGGGCGGCCATGGCAAAAGTTATACGTCTTCTGAGTGAATCCAATTTCTAACAACCCTGGAAGTGTGGGTGGGGCACTGGCTTGTTGGAAAATCCAAGACAGGGGTCCGAAAATGTTTTTGATTTTTGGAAATGAATTTTCCGTTCATTGTTGGGGACAAAAACTCCAACTCGATTGTGCCATAGTAGGTAATAGCTCCCCACACCATGACACCTGATGTACGGCTTGATGTCTTGCCAAAATAAGCCCCTCCTTTCTCAGATCATGGAAATAAAAGTTGAAATCATCGGGACCGTCAAGGTTAAACTTTTTTTCATCCGAAAAGACAACGCGTTTCCATTTACTGGTCCAAGCGACATGGTCTCTTGCAAAATCCATTCGATGCTCCTTGTGTACTTCCCTCAAAACAGGTTTCTTTTTCAATTTTTTTCTCTTGATAGTATCACTTTATTTTATTATCCTTCGGACCGTTGCTATGCTGGCTGATACTCCGCGTTTGGCCCTTACTTTAGCCGCTGGTAGAGTAGAATTTTAGGCAAGCCGTAGAATCAACCGCTTTTCTCGTGATGTTATTGCTTCAGATGTGCGTCCTTTTTGATTTTTTCCATATTTTTGTGGATACGCAAGATAACTGTTTACAACAGGCTTACTTCTGTCCCTCCTCCTTGCCTCCTTGCTATTTCTCGGCCTGAGAGTCCTAAATCCTTGAAAGCATCTATTTGTCCTCTTTCTGTCGCTGTCAACGTCTTTCCGGAACCCATTTGTGTTTCAAATGAAATAAAAACAGTTCTTTTCTACACTTTTTTAAATATTTAAACAAAAGTTTTAAAAAAATCGCTCATGTGCGCTCCTGCAACGATGTATTCGCAATGGCCTCATCCAAGCGATGTACTTTTTTATATCCTTTTTAACTAGTTTATTATTTCATCTTGTGAAATTCCAACGGTCGTTTCTTAATTACCCTTCAATTTTATGAATTTCTTTTGGGAAAATACGTACTTATTCACAGGTAGTATATGTTTCCGGGTACAAAATTTCCAACAGGTATAAAGAGCAAATATCAATTGCAAAATTTGTGGCTTCATCCTAATGATTGGGAGTATATATATATATACATATATATATATATATATATATATATATATATATATATATATATATATATATATATATATGGGGGGATGGGTGCGAACATACAGGGCAAAGTCTCTGATTGCCTTCAACCCGGCGAAGGCCAGGACGATCCTTGTCCCTGTTCAATCCAAGTTGACATGCAGTCTCCACGTGACACCCCTGGATAGCTACTTTGACACCCGCCAAGTAGTGAACCAATGCATGCAGCGACATCCTGAGAAAGGTTGGCGCAAGGTTAATAACCAGGCCCGTAAAAATGAATTATTATGGAAAATTTAACAAGCCTCGGATATGGACCGGATACACGACGACGACCACGGAAACGAAAATGGCTAAATGATTTAAGGATTTTTTCATGGAACATACGCTCACTATACAGAGCTCGTGCTGCACAGCAGCTAGCCGATGCCCTGTCCGAATATAAGGCTGACATAACAGCATTACAAGAAATAAGATGGACGGGGAGTGGTGTTTTTCAAAGAAAAGAGTATGACATTTATTACAGCTGTCACGCAAAACACCATGTGCTCGGGGTAGGCTTTCTAGTCAGCCAAAAACTGAAGCCTGCCAACATCGGCTTTAATGCAATAAATGAAAGGCTATGCACTCTTCGCGTGCGAGGCAAATTTAAGAACATAAGCCTCATAAACGTTCACGGACCTACAGAGGAGTCCCCTTACGACGAAAAAGAAGAATACTATGAGAACGTCGAACGGGCCCTAAATGCCTGCCCAAGATACGATGTGAAAATCGTTCTTGGGGATTTGAATGCGAAAATAGGCCGGGAGCCGGTTTTCAGGCACTACACAGGTTCCCATAGTTTGCATGAGAACACTAATGACAATGGACTACGAGTCATCGAATTGGCAGCATCGAAAAACTTGGTCGTTGCGACTATTTAAAAGTAAACGAACAAAAAATAAAATTTTTTAATTCACCCCCATTTTCGTACGAAGAAATAAATGACCTTCAAGAATCAGACGATTCAGAAGAGGCCCTTTTTAGAAACGATCTGAATTCTGAAGAATTAGACAAATTAAAAAACCTCGTAAACAGAAATCGTGATTTATTTTATAAAGAAGGACAGCAACTAACCCATACAAATGAAGTTGAACACGAAATTGTCACTTCAACAGACAGGCCAACATTTTCCAAAATCTATAGATATCCTCAAATCCATGCAGAGGAAATTAATAAACAAATAACAGACATGTTGCAACAGGGAATAATAAAGGAAAGTAACTCTCCCTATAACAGTCCACTCTGGATCGTCCCCAAAAAGATTGACAGCTCTGGAATCAGAAAGTTTCGAATAGTTATAGACTATAGGAAGCTAAATGAAGTAACGATCGATGACAAATTTCCAATTCCCAACATCGAAACAATACTCGAAAAACTAGGACGATCACAGTATTTTACAACCTTAGATCTCGCAAAAGGCTTCCACCAAATTTTAGTGAAAGATGTTGATAGAAAAAAGACAGCTTTCTCTACTCCCATGGGTCACTACGAGTACGTTAGAATGCCTTTCGGACTGAAGAATGCACCCGCAACGTTTCAAAGACTTATAAATTCCGTTCTAAGGGAGTATATAAATCAGATTTGCGTGGTCTACCTTGACGACATCCTAATCTTCAGCACTAGTCTAGAGGAACATGTTAGCAGCATCCAAAAGATTTTTAACAAACTCAGGGAACACAATTTGAAAATCCAGCCAGATAAGTGTAAATTTTTCGCCCGAGAAACAGAATTCCTTGGTCACACTTTGACGACAGAAGGCGTCAAACCAAACATGTCAAACATTTTAGCTATCCAAAAATTGAAACTACCACAAACAGCAAAACAAATTAAATCTTTCCTGGGCATTACGGGTTATTACAGGAAGTTCATTAAGGATTACGCAAAGATAGCCCAACCCCTAACAAAGTATTTAAAGAAGAATGCAAAAATAAACATCAGGGATCCCCTTTACGTGAACGCTTTCGAAAAACTTAAGTTTATCCTAACTGATCCACCAGTACTAAAATATCCAGACTTTGAGAAGAAATTTAAATTAATTACAGACGCTAGCGATTTTGCTATTGGAGCAGTCCTAACACAAGACGGACATCCTATATGCTACTCAAGTAGGTCCCTAAATGAGCACGAAAAAAATTACTCTGCCACAGAAAAAGAGCTCCTAGCAATTGTCTGGGCGGTCAACTACTTCAGACCATACATTTACGGTAGGCCTTTTGATCTAATGACAGATCACCAACCCCTTAAATGGCTCCAAACCAAGCACAAAGGGAAAGATATTAATCCCAGACTTCAAAGATGGTTACTTAAATTGGGCGAATATAATATTAACATCGATTATATTAAAGGTAAAGAAAATGCAGCAGCCGATTTTTTAAGCCGAATAAACGCGGACACTGGAGAAATTAATATCATTGAAACACCCTTAGAGGACGTAGGAGAAAATAATCCACAAAACGACGATGTGAGCTTAGCAAATACCATACACTCACAAGTAGAGGAAGAAAATAACCACTTTTCAATCTTAGACACAGTTGTAAACAGATTCTATACACAAATAATCCTTTCCAATAACAAATCAAGGGAAATTGAAGTAGTTAACAATAAAAGGAAAATTTATGTAAATTCTAGTGACATTGACCAAGGGAAACTAAACGACATATTTAGAAGATTCATTAAAGAAAGAGGAAAAATAGGGATATACTCAGATCTCACAGAACACGAATATAACATAGTTCAACAAAAGCTTATTGAACTGTTCGGCGCTAATAGAAACATTAAATTCTATAAATGTGCATATCAAGCGAGAGACTTAAGCAACGAAGATGAAGCTTACAAACAAATAGCTAGATATCACAAAAACGAAACAGGGCATGCAGGTGTGGTTGAAAATTACGCAGGACTTAAGAAACTCATATACTTCAGTAACCTTAAGGAATTGATTCAAAAATACATAAATAACTGCGACACTTGCACCAAGGCCAAATATGAGAGAAAACCTATAAAAAACAAATTTAAAATCACTGATACACCGTCAGATATTAACCAAACAATACACCTAGACATTTACACCAATAGTAAAAATAATTTTATCACATTTATAGACAAGTTCTCTAAACACGCAGTAATATTTCATTTAGAAGATAGAAGCAGCATAACAGTCAGGGAAAAGTTAAGATTATATTTTTCAATCAAGGGTAAACCAAAATTAATGATTTTCGACAACGAGTTCAGCAGCACCAACATAAAAGATTTTTTGAGAGAAGAGAGAGTTGAAATACATTTTACTAGACCTAATAGTCACACAGGAAACTCGGATATCGAGAGATTCCATAGCACTATAGGCGAGAAAATGAGAATACTCTCAGCAGAAAAATCACGGTTGACAACTCTCGAGAAAATGTATAAATGTGTAGAATGGTACAACAAATCCGTGCATTCCACAACTAACTTTAAACCATTACAAATACAGGAAGGTAGAATAGACAAAGACACCGTTAGAGAAAACATTCATACTAAAAAGATGAAGGTAATATCGAAACGAAACGAAGCTAGGGAAGATTACGAAGAAAGAAGGGAAACAGGTTATGTCAAGAACTACAAAGCACTTAGGCATAAAGAACAACCAAGGTACCGAAAACTCGAACTTTCCAACGTACACCCGTCTAATATTAAACGCCCTTACAAATTTACAGGTCAAATGGATACAAGTAATATTAACCCTACTCCTGACACTGACAATGACCCAAGCGACATTGATGGTTGAACAAATCAACACAAACAGTGGATTTTCCGAAATAAAACTCGGCAATGTCCAGATTACGAAATCACATGACATTATCTTACACACAATTAGCCCAATAGAAATTCAAAACATAATACAAAATTTAGAAGAAAACCTGTCAAATATACAATTTGAAAACGGAAAAGACTTACTAACGGACGAACTAGAATCACTGAAACACAAAATACATACAATCATTCCCCATAAACATAGAAGAGGTCTTATAAACATCATAGGTTCCGGCATGAAATGGTTATACGGTACAATGGACGATGACGACAGACGAAACATTGAAGAACATTTAAAAATTACTGACGAAAACAACCACAACCTCATTACGCAACTTGACCAACAAATTATAATTAATGACCATTTTAACAAAACATTTTTAATGCTCAAACAGACTATCGAAGAAGACAGAGAACGAATTCTAAGCAAGTTTAACACGACAGATGGTAGAATTAGTAAACTATTTAACAAACTTATATATCTAGAAAGTCTATTAAAAATAAGAATTATAAAAGAAAATGTAGAACATATTCAGGCTAATATTGCGTCAAGTCGATTAGGAATAATGACCAGTAGTATACTTAGTAAAGAAGAAATAATTAAGTACAATATAGATTTCGACAAGCTACGGTCAATTAAAATAGGAACAGCAAAATATAACAACGACAGAATTATCTTTGCTATTAAAATACCTAAAGACACAATAGATACCCCAAAATATTTCGTTACTGCTATGACAGACAGTGAATCCGATGAATTAATAATAGAAAACGAAGAGATTGTAAAAATAAATGAAACAATTTATACATTTAAAGAAAATACGGACTTCAAAAATTTGAAAAAAACAAATCTATGCATTTACTCCAAAAACTGCATCAAAATCAAGAATAGTAAAGACCAACTTATAGAAATTGAAAGAAGACTGTTATTACTTAAAAACTACAAAAACGTTGAAATATCAAGTACATGTGACGAAAGAAAAATTAAAATAAATGGAAACTATCTACTTAACTTTAACAATTGTAAACTAACTATTGGAAACGAAATTTTTACTAACGAACAAGAAACATTTGAAGAAAAATTTGTAATACCCTACCAAGATATCTTAAACACAACAAAAAGCCAATTAACATTTGAAGAAATCATGCTAAAACAAGAAAAAAATATAGAACATATAAAAGAACTCAAATTTTCTAGAAAAACTCATGTAATATATAATATTTGTATCCTTTTTACCATCGTTGTTATAATCATAATTGTTGCAATTTTTATCTACTATAAATTATATAAATTAAGAAATAGAATAATCATAACTCAGGAGAGTCATGAGACAAAGGGGGGGCGAGTTATGTCGGAGTCAACGACCGCCAACACAACGATCCCCGACGTAATTCTAAGAAGCAATTTCCGGCCAGAAAGCAAACTGCAACGTAGTCTTGCGAAACTGTGAAATGCACCTTTCCCAGGCACTGAACTTGACACGCCGTGAGGTGCAATGTTCTCCCACCGTATCAAGGTCAGTATGGATAACGGCATTTCTCAGTTTTGGATTTCAGACTTAGAGGCAGTTCGTTTTTAATCGTGCAAGTGCAAAGTCGAGATACCTCGAAGATAAAAGTTCCTATTTCATGAGTCGAATCTGTTAATTCGAATAAAGTATAAGTTAAAAGCCGATATATAAAAGTTGTGAAATATTGACAATAAAAGTTCGCGGTGATGAAAAATAAAGTTATTAATTAAAAGAAAGTTGATTTTATATTTTTAAAAAGGCTACGAGCTGAAAGCTCTACGTAATTCGCGCGGCAGGTTCGATAATTGAGATAGGATGAGATACACTTAATCAGCAGGAGTTCAAAACCGAGGAAGGATAACTTAAAGAGAATGAGGTTATGGGAGATTTTGTCGAACGCCTTGCTAAAGTCGGTAGTGATTACATCGACCTCATCACCGTTTTCTAGGGCAAGGAGTGTGTGGGATGTGAATTCAACAAGGTTGGTAGTAGTGGACCTGCCGGAAAGGAAGCCGTGCTGGTTGGGAGAGATGATTAGTGTGCAGCGAAAACATAACGCATCATATAGAAGGCCTTCGAAGAGTTTAGGAATGTGCGAAACTTAGCAATGGGACGATAATTGGATATATCGGTTTTTGGCCCCTTTTTATGTAAGAGGATTTCCAAATGTCAGGGAATAGACCTTGTACAAGGGATAGATTGAAGATTGAAGCGAGCGGGAGAGAGAGAGAGAAGAGGAACATTTTTTAAGCAGATACCAGGGAGTCCGTCTGGACCGGAAAAAGTTTATACTTTTAAGAATATACTGCCCAAAGGAAATTTTAAAATTCCAATAATTGGCAAAGTTACAGCTGCTTTAGTGACGTGGCAACTAGACCGGACCTGCCGGAACGAATCGAACAATAGACAGTACATACTCGCCAACCACCTATTATACCCAACAGATTTTAAACGGGTTTTTCTTGAAACCACTTTTTACAAGTCTATTTACACGATATCTCAAGTTATAATGAACCGATTGACTTGAAATTCGGTACACACCCTCTTGATATAACGCTCTAACTTTTACTATTTTTTAAAAAATATTAACCGAGAAAAAAATAATGCGAAACTTCAAAAAAAATGTCAAACAGTTGCCATTTTGCGAAAAATGTGTTTCTTATTTCTTCGAGGTAGGGACGATTACAACACCGTCACTGATTAAGAATACATTTTTTTTTTTTTTTTCAGATAATTAGAAGAATCAAAATCATGCCAATCAGGACGCACGCTTTTGTTTCAACCCCGCACTTCACTTCCCCGGAATTTTGGAAATCTTCGACATTTTTGTTTACATTTTTGTATGTTTTTTTATTTGTTATATTATAAATAAGACTGCATTCTATATACTATAAAAAAGGCTGTATTCCGGCAACGCCAGCTGGCACGCAGTCAGTAAAGTGCTGAAATCCAAACTGCTACCACGTAATATAAAGTTCCGTGTCTATAGAACCATAATCATGGCGATTGTCATATACCGAAGCGAAATATGGGCTCTCACAAGACGGGAAGAAAACAAATTCGGCGCATTCGAGAATAAAGTTTTAAGGGGTATCTTTGGAGGTAAAAGGACGAGGAGGCAGTGTGGCGACTCTAACAGATACACACCCAATTCACAAGCAAAATAGTGAAGAGCACCGAACGAAAAATCGAATAAGAAAATACATCAGAGCCGTGTACCTTAGCGATAACATAACAATTCACATCAGTGGAGTATAGTCGAGTTTAAAAATCAAATTCTAAAATCGGCCAGTAGCCTGATGGGTAACGCTTAGTTTCACGCGCACGAGACAGGGAACAATGGCGGAGTCGAGTCGGTGAGGTCATGAACTTCCGGGTTCCTACAGGCCAATAAATAGTAGTAATATATATATATATATATATATATATATATATATATATAGATATATATAGATATATACATATATATACAAAGAAGCAAAGTTGTACACCTAATATGAAGAAATGGATTCGTATGCTGCCCGAAAGTAGTGGCCAGCGATGGACAATACTTTGAATCATAAATGCATATATGTATATATATATATATACACTCCCAATCACTAGGATAAAGCCACAAATTTTGCAATTGATTTAGCCGGAAACATATACTACCTGTGAATAAGTACGTATTTTCCCAAAAGAAATTTATAAAATTAAAGGGTAATTAACAAACGACCGTTGGAATTTCCCAAGATGAATGAATAAACTTCTTAAAAAAGGTATAAAAAAATGGGTCACTAGGATGAGGCGTGTTTAAGTCCGGCGAATAGGGCGGCCATGGCAAAAGTTATACGTCTTCTGAGTGAATCCAATTTCTAACAACCCTGGAAGTGTGGGTGGGGCACTGGCTTGTTGGAAAATCCAAGACAGGGGTCCGAAAATGTTTTTGATTTTTGGAAATGAATTTTCCGTTCATTGTTGGGGACAAAAACTCCAACTCGATTGTGCCATAGTAGGTAATAGCTCCCCACACCATGACACCTGATGTACGGCTTGATGTCTTGCCAAAATAAGCCCCTCCTTTCTCAGATCATGGAAATAAAAGTTGAAATCATCGGGACCGTCAAGGTTAAACTTTTTTTCATCCGAAAAGACAACGCGTTTCCATTTACTGGTCCAAGCGACATGGTCTCTTGCAAAATCCATTCGATGCTCCTTGTGTACTTCCCTCAAAACAGGTTTCTTTTTCAATTTTTTTCTCTTGATAGTATCACTTTATTTTATTATCCTTCGGACCGTTGCTATGCTGGCTGATACTCCGCGTTTGGCCCTTACTTTAGCCGCTGGTAGAGTAGAATTTTAGGCAAGCCGTAGAATCAACCGCTTTTCTCGTGATGTTATTGCTTCAGATGTGCGTCCTTTTTGATTTTTTCCATATTTTTGTGGATACGCAAGATAACTGTTTACAACAGGCTTACTTCTGTCCCTCCTCCTTGCCTCCTTGCTATTTCTCGGCCTGAGAGTCCTAAATCCTTGAAAGCATCTATTTGTCCTCTTTCTGTCGCTGTCAACGTCTTTCCGGAACCCATTTGTGTTTCAAATGAAATAAAAACAGTTCTTTTCTACACTTTTTTAAATATCTAAACAAAAGTTTTAAAAAAATCGCTCATGTGCGCTCCTGCAACGATGTATTCGCAATGGCCTCATCCAAGCGATGTACTTTTTTATATCCTTTTTAACTAGTTTATTATTTCATCTTGTGAAATTCCAACGGTCGTTTCTTAATTACCCTTCAATTTTATGAATTTCTTTTGGGAAAATACGTACTTATTCACAGGTAGTATATGTTTCCGGGTACAAAATTTCCAACAGGTATAAAGAGCAAATATCAATTGCAAAATGTGTGGCTTCATCCTAATGATTGGGAGTATATATATATATACATATATATATATATATATATATATATATATATATATATATATATATATATATATATATATATATATATATATGGGGGGATGGGTGCGAACATACAGGGCAAAGTCTCTGATTGCCTTCAACCCGGCGAAGGCCAGGACGATCCTTGTCCCTGTTCAATCCAAGTTGACATGCAGTCTCCACGTGACACCCCTGGATAGCTACTTTGACACCCGCCAAGTAGTGAACCAATGCATGCAGCGACATCCTGAGAAAGGTTGGCGCAAGGTTAATAACCAGGCCCGTAAAAATGAATTATTATGGAAAATTTAACAAGCCTCGGATATGGACCGGATACACGACGACGACCACGGAAACGAAAATGGCTAAATGATTTAAGGATTTTTTCATGGAACATACGCTCACTATACAGAGCTCGTGCTGCACAGCAGCTAGCCGATGCCCTGTCCGAATATAAGGCTGACATAACAGCATTACAAGAAATAAGATGGACGGGGAGTGGTGTTTTTCAAAGAAAAGAGTATGACATTTATTACAGCTGTCATGCAAAACACCATGTGCTCGGGGTAGGCTTTCTAGTCAGCCAAAAACTGAAGCCTGCCAACATCGGCTTTAATGCAATAAATGAAAGGCTATGCACTCTTCGCGTGCGAGGCAAATTTAAGAACATAAGCCTCATAAACGTTCACGGACCTACAGAGGAGTCCCCTTACGACGAAAAAGAAGAATACTATGAGAACGTCGAACGGGCCCTAAATGCCCGCCCAAGATACGATGTGAAAATCGTTCTTGGGGATTTGAATGCGAAAATAGGCCGGGAGCCGGTTTTCAGGCACTACACAGGTTCCCATAGTTTGCATGAGAACACTAATGACAATGGACTACGAGTCATCGAATTGGCAGCATCGAAAAACTTGGTCGTTGCGAGTACCAGGTTTCCGCGTAAAGATATCCACAAAGCCACCTGGGTATCACCTGATGGAGCCACTCGCAACCAAATTGACCACGTGCTGATTGATCGCCGCCACTCTTCGAGCCTGATGACGGTACGAACGTACCGAGGTGCCAACGTCGACTCGGATCACTAACTTGTTGGTACAGTTTTCCGAGCGCGGATTGCCTTACGGAGACGTATTGCATCCGCGGATCAGGTTCGAATCAACACGGCTGCCTTACGCAATGAGAACACCAGTAACACCTTTGGTCATGCGTTAAGACTCGCCCTCGACGGAGGGACAGTAAGTCCTGAGGCCAGAATGCCGGGCGTAGAAGAGAAATGGAGACGCCTTAAGAATACTGTCATCAGTACTGCCAACTCCATCTTAGGCAGTAGTCGTAGAGATCGGAACGACTGGTTTGATGATGAGTGCAAACTAGCGACTGAACGTAAGAATGCTGCATACCGGGCAATGCAGCAGTCTCATAGGACGCGGGTACGCGAGGATAACTACAAAGAGCTCAGAAGATCTGAAAAAAGACTTCACAGACAAAAGAAAAGTGCCTGGGAAAAAAACCTTGTCTGTGAAATAGAGAAAAGTAGAGAGCGAGGTCCGCACCAGGCGCGGAAGTTCTACCAAATAATCCGCAGTATGACGCGGTACACACCACGCTGCACTTACTGCAAGGATAAAGAGGGTAATCTGATCACCGATCCTGAAGGCATTCTGGAGCGATGGGAAGTGCACTTCAATGAATTGCTAAATGGTCAGCTCATAGAAGAATTGGAGGTTCCACCAATGCAAGACCAAGACCAAATGCTGCCGCCACCAAGCATTGAGGAAACACTAAAAGCCATTAGACAGCTAAAATCAAATAAAGCCCCTGGAGCTGATGGCATACCAGCTGAGCTGATCAAACAAGGAGGGACAGCGTTACATCACGCAATTCACGAGATCGTGGTGCACGTATGGGAGCAAGAGGAGATGCCGGAAGATTGGCGTCTTGGTATAATTTGCCCCATACATAAGAAAGGAGATATCACACTGTGCAGCAACTATAGAGGTATAACATTGCTGAGTACCGCCTATAAGATACTCTCCACTATCCTACATGACCGGATAGCCCCAAACGCTAAAGCCATCATTGGTCAATATCAGTGTGGCTTCATCCCAGGCAAATCAGCAATTTATCAGATATTCAACTTTAGGCAGGCGATGGAAAAATGTCTGGAATTTAAGATTCGGCTATATCATCTGTTTATAGACTTCAAGGCCGCCTACGACAGCATAGCCAGGGTAGAACTATATAATGCCATGAGAGAATTCGGCATTCCAAATAAATTGATACGACTTTGTAGGTTGACCATGACCAACGTAACTAGTCAAGTAAAAGTAGCGGGATTGCTGTCCAAACCAATAAACATCTATAATGGACTCCGACAAGGGGACGGTCTGGCCTGCCTCCTCTCCAACCTGGCGTTGCAGAAAGCAATCCGTGACTCTGGCGTTACAACAAGAGGGACTATTGTCACCAAGTCCAGCCAGATACTTGCCTACGCAGATGACATCGACATCATCGGTAGAACCCAATCGGCGGTACAGGAATGCTTCACCCAGATCGAGCAGGCGGCACAAAAACTGGGACTGCACATTAATGAGGGAAAAACCAAGTACATGGTGGCAACTTCTGCGAAGAGAAGACCTAACGTTGGTCAAACTATCAGGGTAGTGGAGCACGAATTTGAAGTAGTGCAATCCTTTAACTACCTTGGGTTAATAGTATCAGCCGATAACAATATGGAAGAAGAAATACGCGAACGGCTGATCAAATCCAACAAAGCCAACTATGGTCTATCAAGGTTCTTTAAATCCCGATATTTATCCAGAACATCCAAGCCACTATTGTACAAGACCATGGTCTTACCAGTACTCATGTATGGATCCGAGACGTGGGTGCTCATTAAAAGGCACTCTGAACACAGCCGCGTTCGAGAGAAAGGTCTTAAGGAGAATTGTTGGCCCCGTATGTGAGGGAGGACGATTCCGGAGACGCTACAACCATGAGTTGTACGCAATCTACCTTGAAGCTCATATTGTAAGAAAAATCAAGCTCGGTAGACTCCGGTGGGCGGGACAACTAGCTCGAATGAGCGAAGAGGAGCCTGCCCGGAAAGTCCTTTGTGGCAGGATGTATGGAAGGAGACAGCGCGGCAGACCTTGTCTGCGATGGAGAGATGGCGTAGACCAGGACGCCCAGAGCCTGGGAGTGCTAAACTGGATGACATCGGCTCGAAATCGGGACCGGTGGAGAGATTTGTTAAATAAGGCCAAGACCGGATCCCGGTTGTAGTGCCGATGATGATGATGATATATATATACGTTTATGATTCAAAGTATTGTCCATCGCTGGCCACTACTTTCGGGCAGCATCCAAGCTTCCAAAACATACCAATGTCATTGTTTAAGCATTATTACATTTTATCCGTGAGAGGTAATGCTTACCTTTTGATCCACAAAACTTTGACAGGGCCTGGATATCTATAAAGGTTGCCCTTGAAACTGGCTCTCGTTGTTCTGGCAGTAAAAACTCTAAGTCACCAACATTATGAGAGTCATTACCGGATTTGTACTTCTTTTTAGGTGCTATGAGAATAGATGAAGAATTGTAATGTTCATTCCAAATTTAAGTGTCCGAGAATATCAAAATATGGTTTTGGTCGCATCCCAGCGTTTTGCACTGAGTACATAGAACTAAATACAGTGTAATTATTATTCTACCCACCGCAAAAATCTCAGATTATCACCAGCTCCCGAGTACTTTTATCAAGCATATATAAACTGATGGTGGAATGAACACACTTCATCAGATCCTTTTTTGATATTGTTTCTGGGTAGCAGAAGAAATATGATTTGGATGTAGATAGTTCATGGATATTAAAAGATTTAAGATTAATTATCTTTTATAGCAAACGTCATTTGTTGTAATGTTCAGCGTACTTGAATTTTTTTGAAACTATATTGCAATAGTTTCCCTTTGAGAGGATGACTGGCATTGAATCCTAGTTTTTCCTTTTTTGTTTATAGAAAACATTAGCCTTCATTTTATGTAACTTCCTCTGATTTTCTAACTTTTTTATTTCTTTTTCAATGTCATGTTTTTCAAGCTCACAAGCATTCTTCAGATTTACTTTGAGAGCCTTCATCTTAGCCAGAAATTTATCCAAGGTATTGCATGTATCACTTCTTGGATATCCAAATCCTATGTTAAAATGATTTACGAATATAGATCGATATGTTTCGTACGATAGTTGATTTTTGTCTTCGAACATATCATACATTCTTTTGGCATTCAACTCTTCGAGTAGATAAATATTTGATCTGTCATGTAAACTGTAATAAATTTTTCTTCCACGAAATGATCTTATGTAATCCATGACCTTATTTTTAAGCGCTGGACTCAGTTTTTTAGGACGTTTTCTATGTTTTCCTCGCATGTCGGTTCTATCTATCTATCTATTCTATCTACTTATCTATTCTATTATAACATCAAAGCTTGAGCTTTGACATTGACATTTAATATTTGGTTATCATGAATGTGTTGTTAGTTATAATTTCTTCTGTTATGTCCCTGCTCGGGCGCCAAAATGTAACATCAAAGTTAATTATAATTAGTTAGTTAATAATTAACCTGTAATGTTGACATTTAATATCTTGTTACCGAGCCGCTAAATGGCCAAAATTTCGTATTTGTTGTTATTAGTATTTTGTTATAGGCCCCACGTTGGGCGCCGAAATGTAATACCTGAGCGTAACCCCAGATATTAACATTTATTATTTAGTTATCGGAGAGTGGTTGTTTATTAATATTTACTTTTATTATTGCCCCACGTTGGGTGCCAAAAGGTTATATAGGTTTTTATTTTGCTTTATCATTTATTCAGGTGAATGTTTAGATTTAGTTGGATATTTATTCGTGTGAAGGCCATATTTAGCTATAATATTTAGACGTATGAATTAAAGGATGCTTACTTGTGTCTCGGGTCAGTGGGCTTCCTTCCGAGTTGGCCTGTTACTCAAATGGGGACTTGCCTTCCTTGGTTGTGGTTTCTTCGAATATTTGCTTGCTTCCCTCTGGTTTGGATCGGTAGTTGTAATTAAAACTGCACGTTTTCTTTACTCGTACTTAAGTCTTTTTTACTTTTATTTAAATTTTAAGGTTAAAACTAACACTTCTAATCTTTACACAAGTCTTCTTTACTTTAATGTTAACCCAACACTTCTAGTCAAAACAAGAGAGATTTACTTTTATTCCATAGCAAGGAGAGCCGCTGTTCTCATGCTAGGCCGCAGTCTTTTGTTTGAATTTTAAACTACACTGCGTGGCAACTCATTTCCACACCTCTTTTTATACCCAATTATTGGTAAGTTAATGCAGATGATGCATTTTCCTCACCTGGAACGTGTAACCTATTCGGAGGTTATTCGCCTGTCCTAAGCCATTCGCAATATTCATTAATCATTTACTTACTCTGCAAAAAAATTCACGACAAAGAATTGAGCAATTACTTAAATGCTTTCAATGCGGAGAACCAATTATAAGGCATTGTCCGCATGTGCCAATCGTATCATTCGATTAATTGCGCCTCACTGCTGTGTTCGCTACTTCGCTGAACTCAGCACTTTTCCGACGCTCGATTATTTCGTCGTTGGTGACCTTTGACAATACCGCTTGTGATCGTATATCGTGTATCACACTTGTAAACATATGTATTTGTAAAATGAGACCGAAGCAGACTGCAGTGGCCTTGGGGAGTGGGTCAAGTGTATGACTGATATACGATAATTGGCTTTGGGCATGGGTGGGTAATTATCGCAACGTATGCGATATGAATTAATTGTCCGTGGAGAAGGCTTTGCTTCTGAATGAATGCGAATTTAATTCTATGCATTGTGTTACTTGTAGGAAAGGCGAGTATTGCATTGTATGCAGCATATTTTTAGGATTGAATATATAGATGGAATCATAGGATGATGGAATATTAATTGTTTGAGAGGGGGTGTAAAGCGAGGTGTAACGCTATCTATCTATCTATTCTATATATCGATCGATAATATCTATATACCGATAATATCAATAATATGGATAACATCGATAATGTGGATAATATAGATAATATCGATCACGTTGACGTCACGATGGCGTCACGATGATTTGACCTTTGATCTTGGAGCCAGGGCCTGAAGTCATCCGAGAGAATCCTCCGCGTGTTTTATTTGGATTGATCTGTGCATGACGTGTTCTGTACATGGTTTTCTTATCAGTTCATCATTGACGTTGGTTTATGGATTGTGGCGCGTCCATGAATTAAGCGACATTGATAAGGGGTTCTAATTTTGTTGTTGTGGTTTGGTCTATGAATTATATTGATAAGCGGGTTTTGAGCGATCAGTTCGTTGTTGGCGCATCCATGAATTTGCGATATCGATAAGTGAGTCTTAACTATCAGGGTAGTGGAGCACGAATTTGAAGTAGTGCAATCCTTTAACTACTTTGAGTCAATAGTATCAACCGATAACAATATGGAAAAAGAAATACGCGATCGGCTGATTAAATCCAACAAAGCCTACTAAGGTCTATCAAGGCTCTTTAAATTCCGAAATGTATCCAGAACATCCAAGCTACTACTGTGCAAGACCATGGTCTTACCAGTATTCATGTATGGATCCGAGACCTGACTGCTCAATAAAAGGCACTCTGAACTCTTGGCCGCGTTCGAGAGAAAGGTCTTAAGGAGAATTATTGGCCCTGTATGTAAGGGAGGACGATTCCGGAGACGCTACAACCATGAGTTGTACGCAATCTACCTTGAAGCTAATATTGTAAGAAAAATCAAGCTCGGTAGACCCCGGTGGGTGGGACACCTGGCTCGAATGAGCGAAGAGGAGCCTACCCGGAAAGTCCTTTGTGGCAGAATGCATGGACGGAGACAGCGCAGCAGTTGTCTGCGACGGAGGGATGGCGTAGACCAGGACGCCCAGAGTCTGGGAGTGCCAAACTGGATGACATCGGCTCGAAATCGGGACCGGTGGAGAGATTTGTTAAATAAGGTCAAGATCGGATCCCGGTTGTATGATGATGATGATGATGATGATAAGTGAGTCTAATTTTGTTGTTGTGGTTTCGTCCATGAATTAAGGGCTCCTAATTTTGTTATGGTTTAGTCCATGAAGTAAATGATATTAATAAGTGGTTTGACCTATGATTGACATGTTCTGTGGATGGTTTTCTTGTCAGTCCGTTGTTGAAGTCGAAATTGAAAATATCAAACATAAGCTACTGGTTGGTAATGGCGTTCGAAGAGACAGGTCGAGAATGTTCGGTTGAGTATGAGAAACTCAACGTGCTATCATCAACAAACTAGTGAATTGGGTTTTGGGTAATTTTCATTATTTTTTCATTAAATACCGCATTTATTTTACAAAAAAAAATGTTTTTCACTTAAGACTAAAAGCTGTCTGTTAATTAAGGGGGTATTCTGGTCTAGTACTGTAAAAAAAAGCAATCAATATTTTTATTATTCATTTTTTATAGGATGTTTATTAATATTTCAAGAATACAGTAAAAAAAATTGAAAGTAAAAAATTCAAAATTCAAAAAGTTAGCAGCTGATGAAGTGGGGGATCTGAAAAAGTTGGCACGCGACCATACCCACGATTCAACCCTCCTAGCAATCTGAAAAAAAAAGATTATTAATTTAGAGAAATGCCTCTATCGTTGGAACTAAAAAAAGTTGAAAAAAAAAATGTTTCAAGCAGTCGCCATTTTGTTAAAAAAAATTGTTTTTTTCAACTTTTTTTAGTTCCACCGATAGAGGCATTTCTCTAAATTAATAATTTTTTTTTTCAGATTGCTAGGAGGGTTGAATCGTGGGTATGGTCGCGTAATTTAAAAAAAAATGGCGACTACTTGAAAAAAAAATGTATTTTTGTACCACTTTTTTTTAGTTTTTCGAATTTTTTAAAAATAGTTAACATTGAAATTTGGGGATGAGGATAGTTCATCCAATAGAAAAGCCTATAGAGAAAACAAGTACTAAATTTGAAGTAAATCGGTTTAGTAGAACTTGAAAAATCGTGGGTATTGTTTTAAAAAAGACGAGTAAAACGCGTTTAAAGTTTCACGGTTTCACGGAGTCGGTTTAGACGGCGCGTCAGCAAAACAACCATACCGCCGAAAATAATTTGAATTTTCTAAAATCCTCTTAGAGACATATTCTTAGATGGTTAAGCTTTGGAAATATGAAAAAAAAATTATTTTTTCAAATTTCTAGACCAGAATACCCCCTCAACTTATTGGGTCTTCGCAAGCACTCTTAATTATACAAGGTCTTTTTGTTTTGTTTTGCCTTTCGACGTACAATATTTTCTGAATTAACAGTTAATATTATCTATCTATCTATCGATTTATCTATCTATCTAATTATCTATCTATCTATATATCTATCTAAATAATAACAGTGAAATCATCATGCAAGTGGCAGAAGAGTTGGGCCTAGAAAAATGAAGACAAAACAAAACACATGATTACAGCGAGAGCATGTGGACCTCAGGGAACACATATAAACCTCAGAGGCAAGATATTAGAAAAAGTAAAGAATTTAAATATTTGGGAACGATACTGACGGCCAGTAACGAAATGTCGAAGGAAATTAAGAAATGACTACATTCCGGCAACGCTAGTTGGCACGCACTCAGTAACCTGCTGAAATCCAAACTGCTATCACGTAATATAAAGCTCCGGGTCTATAGAACCATAATCATGCCGATTGCTCTATACGGATGCGAAACGTGGGCTCTCACAAGACAGGAAGAAAACAAATTCCGCGTATTCGAGAATAAAATTTTAAGGGGTATCTCCGGCGGTAAATATGACGAGGAGGCAGGATAATGGTGGAAACTCAACAAGCACGAATTGGAAGAGCTATACCGCAAACCTACAATAGTGAGAGTAATCAGGTCGCGAAGATTAAGATGGGCCGGACATGTGGGGCGAATGGGAAACGATATGTTATGTTCCAGCGCCGTGCTTCCTGGACGCGACCGAGGGAAGAGCGTGGAATGTCTTTTTTCTAAATTTTAACTTTTAAATTTAAAAACTTTTATTGATATTTCTTTTACACAAGACGTCCGCACACGTCTGTGTTTATTTTATTTTCTTTTATTTTAAAACACCAAATGTTACAATCCTTGTGTTTTCTTTTATTTTAAAACTAAAAACGCGACCTTCCTGATCGGAAGTCTAATTACTACTCCTACAAAAAAAAACAAAACTCGTCTTTCCTCGTTGGAAGTCTAATTATTACTCTTCAAAACATTCTTTCTTTTTGTTATTTATAATTTCGTATGAACGAAATCAATCAGTTGCCCCTAGTTACCTAATAGGGGTGATTCTTGTTAACAGAAAACTATTGCAAACTATCGCAGCTGCTTAGGTATTTTTGGGATAACGGTAATTGTGTGAAATGTTGTTATGAAATGGATAGGTTGAAATTTTGTATGTGTATGTTATGTTATGATATGCAATTTGAGAATTAGGGATGATGACTGTAATTCTAATGTATAATTGATTAGTATGCAAATGTAGGAACTATGGAAATTGAATTGATATGCAAATGTGTTTGAGGAAAAAAGATATTAAAGGATATATTTACTATATAAAGTGTATAAATGTATATTATGGGATTTTAGGGTTAAATGGATAAGTTAGGATTGGGGTAGGGGAAGACGGTAGGGCTGCGAGCACTACAGATAGGACCGTGCGTAGAATTTGTAGCGATTCCGCCAAACCCTACGGTCTACTTACCTGAAAAAACATCCATAACTACTACCCAATTCCCTTAAGTTTGCTAATGCAACAGTATTAGTACCTATAAATGTTTCACGCATTATATAGATCACCATCTATAATCTTAAAATCCCTATAAAGAAAACTTACCTTTTCATGCATCCCTTCGCATACAATTTCCGTAAGATTTCTTTCTTTGCTTATCCGGTATTCTAAACCAATTCGGTACCAGACAAATTCCTGTAAACAAAATAATTCGGATTGCATTCATTGTAACCGTCATGACAGGGACCATAAATATCGCGCCGTCTATGTTCCCAGCCGCGTCATGTACCTTTTCATACACATTGCTTGGCAACCTTTTTTGTTTGTCTTATCAATAAACAACCCAAGCAGCTGCATACGAGGGTTGCCTCTTATGTTTCGGGATTTGGCAACCCTGGTGTTGCAATCCGGCAATTGACAGCTCTGTCGTAAAGTTGGACATTTTTGAGGTTATACGCACTCAGAACGTTTTGACATACGAGCGCTATTTGTGTTGTTTACAGTAACTTAAAAGATTCATCTCGGCCCAAAAATGGAATTAAATCGTCAACATTTTCGTGCGATTATTTTTTACAACTTTCGGCGTGGATTAACTCAGCAACAGTGCATGGATGAACTTAATTCAATTTTTGGCGATGAAGCTCCATCAAGGACCAGTGTTTATCGATGGTATGGTGAATTCAATCGTGGTCGTAGTTCACTACAAGATGAATTTCGTGAAGGTCGTCCAAAATCAGTTGTTGTTCCGAAAACCATTGATGCTGTGCGCGAACTGATATTGGAAGATCGTCATGTGACCATCGTGAGATTGAGACAACCTTAGGCGTTAGTGGGACCAGCATACATTCAATATTGCATAAACATTTGACTGTCAAAAAAAATTGTTCGCGTTGGATCCCACACAATTTGTCAATCGCCCAAAACAAGGCTCGTGTCAATTGGTCGAAAGAAATGCTCAAAAAATACGGTCGCGGTGCTTCGAAACACGCCTATGACATCGTGACAGGTGATGAATCGTGGATTTACGCGTATGAGCCCGAAAGTGAACAGCAGTCGACTGTCTGGGTGTTTCAAGATGAGCCAAATCCAACAAAAGTTGTTCGCGCACGAAGCACTTCCAAGCAAATGGTCGCCTGTTTTTTCGGAAAAACTGGACATGTCGCAACCGTACCACTAGAACAACGCAGAACAGTCAATTCTGAGTGGTACACAACCATTTGTTTGCCAGTTGTCTTCCACGAAATCAGGAAAACCAACCGCCGAAGACGGATCACTCTTCACCATGACAATGCGAGCTCTCACACATCGGCTGCGACAACTGCATTTTTGAGCACCCAAAACATCGACTTGATGGGTCATACGCCGTATAGCCCTGACTTGGCACCGAATGACTTCTTTTTATTCCCGTACGTAAAAAACAAACTGAGAGGTCAACGTTTTTTGACACCTGAAGAAGCGGTTGCTGCATTCAGAATGCATGCGTTGGAGATACCTCAATCAGAGTGGCAAAAGTGCTTCGACAATTGGTTCAAACGCATGCAAAAGTGTATAGATCTTCATGGGGAATATTTTGAAAAACAATAAAGTGATTTTCGATGATCAATATTTGTTTTTGTTCTCTAATCCCGAAATATAAAAGGCAACCCTCGTATAATTAGCGCAATAGACGCCGAAACCAAATTCTCCAGCATTTCCTAATGCAAATATGATCCCGGTTTCTACTGCAGCCAGAGATGCCATAAACATCCAATTTGCTTTTAGCACCTTTTTCTCCCAACGTCGAAAATAGCGACGAGGCATTGTGTAAACAATGACCCGCATTACCAACGGCGCATTTGGTCATTTTTCCCTATTGTCTTTGCCGCCTGCCTGTTTCGTTGTTCCACTGCACGTATGAATAGCATCGATCTGAACGATCCCACACATACCACCATGACCTTTATTACAAGATCTGGTTTCCTATACCACCAAGAGAGACTTTACGTTTCCCTGGTGGTAGGTAAAAACGATATCCTTATTGGAGAGGATATCGGTGAGTCTGATTCCATCCTTCGACCCGAGCAGGTCGTGTCTCCTATCGCTACCCTGGCGCGCACAGGGAAGCGATATTCACTTATAATCGCGAAGTGGTGTTGCAACCATCCCAGGAGTTAGTCGGGTCGCCTCCATCTCCACCGTACCGTGCACACGGTACGGTAATTTACACACGCCGTTTTTATCGTCGCACTCGGTAATATTGTATCGTTGTCCGTCGCTGGATTGAACTCCTCACAGTGCCCTGTAGCCTTTAATCAAATAACAGTATAATTCAGTGTGTTATGTGACTAGTGATTTATATATATACCGCAGCTTAGTTATCAATAAAAACCAGTTCAACTAAACTTAATCCTGAGTGTTTGTTTGTTTCATTGTGCTGTTGTTTTCTTGTGCACAGTTTGCCGCGGCGGAACTTTTAATTTGTGAGAACGAAGTGGAACCCAGCGCCCATGTCGGTGCCACGACCTCGCTCCTACAAATTCTTGACGCTAAACCAATAGGAAAGAGACCGACCGAAAGAGACCATTGGGGAGGACAATGTTAGGTTTGACCTTGGGTAGATCGGATCGGATGGTCAAGCGTGGAAGGGCAGTGCACAGGACAGGAACCGATGGCGGAGTCGAGCCGAGTCCTACAGGCCAATAAATAGTAGTAATAGTATACTAGGGGGATGGGAACGAACATATCGAGCAAAGTCTCTGCTTTCAACCCGGCGAAGGCCAGGACAATCCTTGTCCCTGTTCAATCCAAGTTGACATGCAGTCTCCACGTGACACCCCTGGATAGTTACTTTGGCACCCGAATTATGGTTTCACAAACTCAAGTTATTAAAAAAATAAAATTTTATTTGAATAACTCTTAAAGTCCTTTTTTAAAGTTGGCCAAAAATATTCCTTACCTGCGTCTATTGCGTTATTTTGGTATCCCCTGTGAGCTCGATTATGAAGTTTCGTTACAATTTCTAATTGGTCATTTTTCTCTACTACGTCTTGCAAAAATACTTGTGCTAGTACTATTTTATAATTACTAAATGTTTTCGTTATCCTATCTTGTTCTTCAAAAAATAACTCTTCTCTCATCTTTATTGCGTTAATTACGTTGGGATTCAGTACCTTTTTCAATTGGGATATCAAACTTTCGGAATCTTTGTAAGATATTTTATGTCTTGAATTCTTAAAAATTGTATATGAGTGTATATCGTTAAGGTTTGCCTTTACTATTGCAAGCTGATTTTTATATTTGTTTAAGGCTTGGCTTACCCTTTGTAATGGTTCTGATGGAGAACTGAGGGCTGAATGGTCGGAACAGGATGGTTCGCTTGTTGATGCCTTGAAAGAGCATCTGCTACAACATTTTGATTTCCTGGCTTGTATATAAGCTTTGCGCCGTATTCCTCGATTATATTCTTCCATCTTTTTAATTTCGGATTTGGATTTTTTTCCGAAATCGCAAATGTCAAAGACAGATGGTCTGTAAATATCGTTAAGTTTGTTATACCATATAAAAGATTTCTTAGCTTTTGAAGTGCCCATACGATTGCTAGTAATTCTTTTTCATCTGTGGAGTAGTTCTCTTCAGCTGAGACTAGGTTCCTTGATATGAAAGTGATTGGTTGCTTGCCTTGGCTTGGTACTGCTCCAATAGCGTAATTGCAGGCATCAGTTGTCAAGTCGAATGGCTTGCTATAATCGGGTTCGTATAACTCTACTTGTGGTTGTAATTCTTTCTTTATTTTATCAAACGATTCTCGAGCTTCTTTATCAAATTTTACCTGAACGTGTTTACTTTTATTTCCAGACACTTGCCCTTCTTCTTGCGTTAAATGCAGAGTCATCGGCTTCGTGATTTTTGCATAGTTCCTGATAAATTTCCCGGAGTAACCTGTCAGTCCTAGAAATGATCTGAGTTCTTTGAGCGTTGTTGGTTCCGGATAGTCTTTAATAGTGTTAATCTTCTCTGGGTCTACTGTAATCGTTCCACCTTTAATAATGTGACTTTTCGTCCGAAATTTTCATATTAGCTTTTCTTAATTCGTTTATTATTATCTCCACTTGTTTCATGTGTTCTTCTTCAGAGTTTGAAAAAATCAGAACATCGTCTATATAAACATATGCGGATTTACCGATGTAGGGTCGTAATATGTCATCGACACACCTTTGAAAAATGGAAGGAGCATTTTTCAGACCGAATGGCATGCGTACAAATTCGTATTTAGCGCCATTTATACTGAAGCTTGTTTTTTCTCTGTCGGATTTCTTTATTTTAATTTGGTGGAAAGCTGCCTCAAGATCGATGGTTGAAAAAATGTTTGTATTACCTAGATTTTGTAAAGTTAAATTTATATCAGGGATCGGGTATCTATCGGTGATCGTCTTGGCATTTAGTTTCTGATAGTCGATTACGAGTCTCCTTTTCGGTGTGCCATCTTCATTTGTTCCCTTTTTTGGAACTACCCAAACCGGTGAGTTATATGGTGAAAAGGATTTTTGTATAATCCCTTCTTCTAATAGTTTTTGTATTTCGTTATTAACAAAATCGCAGATAGGGGGTAAGGGTATTGGCGCGAATAAATTAGTTCCTCGTTTTTTGTGCGGATAGTAGCTTCGATATTAGTGGTGAAGGGGAGTGAAGGGTGAGTAATTTTGTTAGTTTCCATTATTTTTGTTATTTGATCTTTATATTTGTTACTATCAATTGTAAAATGGACCTTTTGTTCTGAATCATTTGTTTCGAATTTATATTTTAATTCGAGGGTATTTATGTTTAATTCTGCCTTTAACTCTTTTAATCCTGACATAGCTAAATCATATTAAAGTCTTTCATATTACCTATTTCATCATATTATTAATCCTGACATAGCTAAATCATATTAAAGTCTTTCATATTACCTATTTCATAAAATTCTAAGTCCTGATTAAGCAAATTTACAATTTTTTTAGTTTTAATTTCGCAATTACCATGGAGTGTTTTCATTATTTCGGGCCTTATTTTTATTGATTTGCCATAGGGATAACTTTTGTTTATATAATTGTTGGTTGCACCTGTGTCTACTAAGATCTTAATATCTAAGGTCGGCTTTCCTTTATCCTCCGTTTTTAATTCCAAACATGGTAAGCCTTTCCATAGCCTAAAAAAGTTTTGCCTTCCGATTGATTACTTTCGTCTGGCTGTGCTGTCGTGGATTCGTTATAATCAGTGAATATTTGGTTGATGCGTTGAAATTTATTCGGTGATCTTTGGTTTTGGGAGGAACATCCGTGTTCTCTCTTGATGGGATCTCTTTTATTGTATTGGTTATAATAATTGTTTCTGTTTTGAAAGGGATTTTCGTGATGATTATTTTTGAAGGGGTTAAATTTGGCACGTGTTGAAGGATCTACGTCCATTGGCTCAGCCGCTTGGCGATATCTCATTTGAATGTTAGATCGATATCTTCATCATCATCATCATCGGCACTACAACCGGGATCCGGTCTTGGCCTTATTTAACAAATCTCTCCACCGGTCCCGATTTTGAGCCGATGTCATCCAGTTTGGCACTCCCAGACTCTGGGCGTCCTGGTCTACGCCATCCCTCCATCGCAGACAAGGTCTGCCGCGCTGTCTCCTTCCATACATCCTGCCACAAAGGACTTTCCGGGTAGGCTCCTCTTCGCTCATTCGAGCTAGGTGTCCCACCCACCGGAGTCTACCGAGCTTGATTTTTCTTACAATATTAGCTTCAAGGTAGATTGCGTACAACTCATGGTTGTAGCGTCTCTGGAATCGTCCTCCCTCACATACGGGGCCAACAATTCTCCTTAAGACCTTTCTCTCGAACGCGGCCAAGAGTTCAGAGTGCCTTTTATTGAGCAGTCAGGTCTCGGATCCATACATGAGTACTGGTAAGACCATGGTCTTGTACAGTAGTAGCTTGGATGTTCTGGATAAATTTCGGGATTTAAAGAGCCTTGATTGACCATAGTAGGCTTTGTTGGATTTAATCAGCCGTTCGCGTATTTCTTCTTCCATATTGTTATCGGCTGATACTATTGACCCAAGGTAGTTAAAGGATTGCACTGCCTCAAATTCGTGCCCCACTACCCTGATAGTTTCACCAACGCTAGGTCTTCTCTTCGCAGAAGTTGTCACCATGTACTTAGTTTATCCCTCATTAATGTGCAGTCCCAGTTTTTGTGCCGCCTGCTCGATCTGGGTGAAGGATTCCTGTACCGCCGATTCGGTTCTACCGATGATGTCGATGTCATCTGCGTAGGCAGGTATCTGGCTGGATTTGGGGACAATAGTCCCTCTTGTTGTAACGCCAGAGTCACGGATTGCTTTCTCCAACGCCAGGTTGAAGAGGAGGCAGACCAGACCGTCCCCTTGTCGGAGTCCATTAAAGTTGTTTATTGGTTTGGACAGCAATCCCGCTACTTTTACTTGACTAGTTACGTTGGTCATGGTCAACCTACAAAGTCGTATCAATTTGTTTGGAATGCCGAATTCTCTCATGGCATTATATAGTTCTACACTGGCTCTGCTGTCGTAGGCGGCCTTGAAGTCTATAAACAGATGATATAGCGGAATCTTAAATTCCAGACATTTTTCCATCGCCTGCCTAAGGGTGAATATCTGATCAATTGCTGATTTGCCTGGGATGAAGCCACACTGATATTGACCAATGATGGCCTTAGCGTTTGGGGCTATCCGGTCATGTAGGATAGTGGAGAGTATCTTATAGGCGGTACTCAGCAATGTTATACCCCTATAGTTACTGCACAGTGTGATATCTCATTTCTTATGTATGGGGCAAATTATACCACGACGCCAATCTTTCGGCATCTCCCCTTGCTCCCATACGTGCAACACGATCTCATGAATTGCGTGATGTAACGCTGTCCGTCCTTGTTTGATCAGCTCAGCTGGTATTCCATCAGCTCCAGGGGCTTTATTTGATTTGAGCTGTCTTATGGCTTTTAATGTTTCCTCAATGCTTGGTGGCGGCAGCATTTGGTCTTGATCTTGCATTGAGGAGCCTTCAATTCTTCTGTGAGCTGACAATTTAGCAATTCATTGAAGTGCACTTCCCATCGCTCCAGAATGCCTTCAGGATCGTTGATCAGATTACCCTCTTTATCCTTCTAGTAAGTGCAGCGTGGTCTGTACCGCGTCATACTGCGGATTATTTGGTAGAACTTCCGCGCCTGGTGCGGACCTCGCTCTCTACTTTTCTCTATTTCACAGACAAGGTTTTTTTCCCAGGCACTTTTCTTTTGTCTGTGAAGTATTTTTTCAGATCTTCTGAGCTCTTTGTATTTCTCTTCGCGTATCCGCGTCCTATGAGACTGCTGCATTGCCGGGTATGCAGCATTCTTACGTTCAGTCGCTAGTTTGCACTCATCATCAAACCAGTCGTTCCGATCTCTACGACTACTGCCTAGGATGGAGTTGGCAGTACTAATGGCAGTATTCTTAAGGCGTGTCCATTTCTCTTCTACGCCCGGCATTCTGGCCTTAGGATTTATCCTCCTTCCGTCGAGCTTTCCGATGGCGAGTCCTAGCACATGACCAAAGGTGTCACTGGTATTCTTATTGTGTAAGGCAGCCGTGTTGATTCGAACCTGATCCGCGAATGCAATACGTCTCCGAAAGGCAATTCGCGCTCGGAAAACAGTACCAACAAGGTAGTAATCCGAGTCGGTACGTTCGTACCGTGATCAGGCTCGAGGAGTGGCGACGATCTATCAGCACGTGGTCAATTTGGTTGCGAGTGGCTCCATCAGGTGATACCCAGGTGTCTTTGTGGATATCTTTACGCGGAAACCTGGTACTCGCAACGACCAAGTTTTTCGATGCTGCCAATTCGATAACTCGTAGTCCATTGTCATTAGTGTTCTCATGCAAACTATGGGAACCTGCGTAGTGCCTGAAAACCGGCTCCCGACCTATTTTCGCATTCAAATCCCCAAGAACGATTTTCACATCGTATCTTGGGCAGGCATTTAGGGTCCGTTCGACGTTCTCATAGTATTCTTCTTTTTCGTCGTCAGGGGACTCCTCTGTAGGTCCGCGAACGTTTATGAGGCTTATGTTCTTAAGCTTGCCTGGCACGCGAAGAGTGCATAGCCTTTCATTTATTGCATTAAAGCCGATGATGGCTGGCATCAGTTTTTGGCTGACTAGAAAGCCTACCCCGAGCACATGGTGTTTTGCGTGACAGCTGTAATAAATGTCATACTCTTTTCTTTGAAAAACACCACTCCCCGTCCATCTTATTTCTTGTAATGCTGTTATGTCAGCCTTACATTCGGACAGGGCATCGGCTAGCTGCTGTGCAGCTCGAGCTCTGTATAGTGAGCGTACGTTCCATGAAAAAATCCTTAAATCATTTAGCCATTTTCGTTTCCGTGGTCGTCGTCGTGTATCCGGTCCATATTCGAGGCTTGCTAAATTTGCCATAATAATTCATTTTTACGGGCCTGGTTATTAGCCTTGCGCCAACGTTTCTCAGGATGTCGCTGCATGTATTGGTTCACTACTTGGCGGGTGTCAAAGTAGCTATCCAGGGGTGTCACGTGGAGACCGCATGTCAACTTGGATTGAACAGGGACAAGGATCGTCCTGGCCTTCGCCGGGTTGAAGGCAATCAGAGACTTTGCCCTGTATGTTCGCCCCCATCCCCCCAGATCGATATCTTGGAGCTTCGTAATTCTGAAGTTGGTATCTACTTTGTTGTCTCGGAGAATGGTTCATCATTTGTTGATTCATTTGTGGTCGTAGGTTGAGACTTCTCCGTAAATGATATTGTGGAGGTAAAGAATGTTTGCGCCAGGCGCGGGCGCGCGGTTTCCCTCTTCCCCAACGATGTTGCTCCGATGAGAATAGTCCACCCAGGAAGACAGGAACAATAGAAAACAGACTGGTGTTGATTTGTTGTATAAATGTTTTTGTTTATTTGATTTTGCATTATCCAATGAGATGGTTTTTAATATTTGTTTTAGTATTCCTGGAGATAAATTTATTAGTCGGTGTTGGTGTGCCATGGCGGCTAAGTTTTTAATTAACCTTTTTGATAAGTAGAACGTTTTTGGGCACTCGAGGTGCGTTAGCCTGTTGCGCGCAAAACAGCTAAAGATACATTTTTATCGCAATATAAATACAATTCAAATCACTATAAACTTTACACTTCTTCTGTTTCATTAAGAAGTATCCGATTTCCGACAGTAAACTTAGGGACTCTTCGCGGGCGAGCGTGTGCATAGGCATGCACACGCTGCGGTAGTTAGCGTAACGACTTGCTCCTGTTAATGTTGTTAATCGACTGACTCGAAAAGGGATGAAATTGGATAATTTAATTTTTGCACCCGACAACAAAAAGAGAACATACTTCTGCTCTCTCATTGCCACGCTCGTCGATGTGTGGTGGATTACATCGGTAAATTGATGATCGAAGAAAGCGGGAGAATGAGAGAGCAGAAACTCGATGTATGATTATCTTGGGGTGTATTTGGTTGTATGTGCATGAATCAATGTAGTTCTGAGCGAAACCCATTGACCTAATTCGGTAATATGGCGGACTTAGTGTACATTGATCTGTACGAAGACAGAACTGTGAAGGAGGGGAAAATTAAGCTGATGCTATTCACCTTCAAAAAGAGAGCATTGATCCCCAGCGAGTGAAGTGTCTAGGGAAATCTGATCATGGGAACTAACCTAAATGCTTTAATAATTTCCCCAGCGGTCGCAAGATTAAGCAACCGCCGTTCGATCAGACTATGCCGTTGCTAACCGACAATATGCGATTTCCTGTGGTTAGCGAAATGGTATTGCCATATGGCGAAAATGGTAGCTAAACTCAATTATGCATTATCTGCATAGAATAATGAGTTTAGCTATGCGTCCTTGGGGAATACATGTTATTTCAGATGAATAACATATAAGGGGAATGGGGTAGAAATGACGCGCTGAAAGCGGTCGAAATGAG
The DNA here is from genome assembly GCA_963931805.1 of Microdon myrmicae. Classification (NCBI taxonomy): domain Eukaryota; kingdom Metazoa; phylum Arthropoda; class Insecta; order Diptera; family Syrphidae; genus Microdon; species Microdon myrmicae. The sequence continues at coordinate 40,779,004 of OZ007501.1, read as the reverse complement.
ATATGGAATTGTGGTTGGAATTGTGGTTGGAATTGTGGGTTGGTTCTCCATGTAGTATAGACCACAATATCCTTCGCTATCGTATGCGACAGTGTCTGCTAGAGCTAATGCACTTTCTAAATCTTTTGGTAAGGGCGTATATAATGTATTTTTTGTATAGTCGTCATTCAACCCGCTTATAAATGCACGTACACCCTTTTCCATCGCTTCTTTAGAGCGTGTCTCTGTATGAAAATCTTTGTTGTTTCGATTTTACTTAATACAAGATTTAAAGCTCTATTCATCTCTTCATGGTATTGGCCCTTGCCTGATTTTTAAAACATTATCCTTTAAAAGGTATAGCGGTCTTCGATCTCCATAAATATTGTCTAATCTATTCATGATCGCCTCATAATTAAATATTGTATTGTAGGCTGCTAGAATGTTGCTGCTGCGCCCGTTATCTTTGTTTTAACAATGGATAGGCAATTATAATAAATTTCAGTACCCTTGAACTTTTTAATTCCCTTCATAAATGTGTCTACATTACTTCTCCATGCTCTGTAATCTTCCGCAGAGTGGTTAGCGTTCTGGAGATTTATAGTTTCAGGTTGTAGTTCTCTAACAGTAAATGCTTCTATCCTAGGTCCTACGCTTTCTAAATTTTCTATTTTTTGTCTTAAAGATGTGTTGTCAATATTTACCTTTTGAAACTCGCTAATAACCTGATTGAGTTTAGCTTCGAGGTGTGCGATGCTTGACGTGGTTGCCATATCTGCTACTGATGCTGTCGGCATGCTGTGTTTAAATGTTGATTCTTCCTCGGATCCGCTTTCACTGATGTCCGCCTTTGGATATGGGTTCTGTACTCTCGGTTTTTTCTTGCTCCTATCGTTTTTCATTTACACTAGATTATAAATGATCCTCTCTTGGCTCGATGTATTTATTATGATGTATCTATTAAGCACTGAATATAAATTGGTCGTCACTTGGCTTGATGTATATATTTATCGTTGGGTTTTTTTTTTTCCTTCGTCAGAGGTGGTCAGCCGAATCTGGATACGGTTTGTCTTTGCGTTCCTTTAGATGGAGATGAGCTTCTGTCCGTTGGATTGTGTTGTGTTCGTTTAAGATTTAACACTTCGTGGTTTCACTTTTACTTCAGCTTACTTCCACTTTTTTAAGTTGGTCCTCAGGGTGTAGAAACGTTGGAAGTTAATACCCTCCTGACAGGATCGCCAATTATGTTTCCACAAACTCAAGTTATTAAAAAAATATAATTTTATTTCAATAACTCTAACACACTATTTAGCATTATAATAATTATAATAATAAGATACTATTAGATCGTGTCTAATAGCATCGATGAGTTGGGAATGCCTCTGCTGTTTCTGCAATTCGTATTTATATATGATGAGTCTTATCTCGTTCTGATGTGGATTGTGGGTATTACCCCTAGTAGTTTTCCTATGTCTGGTCGGAATAGTCTATGGGTTTTATCAGTGGTATTTTTCCACTGTTTGAATGGTATTGTTCGGGGATGCTATCAATTGGATTTTTCCTATGTTTGGTTTGAATTATCAGTGTGGTATTTTTCCTAAGAGATTGTATTGATTTTCTGGAAGTATTTAATTATGATTGTTAACTCCCGTCAAGTAGTGAACTAATGCATGCAGCGACATCCTGAGAAAAGTTGGCACAAGGCTAATAACCTTGCCCGGTAAAACAGATTATTATGAACACGTTAACAGGTATCAGATAAGCAACGGATACCGGTGGAGAGACTTGCTGAATAGGGCCAAACCGGAACCCGGTTGTATCTATCTATCTATCGTTGTATCTTTCCATCGATTTATCTATCTATCGATTTATCTGTCTATCGATCTATTGATTTTTCTATCTATCTATCTATCCATCAACAATGGCTTAAAGGGTGTTATCTGGACCCTGCTCCTTCGAAACCAACCATTTGTCATGGGTACCCCGATTTAAAACATGGTCGTACGGGCACAAATGATGCTGAACGTCCAAAATGAAGCAGTGATTAAAGAAAACATTAAGCAAGTCTCGAAAATCGTAATTGAAGATCAAAAAGTGAAAGTGCGCTAGGTAGCTGGGATCATGGAGATATCAGTTGATAGCGTTTTTACTGTTTTTCATTAAAATTTGGCCATGAAAAAGCTTTTTTTCAAATGCGTGCTGCATTGGCTCACAATGGAACAAAATTAACAACGCATCGATGATTCAGTGGGCTGTTTGGCACTGATTAGTCTGAATAAGTTTTTTTACGTCGGTATCTGACAATGGATAAAACATGGATTCCCAATTTCAATCCGGAATCAAATCGGCAGTTAGCTAAGTGGAGTGCAACCGGTGAAAGCTGTCGGATGCGTCCGAAAACACAACAGTCTGCCGGCAAGGTTATGGCCTCTGTATTTTGGGATGCGCACTGAATAGTATCCATCGACTACCTGGTAAAGGGGAAAACCATCAATAGTGAATACTAAATTGCATTATTGGTGCGTTTCAAGGACGAATTCGCTGGTGCCCCAACAATGCACCGTTTCACAAGCCATTGAAATCGATGGCCCAACTACACGGATTGGCCTTCGAATTACTTCCCCATCGGCCGTATTCTCCAGATCTGGTCCCCAATGATTACTGGCCGTTTGCAGCCCTCAAAAAAACGCTCCAAGGCAAAAGAGTTGGCTCTAATCATAATGCCATCACTGCAACCATGGTTTATTTTTAAACTAAAAATAAGTCTTTCTCTATACATGGTTTGAAAATTTAGAAACGCGTTAGAATCATTGTATTGCAGTTGAAGGAAAATGTTGTTTTAGTAGTTAATCTTGGGACTTATTGAACGATGTGTTAAAATTTCTTATTTCAACTTTCATCATCATCATCGGCTCTACAACCGAGATCCGGTCTCGGCCTTATTTAACAAGTCTGAGGCTTGTTAAATTTTCCATAATAATTTGTTTTTCCGGGCAAGGTTATGAGCCTTGGGCCAATAGAAGTATCTACTAACTATTATTTTGAGCTGACAACCACTATGTCAACTTTAACAATGTTTTATTTATTAATTATTATACAATTTAAAATTGTGTATGTCAACTTTATCAATGTTTATTTATTAATTATTATTGAAATTAAAATTTCTTATGTCAACTTTATCACTGTTTGTTTATTAATTTTCATACAATTTAAAATTTCTTCTGTTAACTTTATCAATGTTTCTTCATTTCTCCATATTAATTAATATACATGATTAATGTTTGTTCACTTCTCCACTTTATTTGACCAATTTATTAATTAGTATGCAATTTTGCTAATTAATCAATATACAAGTGATCGTTTTTTGTTTCTGCACTTTATTTTTCAAACTAATCAGGCACTGAGGCTATTTATTATGTACGTTTCTAGGCACCGTGGCACTTCTACTACTTCTCAGCAATTGAAGCTCGACTTGACAACTGCAGAAACATGTGGAAATTTTGATAATCATAGACCCCATAGATTGAATCACCCTCATCAACAATATGTCACACACAACTCACACTGAATACCTATTGTAGTAAAATTTATACTGTAATGACGGACACGTTAAGAAATACTATTCAAGACAAACACCATCTTATTAATACGTTCAATAGAATACCGTCAGAAACTCGCATTTTTTCGTCATTTACAAGTCACAGTTACTTCATTTAGTGTAGTTTAGGGGGCAGAACCCTCATTTATTTGGCTTAATGCAAGCTTAAATTAAATTAACACAAAACCTTACAGACTATCTCAAAATCTAGAGTAGTAATTAAGACAGTATTAAACGAAAAAAAGCAGAAAAAAACCAGGAAGGTGAAGGTGACTGGGCGACAGGGGAGGCTAGGGAAGAGCGAGTGTATGTGGGGGCTGTAAATGCGGCATGTGTGAGATAGTGAAGGGCATGTGTACGGACTGTAAATGGGGTGGGGGTGAAATTGTGGGTGGGGTTGGATAGTTGTAGGGATAAACTAGTTTAAGGGATGGAGAGGAGAGGTAGGATTGCAGAGTAGAGGGGATATTGAAGATACGGAGCGGGGATTAGGACGGGTTTCTTCTGAGACGCCGTTTGAGAGCGGGAGTGGAGAGGTTGAAATCGAAGGAGGTGGGGAAAGAGTTGACTTGTCGTAGCACCCGAGAGATGGGTTCGTTAGCGGCGTAAGAAGTGTGATGAGCGGGCACGAAAAACAGTAGAGAGTTACGTACGTTACGGGGTTTGTATGAAATGTTAAAGTGGAGAGCAAGCTTGGGCAATTGATTGAGCCAGACAGAAGGCAATGGACGAAGATGATGTCGGCATGGGTTCTGCGCTCTTCAAGTGTGTTGAGATTTTTTAGAGGGAGCCGGCTTGTGTAATGGTAGTAGAGTGAGCGGATTTTCCCAGTTTAGTCCACGGAGGGCAAAGCGCAAGAAACGACGTTGAACGCCCTCAATCCTGCGAATGTGAGACAATTGATACGGGGACCCGACCTGACTAGCGTATTCGAGTAGTGGCCGGACAAATGTTGTGTAGAATGAGCGGGTGACATAGGGGTTAAGGAATTCCTTCGACCAGCGTTTGACAAACCCAAGGGCGGCGTTGGCCTTGAGGATTATGTGATCAATATGTGCGGTAAATTTGAGTTCCTTGTCGCATAGGACGCCCAGATCGCGAATCAATTCAACCGATGTTATCGGTTGGTTCAGTAAAAGGTAGGAGCGTGGGTGAGTGGGGGAACTCTTCCGAGAGATGGTGATTGTGTGGCGATATTTAGTTCTAGGCAATTATTTTGGCTCCAAGTCGAAAAGCTGTCAAGATCCGGTTGGAGAAGTGAGGAGTCTAGGGGAGAGCGGATTGTCTTGAAAATGTTGGTATCATCCGCGTAAAGCGAGATGAAGGAGTGATTGATGCAAGAGCCGATGTCGTTTATGGTTAGGATAAATAGGAGGGGGCCGAGATGACTGCCCTGGGGGACACCTGAGGTTGGAAAAAAAAGGATCGGAGAGGGTGGATCTAAATCGCGCGCGGCAGGTCGATAATTCAGATAGGATGAGACCCACTTAATCAATTAAAAAAAAAAAAATTATAAATAATACATGGTGTAGAAAAAACTAGAATACATTTAAAAAAGAAAACATATCAATTATTGTGACATGCTATAAAAACAGTTATTGTACGCCGAAAGGCATAAGAAAAATAATAAATGTGGGTATAAAAAAAAAAAAAAAGAAGAGAAGTGAGGAGTCTAGGGGAGAGCGAATTTTCTTGAAAATGTTGGTATCATCCGCATAAAACGAAATGAAGGAGTGATTGATGCTACAGCATATGTCATTTATGGTTAGGATAAATAGGGGGGGGGGGGGGGGGGGGAGATGACTGTCCTGGGGGACACCCGAAGTTGGAAAAAAAGGATCGGAGACGGTGGAACTAAATCGCATGCGGCAGGTTCGATAATTGAGATAGGATCAGATCCACTTAATCAACAGGAGTTCAAAACCGACGGAAGATAACTTAAAGAAATGAGGTTATGGGAGATTTTATCGAAGGCCTTGCTAAAGTCGGTAGTGATTACATCGACCTCATCGCCGTTTTCTAGAGCAAGGAGTGTGTGGGATGTGAATTCAACAAGGTTGGCAGTAGTGGACCTGCCGGAAATGAAGCCGTGGTGGTTGGGAGAGATGATGGATGTGCAGCGAAAAGATAACGGGTCATATAGAAGGCTTTCGAACAGTTTAGGAATGTGCGAAAGATTATCAATGGGACGATAATTGGATATATCGTTTTTTGGCCCCTTTTTATGTATGAGGGTTATGTAAGGGGATTTCCAAATGTCAGGGAATAGACCTTGTGCAAGGGATAGATTGAAGATTGAAGCGAGCGGGAGAGAGAGAGAAGAGGAACATTTTTTTAAGAGGATAGCAGGGAGTCCGTCTGGGCCAGGACCGGAATGGTCTTTCAGTTGTTCAAGTTGTTCTATAACTTGGAATGTGTAGAGGGATGAGAGGGCGACTTGGTACAAAGTGTGCCATATACCAGAGGGGGTTCCTTACCAGGCCTATATTTATAGATCTTATGGGAGGATCTGTGGGGATTAGGAATATTGTGCCAAACACGGACACTCGGTTCACTCCTATCCCCATCCGACTGTCACTAAAGTTCCACCTCCTAACGCCAAAATACGGAGTGGACAACACAGGAAACAACGCACAGATTTAATCAATGTTGATTCTTTATTTATTACGTTTTAGTCTTTACATAAAAATCACTTTGTTCTCAGCCATTATTACATATGTAGTGTTTTTTTATACATCGGTTAGAACTTATTATGTCATTAATTTGATTGTTATTAATTTTATTTTACTACACACACGACTCCAGGTATTTTCGCGTCCTCGGCGGGCGACGAGGAGCGGGAGCGGCAACGACCGTGGTGGTCGGCGGATGGAATTAGACTCAACGATACAACCTTCGTTTGGGATGAGTTTGTGGTGGGGTGGTAGGTATCCTCTCCACTAAGGCAATGTATTTACTTACCACCAGAGAAACGTAAAGTCTCTCTTGGTGGAATAGAGAATCAGATCTCGTAATGGAGATCTAGTGCTATGTGTGTGATCGTTCAGATCTGTGTTGTTTACCCATGCGCAAATGCAATGACAAAACAAAGCAGGCAGGCAGGAAGGACAAAGGGATCGAGAAGATCGTTATCTATGAAGTGCATCGCATCTAAATAAATAGACGACGATACTTCGAAGAAATGTGGTAAGAGAAAAGATGAGCCGAGGGCATCATAAAAGTCTTAGATGAGTGATGCCCTTGTGTAAATATACGAATAGCCATTCGAAAGAGGTGCTAATATATTACAATACTTTATACAATGAGAATTGTATATCGTATCTTGGGTCGGTGGCCAAAACGAATCCCTTGCTTGCATTTGTAAATGCGAGGTAATTCGATTCGGCAGAAAAAGGAATTGGAGATTGTTTGTTAGTGGGAAAACAAATCATTGGATGGATATTATGCATCTTTACATGCGTAGGAATTCGGTTTTATGGCACTAGACGCTAGATGCGCGTATTGATTTTGTCCCTTGGACAAAGGGTTTGCAAGATACGTGCATGTGGGAAAATAAGGGTGCACATGAGGAACAAAATTGCTCGGCAAACAATGGTGCCGGAATAGTTTTCCTACTTATAATACATGTATGCAAACAAATTATTTTCCAGCGAATTCTAATGATGCATTAGATGTGTGAACAGAATCTTTCAGGAATTTTCATATAATGCGTTGAAAGAATTAATGCCCTTGTAGTAGGAAATGTTTATTCTGGGTGGAGATTGCGGTGCAGGTGTGGGAAAGTTGGAATTTGCCTGGCAACCGAAGGTACCGAATAGGTTTTGGGATTCCCGAAAAGGTAGAAAAGAAATCTTACAGGGTATTGTGTGCGTGTGCATGAAAGGTAAGTTTTCTTTTCCAGGGACTTTTAGATTAAAGATTTGATCTCTTTAATGCGTGAAGCATTAAAGGTGCTAATGCGATTGTTTCATTTTTCATTTTTAAAAACATTTTTTATTTTTCTTTTTATATTCTTAATTTCTAAATTAAAGGCTAGACAAAAAATGCTTAAATTCTAGCTTAATTATCTTATATAATAAGCTCTAAGCTAAACATTACTAAACATTTGTATAATTTGCCTTTTGGCGACAGAAGTTTGTGGCAATACTTATAATTATTTGAAAGACAAAGAAAATTTGAAATACTTTGTGTCAATTTTTTTTGTTTTTTTTTTTTCTTAAAATTTAACTTACTAACTTACCTTTTTTTTTTTTTTTTTTTTTTTTTTTAATTTTTTTTTTTTTTTAATTTTATGTAAAAGCACTTAACCTAACTTAACTTAAATCTTATACTACCTTCATTCTAGAAAAGCTAAGTCTATGTAAGCTAGCTGATGATAGTGTGATTCTATGCCGACTTTGGTATCCAGGTCTTTATATGCCATTCAACCACCAGAACTGTTGACGCTGTCTAATGCTATCGTCCCGGTCTCTGTGGGAGATAGCCCTACTGAAGCGCAGGAGGTCTTCTTCGGTGCGTGTTACTTCCCGGTCGTAGCACAATCGCCCGTCTACGCATGATCTACTTACATGATAGATCAGCGGAATTCCGGATCTATCCTGTATAAGCCCTTTCATGTCCAAGTCAAGGAACACCTCTGGTGGAACAAAGCCGTTGCGACGCACGCTCTCATAGTACAGAGTGTTTGGATAATAGGCCCCGAAAATTAGGTCATTGGACGAGCTTATTTCTCTCGCAATATGTCCTCTGATTAATTTAATCATAAAATTATCCACCCTATTTATGTACGGTTCATTATATAAAGTCTCATTTGAATAATACTTTTTATAGTCCGATTCCGGTGTCCGATATAATCCTTCTGAGACACTTCCTTTCGAACACCCGAATCTTTTCCATCAAATTTGGACCTATGTTAAACCATACTGGACAACCATATATGAGCATTGGCCTGATTAGCGTCATGTAGCATATGACTTTTACCCTGCTGTCAAGTTGGCTACTGTGAAATAGCCTCCTTGTCATAGCAAACGTTTTTCTAGCTTTGACCAGAGCAGCTTCTACATGTCTGTTGAAATACAGATATTGGTCTAGCCAGATGCCAAGGTATTTAACTAAACTCTTGGTTTCCAGTTTATCTCCATGCGGTCCCACGATAACAAGCTTTCGCCAGTTTTTCCTTGTGTCGTACGTGGCTTTATATAATGGAGTTCTAAATAGGATGGCTTCACATTTCTGGAAATTGATCTTTAGTTTCCAGTCATCGCAATAGCGCTGCACTTTGTTGAAGTCTCGCTGTATTAACCTATTTATGATCGCAACTTTCGGAGCTGTTCTGTAAATTATGAGATCGTCTGCGTACGCAATAGCCTGCGGAAGTGCATCTAATAAGTCGCTAATGTAAATGTTAAAAATAATCGGAGAGAGTACCGCGCCCTGTTGCAAGCCATTCTTGATATTATATATTTTATTAGAGGTCACATTACCACTTTTGACCACGAACCTCCTGTCCTTTAACATATCGTAAAGTACTTATAGTAAAGGCTTATGTATGCCATGTCTGACCAACTTGTAATACAACCCTTCGATCCAGACGGTATCAAAGGCTTTCTCCAAGTCGATCAGACAGGCCCCTGTGCATTGGTTCCTACATTTATTCCATTGTATGTCGGAGACCAGTTTAGCTGCGGCATGTGTGGTTTCATGACCCGCCTTAAAGCCAAACTGGTTATTTGGAATAATGCTGTTGTCGTCTACCCATTTGATCAGAGCTTTGTTAATGGTTTTTTCAAATACTTTACTGATGCTTGGGAGTAAACTTATCGAACGCATGTTCATTGGGTTTGTACAGTCTTTGCCCTTTTTTGGGATAGGCTGAATGATAGCCGTTTTCCAACGCGCGGGATAATATGCATTATTCAACGCGTTGTTAAACAGGACCGTGTGTATATCTATTGCCGTTGGTGGCAACTTTTTGACTTTTTGCTTCTTAACCCTTATGTCAATGACCAACTTTACCGACAGTAATCATTTCGTCGCAATTTCACGATTGCTCGGCCTAGTAGACGAATTTCGGTCCCATGTCTTAGATCATCTCCATTCAAACGTTTCTGAATGATGATTACGAAATTTTAATGAAAACAAAATTTTTTTTACTTTCAAATTGACATTTTAAAAAATCGAAATGGGTACCCGGGTACCCGGTCATTGACATAAGGGTTGATGAGTCGAAGATACTCTGGATTCCTTCCCTTGTGCTTAAAAGGCTATTAGCCTCACCATTGGCATTAATGTCAATTGACAGATTATCGTCACTGAATTCGGTAAAACCCTGATTCTCCGATTGCCAAAGTGAAATTTCATTTCGGAGGTGCAGGTGATTCAGTAGAACTCTGTCCTCCAGGTCGTGATTTCGGCGAATGCTTTCATTCACCTTGTACATTTCCTGAAAGACAGCTCCCACAGCGTTCGCCTTTTCCAAAGGATCTTCGATCACGAAGAGGTCACTATTGAGGATAGCGTTCTCTGTATCTATGCCAATGTTGGTTAGCAGCTGCTTGTTTACCTCAGTACGTGGGATTTGGAGACACTGAATCTCGTTTTCATTATTTCTCCTGAATATTTTATTTATTTGTGGGAACATATTCGGGCTATTAGTTTTTATAGCTCGAATTCTGTTGTTCCAATACAAATTTGTTGCTAATCTATAATTAGCTTTAAGTAATTGTTGGAGGTTTTTTAATCGGGATTTCAGTGATATTATCTCCTGGTCTTGTCTGTCAGTAAACTGTCTGTGTAGTTGTTTTAGTTTCGATAGCAGGCTAATGCGATTGTATTAGTGAAATTATGAGATTGGGTGGAAGTTATCGGGGTTTTTCAGATAAGTGAACCGTGAGGTTTTGCAGAACCGCCACAGATCTAACAAACGTCATAATGATATCCGAACGGGGTATAACAATTTTTTTGACATCCGAAGAAAATTTTTGGATTTCCGGACGGAGTACAGAAATTATTTTGTTACCCGGACCCCGGATGGTGCTATTATATATAATAAAACAATATACACATTATGGACACGAATGGAGTAACAAACAAATTTACCTTGTCTAAATATGTTCAACTAATTTTAAACTGATAAAACGGTATTTATTTTTAGTTTAAAATGCAAATAAAATCAGAAAAACATACATTTTCGATTTAATGTAACTCTTCTTATATAATAATAAATTAATAAAGACAAACAACATACGCCACAGATGTAATAAACTGTTGAAGACATCCCGCTTCTCATCCCTCGTGCCTATTTCATTTTGGGCTACCGGTTGAAATTTTGCGCGCAGTTTTGCGTAACTAGGTCAAAAAAAATACATCTGGGTCAAAATAAAAATACAATTAGAAGAACACTAATACCCTGAAACTTCTACGCACAATTCAGGAAACAACGCATATTTATTTAACTATCTATCGCTAACACTATATATTTATGTTTATATAAATATTCTTCATCGCCTACATCATTTTATACGTGCACACTTAGAGGTGTCTAGAGAATCAGATTAAATCAGAAACGTGTTTTTAATTGAAAATTCTCTAGAAATCTCCACTAGATAAGTTGTTTTTATTTGTTCCCACGAAAACAACACACACAGTAAATGACTGTTACCCATTGCTAGAAAGTATCTAAACACCGTAAGCCGTGTCGCATATTGATTGATTTTTGTTGCGAATTGTACATTACTCTAGATAAGGCCACGGCACGTGGTGCAGAACAAAAGTATATGTAAGTAATCGTAATCCTAAGTAAGTGCCCTCATTAAATTAGAATCATTTCCTAAACACACAATACATATCATTAGCGATCTAAAATTATGAAAACAAAGCGGACAAATCCAAAGATGAAGGCAACATAAACATTGTATATCAATTTCCTATCAAAAAAGTCAAAAACAAAAAAAAGCTGTTGGTAATCCGAAATTCCAAGGGCATCGGAATACTATCATCGTCACATGCGGCAAACCATATTGTCAATATAGATACACTCGACCTTCCGCTTGACGGGTGCTGCAAAGTAATTGCGTACTTATTGCACCGGCTATGAGAGCAACCCAAGGCGCCACTGCAAAGAGATTGACATTGATATAGATTTCTCATGGTCATCGTTGGCTAAATTGAACAGAAATACTCGTATCTCCGAATCATTGACCGACGTGCTGAGTACGTTTCATTGTGATCTGTTGCGTCGTCTCCTCAATTTGTATCTAATGTCTGTTGACTCAATTGCATCTGCGATGCACTTTTCTTCTTACTAAGCTTCAACTGAGCTATTGAAGCTCCAGGCGATCTCAAGACGCCCAGTCAGCTGAGGGAAGTTGAACCTAGATGCTTGTGCAAGCACCGCGCCAGAGAAACAATTTTCATCATTCGTCCCACCGAGTAACTGGCAAGTGAAATTCGTATCTTATTGTCGATTTTAGGTAATTTTTTTTCTCTGTGTCGACTTTTTTTGTCACCGTCGATATAAAAACTGCCGTTCTAGCGACCGGTGTATCATTGAAGTGTTTTTTCTCAACCGCTCTACTACCGCGCTTAAGCAACTCTTAACAAATCAAAACAGATATTATCGTATCTGATGTTTATCCGACTTGTCGGTGAGATTAATTTTTGAACTTTAACAATGGACAACATTTAATTGTGATAAAACTAACACCTGAAATTATTTCAGTTCGGTGATGTAAATTTCAAAACTAAAAACAAATGATTGTGTGCATCATAAACACCTATTGTGGGAAGTGAATCGTGATTAAGGACTACCGTAAAAGTGAAATCGAGTACATTGTCTGAAATTGTTGTAAATTCACAAACATTTAGCTCGAAATCTTGGCAAAGGCCTTGTGAACAGGTGCCGCGATAACCAAGTATTTGCTTTATTAAGTCGAAGAGTGAAGAGAAGCTAAGGTCGCGTCAGATTTGTCAGTGAGTATAAACAATTTCATTAACCGATAAACCATTATCTTAAAAATGTAATCAACTCTTAAGAAAATTTTTGAAAATGTGCCCAAAAATTCATTTTCATCGTATTCTATTGTTGTCTCTATTCGTCTTCTATTCAAATGTTATACCGCTCAAGACAATTTTGTGTTAGAGCCAGATTACTCCTTTCCGAGTTGTTGAACCAAACCAAGGACATTCCCAGCGATTCAAAATAAGAACGTAGACAATTACAAAGGACTTTAGTGACATTAGTGCTGTTGTAACCGAATTAAATTATTGCATAGCAACACAATATTTCCAGGTTTATACACGTACTTGTATATAATCTGCGCAATTGAATAATTTAAAAAAAAAGATAGTTTTTAAAACGAACTCCAGTTGATTTCCCAACCTTTCTATCGGCAATTGGTGCACCACTATTGTTGGACTACATATTTTTTACGTAAATTAAAAATATTTACATTCCTGACGGTCAGCGGAAACTTAATGACCAGGAAGAAAAGGATGATTATTCATTAATTTCGGCTTGGGGAAACCCACATTTCAGACCAAAAAACAAAACAGAATTTAGATGTGTATTATAAAATCTTGGAAAAATTTATCAGTAGACCACCATGCAATAAACAGAAATCCAACGATACTGCGCAGTTGTGAAGGTGAAGAAATTGTAGCAGACTCTAATTCGTGTCCTCGTTCGAAGAACAACCCTCTTTGGCACCCCAACCACGCATGACTTCACTATCCACCATTTTTATATTTGATTGTTATAAACCTCCTAATGCATACATCTTTTTTAAATATACTTCTCTCGGGAAAGGCGAACCTACGATCTGCTTTTGAAAAGTAGCGAGACTGGGATCACCGTACATGCACAAACCCTCCCGTACAGAAGATAGGTTGACTCGTGTCCTTGATTTAGTCATCATCAAAATCATCGGCACTACAACCGGGATCCGATCTTGGCCTTATTTAACAAATCTCTCCACCGGTCCCTATTTCGAGCCGATGTCATCCAGTTTGGCACTCCCAGGCTCTGGGCGTCCTGGTCTACGCCATCCCTCCATCGCAGGCAAGGTCTGTCGCGCTGTCTCCTTCCATAGATCCCTCCACAAAGGTCTTTGGTGGAGGTATTTGTGGTATCGTGGGTTGACACTTTGGCGAAAGTTTGTTGTCCTTCGGTTGAAGGTTTTGGTTGCAGCGTTCCCCCGAACACTGCTAACACACAGAACAATACGAAGCGAACAGCACAATGAAACACGAAAAATTGTTTGTTTATTTGTATTTTTACTTTTATTATTTCGTCTGCCTTGTTTTTACACTTATCGTCGAGAGCAAGGGCGAGCAGCCTTTTTAATCAACGGGCCAATTTAAATTGTAAATTTTTTTCGCTGGCCGCACATAAAATAACACATTAATTATTTACAAAACTTTATTTACAATAAACATTAGAATAAAAAAATATAAAATTTACAAAATAGTAAAGATTTCATATACAAATTTTAATGCAAAATAAAGAAGAGAACAGAAAAACGAATTTACTTGAATTTTTTAATGAAAAGTTTGACACTGTTTTTTCAATACAAGCTGATCAATATCAGCCGGAATCGATGAGGTAGCTACACGCACGCAGCTTTCTAATCGTGCATCACCCAGTCTTGATCGGTGATCATTCTTGATTAATTTCATGGTTGAAAATAATTGTTCGCAAACATATGTACTTCCGAACAGAGACATCATTTGCTTTGCATTTTTCGTCAAAAGCGGAAATTCCTCAGGCCTCACATACGATTTATAAAAATGTTCGATGTTTACTGAGAAAAATACATTTTTTAACTCGGTATTATTCTGCATGTCAATCACTTCCATTTGAAAGTCTTCGGGAACTATATCCACATCGATATTAAATGGCGAGGAAAACAATTTCATGGAAACCGCTGTCTTCTCAGCTTTGAACATTTGGAATCGTAATTGAAATTCGTTGATTAAAATGTCTATATATTGTGCGTATTTTTGAGAAGTAGTAACGTTTTCTTTTTCTAAATGTGGAAAGTGAGACACATTATTCTGCAAAAGATGTTGTTTCCACAATTTTAGTTTGCGCTCAACACAAATTGTTAATAAACCGCCCTTTGCCTTGAAGTTCGACATTAAGATCATTGAGATGCTGAGTCATGTCGATAAGAAACCCAAAATCACTCATCCATTCTTTATTACCAAAATGAGGAAAGGCATATCCCTTCATATCCAGGAACAATTGTATTTCGCTTTTTAAGTTGTATACTCTTTTTAGCATTGCACCTCTACCAAGCCAACGTACTTCGGTATTAAAAACCACGTCTCCATATTCAGTTTCTAAATCTTTCAGAAATTCTTTAAATTCACGGTGATTTTACGCGCTCGACTTTATAAAATTGATTAGTTTAATTATTGGTACTGTGACATTTGGCAAACTCAATCTTTTCGCACACAAATTTTCCAGGTGAATTATGCAGTGGGTAACGAATATTTCCCTTCCTGTGAACTTCTTAATGTCTTGAAATAGCCTTCCCTCCTACCTCCATGCTCGACATTGCTCGTGCTCCATCTGTCGATATACCAATAATCTTTTCTAATAAAATCGAAAATTTTTCCAACACAGACTTTAGTTCATCGTACAGGTCTTTGTCCGTTGTAGTCCCTTACATTAGAATTAGTGAACACAATTCTTCCGTGATATTAAATTTAGTGTCAATACCACGTACAAATATAGCTAGTTGTGCTGTATCGCTAATATCACAACTGTCATCAAGTGCCAAAGAACAGTATTCGAATTTTGCAATGCGTTCACGAAGCGTTGTTGCTATGCTCTCGGACAAGTCTTCAATTCTCCTTGCAATGGTGAATCTTGATAAACCAATGTTTGAAATAATGTTTATTTTATCAGGAAATGCAATTTCTGCAACAGCAGTCAGACATTCCTTTATCATCTCTCCATCCACAAAGGGTTTCAATTTTTTTGCTAGTATTTGACTGACAACAAAACTAGCCTTTACTGCCGTATTTGATAAAATACCTTGATTTTTAAAAGTATCTCGTTGTTTTCCCGCGGCTTTCTCCATTTGATTAAACTTATCCATCCTTAGTTGTCCTGTTAAGTTTTTATATTGTTGTTCATGTTTTGTGTCGTAATGCCTTTTTATGTTATATTCTTTTAATGCCGACACAGCCTCTGAGCACATTAAGCATACAGCTTTATCTCTAAAGAAAGTGAAAAAATAATCAAATTTCCACTTTTCTTATAAAAAGGCTGTGCTCAGCCGCAACCTTTCGTTTTTTTGTTTGCTTTTCCGACATGCTAGTATGGGTTAAAAATTTGAAAGTTAAAACAAAATGTAATAAAACAAAATGTTTAATGAAAAAACTCTAATATTACCTTTTTACAATAATATTGCACTCACGCCTTTCAAGAATTACCAGTCTGACTGATTGTGTGACAGAAGCAAACACAAATAAGCACACAAGTCGCTGACAAGTAAGTAACGGTTCACAAAAAATTGCTTCTGTTTAGCATGTACTACCACTTTATTATAATTAATTTTTTTACGCCCGGTGCATGTACCGGACACGAGCGACGACAAATAAAACAAATACACGAAATGTTTATTTTTCACAATTCCTTTTATTGGATATGTTTAATAAACCGACAAGATTCAATATTCGAATAATTTAATTTACCGAGAGCAAACGAAAGGATAAACACAGAACTGTCAAACGACAACGAACGAAAACTGGCAGTAACGAAAACAAACAGTGCTGCCAAACATGCAGATAATTACAAAACTATAACGAATTAATAGTTAATAATAAAAATATGATATTTAAGAACAAAGAAAGGGAGAAAGTCGATAAAATAAATTCAATTTTAGAAAGGCTTGGCGGGCCGCATAAATATGATCCGCGGGCCGCGTTTTGCTCATCCCTGGTCTAGAGTATGATTTATATCTAGTTTCACGAAATCTAACTCCACATGTTAAGGAACTGTCTTATTGTTACAATTGTAGTTACCACACACGAAAGAAAACGCACGTTACTCCGTTAATGTTCAACACGATTAAGACACATTACAGAACACAAGTTAATCGGTTTAAATTTCAGCACACGTACGACTCGACCTTCTCGATTAATTTCATTCACGACCTGATTCGACTATCTTTATGAGAATCTCTTCGTTAGAGATCCTCGCAGTTCGACTATCCTCGTTGCACTCAATCCTTAGACTCTCCTGTGCGACTATCCGATATAGCCTAATTGTATCTATCCTAAAAATATCCCATTCGAATTACTCAACCCGCATCTGCAAAGGAAAATTTTTCCATCCAATCTGCTAACAGACTTTCCCATCGTATCTGTTAACAGCATAAAATTTCCCTTTGCATCTCAAAAGGAGAATTTCCCATAGGATCTGGAAAGGAGAAATCTTACCTAATAATCATCATTATCACCATATGTTTCTTTTGTTTCAGGATCGGATGCCACCCCTTATTCTCCGATTTTTCCGTAGTTTATTTGCACTACACATCTGGCATGCGGGCAAAGGATCGCATGCACTTCGGATAGGTGCACGGACTATGGGATATGTTTAGGTTAGCCACCTGGCTTAAGCTAACAATGTTCTTGTGTGTTTCCACTGGGTAATAAAAGGAACCGTGGGATTGGTATCGTTCCTTTGTTAGGCTTTTCGAATCATAAACATCTAGCGAGCAATCTACGTTAAGATGTTTATGATTGCATGACCATTGGACGGCAGCTAAACGATATGCCTTGTTTGCATAAGTGTGCATTTGCATTAGGTCATGCCAGGGGTTTAGGTGCTAATTGCATTTAGCTACCAGCGTATGCATCCGTTGTTCGGTTTATTTACCGGCAATGGTATTTCTTTGAAAACATCGCGTTGATGTTTAGGATGGGAGATTGGTGATCTGTATGCGATACTTGCTGCATTTGACGTATTGCTTAGATGCGATGCTTTAGCTGCCCTTTTGAATTGGGGTATAATACCATATATGGATGCGTTGAACTCGCTATTGGAAGCTTTTGAACGTTAAGTTCCTTGGTTTTTGATATCGGGTTCAACGTTGTTGCAATTTCATATAACCTTTGTTACAGTTATGGTAATGACTATACTATTGGGCCACGTGTATTTGGGCACGTGTGCTGCGAAAGGCGAGTAGAGTTCCTTGGTGGAAAGGATAATTCACCTGTAAGGAGTTATATGGTTCGTAGAACCGCTACAGGTCTTTCCGGACAGGCTCCTCTTCGCTCATTCGAGCTAGGTGTCCCGCCCACCGGTGTCTACCCAGCTTGATTTTTCTTACAACATTAGCTTCAAGGTAGATTGCGTACAACTCATGGTTGTAGCGCCGCCGGAATCGTCCTCCTTCACATATGGGGCCAACAATTCTCCTTAAGACCTTTCTCTCGAACGCGGCTAATAGTTCAGAGTGCCTCTTATTGAGCACCCAGGTCTTGGATCCATACATGAGTACTGGTAAGACCATGGTCTTGTATAGTAGTAGCTTGGATGTTCTGGATAAATTTCGGGATTTAAAGAGCCTTGATAGACCATAGTAGGCTTGTTGGATTTGATCAGCCGTTCGGGTATTTCTTCTTCCATATTGTTATCGGCTGCTTCTATTGGCCCAATGTAGTTAAAGGATTGCACTACTTCAAATTCGTGCCCCACTACCCTGATAGTTTGACCAACGATAGGTCTTCTCTTCGCAGAAGTTGCCACCATGTACTTAGTTTTTCTCTCATTAATGTGCAGTCCCAGTTTTTGTGCCGCCTGCTCGATCTGGGTGAAGGATTCCTGTACAGCCGATTCGGTTCTACCGATGATGTCGATAACATCTGCGTAAGCAAGTATCTGGCTGGACTTGGTTATAATAGTCTCTCTAGTTGTGACGCCAGAGTCACGGATTGCTTTCTCTAACGCCAGTTTGAAGAGGAGGCAGGTCAGACCGTCCTCTTGTCGGAGACCATTAAAGATGTTTATTGGTTTGGACAGCAATCCCGCTATTTTTACTTGACTAGTTACGTTGGTCATGGTGAACCTACAAAGTTGTATCAATTTGTTTGGAATGCCGAAGTCTCTCATGGCATTATATAGTTCTAGCCTGGCTCTACTGTCGTAGGCGGCCTTAAAGTCTATAAAGAGACCATATAATGGAATCTTAAATTCCTGACATTTTTCCATCGCCTGCCTAAGGGTGAATATCTGATCAATCGCTGATTTGCCTGGGATGAAGTCACACTAATATTGACCAATGATGACTTTAGCATACGGGGCTATCTTGTCGGTCTACGGTCTTGTAGGATAGAGGAGAGTATCTTATAGGTGGTACTCAGCAATGTTATACCCCTATACTTGCTGCACAGTGTGATATCTCCCTTCTTATGTATGGGGCAATTTATATCACGACGCCAATCTTCCGGCATCTTGTGGGGGTTGTAGAAGTATTATGCCGATCATGGGCACAGATTCACTTTCTTTCCCACGACGTCACTGGATGAATAATATCAAACATCTCAAACACAAAGTAAAGTACAGGAGAAAATAGAAGGCACTGATTTTGATTGAGTTTTTTGTTATTTTTATTTTATACTAAGTTTATCCCTAATTATACACTTGTAACTTTTTGTAGTTCAGCAACAATACGATTCTTCATCTTGTTAAATTTTCCATAATGATATGTTTTTTCCGGGCAAGGTCATTAGTCTTGCGCCAGAGGCTCCCCGACGGGGAATCGGACCCCGGTCTCCCGCGTGACAGGCGGGTATACTAACCACTATACTATCGAGGAACCCCAATACGATACTTCAGCCGAGAATATTTTTCTCGTTGCTCTATAAGCAACGAATTTAAATAGCAAATTTCGCATTTCGATTTAGCTAGTGCACTATAAAGTTCTTGATTATTAACTCACGATTGATTTCACGAATCGCGGCGGCGTAACCTCCGGCGGTAGTGGTTGGGTAGCGACTGATTGGAATTAGGAATGGAAATTGGGATTTCTGTTTTTACACAACGATCAGCCAATGGCAATCGTGCTCTCTTGTGCATCCTTCAATTTCCCACGCTCATCGAGGTGGATAAGTACTTGCGTATTCGTTCGACGTCGATGGGCGTAGGAAGGATGAAGAAATCAAAAGGAAAGCACAATAACCCAGGGTTGATCTGGCTTAGTGTGTGTGTATTAATGCAGCGTCTGAGACTGATCCACTGACCTAGTGTGGTGATTGTGGTGAGTGCATCGAACTATGGAAAGACAGAATTGTGGAGGAGAGGAAAATGTAGTTCGCGCTATTCACCTGTAAAATGAGATCGTTGATCCCAAGCGAATGGATGATCTGAAGAAAAGCCGAAGTGACGCCAAATTGGCTAGGGTAATTTATCATGAAAACCAAACTCGAATAATTTGGAATTACCCCAGCCATTGCATGGTTATGCAACAGCGTCGTTTGCTTTGACTTGTTGTTGCTAACCGACATGATGTGATTTCTGGGGGAAATCTCATGGGCTAGCAAAATGGAGTTGCCGTATGGCAAAAGAGTAGCTAAACTCAATTATGCATTATCTGCATAGGATAATGAGTTTAGCTATGCGTCCTTTGGGAAATAAATGATTCTCAGGTAATATAGAGAACCCCCACAATCTCCTCTTGCTCCCATTCGTGCACCACGATCTCATGAATTGCGTGATATAACGCTGTTCCTCCTTGTTTAATCAGCTCAGCCGGTATGCCATCAGCTCCAGGGGCTTTATTTGATTTGAGCCATCTAATGGCTTTTAATGTTTCTTCAATGCTTGGTGGCGGCAGCATTTGGTCTTGATCTTGCATTGGTGGAGCCTCCAATTCTTCTGTGAGCTGACCATTTAGCAATTCATTGAAGTGCGCTTCCCACCGCTCCAGAATGCCTTTAGGATCGGTGCTCAGATTACTCTCTTTATCCTTGCAGTAAGTGCAGCGTGGTGTGTACCGCGTCATACTACGGATTATTTGGTAGAACTTCAGCGCCTGGTGCGGACCTCGTTCTCTACTTTTCTCTATTTCACAGACTAGATTTTTTTCCCAGTTATTTTCCATGACGTCATGAACTTCCGGGTTCCTACCGGCCAATAAATAGTAGTAGTAGTAATAGACATTTTCCTTGTGCCTGTAGAGTCTTTTTTTGGTATTTATCCTCGCGTACCCGCGTCCTATGAGACTGCTGCATTACCCGGTATACAGCATTCTTACGTTAAGTCGCTAGTTTGCACTCATCATTAAACCAGTCTCTCCGATCTCTACGACTACTTTCTAAGATGGAGTTGGCAGTACTAATGGCAATATTCTTAAGGCGTGTCCATTTCTTTTCTACGCCTGGCGTTCTGGCCTCAGAACTTACTCCCCATCCATCGAGATCATCGAGGGCGAGTCTTAACGCATGACTAAATGTGTTGCTGGTGTTTTCATTGCGTAAGGCAACCGTGTTGAAGCGAACCTGATCCGCAGATGCAATACGTCTCCGTATGGCAATCCGCTCTCGGAAAAATATACCAACAAGATAGTGATCCGAGTCGACGTTTGCACCTCGGTACATTCGTACCGTCATCAAGTTCGAGGAGTGGCTTCGATCTATCAACACGTAGTCAGCTTGGTTGCGAATGGCTCCATCAGGTGATACCCAGGTGACTTTGTGGATATCTTTACGCGGAAACCTGGTACTCGCAACGACCAAGTTTTTTTATGCTAGCAGTTCGATGACTCGTACTCCATTGTCATTAGTGTTCTCATGCAGACTATGGTGTAGTGACTGAAAACCGGCTCCCGACCTATTTTCGCATTCAAATCACCAAGAACGAGTTTCACATCGTATCTTGGGCGGGCTGTGGCGTAAGGTGTTCGTGTGTCGACGTACGACACGGGTTCAGACAAATACCAAAGCTTGTACTCTGGAAAGCAATGCAAATAAATGACACTTGCGCATTCTCCTTCAATAGTTCTTTATTAGGCGTAATCACAATTGCTCACAGGATTCAATTGGTTCTATAGGTTCAAAATACAAATAACTCTTAATCCATATCGTTAATGAAATAAATACAACTGTTCACAGTATTAAGAAAATACAAATCGCTTTTAATAGATATCTTTACTGGAATAAATACGGTTGTTCTCAGTATTCAGAAGATACAAGTCACTTTTAATAGAGATCGTTAATGAAATAAATACAACTGTTCATAGTATTAAGAAAATACAAATCGCTTTTAATAGATGTCTTTACTGGAATAAATACGGTTGTTCACAGTATTCAGAAGATACAAATCACTTTTAATAGATGTCTTTAACGGAATACATGCAATTCTTCACAGTATTCAGAAGATACAAATCACTTCTAATAGATGTCTTTAACGAAATAAACACGATTGTTCACAGTATTCCAAATGGGAATATCATTTCAGAAAGCGACCGACACTGGCAATTCATGACACTTGTCAACAATATACAAATTTTGTTTGAGCAAACGACCGAACTCTCGCACTGTTGATTAACTCTGGGCTGACCCTGTGGCTCTTGCGCACACTCCGAATGAAGAAATCTGAGTCTTCGATGACCGTTGCACTCAACATCCACTAGCTGCAATCCTGATGGATTTCCATCGGGGTGGGAGGAGCCAATTTGATCTTTTCCTTGTAACGACCAATGAGTGATCGATTGGGGTTTAGTTGAAACATTTCCCATGTGACCGCACAGGTCAGGTACAATGCCCTTTCGCTGGAAGTGCGGTCAGCGATCGATGCTGCAGCTGTTTAAACAAAAGGGCCAGCATAGGAGGCTGCAGGCATCGTTGTTGTAAACGATAGTGAAGATCGCCGGAGGAAGAAATGTGTTTCTGTGTGTTATGTAAATAGAAACGCTATTTCGGAGGATCATACGCTGAGATGCGCATTTGTTTGGTTTAACCAATGCTACATGGAAACATCGGCTGTTTACATGAACGCCCAAAATCATGCCGTTGCAGGCAATAGATTTTTCTGTAACGATAAGGAAACCGAAGATTTGTTCGCCATGGCAATGGTTGGGGTGGCTTTTGTTTGGTTAAGAAAACGGTACGTGGGACACGATCATTGGTATGATTATTTGAATAGCAATCATCATCGTGTCCAATTTAATGGGTGGTTCTCGCTTATGCCAGCGGTAAGGGCTAGTGTGGAGATTGTTTATTTTTCAGGAAAATGTATCATAGGGCATGATCATTAGAATGATTGTTTGAACAACGATCGCGGTCAAGTCCTATTCGATGATCGGGTGTTGCTTAGGCGATCGATTCGTCGGAAATGCGGCTGCATCTGTGTAAGCAATAAACCGCCCGACGTGTCTCCTTGGACAAACGAATTGTTGGGACAAGAACACGCAGAAAGATTGGCGTGTGTTTAAAAATCATGATTGCAGACAAGCTGAGCCGATCGGGTTCCTGTATGGTTGATGTATTATGACCGAAATGATTTGGTTGGTATGCAATCTATTGAAGAAGATTTACCTTTCAGGTGAAAGATATTGAAGGTTAGCTTAACGCTGCTCGACGGCAGGTAAGCGAAATGGCTTTGTTGAGTGGGGGGAGGACAGGTTGATTTAAGGGTGGTTCTTTGCGAATGCTTTAAAGAACCCCCACAGGCATTTAGGTTCCGTTCGGCGTTCTCGTAGAATTGTTCTTTTTCGTCATAAGGGGACTTCTCTGTAGGTCCGTGAACGTTTATGAGGCTTATATTCTTAAACTTTCCTCGCACACGAAGAGTGCAAAGCCTTTGGTTTATTGCATTAAAGCCGATAATGGCAGGTTTCAGTTTTCGGCTAAGTGGAAAGACATGGTGTTTTGCATGACAGCTGTAATAAATGTCATACTCATTTCTTTGGTTAACACCACTCCTCGTCCATCTTATTTCTTGTAATGCTGTTATGTCAGCTTTATATTCGGACAGGCCATCGGGTAGATGCTGTGCAGCCCGAGCTCTGTATAGTGAGCAGACGTTCCATGAAAAAATTCTCAAATCGTTTGGCCATTTTCGTTTCCGTGGTCTTCGTCGTATATCCGGTCCATATCCGAGGCTTGTTGGATCTTCCATAATTGTTTGTTTTTCCGGGAATGGTTATTAGCCTTTCAACAACCTTTCTCAGGATGTCGCTGCATGCATTGGTTCACTACTTGGCGGATGCCAAAGTAGCTCTCCAGGGGTGTGACGTGGGGACTAAATGCATTGGGTCACTACTTGGGAGATGCTAAACTAGCTATCCAGGGGTGTGACGTGGAGACTGCATGCATTGGGTCACTACTTGGCAGGTGCTAAAGTAGCTATCCAGGGACGTGAGGTGGAGACTGCATGTCAACTTGGATTGAACGGGGACAAGGATCGTCCTGGTCTTCGCTTGATTAAAAGCAATGAGTGACTTTGCCCTGTATATTCGCTCCCATACCGCCCAACATAAGATCAATATTTGTAAAATGGGACATGCATTAAGCCATAAATAAAGAAAAATGTATGATTTGATTCTAAGTTAAAATATGTGCAGGGTTTATATTTTAAAAAAATCGAAAAAACATAAATAATTCAGTTTCTTGTCAAATTCGTCGATATTGCGACATCTACACAAAATCATGGGGTAAGTCCAACCATGCATCAACAGCGGAACGCAATATTCACGGCAAGAAACTAATGCAGTGCATCTACTATACTTCAGCCTAACGAAAAAAAAAAAATCCGGGAAACATTACTAGTAACAATTCAGGCGATTGAGCTGACCATTGAAGCTCAAGTAACCCCAGTATGCCAAAAGACATGACAAAGTGATCTTTCAGCACGACAACGCCCGGCCACATATTGCAAAATCGTCAAGGAAACTTTGGAAACGCTTCAATGAGCTACTCCAAGCGCCATATTCACCAGACATTGCTTCTTTCGATTACCACTTGGTTCGGTCGATAACTCATGGCCTGGCACTTCACTTCTCACGAAGAAGCAAATTATTGGGTCGATTCTTATAACGTCTCAAAAACTAGGAATTTTTCCAAGGGGGAATCCGTATGCTGACTAAAATGTGGGGAAAAATAGTTAACCATGGACAATCATCATCATTATCGGCACTACAACCGGGATCCGGTCTTGGCCTTACTTAGCAAGTCTCGAGGCTCGTTAAATTTTCCATAATAATTTATTTTTCCGGGCAAGACTATTAGCCTTGCACCAAAACGATGGACAATACTTTGAATAAAATACATTGCACCAATTTCCCTGAGTAAACCTTCAAAGTTACAAAAAGAAATCCCAACATTTTATTTGTACGCCATAAAACATATCAGATGAAAATAGACCAATGTACTAGCCTTGGAAAAGAAAAATGATATTTTACCCTGAGATTCCAAACTTATGGGCGTTTTAAAGACGGTGTTAGACTGAACGTGATTAGTTATTGTTGTCCGATTTCGTTATAAGGTAATGATGGACGGGAAGAAGTGACCATGAATAATTCAGATTGGAGAGGAGTAACTCATTGTGAGCCTTACTATAAATATAATAAACAATACCACAATAGCCTGGGTTATTAACGAATTGATCGTTTGCGTTAGAAAGCATTAGACAGTTTCCGAGGCCTTTCTTGGTTTGCTCTCGAACTTTATAAAATGGTGCTCTAGATGAGAAATGGTAAACTTCTTCTCTTATTTCATAGAATCACTATTCAATAAATTTAAATTAAACTTGGGCTTACTCGTGTTGTGAGTGATAAAAGTTGCTGGTTGCTATATGTTACCTTCGTAAACACTTTTGTTAAAGTTCACGAAGAATTCCGGTTTGTCACCAGAGCTGTTCCATCAGTCGCCTGATGCTTCAGTTAAGGTATTCTTGTGTATGCATCGGTGGGTTGGTCGTCATGTTCGTTGTATTTATCCAATTAGTCTCTAATATATTCTCGACTTAAACTCCGTATTATAACTGCATCCTAAGTGTTTAATTGAATTAGGGAGCACTACCACTTGGACAAACTAGACATTTCTGACGGGTCAGGGCAACGGAGAAAGTTTGGTCACCAGCTTTCCAACTGTTGCACTCATAGCTTTAATAAAAAAAAAACTAGACACTTCACTGTAAATGCTTTATTTCTGAACAGGAAATATATTATTTATCCATATTGCCCGTCAATTCCAACTGAACACAAAAGAAAAAATGATCGACTCCATCTTGATCCCAATAAGAGGCAATAGAAACAGGAACCAGAACAGCCGTCCACCACACTCCGATAACAACCAATAAACAACTGATCAGACAGTGTAAAGAAACCACGATCTACCTCAATGGCTGAGTTGGTAAGGACGTTGTGTCTTGCGTTTGATTGTGCAAACGTACGTTCAACTGACGACTCTTGCTATTGTGCAGTTCGGCACAATTACTACGTGGTAGGTTGAGTCCCACAGCCCACTCGGTCGGTCAAATACCACCATTGAGCTATAGGTGCTGTGAAAAGATTGAGTCTTCGAACACCTTTCGGAGCATAGCTGATGGCTCAGGTCGAGAACCATAATAGCATCTCAGGGCGCCAACTCAACCCTATAGGTCGCCTTTCCCAGAACTAAAACAAAAGAAACTAAAAGTTAAACTATCACACATAGCTCCAATAGCCGTCCAGTGGAACCACTTTGGCGGTTCCGCCAAACCCCACTATTACTTACCTGAAAAACCCCCATAACTTCGACCCAACCTTATAAATTTCGCGAATGCAATCACATTAGCACTTTAAATGTTTCACGCATCAAATAGATCAAATTTATATAACCTAAAAGTCCCTGTAAAAGAATTCTTACCTTTCATGCATTTCTTCGCATACAAATTCCCTACAAGAATTCTTTCTATTATGCGGGTGCATAAAACAAAACCTATACGGTACCTTCGATTGCCAGGAAAATTCCAACCTTCCCACACCTGCACCGCAATCTCCCCGCAGCAAAAACATTCCCTTCCCAAGGATAATTAATGCTTTCAATGCATTACCTGGAAATGCCTGCAAAGAATTTTTCCTACAAGGGCATTCACACATGTATCAATGCATCTCTGCATTAGCGACCCAGAACCGAATTTCCAATTAGTGTCGATATTCACACTAGAGTTCGATCCTGGCGTCGCCATAGATGCCATGTACAATTGACACAGATGGTATATACAAACCGTCATTGTATAACCATCTAATCTGCTTTGCAATGACTTGCAACTATCGATACAGCTGCAAGCACTTTACCCAGAAATGCTCCTTTGTTTGAATCTCCAATCAATCCTCGACTTCGCGCATAGTCGCCGGATTGAATTCAAAGCATAAACAATGCAAATATGGAATCCGTTTCCCACAAACGAATTTCCCTGCATATACAAATGCAAGCAGGGGATTCGTTTCGTTCACCAACCCATTAGCACCTTTTCCCAATGTCTATTCCCCTATTTACACAAGGGCATCACTCATCTAAGACTTTTATGATGCCCTCGTCTCATCTTTTCTCTTACCACATTTCTTCGAAGCATCGTCGTCTATTTCTTTAGACGCGATGCACTTCATAGACAACGATCTTCTTGATCCCTTTGTCCTTGCCGCCTACCTGCTTTGTTTTGCCAACGCCTTCGCTTCGGAAAGTAACAACTAGACTTTTCAAACGCAAAAAACCCGAATGGGAGAAGACTCGGATCGAAAAAATCCTAGAAAATGCCAGAGCAAATAACAGCAGAGGTATGTATGCTGACATAAATTCAATTTGAAATGGCTACCGAGGGAGAGCCAAAATAATTCGAGACACAAACGGATGTCTGGTGACAGAAACAAAAAGTATCGTGACAAGATGGAAGCAGTATTTTGAAAACCTGCTCAATGTGCGCACCCATCAACCGCAAATAAACGCACCAGACGTACATACAGTCGAGCCCCAGATCCCTGAGCCCTCTTTCGACGAAGTTGTAGACGCGATAAATCGACTGAAAAACAACAATGCCCCCGGAATCGATTGCATACCGGCAGAGCTTGTGAAGCATGGAGGAGAGTCAACCGCTCGAAAGATCCACCAGCTCATCCAAACAATATGGGACAAGGAAGTCATTCCGGAAGAATGGAAAACCGCAATAGTCATCCCCATTTTCAAAAAAGGCGACAGATCTGACTGCGAAAATTACAGAGGAACATCATTGCTCCCAATCACATACAAAATATTAACAATTGTCATACTGGCAAGAATCACACCGTACGCAGAAGAAATATTGGGAGACTACCAATGCGGATTCCGTCGGAACCGGTCAACAAGCGACCAAATGTTCATGAAGTGGGAATACGGAGAGACGGTTCACCAACTGTTCGTGGACTTCAAAAAAGCCTACGACTCAGTCGCAAGGCAAAGACTCTACCATATTGTGGTTGAGCTGGGGATCCCGAAAAAATATACCGCCCTCATTCAAATCTGCATGAACGAAAACAAAGGGCGAGTTAGAAAGAAAACCACCTCTCAAAACCATTTGAAATCAACGACGGACTAAAACAAGGGGGTGGCCTCTCACCATGCCTTTTTAACCTTGTCCTCGAGTATGTTATCAGAATGGTACAAAACGACAACACGGCTGGATCATCCCTGAACGGCGTCACACAAGTGCTCGCGTATGCGGATGACATCGCCGTTTTGGGCGATAATCTCGAAACTATAAATAAAAACTGTGAAATCATCATGCAACCGGCAGAAGAGGTGGGCCTAGAAATAAACGAAGACAACACGAAATACATGAATACGACGAGAGCAGGTGGACCTCAGAGAACACATATAAACGTCAGGGGCAAGATATTTGAAAATGTCAAAGAATTTAAATATCTGGGAACGATACTGACGACCAGAAACGAAACGTCCAAGGAAATTAACAAAAGACTACATTCCGGCAACGCTAGTTGGCATGCAGCCAGTAAACTATGAAAATCCAAACTGCTATCCCGTAATATAAAGCTCCGTGTCTATAGAACCATAATCATGCCGATTGCTCTATACGGATGCGAAACATGGGCTCTCACAAAACGGGAAGAGAACAAATTCCGCGTATTCGAGAATAAAGTTTTAAGGGGTATATTTGGCGGTAAATATGACGAGGAGTCAGGACAATGGAGGAAGCTCCACAACCACGAATTGGAAGAGCTATACCGCAAACCTACAATAGTCAGAGTGATCAAGTCGCGACGATTAAGATGGGCCGGACACGTGGCGCGAATGGGCGATGATAGGACCGTGCATAGAGTTCTTGACCGTAAACTAACGGGGAAGAGACCGACAGGACGCCCGCGACGGAGATGGGAGGACAATGTTAGATTGGACCTCAAGGAGATCGGATCGGATGATCGAGCGTGGAAGGAGAGTGCACAGGACAGGGAACAAGGGCGGAGCCGAGTCGGTGAGGTCATGAACTTCCGGGTTCCTACAGGCCAGTAAATATAAATAATAATGTGTGTATTGTAAAGGTAATATCGTCTGTTAATATATGATAATTTAGAACGAAGAAGTTAAAATTGCCAAAACAGACTAAATTAGTCTGTTTTGGCAATTTTAACTTCTTCGTTCTAAATAATAATAATAATAATGGCCTTCGCGCATGGGTAAACAACACAGATCTGAACGATCACACACATACCACCATGATCCTCATTACGAGATCTGGTTTTCTATTCCACCAAGAGAGACTTTACTATAGTCAATAGTGACTCGCAGACGTGTGCTCCATTTGGGTGATGGTTAGTGACTGGTGTGAATTAGGGTGGAAATCGTGATTTCTGCTTTTTACCCATTGATCCGCCAATGGTAATCATGCTCTCTTGTGCGTTCCCCGTGACTTCCCGGTCGTAGCACAATCACCCATCTACGGATGATCTACTTACATGATAGATCAGCGGAATTCTGGATCCATCCTGTATAAGCGCTTTCATGTCCAAATCAAGGAACGCCTCTGGTGGAACAAAGCCGTTGCCACGCACGCTCTCATAGTACAGAGTGTTTGGATAATAAGCCCCGAAAATTAGATCATTGGACGAGCTTATTGCTCTCGCAATATGTCCTCTGATTAATTTAATCATAAAATTATCCACCCCATTTATGTATGCTTCATTATATAAACTCTCATTTGAGTAATACTTTTTATAATTCGATTCCGGTGTTCGATATAATCTGAGACAACTTCTGAGACACTTCCTTTCAAACACCCGAGTCTTTTCTATCAAATTTGGAGCTATGTTAAACCATACTGGACAACCATATATGAGCATTGGCCTGATTAGCGTCATGTAGCATATGATTGTTACCTTACTGTCAAGTAGCCTCCTTATCATAGCAAGGGTTTTCCTCGCTTTGGCCAAAGCAGCCTCTAAATGTCTGTTGCAATACACATATTGATCTAGCCAGATGCCAAGCTATTTAACTACACTTTTGGTTTCCAGTTTGCCGCCATGCGGTCCCACGATAACTAACATTCGCTAGTTTGTTCTTGTGTCGTCCGTGGCCTTATATAAT
Organism: Microdon myrmicae; assembly: GCA_963931805.1. Classification (NCBI taxonomy): domain Eukaryota; kingdom Metazoa; phylum Arthropoda; class Insecta; order Diptera; family Syrphidae; genus Microdon; species Microdon myrmicae. Next base: position 40,748,859 of record OZ007501.1, on the reverse strand, counting down.
GGGGTTCTAAAAAGGATAGCTTCACATTTGTGGAAGTTGATCTTAAGTTTCGGATCATCGCAATAGCGCTGCACGTTATTGAAGTCTCGCTGTATTAATCTATTTATGATCTCAACTTTCAGAGCTGTTCTGTAAATTATGAGATCGTCTGCGTACGCAATAGCCTGCGGAAGTGCATCTAATGTGTGGATTTCTTGCCCGCCGTGTAATTTTCTCTTAAAATGACAATTTGTTTCAAAATTGTTTTATTAAAATTATTATTTGCAAATAGCAAAACCTGATATCCTTGCCCTAACTGAGTCCCAAGTCGATTCGACATATCTTCATTGCTCAGGATACGACCTGCATTCGAGATTCCATTTTAAGGGTGTAGTCTGCGTCTTCACGCGGTCCGATCTGGCTTGCCAATGGATGGAGGCGTTAGAACCCAATAACTCGGACATCATGAGGTTGAAGGTCGTGCTGGGGAAGTCTGTTAAATTTCTTTGTTGTCTTTGTTGCTTCCCAAATGACGATCGACCGGTGACACTATTCGAACATCTTTCACGTACCGTGGACTGGGTACAGATCAACCACCCGGCTTTTGAAACTGTCATCCTTGACGATTTTAATGTACACATCTCCGGCTGGTTGGTACATTCCAACAGAAGCGAATAGGCTGGGAGGCTAGCTGAGATGTTCGCTGTGAGCTGCACTTTCAACTCTCACTCGTGGAGGAACCTACGCGAGTGTCTCACACAGGTGGTGATTATGTGAACACCCGGGATCTACTTTTAACATCCGAGCATTTATTCCGTGGAGGTGGCTGCGCCACTGTGAAGCTCATATCACTGCTTGGTATCGGACTCGCTAACACTTGGATTTCAAGCAAATCACCGACCTAAACAGCTTCGCCATGTATGGAGGTGTTGGAGACGGAGCAGCACAAGACTGCCGACTGGCGGACTAAGAATCAGATATTTATACCAGTTGCTCTCTTTGTTCCTGTAGCAACATGCGAACGAGGGAACGGGTACAAAAGAGATAATATAACCAGCGGCAGTTGGGGAGTTGAGCACAGCTCAAGAACTACAGGTGTTATGCGATTTCTTTCCCACCATCCCTCCATCAGACTAGTTAAAGAACACCTGAAATAACCCTGTCCACACTATCCTTTGATACCTCACGCTCTTTTACTTTTTCAGATATCTCGAGACCGAGACCAACATCCTCGCGGATGTGCGTGATTTTGGTTATCGCAAGATGACCAGAAGCCAGAGACAAGATGAAGGACACATCTGTCCTTGTCTCGCCAAAGTCGGCCTCTCGCCACCGATTTTTTTTTTTTTTTTTGAGTTGAGTACAGTACAACGTTCGCAATGGGCAAGACAACAACCCTCGTCATCCAGAGCAGAGTCAGGTTCTGGAGGTGCGCTACGTTGAGCAGAGTAATAGGAGAGTCGAGTTAAGCAGTCAACGCTGCTAATACAATCAACAAAGAGATATTAACAGATTGTTAGTAAGTAATTGTATTTAAGGTTTAATAAAAAATTCGAAACGAGTAAAACGACTTTACAATTTGGTCCTTCGAGCCGGATTTGAGTCGTCGCGGAAAAGGCCGCAGCTGCCGACTGGACAACACAACATCTCCCGCTGTGCAACGTGGGAACCAAGCATTGAAGCGCGCCCGATGCAGCTAGGCAGACGGTCGTGCAGCCGATCAAAGTCAGCAACAAACATGAGCGCACTCAGTTGCGTAAGCTACAGCCGATCCACAAGCATCAGATTCAAGTATCTAGTGGCGCAATTTCGATCCACATGCATCGAAAAGGCAGCTAATTCGTAATGGCTACCAGTGATTCGCCAAGCAGGTCGACAACGGCGGATCAGACTGCTCCGGCACTTAAAAGGAGACGAGGAGTCATCAAGGGATTCCTCACGCGGTTGGAGGAGTTCGCAAACAAGGCGAATGAGGTGGCTTCACGATATGAAGTCGCGGACAGATTGCGCAAGCTGGAGGACGCATTTAAATCCTTTGGGCACCTCCAGGAATGCATCGAGAAGATGGACCCGGACCTGGACATCGACAAGGAGAATGGGGAGCGAGGAGTCCTCGAGGACCGATACTTTTCGCTGCAATGCAGCCTCACTCAGCGGTTAAACGCATCAACAGGAACAAGCGCCACCGCATTGGATATTTCAGGAGATACCCTGGTACCGGCAACTACTCCAACGTTAACAGCGGAGCGACCAGGAATGGAGAGCTTGCTTGATACGCTTAATTCCAGCCAAACGATAATGAACACTTTGGTAGAACAATTGGTTACCCGGTCAGCGGACCTGACAGCATCAGACTCAATGGGTGGAACGGCAACCCGACCAATCGCTGAGGAACATCGGCGTGCCTACCTTCGATGGGGACTATAAAGAGTGGGTAACGTTCCGGGACCTGTACAAACCGCTTATCCACGACAACCCCCAGTTATCAGCGGTAGAGAGCTTCCAATTTCTGTAAATGTTAAAAAGAATTGGAGAAAGAACCACTCCCTCTTGCAAGCCATTCTTGATATTATACATTTTATTAGAGGTCACATTACCACTTTTGACCACGAACCTCGTGTCCTTTAACATATCGTAAAGTACATATAGTAAAGGCTTATAATGCCTTGTCTGACCAGTTTGTAATATAACCCTTCGATCCAGACGATATCAAACGCTTTTGACTTTTTGCTTCTTAATGAGTCGAAGATACTCTGGATTCCTTCCCTCATAATTAAAAGGCTATTACCCCTGCCATTGTCATTAATGTCAATTGACAGATTATCGTCACTGAATACGGCAAAACGCGGATTCTCCGATTTCCAAAGTGAAATTTCATTTCGGAGGTGCAGGTGATTCAGTAGAACTCCTTCAAGTCGTGATTTCGGCGAATGCTTTCATTCACCTTGTACATTTCCTGGAAGACAGCTCCCACAGCGTTCGCCTTTTCCAAAGGATCTGCAATCACGAAGAGCTCACTATTGGGGATCGCGTTCTCTGTATCTGTGCCAGTATTGATTAGCAGCTGCTTTTACATCAGTACGTTGGAATTTGGAGACACTGAATCTCGTTTTGATTATTTCTCCTGAATATTTTATTTATTTGTGGGAACATATTCGGGTTATTAGTTTTTATAGCTCGAATTCTGTTGTTCCAATACAAATTTGTTGTCAATCTATAGTTGGCTTTAAGTAATTGTTGGAGGTTTTTTAATCGGGATTTCAGTGATATTATCTCCTGGTCTTGTCTGTCTGTAAACTGTCTGTGTAATTGTTTTAGTTTCGATAGCAGTCTGCTTTTTTTTTTTGGGATGCGTTTATTGTTGTGTTTCTGTACATGTTTATGTGATCTGGGACTGTTGTTTTGAAAATCGTTTCCACCATTGTTTGTTTTACAGTTTTGTTGGATGTATTTGTCGATTTCGTCATTTGTCAAGTTTCTGTTTACTGGCAGATTAAAGTCGTTCGACCGAAGTTCTTTTGTTAATAATCTGGTGAACCGTGGCCATCGCATTTCCCCGTATTTGTAGGGTTGGGGGATCACGAATTCCTCCAGATCTGGGAGATCGCTCGGAACCTCTATTACTGCCGTGAATGCACAGTGGTCACTGTCGTATTCAATTGTCCGTAAACAGTTTCTGTTTTGTCTGTTGGTGTTAAGTAATCTGAGTCGTGAGTAGCAAGATATCTAAGAACGATCTACATCTAGGGAACGGTGGACATTCCGTAGGTAGCATGTCAGTTTTATATTCAATATGATACTGATCTAACCAACCAGTCAATTGATTTCCTCTGGCATTAGATATATAATTTCCCCAATTTGTATGCTTGGCGTTTATATCTCCACCTAGGATAAAATAATTTTTGTCCAGGTGCAATTGTAAGCATCGAAAGAGTGTCTCTAGCTCTGTTATAAAGAGGTTATGTTGGTGCTCCTCAGCTGCATAGACCGCAGTCGCATACAAACACCTTCCTCGCTGAAGAGGTATGCGTACGATACAGGCTTTCAGCACCCGGAACCTTATGTTCACAATAAGGTAACTGCTGGAAAAGAAGTGGTAATACGGAGAGACAGGTCACCAACTGTTCGTTGACTTCAAAAAAGCCTACGACTCAATCGGAAGACAAAGATTCTACCATATTGTAGTTGAACTGGGAATCCCGAAAACATATGCCGCCCTCATTCAAATTAGCATGAACGAAAACAAGGGCAGAGTTAGAATAGAAAACCGCCTCTCAGAACAATTTGAAATCCGGGATGGTCTAAAACAGGGGGATGGGCACTCACCATGTCTTTTTAACCTTGTCATCATCATCGGCACTACAACCGGGAACTGGTCTTGGCCTTATTTAGCAAGTCCTGAGGCTTGTTAAATTTAGTATTTTTAACACAAACCAAGTCTATTGCTAGTGAGCCCGCGCGTGAAACTAGACAGCCCTCTTCGGCGGGTATTACTCGACTCCTTGAAGGCTCAAACTCAACTGCCTGCAAAAGTTCAAAATTCTCTCTTTTTCGTTTCCTTTCGTTGAGTTTCTTTGATGAACGAAGTCGAACCTGAGGAAAAAGGGTCATCTTCCTCTCTAGGTACCTGAAAGCCGACAACGCATGAGTGTCTTTTGACCAATCACAATCGAGCAGCTGCTACGGTTGCTCGATTTTGGTTTATGGCTTGTACGACAAGAATTTATTCATCTTAGCAGCTGCTGGTTGCTCGATTTGATTTCAGAATCGTCACGTTGAGTATTTGCTATGTTTGCTTGGTGACGATTCTGGGATCGTTATATTAGACAACCGCTATTGCAGCTGCTATGTACGTAGGATGACGATTTTTGGAAATCATTTAGGAAAATGGTATAATGGATGGGATATGTACATTGGGAGATGGGAGGATGGTGGGGCTTCGGGAGCACTAAAGGTTCGTCTCTCTTGAGAGTAGTATAAAAAAAAATCCTCGGAGGGCTAAACGCAAAAAACGATGTTGAACGCTTTCGATTTTACGAATATGGAACAAATGATAAGGGGACCAGACCTGACTATCATATTCTAGAAGGGGACGGACAAAGGTTACGTAGAGCGATCGGATAACGTAGAGATTAGATAATTGTTTCGGCCAACGTTTTATAAAACCATGGGCAGCACTGGTCTTGAACTCCCAAAAGAACAGCACTATTCTACGAAAATTCGAACTGAGAAGGTCTGAATGACTTTTTTGGGTGGTTAAATTGGTCGTTCAGCAGGGTCACCCATGTCAGACAGGTTAACGAGGAGTAACATACAAATATCTGCCACCCCTAATCCAGGGTGTTACGCGTCACCGTGTCCATTGGACGGTTTGCAGTCAGGGGATACTGGTCAAATCAGACCAGTAAGTAGATCTTACCATATCAAAATGGGACTCTGATATGGTGGGCTATTTAAAACCCCACGACTCATGGGAACAAACAAAAATGAATGAAAACTATAAACACAACAAACATACAAAAAAACCGGTAAGCGTAGGTGTGGTGAGTCGACACTGCCACAAGGGAAAAATTCATGAAGAAAACGCCGACTTGACAAAAAGAAGACATAGATGAGTCGGTGAGGTTGTTAAGGTAGCTAGTAGTTGGAATTAAAATCGGTTCCGCTTACCTCCCCCTTTGCGTGTAACCAATAGTCATTGGGTCATCTCCCTTTACTGATGATCTTCTGCGGGGCCACTTTTGGGGTGACGTGGATGGAGTGTCGACCCGTGTGCCCTCGTAACTTCCTTCGTTTGTGCGTGTGGGCTTCCGGGCGTGGGCTCGGTCTCCGCGAGCTCCTTGGCAGGGAATGGCGGTGTCTCATGTTGTTAGAGAGGATTCCCGTTCTAGGGTCCGCAATATCTGGCCAAGATCTCTTTATTTTGTTGGTCACTTTCCAATGGGAGGGTGTTCCGTGGCACCACTTTTCCTGTAGTCGGGGGGTTTCCGTTCTAGGGTCCGCAATATCTGGTCAAGATCGCTTTTTTTTTTTCTTTTTTTTTTTTTTATTAGACTCTCGGGAGAGGCGAACCTATAGCGTCGAGTGGGCGCCCCGAGATACCATCAAATAACTGTTGCAGTTCTTTTTGAACAGTTGCAGGTTGTAACGCTCCGGGAACACTCGCGTGGGAAGGCAGTTCCAGAGCTTCCCCGCTCTGTAACGGAACGAGTTCTGATACAGGGATGTTCGCGCCGTCGGGAGATGAACCACAAACGGGTGCGATCCGTCGGATTGTCTTGTGGAGCGCATGTAAGCCGAATTGCGTGGAACAATGCCAAGATTCTCCGAAGAACAGCACCCGTTAAAATATCTGTAAAACAGACAGAGGTCAGCTACGCACCTTCGATGTGATAGCGACTGTAGTCCCAACGTCAGCGCCGAGTCCCCGATCAGGCGGATCGCTCGTTACTTTCCACCGGGAGAGTGTTCCGTGGACAACTAAAAGACTGGGCTTCTCTTATTTTTTTTAAATCTCTTTTTTATTTTTTATTTTTAGATTATTTTGACTCGCCATCGGACCAGGGGTTCGGCCTTCCAGAACTTGACTCATCCCAAAAAAAAAAAAAAAATGGGTTGGCGAGAGGGCCGACTTGAGCGAGACAAGGACATATGTGTCCTTCATCTTGTCTCTGGCTTTTGCTCATCTTGCGATAACCAGAATCACCCACATCCGTGAGGATGTTGGGCTCGGTCTCGCGATGTCTGAAAAGAAAAGAAAAAAGGGGGGATATCCAAGGATAGTGTAGACAGTGTTAGTCGAGGTGTTCTCTAATTACTTGTATAGAGGGATGGTGGGAAAGAAATCATACAAGACCGCTAGGTCTTGGGTGCGGTAGTAAACGCAGATCACGTCGTTGGCGTCTGATGATCTGCGCTTTGGTCGGTGTGTGTATGTTTGTGCCGTCTTGTACTGTGCGTGCGTGTGTGGGTGGTTTGTTAACAGTAGACCCTATGAGATGGATCCAGAAATCCTCTATTATAGAGGGGAATGTCGTTGGGAAGGGTGCTTTCTTCAGTTTTGTACTGAAGAAGAAATTGTGGGGGTCTGATCCGAAGAGATCGAGAGAGAGAAGAGTCAAGAACGCAAGAGTCCCGTACAAATAGGTTCTCGCTGTTCTGAATGCTTTCGAGGTACTTGTATGCTAATTGAGGCAAATACTCGTCGATAGGGGTAATGTAGGCGCCTTCGTATAGGTGAGAGTTGGGGTACTGACGACCGTCAGGCCTTCTAGAGTGATTGGTGCACCTTCTGAGGAGTTTCCTTTCGAAAACTCGAAGTCTTTCCATTTGAGCCGAAGACACGCAGAACCATATGGGAACGGCGTACAATATTCCCGATCGGATTAGCTGCTTATAGCAGAGAAGCTTAACTTTGGTGTCAACCCTGTTGCCCCACTTCAGGATGTTGTGCAGTTGCTTAAACCGACCGAGACCCCTTTGGAGAATGTGGGTCACATGTTTGATGAAATTCATTTTTGAGGTATAAATGACCCCAAGATATTTCATCCTGTCCTGCAGTCTAATCGTAGTATCTCCCATTTTTATTGGAATATTCTGTGAATATCGAGAAGTAGGTTGGGAGTGTTTACTACTCAGAATTATAGCTACTGCTTTGGATGGGTTAAGTCGAATTTTCCATCGACTGTAATACTGATACAGTTCGTCTAGATGATGGTTGAGTCGGTTTGTTGCGAGTTTTGGGCTTTTGGATGACGTGTACACTAAGACGTCATCCTCATAGCATATCTGGTTTACTCTCCCGTCCACAGGGCGAGGAATATCGGAGGTGTAAATATTGAATAAGATGGGGCCTAGACTGGGCCCTGTGGTACGCCTGCAGCGGCGTGTAAAGTTCGAGAAAGCTTTCCATTCACTCTAACTTGGAAGGTTCTGTTTCGAACGAACTGGTAGATGGTACTACATAGTGTTCTACTGAGGCCAGTATTCAATAATTTAAAAAAAGATACCTTCGATCCAAGTCGTGTCAAAAGCTTTTTCAATGTCCAGGCTCATCGCAACGGTGGGTTCCTTATTAAAGAGGCGCACGCAGACGTGGTTTTGAAATATATTGAGAGCCATAGTGGTGCTGTGTGCTCTTCGAACTCATCTCGAAAATCAAATGTACCGTCCTTTTATACTTTTATGTCGTTGAGATTTGTCAACGTTTTTAATGTAAAAATTCCAAGAAACACGCGCAAGATTTCATGTGCTTCAGTTGGAATAAGGTTCTTGGAAGTGATTAAGAATTTATTTGATTAAATTCCTGGAAGGGAAATCATGAAATGCATTTTGAGTTAAGCAATTCATGATGTCAGGTTTATGGGGAAGTGGATCAATGCAGGACAAATGGATTTTGGTTTAAATTTATCGTGCATATAATTCAATTGGATTGGGGTATGAGTTAATGTGAAATTGAATCAATGTGCGACAAATTAATTTTTGGTTTAATTTATCGCTCATATGATTCGATATGAAATTTGGATTTGGGTTATGGGAGATATTGGGGATTTGGATGGGATTATTGGTAATATTGGGGATTTGGATGGGAGTAGTGGTATAGGATCGCTACAAGGTTGTGAACTCTCGGGTTCCTACAGGCTAATAAATACTAATAGTATTTTTAGTACAAGGTTATCAGGATACTTTTAACATATTTTCCAGAGTTGGTTCTTAGCTGCAACCTTCTTTACTAAGGCACCCGATATCCAAGGTTTAATTTTGGGCGCGCAACCTGGAATACATTATAGTGCAAAATAACGACATCTACATATAATGGAAGCTCATCAATTTTATGTTCATAATATTACACAAGCTAATGGCACCGAAAGACGTACGTGTTTCATCCAAACCCGCACGTTATTCACCCCAACTTAAGCCCTGTAACATATCAAACAGTGATCTAAAATAAATCTAAATACATCACGCTCCTATTTGGGATTTCATTTGAACACACTTCGTAAAACAAGGTTTCCCACATTTAAGCTCTAAATAAAGTGTATTTTCTTACGAGTTATTATAGACACGTTTTAAAAGTGGCAATTAAAAATTCCTTGCCAAGGTGAAATGTTCATATACTCGTATGGAGAATTTAATTGATAGTTCCCGTCATGTCAAAAAGTTGTTTGAAAACATATTTTCCTAAACGGTTCATCCAATTTAATACATTATATTCTTATACACGCAACGTTAAATTTCGCCCGTGGAAAGAAACAACAAACGAAACAGCTGAACCACTATAGCATGATACAATAAAAGACAAATTAACGTCGTTAAGGATCGTAGGAGACTGATCATTGGATCTAATATGTTATTTGTTTGCTTTCAATTTTTGTGTACATTTAATGACGCTCTTTCTATGCCCCATTTCGTTTGTAGCTCATCGTATCAAGTGTTTGTCACTTAAGCTCAATTAATTATCCCAAGGAGGATTTCACTTTAATGTTATTTGAATTAGATGTCAGTCCAGATTTTTGACGGCCACTTATCACTGGGCAGTTTGAAAAATAAATCAAACGGTAAGATTCAGTAAGAACTTGAAATGCGAATTGGGAATAAGTATGTTTATTACGCCTCTTCTACCTTCCCTTCTATTCTAAGAAGCAACAGGCAGCTCTAAATCTAATTCCTTTTTTTATCTATTATATAACGCTTCTAGTCTTGCCTCAAGATATACTGTATGAGTTGAAAAGATGAAAAAAATGCTCGAAATTACTCGTATAACAAGTTTGCCAAACAATGGATTGATGTAATATTAAAAACGTGTGAGTTTGGTATTATTAAGATTTATCTTTGGGTTCATTGCCACTAGTACTCCAATACATAAAACCCTTAATATTCATCTCAACAGCACACGGCTATAAAGAATTTATAATAGCAAACGCGACACACCGGCTTATTTATCAGATTGGATAGATTCTGTAGGCCTATGACAGAGCAGAGATAAATAAATCCTACTAACGACGATCGAGTATCTTATCAAAATGTCAATTTTTCAATTAGCTGTCGCGTGGACAAAATTAACCACAATAAATACTAAAACCACAAACAGCCCGAACATGAGAGATCGATTAAGTGTTGCTTTGTTTGGTTTTTTTATTAATTCTCCAGTTCTTTTAAATTCTTTAAGGCAGAAAATACACGAAAGGCATTATATGGGGTCTAAACTATCAGTAATTAATGCCAAACTCTGCAATTTACCGCAATTCTAAAGTTATCAGCGAAATTCAATGAGTACGACATCCTAGTGGACGTTACGTGGTTGTATATGGAGTACGCTGGTGTCAAATACCATCATCATCATCATCGGCACTACAACCGGGATCCGGTCTTGGCCTTATTTAGCAAGTCTCTCCACCAGTATCCGGTCCTTATCCGAGACTTGTTAAATTGTCCATAATAATTTGTTTTTCCGGGCAAGGTTATTAGCCTTGCGCCAAGGTGTCAAATATGCCCCCCATCAAATTATTAGGTATTCCCCAGGGTTCTGCAGTATATGCTTAATACGGGGGTAGGCTAAAAAGTAATGCACACGTGGTTGCAGGACGCGAATAAAATTACCTTCAAAAGCGCACCCGACAGCAAATGGAAATAACATCATCATCATCATCATCATCGGCACTACAACCGGGAACCGGTCTTGGCCTTATTTAGCAAGTCCTGAGGCTTGTTAAATTTTCCATAATGATTTGGTTTTTCCAGGCAAGGTTATTAGTCTTGACCCAGAGGCTCCCCGACGGGGAATCGAACCCCGGTCTCCCGCGTGGTAGGCGAGTATACTTACCACTATACTATCGAGGAGCCAAATGGAAATAATATTCCCTCTTTATACGCATGCGCAGCCCCGCGGGCGAGCCTGTCTTCCAAGAGCGGGAAGTATGGTGGCATGTTCTAGTGCTTTGTCAACGTGACACAAATAGCGTGCTGTTATTGAATTTTTAACTCTTACTCCGACTGAAATTCATCATCGTTTAAAGGCTATTTATGATAACGATGCTATTGATAGGTCTACTGTACATCGACGGAGAATAGAATTTCGCGGTTGTGAGCTTAAAAAAGCCATAATTATTGATGGAACACGCAGCGAACGTCCGATCACTGCCACAGACGATAATCATTGCAAACTCGTCAACAATTTGACTCAAATGAGTGGCGAGCCACTCAAAACCGCATCCCAAACCACTTTGGAATATCCAAAGAATATGCCGCCTTTATTATTGAACAATTCATCATCATCATTATCATCGGCACTACAACCGGGAACCGGTCTTGGCCTTATTTAGCAAGTCCTGACACTTGTTAAATTTTCCATAATGATTTGTTTTTTTCCGAGCAAGGTCATTGGTCTTGCGCCAGAGGCTCCCCGACGGGGAATCGAACCCCGGTCTCCCACCTGACAGGCGGGTATACTAACCACTATTATTGAACAATTGAGAAACGGTAAAATCTGTGCACGATGGGTTCCATGCCGGCTCACAGACGAGAACAAAAGGCGTCGGTTGGAAGGCTGCGAGTAACTTTTGCAGCGCTATCGTGATGAAGGAGACGACTTGTTTTCGAAAACGGCGACAGGGGCTGAGTTGTGGGTCCATCGTTATGATCCGTGGGTCCATTATGTTCGCTCTCCTGGGGTTGGCCCGGTGTTGTCCTCCTTCAGCAGGGTCCTGAGCCGGTTCGGTAGGTTGAGAATCGAGGTGTTTCCAGTACAAAATAAGAAAAGCACTGAGCACTTGTTAATTTAGATTTTATTTATTATTGGTGGGGGCAACTTCCCCTTATACTTACACTTTCGCAATAATACTTCTTTCATACCATTTGCAACCCCTGCTTTTATACCCCAAAATTGGGTGTAGAAAAGCAAACGATGTATTTCCTTCAACTCGGACTTTGGGCCAGAACGCATCACCTGCATTGACACTGAGTTTCCCATACGAGCCGTCGAAGTGGCTTAATTATCATATAAACTTAATTGGCCTTCACCAGGCACATCCGCTTAATCGTTTGCTTGAACGATTTACCTTGATCGGCTTAATCGCATTACTCATACGCCGACCGCGTCTGGCAAATCGAAATATGATAGATTACAATTACTTTGGGCAGTGGGCCAACGTGAAGCACGACCCACAGCGTCGTCTTGCGTTTGCTTTATTGCTATTATTTCTACGGTACTGCTACCGGTGTCATGTGTCACTGCAGGTCCCAGTGGTGGACGTAAATCGAATGCCGCTAATGCAATCTGATATCGTGTGGCGCGTGACTACAGACGCCAGGTAATCGTTCGTCAATGGGACGCTGGATTGCGTGCAATATGAGTATTCATGATACGATGAGCGTGTAGCTCATTATATTCGAGTGAATATCGCAACGTATCCAACATGAACATTAATTGCCTGTGGGAAGAGCCGACAATTAATTAATTAAAAAAAATAGAAGGGACGTCAATTGCTTGGGAATGCGCAATATGTATGTATACTGGTCGATTGATAATCGAGCGGGGTTATATAGGGAGATGTTACAAGTGACCGATTTTCTGGAACGAGAGGCAACGTTAAATTCTTCTCAGTACATACAGATGTGTTAGGGGCAGCCTGTCTCCAATAACCGTGCAACATCACAATGTTCGTCTACACACCTTGCGCGAGTTACGATAGCCACTGGGCACCCCGTCACCACTTAAAACACCTACGCCTAAGTACCACTGACCAAATATGCTTAAACGGCAAATATCGACTGGCAGGGCTATTATCCCCACACCCAGAGTACCAAGGAATGTCTCTTTATAGATGGTCTCACCAACTCAAGCCTCCGTCAAATAAGTAATGCCCCAAATCATATTGAGAGGCAACTTGACCTTGTATTTACAATGGAACCCTATAACGCCTCAGTTCCCCTTAGTTCTCGCGCCCTCTCAACCATCAACAATTACCACCCCCTCTTCTCGTATCCCTTTATCGTGACTGCTTAGCCCGACCGTCACCATCCCACGTCGACTTCTCCCACAACTTCCGCAAAGCTAACTTTCACCTATTAAATTATCATCTTAGCAGAATCGCATTTCTCTTTGATCATCCAGAAGTAGAAGAACCTACTGCCACTCTCTATGAGGAAACCTACAATGCCATTTCCCTACATGTTCCTTATTCTCGACATAAAATGTCGATTTCATCGCTTCGATGGTACAACCGTAAACTCCGCACTCCTTGGAACAAGAGGAATAATTGTCGAACATTTTCCTAGGAATGTGTTCCCCCTAGACTACTCCAACTATCTCGGTTCCTTTTATAAATTCACCGGGCTGTACAACTCCCTCTAGTTCAAATATCTCAAAACACAAAACAACCTAAACTATGACCCCAAATCGGACGCCTATCCGAACTCTCTCTCCTATGCCACGATTACTTCAACCGAACCCCAAACTATTGCCAATCTGGTCTTTTATAAAATCGCTCACAGACAACTGTTTCGAGCGTAACCCGTCTTACTTCAAAGGTCTGCCCTACTTCTACTTTGACCCCTTTATCGCTCAACTTATTCAGCATCACCTAGTTGAAGAAAAATTAATCTTACTTAAAGACGAGTTCAGCGCTGGACTTAATGGACTTCTGCTGTCCTTTGAAAAAAAATGTCCTGTTCGGGTGGGTGGGAGCGAACATACATGTCAAAGTCTCTGCCTTCAACCCGGCGAAAGCCAGAACGATCCGTGTCCCTGTTCAATCCAAGTTGACATGCAGTCTCCACGTGACACCACTGGATAGCTATTTTGGCACCCGCCAAGTAGTGAACCAATGCATGCAGTGACATCCTGAGAAAAGTCGGCGCAGGCTAATAACCTTGCCCGAAAAAACAAATTATTATGGACAATTTAACAAGTCTCGGATAAGGACCAGATACCGGTGGAGAGACTTACCAAAATAGGACACGACCGGATCCCGGTTGTAGTGCCGATGTTGATGATGATGATGATCAAAGATCTTTAATCTACCCCTTACACAAGGTGTCTTCCCAAGTATTTGGTAATCGTCTTTTGTCACCCTTATACATAAAAAGGGGCCTAAAAAGGATATTAGGGATATTAGTAACTACCGTCCTATGGCTAGCCCGTCACGTACGAGGGTAGCCTGAAAAGTTTCCGACCTCAACGTGAAGATAGTAGCACTCCTCAATAAAGGTGAATGTAGTTGTGCATCTTTTTACAGTTACTCGCCGAAATTTCAGCCATTTTGGATGGGTAGTTTTTATTTGACAGTCGTTTGAGTGAATCGATGTGTGTGTTTTTGGACAATGGACAAAATTCAGTATCGAGCTGTCATTAAATTTTTGTTTTGGAAGGGAATACGCCTACGCAAATCAAAGATGAGTTGGACTCTGTGTATGGGGACTCCGCACCATCATTTATCACAGTAAAATTGTGGGCGGCTGAATTTAAACGTGGTCGTAAGAGCTGGGGAGACGATGAACGTTCGGGCAGTCCAAAAACTGCAACAACTGGCGATAACATCGCTAAACTTCACCAAATGGTGCTAGACGACCTCCGAATTAAAGTGATAGAGATAGCAGAGGCTATAAAAATGTCCAAAGAACGTGTGTGTCACATATTAAATCAAGATTTAGGCATAAGAAGGCTGTCCGCGCCTTGGGTTACTTGGATACACCATTAGATGCCCGAAACAAAAATACAGTCAACACAGTGGACTGCAAAGGGGGAATCGGCTCCAAAAAAAGGATAAACTGTTTTTTCGGCTGGGAAAGTGATGGAGACTGTTTTTTTGGGATAGTCATGGAGTTGTCTTAATCGATTATCTTCAAAAAGGAAAAACCATTACAGGGGCATACTGCGCACCATTACTTGACCAACTGAAGGGAGAAATTGCGGAAAAACGGCCACATTTGCAGAAAAAGAAAATCCTATTTCACCAAGACCACGCGCCGCCTCACACCTCATGGCAAAAATCCACGAATTACTGCTTGACCACCCGCCTTACTCACCAGATCCAGCCCCAAGTGACTTCTTTTTGTTCCCTTATCTAAAAATTGCACTCGGAGGACAGAGATTTTCGTCAAATGAGGAGGCAATCACCTTCGTGAACAGTTAGTTTGCAGAGAAAAACGCCGAGTACTATTTGGATGGGTTAGAGAGATGGGAGCATCGCTGGGAGAAGTGTGTAGAGTTACAAGGAGACTATGTAGAAAAATAAAAATAAATTTTAAGAAAAAATGGCTTGTATCTTCGTTAGGTCAGAATCTTTTCAGTCCATCCTCGAATTCCAAATCTGTTCGAAGGCATTCTTTACAACGCGTTATGTCTCCGCTGCAATCCAGGATCTCACCCAGCCCGCATTGTCTTTACGAGTAGGTCGACCACCACCAATCTAGGTGAATTTTCATTCCACCCGCTCCGTCCCTTAGAAAATGGCAACCAAGTGCATCTCATCACTCCCGATTTCAGCAAGGCTTCGACAAAATCTCCCACAACCTCATCCTCTTTAAGCTATCCTCCGTTGGTTTGGAACCCCTTCTGATTAAGTGCATTTCTTCCTATCTTAACGATCGAACCTACCATGTCAGATTTAAATCCACTCCCTCCAATCCTTTCTTTCCCACATCAGGGGTTCCCCTGGGCAGTCATCTTGGACCCCTCATGTTCATTCTTACTATTAATTACATAGACTCCAGTATCGAGCACTTTTCCATCTCTCTATACGCGGACGATAGTAAACTCTTCAAGACGATTCGCTCTTCTGTCGACTCCTCACTTCTCCAAAGGGATCTCAACAGCTATTCAACTTGGTGCCAAAACAACTGCCTCGAACTAAATATTGCCATATGTCACTCAATCACCTTCGCCTGTAAACGCGCCCTTTTCCCGTTATGTTTTTATTTCTTACTCAACCAACAGATATCTCATGTACAATCGATTCTTGACATTGTCATCTTATGTGATAGGGAGCTTAACTTCACACCACCACACACACTTTGGATCCCCTTGAAATCAAACACATATTTTTCTTTACGGTACTTTATTTTTTCGATCTTAATTACTAGCCAACACTATTTTAAAACTTTCTTAACACAATTCTTGTTACCAGCAAACACTATTCTCAAACGTTATTATTACTGGCCTTGTTACTAGCCAACACTATTTTAAAACGTTATTATTACTGGCTTTGTTACTAGCCAACACGTATTTCACCTTTTACGACCGCCTCGGTTAATCGTCTAGAACCAACTCAACTCTGACCGTCTCGGCCAACGTCTTCAAAACCCACCATCTCTAGTGGTTTTCTCTGGATCGAAATCTTTGTTTCCTCCGGCAGATAAAAGGATATCTCCTTTTTCCCGCCTGATCCACTTTGCGGTATATCAAATACAAAAGAAAAATCAATAGTGCATCGTGTTAATGCACATTTCTGATTCCCTTTTTTTTGTGTTGTTAGCTGCTTGGGTGAACGTGTAGTCCGTTTTATTGCGACTGTTGTTTTCTTTCACCGCATGGGCCAGGATCTCTTTCGTGGGAAGTCGGTACACAGGAAAAGATCAATAACGCCTAGGCGAACGTGCAGTTCGTTTTATTGCGTCTGTTTTTTTCTTCTAGGCGAATGGGCAAGGATGTTCCTTGTGGGAAATGGTTTGGGTAAACAAATCTTTGAAGGATCATAAAATTGCAGACGTGCACTTTATGATTCTCAACAACTTTACTTGAAAGTTGGTCATCTGGTCCACAGATTTGGATCCAGGGGATTCTGCGTGTTGAACATATGGTTCGTTCTTTCACGTCTTGGATTGAACTTAAATTCAATATAGAATTGATATCGCGATATTTCCTGTATACGCGATTAATGATGGAGCTTTAGCTCCAAAGAGGTAGGTTTTATGGGATGGGTGGTTGTGGCCGTAACATTTATGGCATTATTCTCAAGGCCAACTCTGCCCTTGGTTTTGTGAAACTCTGGTCAAAATAATCACGCGATCCCTACGTTTCCCCCGCTTGCTCTAGATAGCCTTTGTCCGTCCACTTCTTGAATATGCTAAGTAGGTCTGGTCTCCTAACTACTCGTCCCAAATGTGCAAGGTCCAAAGCGTGCAACGTCCTTTTTTTGCGTTTCGCCCTCCAAGGGTTGAATTGGGAAAATCATCTGATTATACCCCCATAGAGAAGCTTTCTTCTCCTAATTAATCTTAACACACTTGAAGAGCGCAGAATTCATGCCGACATCCTCTTCATCCACCGTTTTCTCTCTGCTTCAATCAACTGCCCAAGCCTGCTTTCCTCTATCACATTTTACACTAATCCCCGAAATCTGCGAAATCCTCGTCTCTTCTATTTGCCGGTCCATCACACTTCTTACGGCTCTAATGAACCCATTTCGTGAATGGTGCAGTGCGCAAACTCTTACCCCACCTTCTTTGACTTCAATCTCACCTCTCCAGCTCTCAAAAGTCGTCTCCTCTCTTACCCCTCTTGACCGCAACACGCTCACCGGCTACACTCCCCCAACCCGCACTCATAGTCACACCCTAGCGTACGGCCTATCCTCATCTTCCCTGTCCAACCACTTATACAATTGTCAATCCACCTTTGTTTAGTTCCCCATTCCCCAGTTTTTAAGTGACTTTGAAGTTAATAACTACCCCCCACACAACTGAAGACGGTCTGCGACCCCTAAAGGTTGAATCGATTCCACAATCTCCTTATTTCCCTGATCAGGCGCCATCCGATTGTTATTGTTTTCCTCTTCTCAAGAGAGAACTCAAGGATAATTATTATACCTCGGACGATGAGAAAGTCAAGTTTCAGGATTCGAAAAAATTCTAAGGAACTTTTCAGTTACGGAAAAAATTATTTGTTACACAATGGGAGAAATGTATTGGCTCCAACGATGACTCTATCGAAAAATATCTGTATGATTTTGAAACTTAAAAATTTTACTTCAATATATTTCTTGCTCGACCATGCTATTTTGTACTCCGCAAACATCTGTGCATTACTTTTCATTCTACCCTCGTACATTGAACTGCGACCGCAACAAAATATATCAATGGGGATTATCTAACCGAGTAGAATGCAATGCCTCAAAACTCAGTGCTGCCTCTTGTCGTCCAAGGCGAACCCTAAAATAGATATACTGTCGATGAACGACACTTGCATCGACGAACCCACGGAACTGTCAATACTCGGCACTCGAATTAATGCGACTCTTATTTGGAACGACCACATGTTTGAAGCTACGAGATATGGGGTTAAATGTAATAGATGCAAAAAATTCTTTACTCCAACCTGGCCACTACTTACAAGGCGTACATTCGTCCTAAGATGGAGTTTAACTCCCACATTTGATCAGACCCAAAACTGCGCTACACGTCCTTGATAGGATGCAAAAACGAGCAGTGAAACGTATTGGGGACCAACCCGTAGGTCGTTCAATTCCGTCGTAAGAACATAAGCGGAACGTATCCTGTCTATCACCCTTCTATAGGTATTATCACCGTCATTGTTCAACTTAAGCTGCTGAATGTGTTTTGCCTTTACAGAGTTTCCCGCGATACCTGTTAATCTGAGAATGGGCTTCAACTTTTTTTTTCTTTAACCGAACCACACGAATCTAGATTGCTCTGCAATATTTTGCCTCTTTTCCTTATTCTCTGTCTATATTTCAGGTCGCACTTGGCTTTGACATTTAAGGGTTCTTAAACACCCCATTAGGTACACGCGTTTCTGTAGAAAACCGTTGAAAAATTAACAAACAAATATGCCGTCATTTTTAGTACGGGTATTTTTTGATCGACACTGATACATTTGTTTACTCTTTAATAAATAAAAACAATTGTGGAGTATTTTTCTTTCAATTTTATATCAATTTATCTCAAATTAAAATGAATCTAATGGTGTCCATTGTTCTTCTATTTTTTCAGCGCAGCGCAATTGCGTTGGACCAGGACAACAGTAAAAAACGAATACCAAATATGGAACACAGTGAAAAATCACAATTTTCGAAACGATATATCGTCGAGAACTCAAGTGAGTGAACATATTCCTACATCTTTTAACTATTGTCACTTTTATTGGAATCGTATAGTTAAAATAACACCTCAGGGCGTCATCTCGGGGCTATAGGTTCCCCTTTCCGTAGACAAGTAAATTGAAAAATTATTTTATTAATGACTGCTTCACTGGAAAATTTCACTTGATCCCGACTAGCCGTATTCGAACTATGAAGTAATAGATAGAGATCAGACATGCAGTATAAATGAATCGTCATAAATTATTGCTTTAAATACATATTGTGTTTGTCTTTTGTCTCTGACCAGTTTTTTGTCTTCCCACAAATAACTTCAAACACTGAAAACACATTCTGTCAATGCCTACCCGGAATTTCTCATTTAAAATTCCCATGTAAGCCTTTTATCAAATTTCTTTTTGCCAATCAGTTGCCAACACCTAATAACGTCAAATTTGAGCGGTCTCTTTCAATTAATTTGTTTACAACTGCTTATTTCGTTGGTTCACCTCAAGTACCTTTTTCGATTTTTATGATGGATAATTTGGTTAAGCAAGGGTTGCGTTACATTTTGTATTTCCAACGGAATTTCGTGCGCGGAATCGTTGAAAATATTGGTTAAGACCTATGGCGACTCAGTTTTATCGAAAACACAAGTGTGCGGATGGTTCAAAGCAATCAAAGGTGTTCGTCAAAACGTAAATAATTTGCCTCCCGCGAGCGCTCCAAGAACGGCTGTGACTGAGGAAGACGTCACTAAAGTGAAGGAATTTGTGCTTAAATCTTGCGATAACCAGAATCACCCACATCCGTGAAGATGTTGGGCTCGGTCTCAAGATATCTGAAAAGAAAGGGGAAGCACGTATCTAAGGATAGTGTGGACAGGGTTAGTTCAATTGTTCTCTAACTACTTGGATGGGCGGATGGTGGAAAAGACATCGTACAAGACCGGTAGGTCTTGAGTGCGGTAGTAAACGCAGATCACGTCTTTGGCGTCTGATAATCTGCGCTTTGCTCGGTGTGCATGTGTGTGGCTCATCACGAATCCAAAATGTGCCGCCCTTTTATACTCTGTGGCAACAGAGATTTGTTAAGATTTTGTGTGCTTCAATTGGAAAAGGATTCTGGGAAATGTATAGGAATTTACTTGAATATTCCCGGAAGTAGAAATCATGAAATGCATTTAGAATTAGGGATTTCATAATATCAATGGTTTTAGGGAATTGAATCAATGCACGACAAATGGACTTTCGTTTAAATTTATCGTGCATATGATTCAATTGGATTGGGATGTAAGGTACTTGGAAATTGAATCAATGTGCGACAAATTACCTTTTGGTTTAACTTGTCGCTCATATGATTCACTATGGAAATTGGATTGGGATTATAGGTAATTGGGTGAGAGTAGTGATTTAGGATCACTACAACAGCATCCAAAAGTGGTTACTGATGACATGCTTTCTCGATTCTACATTTGTTACAAATTATTACGTAACAGTTAATATTCACCGGACACCTAACGCACATTCGAAATAAAACACACTTGTTTTAATTCAGTTCTATGTTTATTTTCATCATCATCATCAGCACACATCAGGTATTGGCCTTATTTAGCAAGTCTCTCCACCGATCCCGATTTCGAGCCGATGTCATCCAGTTTGGCACTCCCAAGCTCTGGGCGTCCTGGTATACGCTATCCCTCGATCGCAGGTCTGCGCGCTAGCTCCTTCCATACATCCTACCACAGAGGACTTTCCAGGCAGGCTCCTTTTCGTGGTTGCAGCGTCTCCGGGATCGTCCATCCTCACATACGAAGCCAACAATTCCCCTTCAGACTTTCCTATCGAACGCGGCTAATGGTTCAAAGTGTTCTATTATTGAGCACCCAGGTCTCGGATCCATACATGAGTACTGGTAAGACTATAGCGTTTGCGACGATTGTGAAGAGCGTGTGATTCCAACCGACGCTATCACGGTTAGAATCACTAAAAGATAGAACCAAAGCTCAACGCATCAAGTCACTGCCACGTGTACGAATTCAATTTCTAAACTCAAGTACACTCAACTGATCTGGAAATGCTTTGTATTTTGTTGCCATGGTATACGGCTTTAATGGATGTGCTTTGATTGTTTAACTTATCTTTTTTCGGTGATGTTGTTCTTCACCATTAGTCGTGTGTGTATTTGCTAGAAATTGCACAAGACCATTATTTTAGTGGCTTGGATGTTGTGAATAAATTTCGGGATTTAAAAAGCCTTGATAGACCATAGTAGGCTTTGTTGGATTTGATCAGCCGTTCGCGTATTTCTTCTTCCATATTGTTATCGGCTGCTACTATTCACCCAAGGTAGTTAAAGGATTGCACTGTTTCAAATTCGTGCTCCACTACCCTGATAGTTTGACCAACGTTAGGTCTTCTCTTCGCAGAAGTTACCAGCATGTACTTAGTTTTTCTCTCATTAATGCGGAGTCCCAGTTTTTGTGCCGCCTGCTCGATGTGGGTGAAGGAGTCCTGTACAGCCGATGACGTCGATGTCATCTGCGTAGGCAAGTATCTGGCTGGACTTGGTGATAATAGTCCCTCTAGTTGTAAAGCCAGAGTCACGGATTACTTTCTCCAACGCCAGGTTGAAGAGGAGGCAGGTCAGACCGTCCCCTTGTCGAAGACCATTAAAGATGTTTATTGGTTTGGAGAGCAATCCCGCTATTTTTACTTGACTAGTTACGTTGGTCATGGTCAACCTACAAAGTCGTATCAATTTGTTCGGAATGCCGAACTCTCTCATGGCATTATATAGTTCTACCCTGGCTATGCTGTCGTAGGCGGCCTTAAAGTCTATGAATAGATTATATAATGAGTTTTGAATTCCAGATATTTTTCCATCGCCTGCCTAAGGATGAATATCTGATCAATCGCTGATTTGGCTGGGATGAAGCTACACTAATATTGACCAATGATGGCTTTAGCGTATGGTGCCATCCGGTCATGTAGGATAGAGGAGAGTATCTTATAGGCGGTACTCAGCAATGTTATACCCCTATAGTTGCTACACACTGTGATATCTCCCTTCTTATGTATGGGGCAAATTATTCCGCGACGCCAATCTTCCGGCATCTCCTCTTCCTCCCATACATGCACCACGATCTCATGAATTGCGTAGCGCTTTCCCTCCTTGTTTGATCAACTCAACTGGTATGCCATCAGCACCGGGAGCTTTATTTGATTTAAGCTGTTTTATGGCTTTTAATGTTTCCTCAATGCTCGGTGACTGCAGCATTTGGTCTTGATCTTGCATTGAGGAGCCTCCAATCTTCTGTGAGCTGACTACTTAGCAATTCATTGAAGTGCACTTCCCATCGCTCCAGAATCCTTTTAGGATCGGTGTTCAGATTACCCTCTTTATCCTTCCAGTAAGTGCAGCGTGGTGTGTACCGCGTCATACTACGGATTATTTGGTAGCATTTCAGCGCCTGGTGCGGACCTCGCTCTCTACTTTCCTCTATTTCACAGACCGGTTTTTTTTTCAGGCACTTTTCTTTTGTCTGTGGAGTATTTTGTCTGATCTTCTAAGCTCTTTGTATTTCTCCTCGCGTACCCGCGTCCTATGAGACTGCTGCATTGCCCGCTATGGAGCGTTCTTACATCCAGTCGGTAGTTTGCACTCATCATCAAACCAGTCGTTCCGATCTCTACGACTACTGCCTAAGATGGAGTTGGCAGTACTAATGACAGTATTCTTAAGGCGTATCCATTTCTCCTCTACGCCTGGCATTCTGGCCCCGGGACTTGCTCTCCTTCCATCTACTCTTCGAGTACGAGTCTTAAGCGTAAGGCAGCCGCGTTGATTAGGAAACCTGGTACTCGCAACGACCAAGTTCTTTGATGCTGCCAGTTCTATGACTCGTAGTCCATTGTCATTAGTGTTTTCATGCAAACTATGGAAACCTACGCAGTGCCTGAAAACCGGCTCCCGACCAATGTTCGCATTCAAATCACCAAGAACGATTTTTCACATCTTATCTTGGGCAGGCATTGAGGGCCCGTTCGATGTTCTCGTAGAATTCTTCGTTTTCGTTGTCAGAGCACTCCTCTGTCGGTCCGTGACCATCGTCCATCTTATTTATTGTAATGCGGTTATGTCAGCCTTATTTTCGGACAGGGCATCGGCTAGCCGCTATGCAGCTCGAGCTCTGTATAGTGAGCGGACGTTCCATGAGAAAGTTCTCAAATCGTTTAGCCATTTTCGTTTCCGTGGTCGTCGTGGTGTATCCGTTCCATATCCGAGACTTGCTGAATCTTAATTAATTGTTTGTTTTTTTTTTTTTGGGAAAGGTTATTAGCCTTGCGCCAACCTTTCTCAGGATGGCGTTGCATGCATTGGTTCACTATTTGGTGGATGCCAAAGTAGCTACCCAGGGGTTTCACGTGGAGACTGCATGTCAACTTGGATTGAACAGGGACAAGGATCGTCCTGGCGTTCGCCGGGTCGAAAGCAATCAGCGACTTTTTTAGTTTAAGTTTATCTTACACTAGATAACTGGACACACGATTTCTCCGCCCACGAAATCTTATCCTACACAACACAAAAGCACTGCTTCCGTCTTTACTGACGTCTCGAATTTTAATTTCAATTACAATAGGCTTTATTGAATTACGTGCGTATAGGATGATGGTTTGACTTAGACACTGGTATCTCTCCTGCGATCGTGCAGATCGAAGGATACATCCATTGTTCGCACTCACAATAGATCGCCTTTCCAATACAGCTGATTTATGTCTCGCAGTAAATTTTTTGTTTGTCTAACATTGAAAATGTTTACGATCTGTGAGGCCTTATTAGAACGTTGTATTTGCACAAGTGGTTATTTGTGGTCAACGATGGGACAGATATTTTGCATATGTTATTGCTTCGCTACCATGGAATTGTTATCTGCTTTGAGTTTTGCACATTATTTCCTTTGTGCCGTCAGAGATTTTTTCCAGATGTGGTATCTGGATTCCATGATCCGCCTGTGTATGCATTCAAGATGTCATGCACTTGTACAGGTACTCATTGCATTGGATGTGTTGATTAATCTACATATGGGAGTTCATATGAAGGTCAACCTGTTAATGGTGGGGGGTGGCCCCAGAAGGGAAATTATTAGGTGGTAGTGCGCGCTGCGTGTAACATATCCATGCAACGCACATAACTTGTGACGATGTTCCAGCATGACATGTAAACAAGTCAACAATCATCCGAACGGCGTTACCAAAACGAACCGAAACCGAAAAAATACGGCAAAGTCCATTACAAATTAGGGTCGTACTCAGTGTTTTCTTCAATGATCGTGGTGTGCTGCACCATGAATTCCTTCCGTCAAACAGTGAATAAGGAATATTACTTAGGCGTTATGAAGCATTTGCAATAGAGTGTTCGTCAAAAGAATCCTGATTTGTGAGGAGATAAATCTTGGGTTTTGCACCACGATAATGCACCATCTCACATTGAGGGCGAATTTTTGATCAAAAACTCATATATCATGATCAAACAAGCACCGTATTCACCAGATATGGCTCCTTGTGGCCTGTTTTCCAAACTCAAATTGCCACTTCTAAGAACACGTTTCGATTCAATTGAAACCATAAGTTCTCGCACTGTGCTGTGACATATAAGGGCACTCCAAAATCCCTTTTTGTCCGGGCGTTAGTGTAAAAAAAAAAAAAAAAATTGATAAATAAAAAAAATAAAATCGATCACGATCGTGGCAGCCTATGAAATGTTTATGGATGATGGGATAAATCATTGGTATAAGGTTTTTGCCTCGGAAGGAGCCTACTTTGAAGGCGATAAAATAAATGTTGATGGTTAATTAAAATTTGTTCTTTTATTGAAAAATTTCGGGTAGACATTTGACAGAATATACAGCTACAACTTTATATTTTTTTACGAATTTTTTAACAAGATTTTGAGAGTAATTCCTTGATATTAAGGGACCCTTTACGGAAAAAAACTTTTTCTTGTAATTCTAAAAGGGAAAATACTAATAAACGTATAGTGTAGAGTACCCATTAAAACACAAATGCATTTCCCATAATATATCATCATCATCATCATCATCATCGGCACTACAACCGGGAGCCGGTCTTGGCCTTATTTAGCAAGTCCTGAGGCTTGTTAAATTTTCCATAATGATTTATTTTGTCTGGGCAAGGTCATTAGTCTTGCGCCAGGGGCTCCCCGACGGGGAATCGAACCCCGGTCTCCCGTAATATATACTGGATCACAAATCAGGATCCATGATCACGAAACAAAATACCGGAAGGCACACGCCAAAGCACTGAAACAATGAGAAGTATGCTGAGTGCTGTGAACAGTGCGATGATATACACGCAAGTGGGTGAGTATATTAACTAAAAATATAACCTCCACATTGTCTTTGAAATGATAAACTGTATGCCTCGTGATCCGTACCATCGGATCAATTGTGTAATCCGTTTAGGGTATCTTAAATAAACACAAGATACCCTAATTGCACTATCGTTTCGCGCGTCAAGTCTTCTGTGGGATCCGAAGTAAACCAACGGATCACCACAAACGCGTCCGAGTGTAGTACACTAATATATATGGAATTCTCGCAGTAGTGTGAAAATTGTGTGGAACTGTACAGTACGGGAAAACCTTCTACCATTTCCATCCCTTGTGACTATTTTCAGGATCTAGTGGGGTACCTACTACAAGGGCATAACACTTGTAGTGGCTGCTTTCGCTTATCTATTGCTGGTCCCGACTTGCATCCTTTCCCGAGGCAAACAAATCCGCTGGTCCGGATAGCATTCCCCCAATCCTTTTGAAGAGATGTTCCTCTTCTCTCGCCAAACCACTGCGGAAACTAACAAGCCTCAGGGCTTTCTAAATAAGGCCAAGACCGGTTCCCGGTTGTAGTGCCGATGATGATGATGATATTCCACTGATGTGAATTGTTTTGTTATCGCTATGGTATACGGCTCTGATGTATTTTCTCATTCGATTTTCGTTCGGTGTTCTTCACTATTACGTGTATATTGTGTGTGTATCTGTTAGAGACGCTTCAAAATCACTTATCAACCGTCAACTTTCGAAATATCTGAAATCAAATGACCTCCTCAATGACCGCCAATATGGCTTTCATAGCAACAGGTCCACAGGAGATCTGATGGCGTACCTTACCGAAAAGTGGAGCCGTTCCATCCACTACCTCGGTGAAAGCAAGGTAGTCGCATTGGATATTTCAAAAGCCTTCGACAGAGTCTGGCATCCAGCCCTTTTGTCATAATTGCATTCATATGGAGTGGACAATTCTCTGATCCAATGGAAAAGCGACTATCTTTCTGGCCGTTCAATCCAAGTGGTTCTTGATGGTGTCAAATCTGTCTCCCATCAAATTAATGCAGGTGTTCCCCAGGGTTCGGTACTCTCACCCACTCTCTTCCTCATCTTTATAAATGATCTCTTATCAATTACTCACAACCCAATTCACTCGTTTGCTGATGATAGCACGTTAAGTTTCTCATACTCATACGAACACTCCCGGCCAAACCCTTCGAACGTCACTACTAACCAGCAACTTATGCTTGATACATTGAATTCAGACCTCAACAGGATATATCAGTGGGGATTATTTAACCGAGTAGAATTCAATGCCCTAAAAACGCAGTGCTGCCTCTTGTCGTCAAAGGTGAACCCCAAAGTAAATATACTGTCTATGATCGGCACTTGCATCGACGAAGCCAAGGAAATATCAATCCTCGGTACTCTAATTAATTAGACTCTTAACTGGAATGACCACATATCTGAAGCTGTGAAAAGTGCAGCCCACTGTATGAGGTTCCTTAAGAGATGTAAAAGATACTTCACTCCATCCAACCTGGCCACTATTTACAAGGCATATATTCGTCCAAAAATGGAGTTCAACTCCCATATTTGGTCAGGCGCATCCAAAACTGCACTACATGTGCTCGATACGATGCAAAAGCGAGCAGTGAAACTTATTGGGGACTCAGCCGTAAGTCGAGCAGTTCCGTCGTTAGAACACAGGCGCAACGTATCATGCCTATCTCTTTTCTATAGGTATTACCGCGGGAGTTGCTCAACTGAACTTGCTGAATGTGTTCCGCCCCTTCAGACATTTTCCCGCGATACCCGTCAATCTGTGAATGCGCATCAGTTCACGTTGAAAGTGGACTTTAGGCGCACAAATAAACATAAAGAGTCATTCTTTAGCCGAACCACACGAATGTGGAATGTTCTGCCTGATCATGTGGTTCCTGGCCGTTGTGATGTCCAGACATTCAAGACCAATATACATCGACACCACCTTTCCTTATCCACTTCCTCTCCACCCGCTCCCAATGTTCTCTGATATTTAAGGGTGCTTCAAAATCCCCTTTTGCGGGCGCTTTAGTGTAAAAAAAAAAAGTCTGACAAAAAGTATAACATGACAATACTCAATTTCTCAGATGTTCCGATAGATGTGTGTCATGTATGACACACGATATCAGGATGCATGAAACTCACAAATAGTGTTATAACAATACTCATTGCCCAGCTGTTCCGAAAGATGTGTGCCATGGTGGAAGTACTCACCTATTAACGTGTCCTCGGAGAAGTGACTCAATGTGGATTTGCCATGCAATGTGCAATGAGTTTTTGAAATTAGGAACATAGTTTTCAGGTTATGATTGGACAGCCGAAATATGATGGCATGTTACCTACTTGGTATCAACAGGCATCGGAAATGTTGATTAGAGAAATAGTATGGGGGAACCTCGTGTAAAATGAAATTTTTTTAATTTTTTGTTTCTGCCTAAATTGATGGGAAATTTCCTCAAAAATGCGAGAAAAAAAGGTTAGAAAGTGATCCAAGACCTCCTTGTACTTTATTTTCAAACGAAAGTAAACAGTCTAATTGGGTGGAGCTCTCAAATAGTCGAGCGCTCGTCGGACGCTCGGCCTTTCGGTTCTGGCCTGAACAGTTTGAAGAAGAGGAAGGTCTACTCTATGGCCCTGAAATCGCAGATTAGCAAGAAACTGCGGTAAGTTAGAACGAATCACGAATTTTTTCACGATTTTTCTCAAACTCTAAATGCGTTTTTCTCGAAGCGCAAAATTTCGCACGCCGTGCAACGTAGCTCAAAAACGAATCATTCGATCTTTATGAAGTTTGGTACAGAAATTCTATAGATATTTGGCCTCAACATGACGAGCTTCGATTTTTTATTTTTTTATTTAAAACATTGTTATTAAAATTGTTTATAAAAGAAAATCCTTTTTTATCAAAACTTCGCCATTTTTGCACATTTGCAAATTTTAATAAAAGGGGAACGTCATGCTGAGCGTTTTTGCATAAACGAAAGAACCCATTTTGTATTTTTTGTTTCAGATCATTTTTGTGACCTGTATGCTACACGGCGCATTTTGAAGACGCTGTTTTCAAACCGCCATTGCACCGTTTTATTGTTAACGATTAGTCTTAAAAAAATATTTTATTTAAATATTATAACGTAAATAAATTGTGCTTTAAATTGCAAATTAATCTACGCATTACATTTTTCAAAAAAAAATCCTGAAAAATAGGCTATTTACATGAGGTTCCCCCTTAAGAACCGATTTTTGAAAGAATAAAGCAGATACAAGCTGACTTTGATCAAACTTGCGTCTCATTCTTTTTGGCAGATATTTATGGAATTCGTGCCCTGCTTTACGAATATGCTCCGACTTTCTGGGAGAAACCTATGGCATTCGTGCCATGCCATATAGTCAAGCGGAAATCTCTCCTTTAGCACCGTCTACCCCTGATACCACTGACACAACTTTACATTGATCTCTACAAATATGAAAATACGCTTCACCTTTTACGTCCGATTTTTGCATTATCCTGATTGGTGCCGCACGAATCCTCACAAGACAACTCTCCCAGCATCCTACCTTCCATGGCGACCCTGCAATAGTAAACCAACTACTTCCTACCCTAGAGAAGCTCTACTACGCCTTCCTACAGATTCTGAAACAAGGGCCTTAAACGTAATATCTGTTGTCAGTGATCTCTGTTATTGTAGCCCAATGGTTCATTTTTCCTACTAATTTTTAGGCAATTATAGAAAACTCTAAAACATAAACATCAAGTTTAGCAACAATTATAATCCCATTTATTATATCCCAATCTAAACAAATGTGCGACCGGAAAATACGCATTCACGGCACACCTGACTTGTTCACCCTTACTCAGGTAATTAGTGATTTAGCAAAACATATAACGTGACACATCGTGCGCTTGATATCCTTCAACCACTTTTTTTTACACATTCTCCAGTACACCTTCACGACATATTTGAATTAATGGATTTCGATCACTTTTTAAAAGCTACATGTATTTCAAAGATTATGCGTCTCCGCTGCTTATTAATCAGAACAATTGGAAGTCCCGTAAAGTGCGACTTTCAGTTTGAACAGATTCTCACGACCGATGGAATCCACTCATACCCGCTTTACTACGCATCTGACACAATGAGTCTATAGAGACAAACGTCTTTTTACATGCGATGTGGTTCATGATATTTAATTCAAGGTGCGCATAAAAGACACGTTCCAAAGTCACGATTGCAGACACACGGAAGTAACTGGGTTATGACGTATATTGTATTAACAACATCGTACCACGGGAGTAAGCTCGTCTCACATTTACAGGAGTATGAGAGTCGCTAAGGTTCGTAGACGCATAAAGGGTTTTACGGGTTCAGCAGGTATGTGCTTTATGAATCGCTTCGAACCTAACGAGGGATAGCCGGCGTTACCAAGTATTCAATTGGATGTGAAAAATCCAGTTTGGAATATACCTCTATGTTAGACGTCTTGAGCTATCAATTAGAATTGCAGTGTATTGCACTTAAGTAGAGGACTGATATGTAAATAATTTATACCATTTACTGATCAATGTTGTTAAAGAGCTTAGTTAATACAATTTCCTCGCATGAAATATATACTTATCACCCAATCTTTGTCTAAGCACGTATAATACGAGTAGTAACCAAACGAGTTTAAAACGCGAGTATATCAACATATATTGAACAGCTAACAAACTCTTCAACGTAACATCACTTAATAGCATTCCATTGAAGCAAACAATATTCAGCAGAATCATATTGATGCGTTCCCAGAAATACAATATTTATGAGAATGTTTGTCGGGTAAATAATGAGCGTAATGAAATGCACCCTCATTTATACCCAGACTGCGTAAAGAATTGCAACTAGACGACCTTGCCTTAATCAATAAAAGTTTATCGGCTTCGCTACAAACGTATTTCTATCCTGAGACTGACTACAAGGAAAGCATTGAAAGTGAAATAATTACTCACATCAATTGCGTCATAAAGTAGTCAAAATGTAGCACTTGCCTTATTCAATATAGTCATTCAAATTTCTGTGATTGGCTTAACGATAACCAGATGTTCTATTTATGACTCTGAGATTTCATTCTAAGAATATCGCTGAATAACAGATGTTCTATCAATATAAGGCCACACCTGACATAAAAGGAACTAGATAAAAAAGGTGTGCCTTTTTCAGGCCACGAAAATCTCCACTTCCTGAAACGAATATTACCTTTCTCGACTTGCTGCAGCATTACATAAATAAATAATCAGGTTGTTGTACATTTCCCTTACGGTACAGCCGTTGTTTCCACGCATGATTGCTAGTGTTACTTGATGAAGTGTACCACACCTATGGGTAAGAGAGAAATAACTTGTAAAGGTCTATTAGCCAATCATCAGTTGAACATACGTCCACATGAATTCAAATTTAGAAAATTGAAGGAAATTCTAACTAGAGTCTTTGTGTAGTCTTGTGGTTATACCATTTTGAGCGATTGCTTGTCATAGTTTCCGGTGAACATATGCAAAATGCATTCGATTGTGCACAATCGAAAACAATTTCCCCCACGCAATGGGTAGAAAATGGAATCAAAGAATTGTGACATTCACTTCCCTCTGCTACGAGGGTTGCCTCTTATGTTTCGGGATTTGGCAACCCTAGTGTTGCAATCCGGCAATTGACAGCTCTGTCGTAAAGTTGGACATTTTTGAGGTTATACGCACTCAGAACGTTTTGACATACGAGCGCTATTTGTGTTGTTTACAGTAACTTAAAACATTCATCTCGGCCCAAAAATGGAATTAAATCGTCAACATTTTCGTGCGATTATTTTTTACAACTTTCGGCGTGGATTAACTCAGCAATAGTGCATGGATGAACTTAATTCAATTTTTGGCGATGAAGCTCCATCAAGGACCAGTGTTTATCGATGGTATGGTGAATTCAATCGTGGTCGTAGTTCACTCCAAGATGAATTTCGTGAAGGTCGTCCAAAATCAGTTGTTGTTCCGAAAACCATTGATGCTGTGCGCGAACTGATATTGGAAGATCGTCATGTGACCTATCGTGAGATTGAGACAACCTTAGGCGTTAGTGGGACCAGCATACATTCAATATTGCATAAACATTTGACTGTCAAAAAAATTTGTTCGCGTTGGATCCCACACAATTTGTCAATCGCCCAAAAAAAGGCTCGTGTCAATTGGTCGAAAGAAATGCTCAAAAAATACGGTCGCGGTGCTTCGAAACACGTCTGTGACATCGTGACAGGTCATGAATCGTGGATTTACGCGTATGAGCCCGAAAGTAAACAGCAGTCAACTGTCTGGGTGTTTCAAGATAAGCCAAATCCAACAAAAGTTGTTCGCGCACGAAGCACTTCCGAGCAAATGGTCGCCTGTTTTTTCGGAAAAACTGAACATGTCGCAACCGTACCACTAGAACAACGCAGAACAGTCAATTCTGAGTGGTACACAACCATTTGTTTGCCAGTTGTCTTCCAAGAAATCAGGAAAACCACTCTTCACCACGACAATGCGAGCTCTCACACATCGGCTGCGACAACTGCATTTTTGAACACCCAAAACATCGATTTGACGGGTCATCCGCCGTATAGACCTGACTTGGCGCCGAATGACTTCATTTTATTCCCGTACGTAAAAAACAAACTGAGAGGTCAACGTTTTTCGACACCTGAAAAAGCGGTTGCTGCATTCAGAATGCATGTGTTGGATATACCTCAATCAGAGTGGCAAAAGTGCTTCGACAATTGGTTCAAACGCATGCAAAAGTGTATAGATCTTCATGGGGAATATTTTGAAAAACAATAAAGTGATTTTCAATGATCAATATTTGTTTTTGTTCTCTAATCCCGAAATATAAAAGACAACCCTCGTATTACTTGTTTCAATTTTTCTGTCCTCACTACTTTTTTCTCTCTTCTATGTCCCGCTATATAGTTTGATACTGAATACTGTAAGGGTAACATACTATTAGTGGGGCAAAAATCCTGTCCTAGAAGAAATTTATTTAGCGGATACAAATAAAATAAATAAGCACGAAAAATGAAATAGATTGTAGTAAAAAAATAAAAAATTGTACACATAACTAATCACTAGACCTTACACTGTAAGCCCATCATTAATGTAAATCCATTGTGACTGACCTAGTACAATAGGACGATAATGGATAAACTTCTGGTTCCTTGCCTTCTTCTTGTTCAAGCAGTCACGGCGGGTGGACGTGTGGGGTTTCTTCAAGGCGCCGAAGAACCACCCATCGCTTTAACCCCACCTAACCTTCCTCTTCCCATACAAAACCATGGTACTTACCTGCAATTTTGGGCAGCGTAAGCTCCCAGCAGCATTTCCCATACCTGAAAGGAAACCTACCCGACGGCATACATACATTCTGAACTTTTCTGGTTCATACTCCATGAACAAGTTCATCTCCTATCGGCTCAGCTTGTCTTCAATTGCCGATAAACAAACGCTGGCCAGCGTATTGCGGACACAGCTGCAATCCATATACCTACATAATCGTATACCTATCCTACTCTAAGGTCCGCATTAGTGCGACCAATTCTCTAACCATTACCCAGCCATGCATTTGATTTGAGCATGAACGTGATCGTTTATTTACTCACGTTCATGTCCCATGAAGACCCATCATCCAACCCGAACAAACAATTCGTAGCCACCGTCGTCGAGTTTTCTGTGGACTTAACGTCCAGGACCAATTTCCCCCATTCTGCTTCAGAGCCATTTGACTAAAGTAAACAGATCCCCAATCTCTGGTCGAGCTGTTGACACCAGTAGATATTGCCTACATCGGTATTTTCCCGGAATCTTAAACAAATACAATGACGACCCCTTTGTAACATAGGCACATCATGTACATTATGCGTGCCACCATTTGACCTGTGAAATAGCGTTTTCGTTTACTTTGAAACAAAAATCTATTTCGTTCCCTGGCATACATCATCAGCGATGTATGGGTACATCGCCGCAGCCCCTGATGATCGTGCATTTGTGTAATCAGGTGTCCCCCGATCATCGTCTTCATCGCAGGGCATCGAACCTGCCCTACACAGCAATGGAAATTCTCACATATGCCCTTTTTACGTGATCACCATTGGCTACAGTCAAGTGGAACCGTTTTGCCCCTCCTCTATCGATGCAATTCACGGCCATTGAATCTGATGGATGTGAGTTGCATCGAGAAGTCAGATTTTTACCACCAGCAACGACGAACACGAGTTCGCGAAGTCGAGTCAATACAATTTTTCTATAAAAAGAGTT
Organism: Microdon myrmicae; assembly: GCA_963931805.1. Taxonomy (NCBI): domain Eukaryota; kingdom Metazoa; phylum Arthropoda; class Insecta; order Diptera; family Syrphidae; genus Microdon; species Microdon myrmicae. Next base: position 40,715,151 of record OZ007501.1, on the reverse strand, counting down.
GCGCGCTGAAAGCACCGTTTTCTTGAGTCGATACGTTTTGTTTTCAATTAAAAATTTGTGCGCGGAAATTTGTATTCCCTTGTAACTAGAAATAAGTGAATAACGAACAGTTAACAATTTAAGGCCTGCTCCGCAGAGTGAACTATGCGCGGAAAGTTATATTCCCTTGTAATAAATTTTACTCCTTGTTTAACAACAAAGAACTGTGTGACTGGGAATAAGAAAATAGCTGAAATAAATGCAGAAAAAAAAAACCAAATTGTTTCATTTCCTTTTTCCGCTTGGGACGTCGTCGCAGAATTGCAAGTGCTTCCAGAGGACCAGCAGTTGTGAAGTAGTGGGAGTTAGTGAATCCCGCGTCCGTGTCGACGCACTGACTAAACCTCGCCACAGACGTAAGAACGAAGTTCAAATTGTGAATGGCGATAATTTAAATAAAAATATAATTCAGAAAAGATAGATATAAACAAAAATAAATATTACATATCGTTTATGGGCACTTGAAACATAGGAAAAAAAATTGTTTCACTCAATTATAACGACAATTACTATAAGGGTATTAGTTCCCTGCCTAGTTGTAAAAGAGCAAAAATTCCCTCTTAGAAAAATAAAATAAATAACCATGAAATAACTAAAAGATAGAGATAAACAAAATGAAATACACAAAAACGTGAAATAACGAAAAGATAGTGTTGAGATGCGTCTAAAAAAAAGGATTGCTCTTGGATTAAAAGTTTACATATGTATACTTATCAGTAGGAAAAAAGTAAAAGAATGTCAAGTATATCAAGAACATGAAGTAGATCTGACAGCTAACTGACAGTGCTATCTACTGTCGAGCGGATGGCAAAGGAAAGATAGCTGGAAATGAATCCGACCAGACGCGATAAAGAAGTGTACACATTACACACCCAACACCTCTTCTTAATTCCACAATCTGCTGATTTAATTTAGTCCAAAAACACAGCCCTAAATCTTTGAAACATCTCATGTGAACTGATAATCCTATTGACTTTGTTATAGCATCCGCTGGTATCTCTTCTGAACCAATAAATTCCAACTTGATCATACCATCTCCGGCCGCCTCATTGACGAAATGGTACATGATATTCTGACGCATATGACAGTCAGTACTGGAATATTCGGGAAAGTCCAAAACAAAGTACTAGAATATTATATAAAGTACTGGAAAACTGGAGACTATGGATAATAGAACATTCAAGATTATGGAACGGACGGAAACGAAATACCGAATCAGAATGTGGGGAAACGGTATAAATACGTCGCACACAGCTCATGGAGACAAGTAGAGAGTAATAAGTAAGAAAGTGAAGCAAGACGTAAGAAGTAAGCAGTCAAAGGCGCGATAAGTAAGCGATAAGTCAAGGAATCGTTAAGTGGACGGTAAAAGTAACGGTTGTTATTAACAGACTAATAAAGTGTTACATTAATTCAAAATCGATTTAACGGCTCTTATTTATTTTAAATAATTGATCCAGCGAACCCTAAGCTCGCTACAATATCAAGGTATTTGCTTCGTCCATTATGTAGTCCAAATTCTTCTAGAAAGTTCCGTAAAAATACAACTTCTTTTGCGACAGAGCTGATATTAACGTATTCCGTCTCTGTGCTTGATGTGGACACAATTCTCTGTTTTTTCGAACCCCAGAGGACGAAAGCTTAACAGCTTTGGGACGTCCGGTTGTTGTAAACGCTTCCCCAACTGGCATCAGCAAATGCGCGTAGATACTGTGACGTCTTCTTATACACAATTCCATCACTTTTGGAACCCCGTAGTTACCGGAAGACGTGCATTGCTGCATTCCAATGGTACTGCTGAGGATCAGTGGAGAATTGAAATAATGCGTTAACCTTTTTTTTTATGTATAGATACTTCTCTTAGGAGAGGAGAACGTATAGCGCCGACACGGCGTCCCGAGATACCATTAAATAACTGTTGCAGTTCTTTTTGAACAGTTTCCGGTTGTAACGATCCGGAAATACTTGCGCGGATAGGGAATTGCAATAACTTTCCCGCTCTGTAATGAAACGAGTTCTGATGTAGGGATGTTCGCGCCGTCGAGATATGAACCGCAAATTGGTGCTATCCGTCAGGAGATGAACCCCAAATTGGTGCGATCTGTCGGATTGTCTTGTAGAGCGCATATAAACCGAATTCCGCTGAACAATACCACGAATCTCCGAAGAACAGTACCCGTGATAGTATCTGTAAAATAGACAGAGGTCAGCTACGCACCTTTGATGTGTTAGCGACGCTAGTCCCGACGTCAGCTCGCCTCACTGATCAGGCGGTCGCTCGTCTATGTATGCTCTCAAGTCATCATCATCATCGGCACTACAACCGGGAACCGGTCTTGGCCTTATTTAGCAAGTCCTGAGGCTTGTTAAATTTTCCATAATGATTTGTTTTTCCCGGGAAAATGTCATTAGTCTGCTCTCAAGTAGTTCGAAGTTATGTTTAGGAGAAGAGCAGCACACGTGAGAGCAATATTCGAGCGCGGGTCTAATTTGGGATTTATATTGGAGGAAAAGTTTGACCAGAGTAAAATATTTCTTGGCTCTAGAAAGATAAAGGCAGATCTGGCTATGTCTGGCACGTGTTAATGCCAGAATACATTCCCACAGACCGTGATGCCAAGTAATTTCAAGCTTTCTTCAGATTCGAGGGCCTAGCTATTCATCGTCAGCTGTAGAACCGATGATCCCCTTTTCTTTGTGAATGTTGTATATTGTAACTTCGTTGCTTTAAAGTCGACGAGATTGACCTTTACCCACTCCAGGACCCTAGCCAAATCTCGATTCAGAGAGTCTAGCTGTCTACATCTTAGCTGGTGCAACGTTGGTGCACCCATCGGTCGATCACTCGAAAACGGGGAAACAAGTGTACTGTCATCCGCGAAACTGAACACCTTGTTATCCGTTGATTCCAACAAATCATTCATGCGAAACAAAAACAAGGGTGGAGCCAAAGTAGAACCCTGAGGCACCAGGGATTTAACAGGATACAGATCCGATGACTCGCCATCCACAACAACCCGGATCGATCGATTTTCGATGTGACTCTCCGGCCAGTCGCAAAGCTGCTAAGAAAGTCCGCATGAATGAAATTCGCTCAACAATGTCCCATGCCAGACGCGGGCAAAAGCCTTGGAGATATCCAATGCGACCACCCTTGGTTCACCATGACCCTCAATCGCAGATGTCCATATATCAGTTCTAAGGCTGTTACACGCAGGCTGTTACACCCTCAATCGCAGATGTCCATATATCAGTTCTAAGGCTGTTACACGCAGAAATAATATACCATATGTTTACATGTAACATGAATATTGCACTTTGCTGTACGCAAATTACCAATACATTCTATATAATACACGAATGTAGCAAATAGGCTAATTAATATTATAAATATTTTGCTACACGCAAGATTCTGCAAAAACGATAATGTTGCATGCATAAGGGACATCTTTTATTAACGTTAAAACCGAAAGAATCCTTTCAGTGTAGCATCAAATATAATTTCCCGCTACAAGCGATGGAATCCTTTCGGTGTAGCTGTGAAACCTTATCACATGTCTACCCGTAGCTAAACGCATTTCCAGTTCTCATGCTCAGAATTGCAATTTTGCATTTCCCATGTTCCATCTATGCCCTACAAGCAAATCAAATCCCTACCACCATGAAACGCATGCATTGCAATTGCAATCCTGCAGTTCCCACAATTGCAATCCTGCAGTTCCCACACCCCATCACACCCAACATTCTCCACACCTGGATGATCACACCCAACACCCCATCGCCCTCAAGGTAATTTTACCCAGACACATTACGCGGGCGGAATCTCACATTTCGCATCGAAGACCGCACCGGCGCGATCATAGGTGGCTCCAAAAGACCGGCATCGAGATTTGAATTCGCGGAAAATAAATTCATGAATACATTAGCTTTATCTTTTGAATTTGTGACCAACGTGCTGCTACCCATGACTAACGGAGGAAAAGAGGAGAAAGCGAAGTTACCCTTGCCATTGACCAGAAGGGACGGGAACTGGATGGGCACTCAAGGAGTTTATCGGTCCCTCTGTCGTTCTAAGCCTTCTTCGCGGTATCAATCGTCTGGTTACATGCGTTTTTGATTCTAACAAAATTCGTTCTTTTAACCTCGGTGGGATTGGAGCGCCATTGCTTAAAAGCTCTATTTTGACGGCTGTAACCTGGTCGCATTTTTATCAAACCAAAGTTTATTAGATGAACTTCGTTTGACGGAATGCAGAATGTAGATCTCCATTCCGGGAAGAATAATCCATTGACGAATGGAAGGAATGAAGGAACGCGAACCAGTCGGGCACTCAAGGAGTTTGTTAGTCACTCTATCGTTGTAAACCTTCTTCGCGGTATCAATCGCCTGGTTGCACGCGTTTCTGATTATAACAAAATTCATTCTGTTAACATCGGTGGAATTGAAGCGCCATTGTTTAAAAGCTCTAATTTTGTGCGCTGTGATCTGTCCGCATTTTTTATCAAACCAAGGTTTATTAGATGAACTTCGTTTAATGGAATGCGGAATGTAGATCTCCATCCCAATAAGAATAATCTCTGTGATCGACTCCGCGCATGCATACACATCGAAGTCTCCAAAGTACATCTCCACCCACGGAAAGGATGCGAAACAATCTCACAAATCGTTCCGGTTGGTACCCCCATACCTCCATACATGACGAAGCTGCTTAGGTCAGTTATTTGCTTGAAGTGCGAGTGGTTGCGCGACCGATACCAAGCAGTGATCTGAGTTTCCCAGTGGCGCGGCAACCTCCACGCTATAAATGCTCGACTCGGGCGTCCCAAACAGATCCAGGGGGTTCGTTTAATCACGTCAGGCATACGGCACTCGTGTAGGTTCATCTACGAGTTGATTCAAATTGCGGCTAACAGTGAACATTTCCGCCAGCCTCCCAGCCTCGCCGGTTCTGTTAGAATGTACCAACCAGTCGGAATTGTGCACGTTAAAATCACCAAGAACGGCAATTTCAGAAGCCAAGTGGTTGATTTGTATCCAGTCGACGGTACGTGAAAGATGTTCGAGAAATATCGCCGGTCGATCGTCATTCGGGGAGCAACAAAGACAACAAAGAAATTTAACAGAGTTCCTCAGCACAACCTTCGACCACATGATGTCCAAGTCACTGGGTTCCAACACCTCCATTCTCTGGCCAGCCATACCGGACCGCTTGAAGACGCTGACTCCACCCTTAAAACGGAATCTCAAATGTAAGTATCCTGAACAACGAAGATATGTCGAATCAGTTGACGAATCGACCTAGGTCTTGGTTAGGGCAAGGATATCAGGCGTTCTTGTTTGCAAATATTGGTGGACGGCGTTTACATTTGTATTTGCGAAACCGATCCCCCTGATGTTACAAAATGCCGTTATCAGTCGAACGTCGACAGAGCCTCGAGAACCAGCCCGATTATGCGATGACGGATTTCGCAAAGTTTGGTTATTTGTCATAATATCTGCATTACATAGTCGCCCGTGGAGATCCGAATCGCAAACTAGTTTACCTCCGGAATTCTCTATCCCGGAAGGTACAATCATAACCTATCGCCGTGTCAGTCCGGGCCATCAGCCATACATCCGAAACTTAGTCGAAGATTTCTCCCGACGATATCGCGCAATGTACAGCGTAGCGGGGTGGTAGCTCACCTTGGGACCGACTACCATCTAAACCAACCCATTCTCGAACCGGTCCATCAGCCAAGATCCGAAAGATGGCTAGGGATTTCTCCCGACCATTTCACGGACCCTGTAGCGTATTTCATTGGGCGACAGGGCGTTGGTACTGCACCTCCCACTCGGCCTTTAGTCCCCTCTTACGACAAGCCGACCTAGCTGTGAAGATATTCTAACGCCCTACTCACAGGGCAAGTGAGCTTACTAACGAGCATCATTACCCACTATACAACTGGATGAACAATTGGATGTGAATAAAATCTCGGCAAAATTAGTGCCACGCTTAGTCCCAGTGGAAATTAAACGCAATTCAGTTGTCGGCTCTAAGGCAGTATTGATGTTTTTCGGTCGGAAATGTGAGGAATTTCAGTGTCGATATATAACTGTGGACGAAACATGAATACACTACTACATTTCAGAGACAAATGAACAATCAACACAGTGTGTTTTGTGAAAGTGAGTGAAAGCATTCAGGTTCCGAAAAAGCGAACTAACAAAATTGGCGGGCAAGGTGATGGCAATGCTACCTTGGTGCGCACGTAGAACCGTCTACATCGATTATTTGGACAGTATTATGCGTCGTTGTTGCGCCGGTTGAACGAAAAATTACAAATACCAGCCTTCTCACCTGAAAATCTTTCCCTAAGGACTTATTGAACGACACTCGTATTTCTTGTGTCCTACAGTACAACGTCTTCCATGTGGTATTATTCATCTTTTCCAATATATGAATATTAGTTTTCCCTGTTAAATCTTAATCAACTGTCCTCTTCTAGGGTTTTGCCAAATTGTGAGCAACATGATTCAAACCGAAAGACAATGAAAAAGTTAGAAGCACTGCTAAACCAGACCACTGCTTGTACACGAGTATATCCCATTTAGCTACATGAAGCGTGATTGCTACATTAATGCTCTGATATATACCACGGATAATTTTTCTGTTTCTCTTGAAGTGCTGTGTTCCTCACTATAGTTAGGACACTATTTTCTCCCAAGTAACTTAACTACAATCCGAGGAAATAACGTATACTATTGGTTTACCATCGGAAGGTATTTTGGTATATTTACAAAACACGTCGAGGTCACCACTTTGAAGAAATTGGATTAATGCCAGAAAGAAATAAATGAACCCAACATTCAGATTCACAATGTTAAGTTGATTCAAGTGAAAACTACTTATCACGCGACCAAGACACACAATCCACAATCGTGGTTGAGTGCTCGAAGGCATTTGACTCATACTCACAGAACAATATTAACAAGCGACCCTATTATAAATTTTACGATCGTCGTCGCCCAGGGCCGACTGGTTTTTCCTTTACGGAAATTACTCCAGTATGAACACCATCACAAACAGTTAGCTTAAATCAATACTGTTCCTACATTGTCGCTTCACGCTAAATTTCACGTATCGGGTCGAAGATGACAAGCCCGGCCGAGAGAATTATTGTGGGTGTAAATCACACTGTGGAACGCTGTTCTCAAAAGGAATACCACTAATATGTGAAAGACTGATACGATCCTCGACGTTTCTTCCGCCACACAGCCAGCGACGGCCTGTGTGTAAATTGTATCCGCACTCATTTATGGGGTATGATGCAAAACCAGAAGTTATAAAATTCTGCAATAAAAAAATTTCTTGGAGATAAAAAAAGAGCACAACCAACAGTATGATTCTGTCCTGTGGGAGTAGAGTTGTTCAATCAGAAAACAACAAACAAGTTATGAGTAATGAATCGAGAATTAACGTTTAACGAATCAAGTCGGTTGTCTTCATTTAAGGAACTTGGTATCACGTTCCAGAAAAGTTTATGTGTTTAATCATCCCCACCAATTTATTCGATTAATGAAGAAATATAATTGTTTTCAATAAAATTCCAAATATTTTTATTTACTGCATTGCGCCGTAAACAAGGTGGAAGCCGCTAAAATCTATCCTCAACATGAACAACAATTCTGTATATGCTATTTATATCAGAAGCCGTCGACTAAACTCCGCCCCAAAAATAAAAGTTATTTGGATCTGCGGTCATATTGAAATTTTGAGCATCGAGTTTGCAGACAACAGAGTCAAACCCGTATCATAATGCCCTTCATATTGCGCCCAGAGCTGTAATTTCCGAAATCATAACACAGAAATTATGGCAATCACTTGTAACTTTGAGTGGTACAATAAGTCTAACAGCAAAAACCTGTCCGTCTGTAACTATCGAACAACTTCTGAAGACCATGAATTACATTGCAGTATTGTATCTAAATTTATCCAACTCTGACTTGGCCATTCACTACTAACACACGAACACTAAACATACAGCCGAAAATTATCCTCTCGCATTTTTTTTTTATTTCTTTTTTTTATTTTTTTATTTTGCTTCTCACAGGAAAGGCGAACCTATAGCGCCCTGGGATGCTATTTTTTCTCGACCGGGTACATCAGCCAATCTCCGAAAGATGGTCAAGGATCTCTTATAACCATTTCACGAAGCCTACAGCTAAATGGGATAGCATTTCACTGAACCTACGTTTGCACAATCCAACACAAGACACAAACTCCTTACCAACTCAGCCATTGAGGCGAATTGAGGAACTTCTCTTGAAGTTCAAGTATTACATTGGAAAGTTGTATCTAAATGTATCCAACTTCGACTTAGCCATTAACTACTAACATACGAACACTAAGCATACAGCCGTATTTCTGTTCCCAAACACGCAGAAACTGGGCATATTCTATTAGATTGGCCTTAAGTATTTAATCTTTCACGAAAATGTCCCACCGTTCTCTTTTCCTCTCCGAACATTGCAAACATTAACTCCATGTTAAGAGTTCTTAATACTTGCGTATTTAAAAATATGTTCTCCTTCATGACAAATTCGAAAAACGAAAAAAGCGTGATACCCTGGGGTTTGGCGGAACCGCCACAAACCCACCACAGATCCGAATTATTAGCCACCTCGAAGAAACGTTCGTACAGTTATACTAGCCTAGCTCCACTTTTTTGGTGTTCAGTTGAATAGTTGGTGGATTCAATTAGAAATTCAGCATTCACTAAACTCCTTCTGTTGCTGTAGTCAGTTTCTGTTTCCCCGCTTGGTAAAACCTAGACGTGGTGTGGGGGCTAGCGAGGATTAACACACGAAGATCTACCGCCCCAAATCCAGGGTGTTACGCGTCACCGTGCCCATTGCATGGTTTGCAGCCAGGGGTATACCTGCTGTATTATAACGACCCCTCTCTGACGCCGGGTCGAATCAGAGCAGTAAGTTCACCTTACCATATCAAAGCGGGGCTCTGATATATCGGACTATTTGAAAACCCAAAACTCGTTGGAACAAAAATGAATAATCAATATATACAAAACAATCCCATGAAGAACCCGGTAGGCGTAGGTGTGATGAGCCGACATTACCATAAGGCATCAAATCATCAAGAAAACACCCACCCGCCAAAAAGAAGACGTAGGGAAAAAACGGAAAAAGCGGGATATACGCGTCGGCACGTGGAATGTTCGAACGTTATATAAACCAGACGCGATACAGACGGTCGTAGGAAACACGAAACAATATAAAATGGACATCGTCGCGCTTCGAGAGGTCTGACTCCCACATCAAGTAATCGAAACCAACGGATTTACACTGGCATGTGGAGGTACCGATACACATAACCTCGGGACTGGCTTCATCATACGCAAGAAGATCACGCCACATATAAAAAATGTGCAATTTATCCGAATGTCAGTGCTAAAAATACTGGGACCATGGTACAATTATTTACTTATAAACGTACACGCCCCAACCGATTCTACGGACGAAGAAACGAAGGACACATTCTACGCGACCCTAGAGGAAGTATTCGATGGGATCTCATCATTCGATGTTAAAATCCTCTTCTAGGACCTCAATGCGAAAATTGGAAAGGAAGACATCTTCCAACCAACTATAGGTAAAGAGAGCCTACACGACGTTTCAAATGATAATGGAATTCGAATTATCACGTTCCCAACGTCAAAAGATCTGGTAGTGAAAAGCACGATGTTCAAGCACAAGCAAATCCATAAAGCCACACGGATATCACCCGACGGCGTAACGCGTAACCAAATAGACCACTTCCTCATAGACAAAAGACACTTTGGTGGTTGGTTTACTTCGCTTTCGCTGAATTGTGATTTGTTGATGATGGTTATGTTGTTGAGTTGTAAATGGACTGACTCCTGTTGGTTTTATAATTGTCCTTCGACAAGTATTGATGACTGCGGTGTTCCGCCGAACACGTCCGCAGTAGAGAAGGATTAAAACACCGGAACACGAAGACGATCAAACAAATAAAACACGGCAAAAATGCTGTGTATAAATCTGATTTTATTGTACTTGCTCTTGCTTTAATTTAGTTTATTTGCTTATACATAGGCATTACAAGTTCACTATTTCATTAGGATAAAGTTAGTGCTGGCGATATTACAAGTTACCATTTCACTCTGATAAAGTTAGTGCTGTCGATATTACAAGTTTTCTCTTTTAATCTGATAAAGTTAGTGCACGCACGACTTTCTTAATCACCACGGAATCGCTATTCGAAAAGTTACTGTTTAAGCACACGACGATTTTCTTACTCGACACTACGAGTTTGTTTCTACGACGTGAACTCACACACCTTACAACTCGCGCTACCTGGATTCATTCTCTTTTTCCACTTTAATAATACCTCCACGATGGAGTTCCTCAAGCTCTACTTCGGATGGATGTTATATTTCGACTTCCTAGTTCGTCGGTATTCGTAAGACCCTTCGATAAAGACAAATTGTATCTATCCTAAAAATATCCCGTCCCAGTTCCCAATCCTCGCATCTGCACAAGGAAATTTCTCATCCTGTCAGCTAACAGATTTTCCCCATCGTATCTGTTAACAGCCTAATATTTCCCTTGCCATCTCAAAGGGAGAATTTTCCATCGGATCTGGAAAAGCAGAAATCTTACTCATGATCTTTATCATCATCGTTCGTTGGTGGTGGTCGGAATCTTTTTTCTTTTGTTTATGGATCGGATGCCGTCGCTTATTCTCCGATCTTTCCGTGGTTTATTTGAACTGCACATCTGGCATGCGGCAAAGGATCGCATGCATTTCGGATGTGTACACGGACTATGGGATGTAAGGCTTTGTTTGCCTTTTCCATCATAAACATCTATCAGGGATAGTGTTATGCGTTTATGATTGTTCGCCTGCTAATCGCCGGCGCAACGAATCATTTGTTTGCGCAACCGTGCCTTAGCATTAGGTCATGCAAGGGATTTAGGTGCTAATTGCTTTTAGCTACCCGAGAATGCATCCCTTCTTCGTTTTACTTACCGACAATGGTATTTCGTGGGAAAACATCGCGTTCCTGCTCAGGCTGGGTGATCGATTTACATGCGATGCTTCTGCCTTTTTGGATTGGTTTTGCATACGATGTATGGATGCGTAGAACTCGATATTGGAAGTTTGGTTTTGATATCGGGTTCAACATTGTTCCAGTTTCATATGATCTTTGTTACAGGTATGATTAAGGACTTTGGGACAGGTGTCTGTGGGCACGTGTAATACATAAAGGTAAGTATGTTCCTTGGCGGAAAGGACATCTCAACCTATAGTTGGTTGTGTGGTTCGTAGAACCGCCACAACACCACTAGAATATCCTTGACGTAACATCATATGGTGAAGCAGATTGCGACTCAGATCACCTTCTAGTGATGGGCAAAATTAGAAGTCGGTTCGCAGCAAACCCACATGGGCAATCACGGGAGCAAGAAGTTTGACATTGATAAACTAAAAGACCTGCGCAAAAGTGCTGAACATCAAAACGAACTAACCAATAAATTTAGTATCCTAGAGAATGGGAGGAGTGTGGAAGAGGAAGCCAATAATGTGGACACTAAATAGGCATCGATCAGAGACACAATCAAACAAACGGCCCAAAAGGCATTAGGATTTAAGAAAACAATTAAGTCCAAACCTTGGTTTGACGATGAGTTCAGGGCGAAGATCGAACAACGTAAACGCCTCAGAGTGATCCACTTAGAAAGATATGATGAAGTCAACGCAGAAAGATACACGACAATTCGGGAAGAGATAATGAGACTTTTCAAATGCAAAAAACGCGAATGGGAGAAAACTCGGATCGAAAAAATCCTAGAAAATGCCAGAGCAAAGAATATCAGAGGTATGTATGCTGGCATAAATTCAATTAGAAATGGCTACCGAGGGGGAGCCGAAATAATCCGAGACACAAACGGCTGTCTGGTGACAGAAACAAACAAGATGGAAGCTGTACTTTGAAAACCTGTTGAATGTGCGCACCCATCAACCACAAATAAACGCACCAGACGTACATACAGCCGAGCCTCAGATCCCAGAGCCCCCTTTCGACGAAGTTGTAAACGCAATAAATTGATTGAAAAACAAACAAGGCTCCCGGAGTCGACTGCATACCGGGAGAGCTTGTGAAGCACGGAAAGAGAGGTGACCGCTCGAAAGATCCACCAACTGATTAAAACAATATGAGATAAGGAAGTCATTCAAAGTCAAGTCATCAATACAGAGTTAGTTAAGTATGGGATCGCTAACTGGGACGATTTGCGAGATTTCTTCGCATCCTTTCCATGGTCCGAGGTGTGCTTCGGAAACTCCGATATTAACGCTTGCGCGGAGTCGGTATCAGAGATTATTCTTCTGGGGATGGAGATGTATATTCCACATTCCAATAAAAAGAAGTTCGTTTGATAAACCTTGGTTTGACAAAAAATGCGAGCTGATTACAGCGGCAAAAAACAGAGCTTTTAAGCAATGGCACTCCAATCCCACCGATGTTAACAGAACGAATTTTGTTAGAATCAGAAACGAATGCAACCAGGCAATTGATACCGCGAAGAAGACTCACAACGACAGGGTTATCAATAAGCTCCTTCGGTGCCCAACTGGTTCGCGCTCCTTCAAGTCAGTGGTAACTTCGCATCCTCCACTTTCCCTCCGTTGGTGACAGACAGCGGGACGTTAGTCACGAATCCAAAGGATAAAGCGAATGTGTTCGCGAATTTATTTTCCGCGAATTCAAACCTCGATCCCGGCCTTTTGGAACCGCCTGTGATCTCGCCGATACAGTCCTCCATGCGGGATGTGAGATTTCGTCCGCACACTATTCAACGCATTCTACGTGAACTGGATTGTAGGAAGGCACCGGCCCGAACGGAATACCACCTATTGTCCTTAAGAACTGTGTTTCAGAACTATCGCCGGTTCTTGTCCAGACTCTTTCGCTTATATTATGCACGGAGGACCTTTCCTGCCTGCTGGAAAATCGCTCGAGTTCACCCCATCCCAAAGACGGGAAAAGTTTGTGTCCCCCACAAAATTACCGTCCGATAGCATTACTGTCTATTTTATCCAAGGTGATGGAAAAAGTCATCAACGCCGAATTAATTAAGTATTTGGAGTGCAACGGACTTCCGAATGATCGTCAATACGGATTCCGTGGCAGGCGGTCCACGGGAGACCTTTTGACACTTATAACCGATATATGGACATCTGCGGTTAAACAGCATGGTGAGTCAAGGGCAGTCACATTGGATATCTCCAAGGCTTTTGACCGCGTCTGGCACGGGGCATTGCTTAGCAAACTCCGTTCATATGGACTTTCCCAACAGCTTTGCGACTGGACGAAAAGCTTCCTTGAGAATCGATCGATCCGGGTTGCTGTGGACGGCGAGTGTTCGGATCTGTATCCTGTTAATTCGGGGGTGCCCCAAGGTTCTATTTTGGCTCCAACCTTGTTTTTGCTTCACATAAATGATTTTTTGGAGACAACGGATAACAAAGTGTTCAGTTTTGCGGATGATAGTACGCTTGTTTCCTCCTTTTCGAGTGATTGGCCGATTGGTGCATCTGCGTCGCATCAGCTGAGATGTAGACAGATTGACTCTCTGAATCAGGATCTAGATAGAGTCCTGCAGTGGGGAAGTGCCAATCTCGTCGACTTCAATGCAACGAAGACACAATATACAACATTCAGAAAGAAAAGTGGATCATCGGTTCCACAGCTGATGATGGATGGCCGGGCCCTCGGGTCTCGGTCTGTGGGAATGTATCATGGCATAAACACGTGTTGAGCATCGCCTGGTCAGCCTCAGGAAAACTGAGCTATCTTTTTAGAGCCAAGAAATATTTTACTCCGGCCCAACTTCTTCTCGTATATAAATCCCATATTAGACCCGCGCTCGAATATTGCTCCCATGTTTGGAGCTCGGCTCCTAAACATACCCTCGACCTACTTGAGGGCATGCAGAGACGAGCGATCCGTCTGATCGGGGACTCGGCGCACACATCGGGACTACAGTCGCTATCACATCGAAGGCGCCTACCCGACCTCTGTCTGTTTTACAGATATTTTCACGGATACTGCTCTTCGGAGATTCGTGATATTGTTCCACGCAATTCGGCTTAAATGCGCTCCACAAGACAATCCGACGGATAGCAACCGTTTGCGGAACATCTCCCGACGGCGCGACAATCCTTGCATCAGAACTCGTTCCGTTACAGAGCGGGGAAGCTGTGGAACTCCCTTCCCACGCGAGTGTTCCCGGAGCGTTAAAACCTGCAACTGTTCAAGAAGAACAGCAACAGTTATTTGGTGGCATCTCGAGGCGCCCGCTCGGCGCTATGGGTTCGCCTCTCCCGAGAGAAGTCTTAAAAAAAAAAAAAAAAAAAAAAAAAAATCCGGAAGAGTGGAAAACCTCAATGAGACTTTTCAAATGCAAAAAACGCATATGGGAGAAAACTTAGATCGAAAAAATTCTAGAAAATGCCAGAGCAAAGAACATCCGAATATGTACACCGACATAAATTCAATTAGAAGCGGCTACCGAGGAAGAGCCAAAATAATTCGAGACACAAACAGCTGTCTGATCACAGAAACAAACTATATCGAGACAAGATGGAAGCAGTACTTTGAAAACCTGCTCAATGTGCGCACCCATCAACCACAAATAAACGCAACAGATGTACATACAGCCGAGTCTCAGATCCCAGAACCCTCTTTCAACGAAGTTGTAGACCCAAGAAATCAATTGAAAAACAACAAGGCTCCCGGAGTCGACTGCATACCGGCAGAGCTTATGAAGCATGAAGGAGAGCCAACCGATCGGAAGATCCACCAACTGATTAAAACAATATGGGATAAGTAAGTCACTCCGGAAGAATGGGAAACCTCAATAGTCGTCCCCATTTTCAAAAAAGGTGACAGATTTGACTGCGAAAATTACAGAGGAATATCATTGCCCGCAACCACATACAAAATACTAACAAATGTCATACTGGCGGAAATCACACCGTACGCAGAAGAAAGATTGGGAGACTACCAATGCGGATTCCGTAGGAACCAGTCAACAAGCGACCAAATGTTCACAATAAGGCAACTACTGGAAAAGAAGTGGTAATACGGAGAGACGGTTCACCAACTGTTCGTTGACTTCAAAAGAGCTTACAACTCAGTCGCAAGGCAAAGACTTTACCATATTGTAGTTGAGCTGGGAGTCCCGAAAAAATATGCCGCCCTCATTCAAATCTGCATGAACGAAAACAAAGGGCGAGTTAGAATAGAAAACCACCTCTCAGAACAATTTGAAATCCGGGACGAACTAAAACAGGGGGATGGCCTCTCACCAAGTCTTTTTAACCTTGTGCTCGAGTATGTCATCAGAAAGGTACAAGACGACAACATGGCTGGATCATCCCTCAACGCGGTCACGCAAGTGCTCGCGTATGCGGATGACATCGCCGTTCTGAGCAATAATCTAGAAACTGTAAGTAAAAACAGTGAAATCATCATGCAAGCGGCAGAAGAGGTGGGCCTAGAAATAAATGAAATCAAAACAAAATTCATGACTACGGCGAAAGCAGGTGGACTTCAGAGAACACACATAAACATCAGGGGCAAGATATTTGAAAATGTCAAAGAATTTAAATATCTGGGAACAACACTGACGGCCAGTAACGAAATGTCAAAGGAAATCAACAAAAGACTATACTCCGGCAACGCTAGTTGGCATGCAGTCAGTAAAGTGCTGAAATCCAAACTGCTACCACGTAATATACAGCTCCGTGTCTATACAACCATAATGATGCCGACTGTTCTACGAGTATACGGATGCGAAACATAGGCTCTCACAAAATGGGAAGAAAACAAATTCCGCGTATTCGAGAATAAAGTTCTAAGGGGTATTTTTGGCGGCAAATATGACGAGGAGGCAGGACAGTGAAGGAAACTCCACGACCACGAATTGGAAGAGCTATACCGCAAACCTACACTAGTGAGAGTAATCAAGTCGCGAAGATTAAGATGGGCCGGACACGTGGCGCGGATGGGCAACGATAGGGCCATGCATAGAATTCTTGACGGTAGACCAACTGGAAAGACACCGATAGGACGCCCGCTACGGAGATGGGAGGACAATGTTAAGTTGGACCTCGAGGAGATCGGATCGGATGGTCGACCGTGGAAGGAGAGCGCACGGGACAGGGAACAATGGCGGAGTCGACTCGGTGAGGTCATGAACTTCCGAGGCCAATAAATAGTAATAGTAAAATAGTAAATAAATAAAATAATGTCAGTATATGTTAAACTTTCGAGATTTTAGCGGAAGACCCTATCTCCTATTACTAATCAAGTTTGCCTCATAATTTTAATTGCAAACTTAATTTTAAATAAGAAGTAATATTTTTTAACTGTGCATTTAACAGAAACTATTAACATGATTTGTCTGCTTTTGCAGTCCCCAAAGTGACTTCAGATGGAGAACCACATGAAGTTATGACCCTTGTCGCTGCCTGTTCCGGTCTGGTGGCGGCTTTTGTAATCCTAGGAATTCTTGTATCTCTAATTGGTTGTAAGGGACGAAAAAGGTAACATTGAATTTCTGATGATAAATTATATGCATTCAATGTAAACTTTTTTTTTTAATTATCTTTAACAGACGAGTTCCTGCATCTACTGAATCAGGGGAGACTCCTAAAATCAGTGCACCAATATCGCTCGCCAATCCGTATGTCACAAGTATTATCGAAACGGAAAAAAGTGATCCGAAACTAACTTCAGTATCTGTGGTATCAAATAGTGTTGGAAACATTAATCCAGCCTTTAGTTCAAGCGAATTTGATCTGACGTCAAAAACACAAACAAGCGAGGTAGCGCTGGCAACTACGGTAGCCTGAAGACTGACATTCCAAACAAATAGTATTAACACTAAATATTAGTTTTTAAGTACAAAGTATTTTTAGTGTAACGATTTCTTTATGCAACACAAAGAATGAGAGTAATATAAAAATATTACTCAGGGGAATTTTTTACAAAGCATCAGTATTTAATTATCTGTTAGGATCAGATTGAAATGTATACAAGAAATTAACCAAGTAATGATGAGAAATAATAAAAATAATATCAAAACATAATTTGGTTGACACATTCTAAGATTCCTCTAGACTAATCTACAGTCCGTTCTCTTTATGGGATACTAATCAAATGCAAAGGCTCATACAGTCGATCATTTCTGACAGAATATGGTTGTTTTAGTAATGTCTTCCAATAAAAATGATTTAGGCCATCGATGAGCGGGATCGCCACTATCAGCAAATCCTGTGGCGACCGTCGACCACCGGCGACATTAAGATCTACTCGCTGAACACTGTGACTTACAGTCTCGCGAGCTCCCCGTATCAGGCAATACGAACGCTTAAGCAGTTGGCTATCGACGAGGCCCACTCCATTTGGGGGATCCAATGGCGACCCCAAGAGGACTGCTTCACATTCCATCTCCGAGACTCAACGGTCGACGCGGCCCACACCAAACGGGGGACACTAGCATTCATCTGCCGCTTCTGCGACCCCCTGGGGTGGATCTCCCCCGTTGTGGTAAGATTCAAGATCTTCATGCAGGAACTGTGGCCCCTGAGACTCGGATGGGACGAACCCCTGCCCCCGTCGATGGAGTCCTGGTGGCGTGGTGGCCCCGTTAAAGCACGTATCCCTACCACGTTTGGAGCTCTGTGCCGCATTATTGCTGACGCGCCTGGTGAAGCGCGCCTTCACCATCGTGTCAGCCCAGAACGCCCCAGTCCACCTCTGGTCAGATTCCACCGTCGTCATATCATGGATCCATGGTGCGCCGAGCCGATGGAAAACCTACGTCGCCAACCGGGTCTCCGAAGTCCAGACGGCTTTACCGGGCGCCCACTGGCATCACGTCGCCGGCGTCCAGAATCCCGCCGACTTGGCGTCCCGTGGAGCGTCAGCGGATCAACTGCGCTCGCTGTCACTATGGATGGACGGCTCCGAGTTCCGCAGAGGCAATACGCCCTGCACCCATACCGCCGTCCCGGAGGTGGACCTGGAATGCCGCCCCGCAACCAGCCACGTCATAAGCGCTCCACGAGAGGACAATGAACTACTGATACGATACTCCCGGCGCCCCAGACTCCTCCGCGTGACGGCAAGATGCGTCGAATTTGCCCGCCGACTGCAGAAAAGAACCACGTCGGGGAGGAGGCCGTGCTCGACCCCGGCCAGAACATTCCCGCCGAATTAACCCGTTCGCAGTTGGACTCAGCACTTAAGCTCTGGGTCTCCTATGTGCAGAGAGTCCACTTCCACCGGGAGATAACATCGCTTACCCGAAAATCATCCGTCGCTTAGGGCAGCCTGCTCATGCGCCTCAACCCGTTCCTCGACCCGAACAGCGTTCTGCGGGTTGTGGGGAGACTGCGCCACTCTCTACTACACCCCGATGAGAAGCACCCCCCACCCTCCCGCCCGGATCTTTCCTCTCACTGCTCCTCGCCCGAGATGCGCACGACAGGACCCTCCAGGGTGGCACACAGCTGTCACTCAACCAACTACGGCAGCCATTCTGGATTCTCCGAGGACGACAATTGGACAATTGGGAGTAATCGTTCGCTGCCTCCGCTGGTGGGGACACTCATCCTCCCCGACCCTTCAACTCGTGGGACCTGCCTGCTACCCGAGTGCGACCCACCAGGCCCTTCCTACACAGCGGGGTCGACTACGCCGGACCGACGGCTATCAGATGCTCCAAAAGTGGAACCAGAAAGACGTTCAAAGGATACATCGCCGTGTTTGTATGCTTCGCACCCGCGGCACCTGGAGGCAGCCTCCGAGTACTCAACAGAGGATTTCCTCCGGGTCTACCGCCGCTTCGTGGCTCGGAGTGGAATCTGTGCAACACTGGCCAGTGACTGCGGCACCAACATAGTAGGCGCGGATAAAGAATTACGGGGGCTATTCGCCCAGGCAACAAGGCAAACGGCCGAGATTGCCCACCTCCTCGCAAATGAGGGTACTGAGTGACGATTCAAACCTCCGTCAGCCCCTCATTTCGGGGGAATGTGGGAAGCCTCTGTAAAGCGGACCAAGTTCCATTTGAGGCGCGTTATCGGTGACGCAGTTCTAACCTTCGAAGAGCTCTCCACCCTGCTGACCCAAGTGAAATCCTGCCTCAAGTCGCGTCCCCTCCAGCCGCTGGGGGATTACCCGACGGACCTGACGGCGCTCACACCCGGATACTTCCTTATTGGAGGCCCGACGTCGACCATCCCGGTGCCTTACACACTTTAACTCCCCATATCTCGGTTGACGCGATCAGAGTTGCTGCGGAATATGTATGAGCATTTCTGGTCGCGATCGTCCGTAGAGTACTTCCAGGAATTACAACACAGGCCAAAGTGGCAGAGCCGAACCCCCAATGTCGCAGTGGGGCAACTGTGGCTGATCAGGAATGAGCTGGCACCCCCCTGCAAGTGGCACCTGGCGCGTATGCTTAAGGTCCACCCTGGCCGGGACCGACTCGTGAGAGTGGCAACGCTGCGGGCTGCCGCGGGCACCCTAACAAGACCCTTTTCCAAACTAAGCATCCTCTCATTTGAGGAGGACAGAACATCGGACCAGCATCGATCAGCGGATGGACATCACCTGCGGCAGCCGGCGCCCCGGCTGACATCCCCCCCCGTTGGACATAATGATTCGCCAATGATTGGCGAAGGCAGGCGGAATCTTGCGAACTGGCAGTTGGATGTGCTGGGATGTGTTGGAGAAATCTAGTACAGTCGCAGTATACCAGTTGCGCGGCAGCTGTCATGGACCATCTGGCGGATTGTCACCGAGAATGAAGTTAGCGATGAAAACAAGGGATAAGCGGTGAATTGCAGCGGTTAAATTGAAAATTGTTCAGTTAGTCTTGATTAAAATTACCGAAATTGGGGACGACTATATTGCGTTTATTAATAGCCGACAGAAAAGGACAGTTAAAAAAGTTTTGTGCTCTGATTGACGAGAAAGGTAAATTGTTCCTAAATTGAATAAAGTGAATCCAATTTAACGCCAGCGTTGTTGTTTTTTCTGGGTTGAGGTACACCCCATCTTGGTTATCTTTGCTGGGCTCCTACGCCATACATTGTTTGCCTCGCTATTTGCTGGGCTATAAAGCCACCATCGCTTGGCTGGGCTACAACGCCCTCATCATCATCATCATCATCGTCAGTTTGCTGTCTCGTCGAGGATTCGCGTCGCAGAACATTTTCATCATTATACAAAGTTTGGTTTTGTTCTTCCTCTTCGCTGTCTACAACGGCTTTCTATACACTAGTAATACAATGTTTAAGTGTATTAGTACATATAAACAAAAAATTAATATTAATTGCCAAGTGCCTCATCTCAATCTTTTATTCTTCCGATCGTCTTCTATACTGCGATGTTTGGAGGGCATATAATTTATTTTAAGTGCGTATCAGTTCTATAACCAACTGCGCAGTTCCACACTATCTTAACTAAGAGCTTCTTTTTAACCTTGCATAACAACTTTCCTTCTAGGTTAAATAATGCGCACCTTGAAAATCATACTGAATTGATTTAGGGATAGGAAACTTTTATCCCAAAACCTTACAGGCGGGCAAACATTTTCAAAGTGAACTCCGTCTTTTCCCGTGTTGCGAAAATTGAGCGGGTCACAAAAATCGGTGACCCTAAGAATTTTGACCCTACCAACATACAAACACGTCTCCTTTTATGAAATTTTGGTCAAGCCCAAAAATTACTCACATATTTTTATTACCATCACGTTTGGTACATTAAAACAAAATAAGTCCGCGAAAGCAGAACAGGTTTATCAAAGAATGTTATAAATAAGAAGGTTCGAGAGAAGACTAAAGATGCCACCAAATAACTGGTATCAGTTCTCCTTGATCGAATTTATCTCTGAATCACTGAATCTACCGATTAGTTCTGCCTAGTGTTGTTAGAACACTTCCAAATATACAAATAGCCAATTGTATGTTTATATTGATCAGAAACGCAGATTCGATCCGGATTCCCTCCCCTAAGTGGCAATCAGCGTGATTAATTTAATTCAAATCAAATATTCACGGAATAAAGTTCTTTTTGCCGGCAGTAGCAGTGTTGGTAATTTGATTTAAAAAATGTAAGCGAAACAAAACGAAATATTGACACTCTGTTCATGGCAACGTCCTGATGATTAAATTAAGACGATAAGTTAATACGAATAAGAAAGCGCCATTCGCCGCAGTAACTATTTAATAAGACGAAACAAAATACCGGTGTACACCGCCGATGTTTAAAAACCAGATGTTAACTAGTGTACAAAGTACAAGACGAGGTAGAGATACTCAGTTTAGCAATAAATATAAATTAATAGACAATATTGTCACCACTAATGCCCAAACCGCAAAGTTAAGATATGGGAAAACCCAAAATGCATGCTTGACAACTTGATCCCTCCTCCTTCCAAGTTGTGTCAAATGATGCTTAATTGGTCCAGAGACTTCTATACGCCACCTAAGATGCAGTTGCTCTCTCAATCGACTTTCTTAAAAAGACGATATAACGCGTACACAAAGTACGCGAACAATACGAAAATAATTGTGTGAGTGGATTTCATACTTCTTGTAAGAAATCCACTTTCTGCAATTAGTTTCAGGTTTCAAAACTACCCACCCATGCTTTAAACCCAGTTAGTAAATTTATATCCGTTTTCAGCTGAATTTTGGTCGTCATAGTATAAGCAGTAATTATTCTGACCTGAAATTAGGCAAGGCTTTCGTAAATACATTTAGTACACTTTTTGATCACACGTGAATAGGTGATTGATGACACGAACTGGTTTTTCCTAACATGTGGTGACGAACGTTTGTTGAAAAAGTGGGTTATATGTGGACTTCCTATAACCAGATCTTAATTCTGGCATTTTATTCAAGATGGTTTTGGAATAAATCTCTGATATGGTATGCAGGTTGAGCGGTTGCCGGTAGTCAAATCAGCTCACTGCATTCTTTAGTATACATACCTTTTGCAGATTTATTTGCGTTATAATTCCAAAACATTTTAAGTATGTATACTTAATATCAGGAAGTCTATTATCGCGGGAGCAGCATGTACTGTATAAAAATATGCACGTGCCGTAGCTATTCTGGACTAATGTAACTGCGATAATGGCCACCTAGCGGTACCAACCGAAACTATACCAAACCAAACACGAGGCTAGGTTGCTATAACAGAGGGAATTACTTTTAATTAATAATAAGGTTAAAAAGAACCTAATAAGCTTGTGGCGGTTCTCCTGAACGTCACCATCCATCTTCCCATCATTCAGATAAAAACCCCATCTAGGGCATGCGAAAGGCATACAAAAACAAGTATTGTGGCAGTTCCATTGAACGCCACTACTTACCAGACTGCTAGTAATGAAGAAATAGTTACCCGTAACACCTAAAAAGCGTGTACTTACCTTCCACGCCGTACCTGTAACATTAGAAAAACCGGTGAAACATTAATTCTCGCTGATATGAAATTCCAGCGGCAACAAATGCTATATTCTCAAAGCAATTTGGTTTAACAACCAAGCAACCAATATTGCCCGTTCAATATCTGTACGATATTCCACACCTGCAGGAAATGTGTATCTTTCCTTAGCACAGCATGCCCACATCGATCGGTCACCCGACCACGCCATTCGTTTGACTTGGATAAAATCCACCAATCGACATCCAAAAATCCGTCTGTTCACTGTTCCAGTCCCCTTTTTGATGACATTCTCGGCAAGCTTAACAGCCTTAGTGAGGAGCTTGTCTTATCGCAATCCTCCACTCATAGCCACCTTATCCGGCCGAACCAAACCCGTTACTCGAACTTGTTCTCCATAAACTCGATTCTGTCGCTGATGAAAGTTCGGCTTTCCGTTCTGTGCTTGGCCAACTTGGCTCCGCGTTTGCCTCCATGCATTCAAATAATACAAACCCCCACCCCTCCCCTCGGTGCATTTCATCCCTTTACGACGAACTCCAGAATGTAACCCCACCTCCCCCTCTTGCCATTACACCCACTCCTCCCCCACCCCATACTTCAATCGACACCCCTGCTTCCACGACTCCTCAAACTGAGTCTCCACTAATAGTCCACTTTGGCACATCTTGGACACCTGCTGAATGGCAATCTCGGCTCAACAAATTGGAGCACTCAAATCTCGCAGTTACTTCATACCTGTTAAAGGGTGCACCAAGAACTGCGAACCCAGCCTGGATTGCTGAATTCTTCCTGACGAAATTCAGCATTCCTGTAAAAGAATCTTACCCGCTTCCCGGAAGTAAGACTAAAACTAGTTTCCGCTTAGTCCTTCCCTCTAGATATGACTGGATTTTCCACTCTGATAATAATGCGCATTGTAGATCGGCAGGATGTCGTTATCCCTATGCAACCCCAACAAACCGTCAAAACCATTGCCATCTTCACCTATACCCACTCATGGATATAACAACAGTACTGTCCGTCCCAAATCGACACTCGCTCTTCCTCCAAAATCCTCCAGGGGGGCCCGCGGTCCAGCTACAACTCGTCCTGTAAAATCCCTGCCCAAGCCAAATATTATGCACACTCCGTTCCCCTTTCCCAGAAGCACGCGCAATCGCGTCCTCAACCCATCCCTAAGTCGACCCACCGAACCCTCTTCCAAGCCTAGGTTCAAACGATCCTTCCTGCCTTTATCTCACCGTGAACGTGTTCCTTTTCCCAAACCCACCCCCACACATTCCCGTAATGTCATCCTACCCAACACCAACCAAACCACCCCCCCCCACGTCTCATCCCGCCCCCAAACCCCAACCCCTTTCCGCTCTTCGACCCTAAAACAGGTGCTAAATATACCAATTTCCACAGATCGCACACTCTCAACCCCTCAGGCCCAGCCCACGAAAGTTCAGCCCATTTGTCCTCTTAACCGTGCTCAAGATCGAATCTCTTACCCCCTCGCCCCACTTCCCCACCTCGCCGCTGTCTGACGATGAGTCCCACTATATCTCTAGCCCCTCTACTACCAAGGAGTGTCTCTTAATAGACAACCTCACCGACTCTAGCCTTTACCAAGTCAGCAATATCCTAAATCATCTGGGCAGACAACTCGACCTTGTGTTCACGACAGACTCCTGTAACTCCTCGGTTACCACCAGTCCCCACATCCTCTCAACTATTGACAACCACCACCCTCCACTTCTCTTATCCTTATACCGCGACTACTCAGCCCACAGCATACCTCCCCCCTATAAACTTTCTTTCAACTTCCGAAAAGCCAATTTCCGCCTCATAAATGAGTACCTCAGCAATATCACACTCCGCGTAAGTGATATAAGTGTAGAGGACGATACAGCCTCGCTCTACACAGAAATCCACAACGCCATATCCCTATATGTCCCATACTCCCGACACAGGTTATCATTCTCATCGCCCCCTTGGTATAACCGCAGACTCCGCACACTTCGTAACAAGAGGAATAAATTGTGGAATGCTTTCTTAAATACGCGTTCTCCTGTGGACTATTCCAACTATCTCGGTTACTTTTACCAATTCACCGAACTTAATAGCTCCCTTTACCAAAATTACCTTGCCAAAGCCCAACTCAATCTGTTCAATGACCCCAAATCTTTCTACCACTTTATCAACTATAAACGGAAATCAGATGCCTATCCCAACTCTCTTTTCTTCGACTCAACTACTTCATCTGACTCCCAAACCATAGCCAATCTTTTCGCGTCTTTCTTCAAACTTTCCTTCACGGACGACTCGTTTGAGCCTAACCCCGCCTTCTTTGCTGGCACGTCCGAATTCTCCCTTGGCCAACTCATCCCTCTGCACATTCAACAACACCAAGTTAAAGAAAAACTTGAACAACTGAAAGACGATTCCAGTCCCGGCCCAGACGGACTCCCTGCTATCTTCTTAAAAAAATGCTCCTCTTCTCTCTCTCTCCCGCTCGCGTCAATCTTCAATCTATCCCTTGCACAAGGTCTTTTTCCCGACATTTGGAAATCCTCCTACATAACCCCCATACATAAAAAGAGGCCAAAAAACGATATATCCAATTATCGTCCCATTGCTAAGCTTTCGCACATTCCTAAACTGTTCGAAGGCCTTCTATACGAAGCGTTATGTTTTCGCTGCACTCCCATCATCTCTCCTAACCAGCACGGCTTCCTCTCCGGCAGGTCCACTACTACCAACCTTGTCGAATTTACATCCCACACACTCCTTGCCCTAGAAAACGGCGATGAGGTGGATGTAGTCACTACCGACTTTAGCAAGGCCTTCGACAAAATTTCCCATAACCTCATTCTCTTTAAATTATCTTCCCTTGGTTTTGAACCCCTGTTGATTAAGTGGATCTCATCCTATCTTAACTCTCGAACCTGCCGCGTGCGATTTAGATCCACCCTCTCCGATCCTTTCTCTCCAACCTCAGGTGTCCCCCAGGGCAGTCATCTCGGCCCCCTACTATTTATCCTTACCATAAACGACATAGGCTCGTGCATCAAGCACTCCTTTATCTCACTTTACGCGGATGATACTAAATTTTTCAAGACAATCCGCTCTCCCCTTGACTCTTCACTTCTCCAATCGGATCTTGACAGCTTTTCGATATGGTGCCAAAATAACTGCCTAGAACTGAATATCGCCAAATGTCACACAATCACCTTCTCTCGGAAACGCTCCCCCACCCAGCCACGTTCCTATCTCTTGTTAGACCAACCGATAACATCGGTTGAATCGATTCGCGACCTGGACGTCCTATGCGACAAGGAACTTAGATATACCGCACATATCGATGACACAATTCTAAAGGCCAACGCCGCTCTTGGCTTTGTAAAACGCTGGTTGAAGGAATTTCTAAACCCCTACGTCACCCGATCTCTCTACATAATTTTTGTCCGGCCACTACTCGAATATGCTTGTCAGGTCTGGTCCCCGTATCAACAGTCTCACATTCGTAGGATCGAGGGCGTTCAACGTCGTTTCTTGCGCTTTGCCCTCCGTGGATTGAACTGGGAAAACCCGCTCATTCTACCACCTTACATAGGCCGGCTCCTTTTAATCAATCTTAATACACTTGAGGAGCGCAGAATCCATGCTGACATCATCTTTATTTATCGCCTTCTGTCAGGCTCAATCGATTGCCCAAGCTTGCTCTCCACTTTATCATTTTATACAAACCCCCGTAATGTGCGGAACCCTCGTCTGTTTTACGTGCCCGCTCACCACACTTCTTACGGCGCCAACGAGTCCATCTCACGTATGCTACGACATGCCAACTCTTTCCCCACCTCCTTTGATTTCAACCTCTCCACTCATGCCCTCAAACGACGTCTCAGAATAAACCCGTCCTCACCCCACCCGTCCCCAATGTAAACCTCTCCCCTTAGCTCACCAACCCCGCCCCTTACCTGTACGTAGACGGGCCCCTCATTGTCATTGTCTCACAAAAGCCGTATCTGCCTCCCCCACATACATTTGCCCTTCCCTAGCCTCCTACCCCCCCTATCGACCAGTCTTTTTCACCTCCTGGTTTTTCGCTTTTTTTATTCTCCTTCTCACTCTAGATTTAAGATAGTCTTTAAGGTTTCTTTTTTATATTAATTAATTTTAAGTTTAATTTTTAAGCTTGCATTAAGCAAAATAAATGAGGGTTCTGCCCTCACTAAACTAAACTAAACTAATACATGAGGGCATCCGGCCGACCGCCCAAGCAGTCGAGTTCGCAAATGGAAATTTACCACTAGAATTCGATTGCGAGGATATGCCAGCAAATGTGCACGATCAGCTATAATGCTTTATGCAGTCGTTGATCGTGTAAACATTTCAACCCCTTTTTCGTTGAGATACTTGCACCTGCTGCGAACATTTAGATGGGATCTATGCTGTGTCTGCATACTTGCGAACACACGCGATGAGCAGCAGGGGCAATCATCGTGTGTGTATTTCAACCCCTTTTGTGTTGAACAAAACGCAAAAGGGATATCTTACCTTATATGGTCATCGAAGGGATGATTTAATATGTCGTATTCTATCGCTTCGATGAACTTAGTTTAATCGCGTTCTGGATTCCGTGGAGGCATGTCGGGCCCATAAGCTCATTCGCAAAATCCTATTATATCGGTCTGTGGCGTTTCCATTTAACGCCACTGCTTACCTTTTTCGCTTACCCCGAGAACCTTTTCCTGGAGCTACCGAAAGCCTTGAAAAACGAGTAGTGTGGCAGTTTCATTGAACGCCACTACTTACCTTTCTATTCATGATCCAAAAACTTACTCCTAGAGCACCTAAAACCCTGGAAAACAATTATTATGGCAGTTCCATTGAACGCCATTACTGACCTTTCTATTTAATTACTTAAAGACTTTCTTCTAAAGCATCTAAATCTATAGTTTTTCGCTAATGTATAAACATCCCAATCCCTGTCGTATGACGTTTTGACCAGCTGCAAAACATTGCTTATGTTGTTTCCCCCTATTGAATTGGTTGATCCACGGTTCGCATACTCATGGACACACAGCATGAGCGACCGAAGTAGTCATCGTGTGTGTGTTTCGCTCCCTTGTTAGAACCAATGTGTAGAAGATCTTCTCCTATTGGTCGCTGAGCGGGGGTTGTAGATTGATTCTTTTTCTCTATGAAAGGGATAGTCATCATCATCGGCACTACAACCGGAAACTGGTCTTGGCCTTATTTCGCAAGTGCTGACGCTTGTTAAATTTTCCATAATGATTTGTTTTTTTTTTTTTCGGGCAAGGTCTTTAGTCTTGCGCCAGAGGCTCCACGACGGTGAAACGAACCCCGGTCTCCCGCATGACAGGGGGGTATACTAACCACTATACTATCGAGAAGAAAAAGATAGTAGTCGACATTTAACCGCCACCGCGTACGGATGCGTCGTAGAGAGTTGATATAGTGCAGAGTATTGGGTTCACGCCTCAAGGAGTACCATAAGCAGTCGGAAAGTAATCGGAGGGAACATTTAAATATCAGAAGCGTTTTCGAAGTAGTGAACTAAGCTTACATTTTATATTTGAACTAAGCTTACATTTTATTTTGTATATATCGAAGTGTTTTCGAACTAGTGAACTAAGCTTACATTTTATATTCGAACTAAGCGTACATTATTTTGTATATACCAAAATGTTTTCCAACCTGTGAACTAAGCTTACATTTTATTTTGCATTAAGTTGGATTGTGGTTTGCTTACACATGAATAAAAGCTAAGAAAAATAAAGACAGTCGTTTTTTTTTTTTATTCTAAGGGTGATGTTCGGGGACCAACCACAGGTTTCATTTTCTGCGCCCGTGATCAAGGCTATTAAGCTAGGAAGTTTAGTGAACCTGTGTCCTTGTGGCACACAACTAGAAGACTGGATATACGAAAAACGTAAAGACATACGGGTCCATTTATAATAAGGTTAATAAGAACCTAATAAGCTCATTCGCAAAAGCCTATTATATCGGTGCAGAGACAGTAAGACCCACAACAGAAACTGGCTACTATTACTATTTATTGGCCTGTAGGAATCCGGGGTTACGTTGCCTCGCCGACTCAACTCCGCCATGTCCTGTGCACTCTCCTTCCACGCCTGACCATATGATCCGATCTGCTCAAGGTCAAACCTAACAATGTCCTCCCATCCGTCGCACCCGCCCCGTCGATCTTTTTCCAGTTGGTCCACCGTCAAAAATTCTACGCACGGTCCTATCGTCCCCCATTCGTGCCACATGCCCGGCCCATCTTAATTTTCGCTACTTGATTACTCTCACTATTATGGGTTTGCGGTAGAACTCTTCCAATTCGTGGTCGTGGAGTTTCCTTCACTGTCCTGCCTCCTCGTCATATTTACTGCCAAAGATACCCCTTCAAACTTTATTCTCGAATACGCCGAATTTGTTTTCTTCCCGTTTTGTGAGAGCCCATGTTTCGCATCTGTATACAACAGTCGGCATAATTATGGTTGTATAGACATGGAGCTTTATATTACGTGGTAGCAGTTTGGATTTCAGCAGTTTACTGACTGTGTGCCAACTAGCGTTGCCGGAATGTAGTCTTTTGTTAATTTCCTTCGACATTTCGTTACTGGCCGTCAGTATCGTCCCTAGATATTTAAATTCTTTAACTTTTACGGATATCTTGCCTCTAACGTTTATATGTGTTCCCTGGGGTCCACCTGCTCTCGCCGTAATTCTGTATTTTGTTTTGTCTTAATTTATTTCTAGGCCCACCTCTTCTGCCGCTTGCATGATGATTTCACTGTTTTTACTAACAGTTTCTAGCTAATCGCCCAGAACGGCGATGTCATCCGCATATGCGAGCACTTGTTGGCCCTGTTCAGGGATGTTCCAGCCATGTTGTCGTCTTGTACCTTTCTGATGACATACTCGAGGACAAGGTTAAAAAGACATGGTGAGAGTCTATCCCCCTGTTTTAGTCCGTCGCGGATTTCAAATGGTTTTGAGAGGTGGTTTTCTATTCTAACTCGCACTTTATTTTCGTTCATGCAAATTTAAATGAGGGCGGCATATTTTTTCGGGATTCCCAGCTCAACTACAATATGGTAGAGTTTTTGCCTTGCGACTGAGTCGTGGGCTTTTTTGAAGTCAACGAACAGTTGGTCAACCGTCTCTCCGTATTCCCACTTCTTTTCCAACAGTTGCCTTTCTGTGAATATTTGGTCGCTCCTTGACCGGTTCCTACGGAATCCGCATTGGTAATCTCCCAATATTTCTTCTGCGTACGGTGTGATTCTCGCCAGTATGACATTTGTTAATATTTTGTATGTGGTTGCGGACAATGAAATTCCTCTGTAGTTTTCGCAGTCAAATCTGTCTCCTTTTTTGAAAATGGGGACGACTATTGAGGTTTTCCATTCTTCCGGAGTGACTTCCTTATCCCATATTGTTTTAATCAGTTGGACTTTCGATCGGTTGACTCTCCTTCATGCTTCATAAGCTCTGCCGCTATGCAGTCGACTCCGGGAGCCTTGTTGTTTTTCATTCGATTTATTGGGTCTACAACTTCGTTGAAAGAGGGCTCTGGGATCTGAAGCTCGGCTGTATGTGCGTTTATTTGCACATTGAGCAGGTTTTAAAAGTACTGCTTCCATCTTGTCTCGATATTGTTTGTTTCAGTCACCAGACAACCGTTTGCATATCGAATTATTTTGGCTTTCCCTCGGTAGCCGCTTCTATTTGAATTTATGCCGGAATACATATTCGGTTGTTCTTTGCTCTGACATTTTCTAAGATTTTTTCGATCTCAGTCTTCTCCCATTTGCGTTTTTTGCGTTTGAAAAGTCTCATTGTCTCTTTCCGAAATGTCGCGTGTCTTTTTGTGTTGACTTCATCATATCTTTCTAAGTGGATCACTCTGAGGCGTTTACGTTCTTCGATCTTCGCCCCGCACACATCGTCAAACCAAGGTTTTGGACTTGATTGTTTTCTTAAATCCTAATACCTTTTGAGCTGTTTGTTTGATTGCGTCTCTGATATATGCCTATTTAGTGTTCACATTATTGGTTTCCTCTTCCTCACTACTCCCATTCTCTAGGATGCTAAATCTATTCGTTAGTTCGTTTTGATATTCAGCCCTTTTGCGCAGGTCTTTTAGTTTATCAATGTCGAACTTTTTGCTCGTCTCCCGTGACTGTCCGTATATATTTGGTGCGAGCCGACTCCTTATTTTGCCCATCACTAGAAGATGATCGGAGTCGAAATCTGCTCCTCTATATGATCCTAGGTCAAGGATATTCGGGTGCTGTCTTTTGTCTATTAGGAAGTGGTCTATTTGGTTACGCGTTATGCCGTCGAGAGATATCCATGTGGCTTTATGGATTTGCTTGTGCTTGAACATCGTGCTTTTCACTACCAGATCTTTTGACACTGCGAAAGTGATAATTCGAATTCCATTATCATTTGACACGTTGTGTAGGCTCTCTTTACCTATAGTTGGTTTGAAGATATCCACCTTTCCAATTTTCGCATTGAGGTCTCCGAGGAGGATTTTAACATCGAATGATGAGATCCCATCAAATACTTCCTCTGGTGTCTCGCAGAACGTGTCCTTCGTTTCTTCGTCGGTAGATTTGTAGCGGTGCCGCCAAACCCTACGGTCCACTTACCTAAAAACCCTACTCCCTTAAGTTTGCTAATGCAACAGTATTAGTACCTGTAAATGCTTCACGTATTATATAGATCACCATCTATAATCTTAAAATCCCTATAAAGAAAACTTACCTTTTCATGCATCCCTTCGCATACAATTTTCCGTAAGATTTCTTTGCTCATTTGGTATTCTAAACCAATTCGTTACCAGACAAATTCCTGAAAAGAAAAACCCTCGGTTCACATATCATGTAACCATTCCAGCCAGAGATAATTATCACGGCGTCGCCTATTCCTACCTTCATGCATGTATACGATAAATTTCTTTATGTATACCTTGGCTGGCGACGTTTTTCTCCCAGCAATAAAATTCCCTGACTCGAACAATGTGCAACCCAAAGCAAATACGCATTCCGCGTCCCTTGGCATCAATTGAAATCCAAGCATAATCAATGCAAATGGGTATTCAATACGTACCCTTTCTAGCGATGCTATAAACACCATTTCCCAGTAATCTAGCTAAAACCAATTAGCACATTTTCACATCGGATCATCGTCTCTTTGTTTAGCCGCACATGTTCCAACAAAAATTCCATTGGCATGCGACGATTTCAGTTTTATTTGCTTTACCGAAATCGTATCCTAGGAGTGCACTTTAGGTCTTTCTTTGTTCTAGGCACACATACCACCATGATCACGATGAACGAGTGAGCTCTGAACGAGCAAGATATCGTTGTCGAATTCCATCTGCTGACCACGTTGGTCGCACGATCTCCCGTCCATCGTTTCGCGCTCGGGACGTAAATATGCTAAATCAAGTGGTGTAAACAGGTTTTCAATTAAAGTGAATTTAACGCTTTATATATTGTTTTCATGGAACATATGCTCACTATACAGAGCTCGAGCTGCACAGCAGCTAGCCGATGCCCTGTCCGAATATAAGGCTGACATAACAGCATTACAAGAAATAAGATGGACGGGGAGTGGTGTTTTTCAAAGAAAAGAGTATGACATTTATTACAGCTGTCATGCAAAACACCATGTGCTCGGGGTAGGCTTTCTAGTCAGCCAAAAACTGAAGCCTGCCATCATCGGCTTTAATGCAATAAATGAAAGGCTATGCACTCTTCGCGTGCGAGGCAAGTTTAAGAACATAAGCCTCATAAACGTTCATGGACCTATAGAGGAGTCCCCTGACGACGAAAAAGAAGAATACTATGAGAACGTCGAACGGGCCCTCAATGCCTGCACGATGTGAAAATCGTTCTTGGGGATTTGAATGCGAAAATAGGTCGGGAGCCGGTTTTCAGGCACTACACAGGTTCCCATAGTTTGCATGAGAACACTAATGACAATGGACTACGTGTCATCGAATTAGCAGCATCGAAAAACTTGGTCGTTGCGAGTACCAGGTTTCCGCGTAAAGATATCCACAAAGCCACCTGGGTATCACCTGATGGAGCCACTCGCAACCAAATTGACCACGTGCTGATGACAGTACGAACGTACCAAGGTGCCAACGTCGACTCGGATCACTATCTTGTTGGTACAGTTTTCCGAGCGCGGATTGCATTACAGAGACGTTATGCATTCGCGGATCAGGTTCGAATCAACACGGCTGCCTTACGCAATGAGAATACCAGTAACACCTTTGGTCATGCGTTAAGACTCGCCCTCGAAGAGCTCGACGGAGGGAGAGTAAGTCCTGGGGCCAGAATGCCGGGCGTAGAAGAGAAATGGACACGCCTTAAGAATACTGTCATTAGTACTGCCAACTTCATCTTAGGCAGTAGTCGTAGAGATCGGAACGACTGGTTTGATGATGAGTGCAAACTAGCGACTGAACGTAAGAAAGCTGTATACCGGGCAATGCAGCAGTCTCATAGGACGCGGATACGCGAGGAGAAATACAAAGAGCTCAGAAGATCTGAAAAAAGACTTCACAGACAAAAGAAAAGTGCCTGGGAAAAAAACCTTGTCTGTGAAATAGAGAAAAGTAGAGAGCGAGGTCCGCACCAGGCGCGGAAGTTCTACCAAATAATCCGCAGTATGGCGCGGTACACACCACGCTGCACTTACTGCAAGGATAAAGAGGGTAATCTGATCACCGATCCTGAAGGCATTCTGGAGCGATGGGAAGTGCACTTCAATGAATTGCTAAATGGTCAGCTCACAGAAGAATTGGAGGCTCCACCAATGCAAGACCAACACCAAATGCTGCTGCCACCAAGCATTGAGGAAACACTAAAAGCCATTAGACAGCTAAAATCAAATAAAGCCCCTGGAGCTGATGGCATACCAGCTGAGCTGATCAAACAAGGAGGGACAGCGTTACATCACGCAATTCACGAGATCGTGGTGCACGTATGGGAGCAAGAGGAGATGCCGGAAGATTGGCGTCGTGGTATAATTTGCCCCATACATAGGAAAGGAGATATCACACTGTGCAGCAACTATAGGGGTATAACATTGCTGAGTACCGCCTATAAGATACTCTCCACTATCCTACAAGACCGGATATCCCGATACGCTAAAGCCATCATTGGTCATTATCAGTGTGGCTTCATCCCAGGCAAATCAGCAATTGATCAGATATTCACCCTTAGGCAGGCGATGGAAAAATGTCTGGAATTTAAGATTCCGCTATATGATCTGTTTATATACTTCAAGGCCGCCTACGACAGCATAGCCAGTGTAGAACTATATAATGCCATGAGAGAATTCGGCATTCCAAATAAATTGATACGACTTTGTAGGTTGACCATGACCAACGTAACTAGTCAAGTAAAAGTAGCGGGATTGCTGTCCAAACCAATAAACATCTATAATGGACTCCGACAAGGGGACGGTCTGGCCTGCCTCCTCTTCAACCTGGCAGCGGAGAAAGCAATCCGTGACTCTGGCGTTACAACTAGAGGGACTATTGTCACCAACCGAATCGGCGGTACAGGAATCTTTCACCCAGATCGAGCAGGCGGCACAAAAACTGGGACTTCACATTAATGAGGGAAAAACCAAGTACATGGTGGCAACTTCTGCGAAGAGAAGACCTAACGTTGGTCAAACTATCAGGGTAGCGGAACACGAATTTGAAGTAGTGCAATCCTTTAACTACCTTGGGTCAATAGTATCAGCCGATAACAATATGGAAGAAGAAATACGCGAACGGCTGATTAAATCCAACAAAGACTACTATGGTCTATCAAGGCTCTTTAAATCCCGAAATTTATCCAGAACATCCAAGCTACTACTGTACAAGACCATGGTCTTACCAGTACTCATGTATGGATCCGAGACCTGGGTGTTTAATAAAAGGCACTCTGAACTCTTGGCCGCGTTCTAGAGAAAGGTCTTAAGGAGAATTGTTGGCCCCGTATGTGAGGGAGGACGATTCCGGAGACGCTACAACCATGAGTTGTACGCAATCTACCTTGAAGCTCATATTGTAAGAAAAATCAAGCTCGGTAGACTCCGGTGGGGGGGACACTTAGCTCGAATGAGCGAAGAGGAGCCTGCCCGGAAAGTCCTTTGTGGCAGGATGTATGGAAGGAGACAGCGCGGCAGACCGTGTCTGCGGTAGAGGGATGGCGTAGACCAGGACGCCCAGAGCCGGGGAGTGCTAAACTGGATGACATCGGCTCGAAATCGGGACCGGTGGAGAGATTTGTTAAATAAGCCCAAGACCGGATCCCGGTTGTAGTGCCGGTGATGATGATATTGTTTCTGTGTGTCCTTTTAATCGTGTGTGAAGTAAAGTCGAGTCGAATCGCGTGAGTCTGCTGCGCGAGTTCTAATTGTTAAATGAAATTATCAATCGCGCAAACGCAAATAAAAAAACATTAATAACAAACCTGTGCGTCAGTGTTTTATTTGTTCGGGTGATGACAATTTCTTGTGGACAGTTTACGGCGGCGCAATGGGCGACTGTAAGTGGATGTTGGCGGAGGAAGTGAACGGAGTGCCCGTGCCAGGCACAATACTTCCTCCCCACAGATTCTGTGGGGGCGTGAACGTTTATAAATACATAATTGTACCATGCGCATCCTACGTCGCACAACGGACTCCGAAGAGAAGAGGCTCCATACAGTGCTCACAGATCTCCAACTCGGCGACCTGAAACCTTCCCAACTGTGGCGGAAAATGAAGGCACTCCCTGAGAGGCGACAAGCTCGCTGTCGTCAGGGCCAATGGGCACGACCACTCCACATAGTCGGCAAACCAGATGGCTCCTGGCGAGTAACAGGCGACTACTGCCGCCTCAACGCCTGCACCATACCGGACCGCTCACTGTCCCTGTATTTTTAGCACTGACATTCGGTCATTAATAAATTGCACATCTTTTACATGGGACGTAATTTTCTTGCTTATGATGAAGTCGGTTCCGAGGTTATGTGTGTCGGTACAGCTAAAGATATCGGTTAAACCTACGTATGCACAAACAAATTCATGACAAGCTCCTTACCAACTCAGCCATTAAAGCGGCAGTTAAAAGAGAACGGCTTTCATTTAGGACACGGAACTCTGACTATAATTCCATTTCATCATCAAAAAGTAAATGGAGTCCGTCAGTAGCTCCAGTCGGTCGTGCATGCTTGCGTAGGAGAGATTGAAAGTGCCACTAATCCCAGTTTACCGGATTAGGTAAAACAAAATATTTATGTATTTATTTACATATTATTTATTACAAAGAAAATAAATTACATTGTGACCTAAATTTAATAGACTAAGCTACTAAGGCTGGGGGTTAGTAAAACCAATGTTTACCGGTTAGTGGTTAAGGAGGATTGTGGCTCTCTTTACAAACCTACCACAGATCCGAATTATTAGCCCCATCGAAGAAGCGTTCGTACAGTTATACTAGTCTAGCTTCAGTTTTTTGGTGTTCAGTTGGATAGTTGGTGGATTCAATTAGAAAATGCAACATTCACTAAACTCCTTTTGTTGCTGTAGTCAGTTTCTGTTCCCCCGCTTGGTAAAACCTAGACGTGATGTGAGGGCTAGCGAGGAGTAACACACAAAGATCTACCGCCCCTAATCCAGGGTGTTACCCGTCACCGTGCCCATTGCATGGTTTGCACCCAGAGGTATACTGGTTGTATTATAATGACCCCTTTCTAACACCGGGTCGAATCAGAGCAGTAAGTGGACCTTACCATATCAAAGAGGGGCTCTGATGTAGCGGACTATTTGAAACCTCAAAGACTCGTCGGATCAAAAATGAATAATCAATATACACAAAACAATCTCCGGAAAAACCCGATAGGCGTAGGTGTGATGAGCTGACACTGCCATAAGGGAACTAATCATCAAGAAAACATCGACTCGGCAAAAAGAAGACGTAGGGAAAAACGGAAAAAGTGGGATATACGCGTCGGCACGTGGAATGTTCGAACGTTATATAAACCAGGCGCGATACAGACGGTCGTAAAAAACGCGAAACAATATAATATTGACATCGTCGCGCTTCAGGAAGTCCGACTCCCACCTCAAATAATCGAAACCAGCGGGTTTACACTGGCAAGTGGGGGTACCGATACACATAACCTCAGAACCGGCTTCATCATAAGAAAGAAGATTGTGTCCGATGTAAAAGATGTGAAATTTATTAAGAACGAATGTCAGTGCTAAAAATCCAGGGTCCGTGGTACAATTATGTATTTATAAACGTACACGCCCTAACAGAATCTACCGACGAAGAAACGAAGGACACGTTCTACGAGACACTAGAGGAAGTATTTGATGGGATCTCATCATTCAATGTTGAAAGCATACACGACGTTTCAAATGATAATGTAATTCGAATTATCACGTTCGCAGCATCAAAAGATTTGGTAGTGAAAAGCACGATATTCAAGCACAAGCAAATTCATAAAGCCACATGGATATCACCCGGCGGCGTAACGCGTACCCAAGTAGACCACTTCCTCATAGACAAAAGACACTTTGATGGTTGGTTTACTTCAGACAAAAGACACCGCATGAGTATCTTTGACGTAAGAGCATATAGAGGAGCCGATTGCAACTCAGATCATCTTTTGGTGATGGGCAAAATTAGAAGTCGGCTCACAGCAAACCCACATGGGCAATCATGGGAGACAAGCAAGAAGTTCGACATTGATAAACTAAAAGACCCACGCAAAAGGGCTGAATATCAAGAGGTGCTAACGAATAGATTTAGCACCTCACAGAATGGGAGTAGTGAGGAAGAGGAAACCAATAATGTGGGCACTACATGGGCATCGATCAGAGACACAATCAAACAAACAGTCCAAAATGTATGAGGATTTAAGAAAACAGACGATAAGTGCAGGGCGAAGTTCGAAGAACGTAAACGCCTTAGAGTGATCCAGTTAGAAAGATATGATGAGGTCAATGCAGACAGATACGCGACAATTCGGAAAGAGACAATGAGACTTTTCAAACGCAAAAAACGCGAATGGGAGAACACTCAGATCGTAAAAATCCTAGAAAATGCCAGAGCAAAGAACATCAAAGGTATGTATGCCGGCATAAATTCAATTAGATGCGGCTACTGATGGAGAGCCAAAATAATTCGATATGCAAACGGTTGTCTGGTCACAAACAAACAATATCGAGACAAGTTGGAAGCAGTACTTTGAAAACCTGCTCAATGTCCGCACCCATCAACCACAAATAAATGCACATACAGCCGAGCCTCAGATCCCAGAGCCCTCCTTCAACAAAGTTGTAGACATAATTAATCAATTGAAAAACAACAAGGCTCCCGGAATCGACTGCATACCGGCAGAGCTTATGAAGCACGGAAGAGAGGCGACCGCTCGAAAGATCCAAACAATATGGGATTAAAACAGTATGGGATAAGGTAGTCACTCCGGAAGAATGGAAAACCTCAATAGTCGTCCCCATCTTCAAAAAAGGCGACGGATTTTACTGCGAAAACTTCAGAGGAATATCATTGCTCCCAATCACATACAAAATACTAACAAATGTCATACTGGCGAGAATCACGCCGTACGCAGTAGAAATACTGGGAGACTACCAGTGCCGATTCCGTAGGAACCGATCAACGACCGACCAAATGTTCACAGAAAGGCAACTGCCGGAAAAAAAGTGGGAATACGGAGAGATAGTTCACCAACGTTGACTACAAAAAAGCCTACGACTCAGTCGCAAGGCAAGGACTTTACCATATTGTAGTTGAGCTGGGAGTCCCGAAAATATATGTCGCCCTCACTCAAATTTACATGAACGAAAATAAAGGGTGAGTTAGAATACGAAACCACCTCTCAAAACCATTTGAAATACGGCAGAGACTAAAAGAGGGCGATGGATTCTCATCATGTCTTTTTAACCTTGGGCACGAGTATGTCATCAGAAAGATACAAGACGGCAACATGGCCGAGCATCCCTCAACGCGGTCACACAAGTGCTCGCATATGAGGATGACATCGCCGTTCTGGGCGATAATCTAGAAACTGTTAGTAAAAACAGTGAAATCATCAAACAAGCGGGAGAAGAGGTGGGTCTAGAAGTAAATGAAGACAAAACAAAATACAGAATTACGGCGAGAGCAGGTGGACCCCAGGGAACACATATAAACGTTAGAGGCAAGATATCCGTAAAAGTTAAAGAATTTAAATATCTGG
The DNA here is from genome assembly GCA_963931805.1 of Microdon myrmicae. Lineage (NCBI taxonomy): Eukaryota > Metazoa > Arthropoda > Insecta > Diptera > Syrphidae > Microdon > Microdon myrmicae. The sequence continues at coordinate 40,676,264 of OZ007501.1, read as the reverse complement.
GGACGATACTGACGGCCAGTAAGGAAATGTCGAAGGAAATTAACAAAAGACTGCATTCCGGCAACGCTAGTGCTGAAATCCAAACTGCTATCACGTAATATATAGCTCCGTGTCTATACAACCATAATCATGTCGATTGTTGTATACGGAAGCGAAACATGGGCTCTCACAAAACGGGATGAAAACAAATTCCGCGTATTCGAGAATAAAGTGTTAAAGAGTATCTTTGGCGGTAAATATGACAAGGAGGTAAGACAATGGAGGAAACTCCACAACCACGAATTGGAAAAGCTCTACCATCATCATCATCGGCACTACAATGGGGAACCGGTCTTGGCCTTATTTAGCAAGTCCTGAGGCTTGTTAAATTTTCCCTAATGATTTATTTTGTCTGGGCAAGGTCAGGGGCTCCCCGACGGGGAATCGAACCCCGGTCTCCCGGGTGACAGGCGGGTATACTAACCACTATACTATCGAGGAGCAAGGAGGAAAAGCTCTACCGCAAACCCACAATAGTGAGAGTAATCAAGTAGCGAAGATTAAGATGGGTCGGACATGTGGCGCGAATGGGGAACGATAGGACTGTGGCGGTTCTACTAACGCAACTACTTACCTTCCCAATTACCCCAAAGCTTCGTGTCTTGAAGCTCCAGAAACCCCTGTTTTTCGCTAGTGCAATTGCATTAGCACCTGCAAAGTTTCCTTCATCTATCTAATGCATAGCCTAAAATTCCCTGTAAAGAATTCGCATCATCCATGCATCCAATGTATCGGCAAAATTCTCTGAAAGAATTCTGTACAACAGCAAGGCATCTCAGTATTTCCCTAAAAAGAAAACAATTCGGTTACCGTACCAAGTAACCGCCATAAATCATGGAAAAATTTCAGCGCTCCTGTCTACCAACGAATTCTGCCACACACGTGCATAGCAGAATTTCCTGGTTTATCTGCATCCACTGCGGCCTTTTGTCCAAGCGACAAAAGCAAATATACGCATCTAGCGTCTAGTGGCCATAAATCGAATTCTTCCGCATATAAACATGCATACAAAAATTCGATCCCTTACGTTCAGCAAGATATGGTACACAATCACCCATTGTGTACATAAATTGCTCTTAGCATCACTTGCCTAAATGCATTGCGGTCTATTTACGCATCTGCACCATGCATCTATGCCATAAATAATGCCCTTTGTTATCTTCTCTTTTCTCTATTTCGTTTCCCATGACCGTCGCTGCATGGGTACACAACGACCTATTAGCACTCTCGCTAAGATCAACCGGAGAGATCTTCTCCCATTGGTCACTGGCCAAAAGGAAAATTTCATTTCCTCTTCACCACACCACCAAACTAACCCCGAACTGAGGGTTGAATCAAAAGTCGGAATTCAACCCTCGATGAGTCGTATTCCAACCATCGAGCAGTGCGCGTCGTCTTTCACCCCGTAGCGAGCGCGCGGGTTGCGCACACCCCTGTGTGTGTCTCGTCTCGGAGTCGAGAGTTAGAGTCTGATTGTTTTGTGATGTATTAACTATGTTCTATTCAAACAATAAAACCAAGTGACAATAGAAATCCGTTAGACCAATCGATCCCAATGAGTTTTATTTCCTGGCGAGACGAATGTGAACCTTAATTAACAATAAAGAATCATTAATAAATAATCGATATCAGTGTGTTTTATTTTACTCTGTTCTTGTAGCGTGGATATTTTCTTGTACAGGTTTTCGGCTGAACTTTTGATTGATGGGTATACAAGTGAACCAGGACCCGTGCTGGCACCATACTCCTAACCCCACAGGAACGTGCGTAGAATTCTTGACGGTAGACCAACGGGAAAGAGACCGACAGGACGACCGCGACGGATAGGACGATAATGAAAGGTTTGACCTTGAGGAGATCGGATCGGATGGTCAAGCGTGGAAGGAGAGTGCACAGGGCAGAGAATGATGGCGGAGTCGAGTCGGCGAGGTCATGAACTTTTGGGTTCGTACAGGCCAATAAATAGTATAAATAGTTTCAATGATGTATTCCACGACCAGTCTCGAAATTTATTTGTCATCCCGTGTTATTATATACAAAACTATTTTTGCTCGATCTCTATCGCTTTTTTTAATTTAATTTCTTTCCACCCTTCTACTACTGAAGATAATATTGCCAAATTAAGGACATTGAAAAATTATTTGTATTATATTTTTAGTAATCTTAGCTTTCCCGCTCACGGGTGACCCCCATGGTAGGCAACATGTTAATGACACTATTTACCAGTGATTTCCGGTAACACATTCATTCCTAACTGAAGATGGGATTTTAATCTGGCAGAATGCGGAACAAATTCAAGAGAAAAACATTGTCAAACACAGATTTAATACAAAACCTAAAAACGGGTATAGATTCAGCTACAAAGGCCTGTTGATAGTTGGAATGACTCTACCTGCCCCAAGCCAACCAAAGAATTTTTGTATATAAATTGTATATATAAATCTTTTATTGATACGTTTACATATAATTTTTTTAAAAACATAAAAATAAATTCACTGAATTAGCTTCTTCCGAGTACCATAGCTAGGAGCGCCATACGAACATACATTCCATACTCAGCCTGCCTGAAATATGCCGCACGAGGATCAGAATCAAACTCTTTACTTATTTCAAATACTCGAGGTAATGGATGCATAACAATTGTGCGCCGGCTAGCTTGTGTCATGAGTTTTGGAGTCACAATAAAATGTCCGCAGCTCTAAATGATAATAACAAAGTAAAATATTCAATCTCTGTAATGCTTTTATAAATTTTCAATATTATTTACCTCTTTGTATTCTTCTTCGGAAGCGAAACGTTCCTTTTGAATTCTGGTCATGTATAATACATCCGTTCTGGGTAGAGCCTCTTCAATACTGTGCATGACACGTTGAACAATTCCCTTGGAATCCACAAAGTGCATAATCTTCTCCGGCATGCCCAAATTACTTGGGCTAACATATTGTAATGTCACATTGTACAGGGTTAGTAAACGAACCAATGAGTGAACGGTTCTTCCATGTTTCAGATCACCAACCATTGTTATCGTAAGCCCGTTGACTGTTCCGATTTCCTCACGAATTGTAAAGATGTCCAAAAGTGCTTGGGTTGGATGCTCACCAATACCGTCTCCTGCATTGATTATGGGCTTTCGAGAATGTTGTGCCACCCGCTAAGGAATCCGTAAATGAAATGAAATCAGATATAATTTATTTAAAGTCTTATTTCATATTGTTCAAAACACTATAACATTATAGGTAGCATGACCAATATTATCAGTTGAAAGTTGGTGCGAATTATGAAAACTTTTATCCCTTTTTATTATGAAAAACTTTAATCCCTTCTTCAGACGATCGGCCCTAACTGTGAGTAAATTCTAATACTCTACCTCACAGTGCAGGCGCAATATAGACTGCATGCCTCGAACGCAAAATTCTTGATAAAATTCAGTGACATTTGTACCAACAGAAATTAGAGGACACAGTATAACAAGCAGTGAAAGCTATGAACAATATCGACCCGGTCAGAATATTGCGAATCTGTCAACTAAAATAGCTACGTTACATACAGTTCGAAGAACCTTCGGCTTCTGAAGAGGCACAATGACCGCCTGAAATGATATTCCACACATGGGAGGTAATACATATAATTAAGCACCTAAACTGAAAGCAGTAAGAAAAAGAGGTAAGTGGAGAGAATTGTTGGTCAAGGATCAAGTTAATCACCGACTACCGCCGTAAATAAATACCATTTCCATTTTATGGATTTCAAAACAGGAAGGAATAAATTATTTGTCGCCAATCCATGCTGATCATTGTAGAGTGTAGATATAATTCGCTCTCTTACAAACTCAGTACTATGAAGAATAATTAAAGACAAATTTTAGGTCCAAAGGTTGCGTACTGTTAACTGGAAAGCTGACCATGAATTTCACCCTGTTATGTTAAGTATAACAATTAAATATATTTAGGGTAAGAAGGGGACTTACTGTGATTAAGTAGGAGCGACCGTTGAGCGGTCGCTGTGCTTA